>CM019067.1:59212857-59812857 GCA_009667805.1 Leptobrachium leishanense
AATCGGGAGGTCAGGCCTCTAATGGTCAGGTAACAAATGGCAGATATGAGAGAAATGATGGTGCTGGTGCAGGATTTGTTGGGTTGGCGGGAACGTCATTTGAGGGGCAAGGTACATATTGACACGGACCTGGGCCCATCCCGCTCGGTAATCACGAGCCCACGGTCACTATGAGAGTGGGAAATAAAGATGAAATTTTTATGGTTGACACCGGTGCCGAATATTCTGTTGTAACACAGCAAATTGCTCCCCCGGTGGGAACTGAGGTTGACATCGTGGGAGCTATGGGGGTATCCGCAAAGTACCCCTTTCTTGCTTCACGAAAATGTAGTGTGGGTGGGCATAATGTTGAACATGAATTTTTGGATATGCCCGAATGTCCCATCCAGCTCCTGGGGCGGGATATCCTTTGCAAATTGCAAGCCCAAATTACATTTCTTCCCGGGGGTCTCCCTAGATTAGACCTGCCTGAGAGTGGCAGCTCTGCACGGCAGCACAGCCCAGCCAGCCAGTGCATCCAACCTGCAAAAATTGCAGTAATCATGCCCAGAGAAGAAGAATGGCGTACAGCATCAACGCCGCCGGGCGACCCGGACCCGTACACACTACTCCTGGGAATCCCTGGTGTATGGGCCGAGGTAAACCCGCCCGGGCTAGCCGTAAATATCCCTCCGGTATACATTGATTTAAAGCCGGGAGCAGTGCCTGTGGCTCTAAGACAATATCATATCCCACAAAAAGCCAAGCAGAATATCCAGACACATTTGCAGAGACTTAAAGATCACGGCATATTGAAATTCTGCGTGTCACCGTGGAACACACCTCTGTTGCCAGTACTGAAAGAGGGCACACAAGAGTACCGCCCAGTCCAAGATTTACGTGCGGTTAACGAGGCCACAGTAACTCTACACCCTGTGGTCCCCAATCCGTACAATTTGCTGGCATTGTAACGTTGGGGGCTTCCAGCCCTACCTGTGTGCTTGAGGACAGCAAGTCTGATGCTGCTCGCTGACCACTGCCTGGTTTAAATGGAGACAGGCAGGGAGGTGATTGCATGAGGTGTGGCTTGAGTGGGGGGCGTGGTCTGGTGAAGGTCTTTAAAAACCCTCAGTATAGTTTCAGAAGTGGCCACATCGTGGTTATCCATACCTGAGCTCCTTGTACCTGACTGCTATATTGATTTAACCTGTTATTGACCTCTGCTTGTGTTCTGACCATTCTGCCTTCTGTTGCCCTAGACTATTTTCTTGTACTACGCTACTGCTCTGATACCGACCCGGCTATTCCATTTGACCATTCTGAACTCTGTATTCCTGTTTCTGGCTCGGCTGACTCCTCTCCGTATTGTTAACCCTTTTCTGTCTAGCTAGTTTACCTGGCCAATTCTAAGGACCAGACAGATAGGGATCATTCACAGCTACACTGTTGGTAGCTTCTGGGTTTTGTGGAGTGTTGGGGGTTAAGTACTGCGTGGTGGGATCCGGGAACCGTGACATTACGATCTGGCCAATATGGATCCCGCAGATTTAACACAGCACTTGGCTACCTTTGTATCCAGACAGGATGAGCAGGATCATAGGATGGATCAGTTTGCCATTGCCTTACAAACTATCCTGAATCGTACTGCACAACTGGAACCAGTTGGGGTTGCACCCCCGCCTGCTATACCTGTGCCCCCTGTCGTTCAGACATCCCAGGTACACATAATGAGGCAGCCAGTACATAGTGAGCAAGCAGTAATTCTAGAGGTGCTGGAGATCCTGAGAGGGGTAACAAGCTCATTACTCAGCACCTGGATATCCTGTATGCAAGGTTGCTGCAACCTCCTAGGGACGTCTTCCCAAAGGAGCCTGTTCCAGTTCCAGTTAAAGGTTCCAGAGGACCCCTGACCCTGGAGGAAAGGGTATGGAGGAAGACTCAGGGCTTATGCTTTTATTGCGGTTCTTTCCTGCATAAAAGAATGGACTGTCAATTGCGCCCCCAGAAGTCACCCTCCATGTTCCAGCCTTACCAGGCCCCAGAGTCCACTGCCCTGCACATCGCAGGACGTCCTAAATCCACTGCCCAACAGGGAGAGACCAGGTGTAATGCCCAGCAGTGGGAAGTCAAGAGTGCTGCCCTGCAGCATGAACAATCTAAGGTGGCTGCTCAGCAGCACAAAGAATCTGAGTCTGCTGTTTGTCAGCTTCAAGTCCTGTCCATGTCTACTGTGCCTAAGCTAGCAGTTCCAGTCAAGAGTGCTGTCCTGCAGCACGAACAAATCAAGTCCACTGCCTCACAGTGCGAGATCTGGTCCGCCGTTAACCAGTTTGAGAGCCAGTCCACTGCACAGCAGTTCAAGAGACAGTGCCAAGCCAAGGTCACCACTCCACAGTGCCAAGCCAAGGTGGTTGCAAAGCACTGTGAGATCAAGATTGTTGCCGAGCCGGTAGCTGCCAAGCCACGCTCACCCGAGCCGGTAGCTGCCAAGCCACGCTCACCCGAGCCGGTAGCTGCCAAGCCACGCTCACCCGAGCCGGTAGCTGCCAAGCCACGCTCACCCGAGCCGGCAGCTGCCAAGCCACGCTCACCCGAGCCGGTAGCTGCCAAGCCACGCTCACCCGAGCCGGTAGCTGCCAAGCCACGCTCACCCGAGCCGGTAGCTGCCAAGCCACGCTCACCCGAGCTGGCTGTTGCCAAGCCACGCTCACCCGAGTTGGCTGTTGCCAAGCCACGCTCACCCGAGCTGGCTGCTGCCGCCATGTCCGAGTCGCCGCAGAGCCATGCCAAGGTCCCTGACCCACAGATCCGTACCACTGGTGCCGTGTTCGTGTTGCCGCAGTGCAGAGAGGACACTGTTGCTGTCCATTTCGCGTCCTGTACCAGGGGTAGGAGACGCAAAAGGACTGGTGCCAGTGCCTTCCAACCTGGACCCAGCTTTGGCTCCCAAGAGGTCTGTACCTCAGGCCCGCAAGCCCGAGAGTCGAGTCCTGTCCCTGCTGGATGTTTCCGAGCCTCTAACGGTGCTATTATATGCCTTGAGGACCGAGAGGTGTATGAGAGGGCTCTACGTATCTACAAGACCCATTGACTTTTTTCTTGTCATTTTTCTTGTTGTCCTCTTTTGAGCATCCGGCGTCTGCTCGTGGAGAGGGGGGTACTGTAACGTTGGGGGCTTCCAGCCCTACCTGTGTGCTTGAGGACAGCAAGTCTGATGCTGCTCGCTGACCACTGCCTGGTTTAAATGGAGACAGGCAGGGAGGTGATTGCATGAGGTGTGGCTTGAGTGGGGGGCGTGGTCTGGTGAAGGTCTTTAAAAACCCTCAGTATAGTTTCAGAAGTGGCCAGATCGTGGTTATCCATACCTGAGCTCCTTGTACCTGACTGCTATATTGATTTAACCTGTTATTGACCTCTGCTTGTGTTCTGACCATTCTGCCTTCTGTTGCCCTAGACTATTTTCTTGTACTACGCTACTGCTCTGATACCGACCCGGCTATTCCATTTGACCATTCTGAACTCTGTATTCCTGTTTCTGGCTCGGCTGACTCCTCTCCGTATTGTTAACCCTTTTCTGTCTAGCTAGTTTACCTGGCCAATTCTAAGGACCAGACAGATAGGGATCATTCACAGCTACACTGTTGGTAGCTTCTGGGTTTTGTGGAGTGTTGGGGGTTAAGTACTGCGTGGTGAGATCCGGGAACCGTGACAGGCATTAATTCCTGGAGATACAAAATATTACACGGTGCTTGATTTAAAAGACGCTTTCTTTTGCATCCGCCTGGCCCCAGCAAGCCAGCCCCTTTTTGCGTTTCAATGGGAGGACTCTACCACGGGAGCGCGTCATCAAATGACCTGGACACGCCTCCCTCAAGGTTTCAAGAACTCGCCCACGATTTTTGGATGCGCGCTGAGCCAGGACCTCCTGTCCTTCAACGCTCAGCCAGACAAAGTTGTTCTGTTGCAATATGTTGATGATTTATTATTGGCTTCTCCCACAGAAAAAGACTGCCTCTCTGCCACTAAAGCCCTATTATATCTGCTATGTCAAGCAGGTTACAGAGTGTCTAAAAGAAAAGCACATATATGTAAACAGACTGTGAAATATCTCGGTTTTCAATTAACAGGTACCAAGCGTGCACTGGGGGCTGAGAGAAAGGAAGCAGTATGCCGAATACCCCAACCCAAGACAAGGAGACAAGTCCGTGAGTTCCTGGGAGCCCCCGGCTTCTGCCGCCTCTGGATCCCTAACTTCGCAGATATTGCTAAACCCCTCCACCAAGCCACCAAGGGAGGAGAACATGACCCTTTTCTCTGGGAGGAAGAACAAACAGCAGCATTTCTGAAACTAAAGACTCTGCTATTGGAAGCCCCTGCATTGGGATTGCCAGATCACAGCAAGCCCTTTCAGCTGTACGTGCATGAACACAATCAAACAGCTACAGGAGTGCTGATCCAAAGTTTCGGCTCTTGGTTAAGGCCTGTGGCCTATCTCTCCAAGCAACTTGATCCTGTGGCCTGCGGCCTACCCCCATGCCTAAAAGCCGTGGCAGCCACAGCAATGCTGATAGCAGAAGCAGACAAGCTGACCCTTGGACAAGTTCTTCATGTCAAGGTGCCCCATGCTGTCAAGGCCTTGCTCGATGTGAAAGGAAGCTACTGGTTCAGCAACAGCCGGATGACGAAGTACCAAGCTATGATGTGTGAGAATCCACGGGTTCATTTGGACCTCATCGCTACCTTGAACTCTGCTACTTTACTGCCTGACTGCGAAGAGGATCCAGATCATGAATGCCTCCAAGTCATGGAAGAAGTGTTCAGTAGCAGGCCAGACCTGAAAGACGTACCCCTAGACAAATACGATCTACAGCTATTTACTGATGGTAGCAGCTATATGGATGATGGGAAGAAAGTCTCCGGCTATGCAGTAGTTTCAGCAGAAGAAATTATCGAAGCAAATTCATTACCAGGCCACACATCCGCACAACTGGCTGAAATAACGGCCTTAACCAGAGTCCTAGAAATCTCCGTAGGCAAAAGAGTGAACATCTACACTGATTCCAAGTATGCCTTCATGACAGTCCATGCGCATGGTGCACTCTATAAAGAAAAAGGCCTATTTACTTCTTCAGGACAACAAATCAAGTATGCAGCTGAAATAGCAGCCCTCCTAGAGGCTGTATGGAAACCAAGTGCTGTCAGTATCATGCATTGTCGTGGCCACCAGAAAGGTCATGATGAAATACCAAAAGGCAACAGGCGTGCTGATCAGGCCGCAAAAGCAGCTGCAAAACCAATACTAACAAATGAACAGGCCAAAGTTCTGCTCTGCAAGCAAGAGGCCCAAACCCCTATGCCGAACTACAAATTCTACATGAACTGGAGAAAATTTTAACCCAAAGGCGAATTTATTGAAATTATATTGCACAAATGGCAAAATGATTATGAAATGCTAGAACTAAATCATGATTATATCCAATGGCTTTTTCCAACTCAGTCACAAGGCCAAAATTTTTACTCTACTCCTCTGAATCCTCAAGAAACACGTCTAATGATCAACACCTCAGAAGTTCAGCAAAGACTACGCAGAGCATACAGAATGATGTTGAAATTCTTCGGCGTAAAATTAATGGGGGAGTATGGAGAAGAAGATACAAAAGTAACTGAAGTTGAACGAGCAGAAAATTTCGCCTCACGTTTTGAAAATCTAACGACCAATTCTCACAATAATCTGAGAATCACACGAATACTGCTAAATTTGGGAGAATTGGGAGCAGAAGAATACCAAGCCCCGTTGGTGAGGTTCTTCCTCAAGGAGATCCTTATCAAAAACAAGCTGCCAAGAATGAAGAAAAGTGCAATGAACTTTTTTATACCAGCAGTGAGAGCTTCACAAGACAGACAAGATCTGCTGTTCTTCGCATGGCGATACTATTTCCCGAAAGAAGAATTTGTCTGGGGAAACCGTGGAGAATTGGCACGATACAAAGCAAAACCAGTGGTGGCTGCACTTCTACCGGCGCCACTGAGTGAATGGACACCCATATATTCAGAGAAAGAGTTGAAATGGCTGTCAGAAGAACAAGGTGGATATGGAGAAGACGGATGGTTCCAGTTAGAGAATGGACAAAGAGTTCTACCAGCAACACTGGCGCCTGAGATTATAAGAACACTCCACGCAAGTACCCATGGAGGAAGAGAAATGATGGAACAGCAATTGGAGCCACATTTCTACGTACCAGGACTGTCAGTAATCTGCAAAGCAATAGCTCAGCAGTGCGTGACATGCGCCAAAAATAATCCAAGAGCAGGCCCGTCTCAACCTCCAGGGAAGCAGCCAATCGGGCTGTCTCCAATGGCATCGTTACAGATAGATTTCACAGTATTGCCACCCTGCAAAGGATACAAATATCTACTGGTAATGGTATGCACCCTAACGGGATGGGTAGAAGCTTTCCCAACAAGAACAGAAAAAACAGTGGAGTTGGTGAAAAGTCTGAAAGAAATAATACCACGTTATGGACTGCCTCTTGAAATAGGGTCGGACAATGGCCCTGCATTTATACAGAACTGTTTACAGCAATTTGCTCGTCTACTGGGTATCACCTGGAAGCTACATACTGCCTACAGGCCCCAAAGTTCTGGAAAAGTCGAGAGAATGAACCGCACCCTAAAGACTTTGATGTCCAAATTGTGCCAAGAAACGTCACTAGGCTGGTTGGATGTGCTCCCGATAGTCTTATTACACATTAGGTGCAGGCCCACCCCCCAATTGAAGCTAAGTCCGTACGAACTTATGTTTGGACGGCCTACCCCTCTGATTAATGGACTAAGGGGGGACCTTCGGGCATTAGGGGAAACTAAATTGAATGATCAGGTTGTATTGTTGGGTAAAGCAATGCAGAAATTGAATACTTGGGTGGGAGATAATATACCTCATTTTTTTGTACCCTTCACTGCATAAATATTGTCCAGGTGATTCAGTATGGGTAAAAGAATGGAAAAATTATCCTTTAGGCCCAAAATGGAGAGGTCCTTACTTTGTCCTATTATCAACCCCTACAGCAGTAAAGGTTGCCGAGGTGGTCCCGTGGATACATCACTCCAGATTGAAGGTAGCTGCAGCCAATCCTGAACCAGTATGGAAGGTCCTCCCCAACGAGACCAATCCACTGAGGCTAAAGCTATCAAAGACCACAGTCATGAGCCCCTGAGAGATTCGATTGAAAGCATCCAAGATACTCAACCCTTGGATGTTCTGATGGATACAGCGAGATCTAATTGTCCACTGATGGAAAATGCTGAGAGGGTTATTTTTAGGGTCCCGGCCCCGACCCGTGATCAACCGGAAATGTCTTTTGTTTTTGAAATTCCGGCAGGGAGGGATTGGGTTTATGTGACTGCAAAGAGAATTGCCCAGGGGTTTTTGACAGTGGGGGCACTTTTGGTACTGATTTTGTTTCTTGCACATCTGATTTATGGACTGTCACGCGAAACATGTCCCAAGTGTCCAAGCACCACCAAAAATCGGAATGGTACACACCCGGTGATGGAGAACCGTACCATGTGGAGGCAAAAGCGAGAGGTGCCATCTGGAACAAAGCTAAAAGGACACCTACTTGTGCAATTTAAATATGATTATGCTAAAAAGTCTGGACAGACCACATGCTGGGTGTGTAGTAGACTGCACCCAGAGACAATTCATATACCATTCGCATCTGTTTCAATGAATTTGAGTATGTTTGCATCAGAAAATGTTACAGTACAGACAGTTGATATGTCAAGAGAGATACCAGAACCATTCAGTCCTGGGCATCCTATAATAGGACCAGTGTACCAACCAGAGTGGTGTTTTCAACTAGGCCCAGATAGAGAGATAGATAACGAGGGTGGGGCGTGCAACTCAAGTCAGTTCAATTGGACATCGTACATTTACATATTCAGGACAGGACTGAAGGCACATTATATATATATATACGATGCAGGGAGTTTACTAGAGAACAGGAGGAAGAGATTGCGAATGCAACCAATGGAAGGCAGGATATAGGGGACATGATGAGACGTTGAGACAGATTGCGATAGCGATAACTAAGAGATCACTATATTCAGCACCATTTATAGTGAAAGGAGGATACCAGGTGTGTTGTAAAGGAGTGTGCTACACATGGGTACCACATACAGTGACGGGGATGTGCTATTTGGCTAAATTGATCCCAAACCAGAAGGTAAGGGGGGAGGACACTAATCCAGATACAGTACTTCACCCTAGGTACCCACTGGTCTTTGAAAGGCAGAAGAGAGAGCTGTTTAAGAAAGGGGATCGAGTATGGGCTTGGCTTCCGGCCTGGACTGGATGGGGAAGAGAGTTGATGGCAAGAATGAACAGTTATGCCAGTTTGATGGATGAGATTTTGAATAAGACTAGCTGGGATATTCAGTTGCTGAATCTGGAAGTGCGAGAGATACGAAAGGTGCAAATGATACATAACATGGGACTGGAACAGATCAGTGCAGCTCTGAATGGATTGTGTGAAATGACGATGCACTATGAATGTTGCACATTCATCAAGAATGCTACACATGAGGTCCCTGACTATTATCAGGTAATTCAAGATCACCAAGAAAAGGTAGCACAGTTGCAGGACACAGCAAGGAGGATCGCTGCTGAAGGCTGGAATCCATTTCGTGGGTTCGGAGCAATCGGAGATTGGTTTGGATCCATTCTGAGATTTATTTCACAGATTGGATCTATGATTCTGATGGTAGTGGTGATCTTGGTTGTAGGGGCACTACTGTATCGTATAGGGCTTTGCCTCTGGCCGCTATGCAAGAAGGCACTGACACCCACACAGACACAAGATATACCACTGATGATCCCACAAGGTATGTTTCCGACAAAGACAGGACCCCCCAAGTATGAGGAACTTGAGGATAGAAGCAGTGAGGTGTAATGGCTACAAGTCTCAGGAGAAGAGCCTGAGGCTTGAGCCAAGGGGGGAATGTAGTGGAAATGGACTGGAAGATGGCCGCCATTATATGCCAGGCGACCATCTTGTTCAGAATATTGGTTCACTTGTATATAACTAGGCAGGTTTTTAGCTGAAATTAGAATGAAGCATACGTAGAAATTTAGGAATGTGCTGAGATTAGCAGAAAATCAATTAAAGCGCTGAGAGAGAAATCTCTGCTGTTCCAGGCACAGAGAAAGATACTTCAAAGGTCGTTGGGGCCCGCAGAAATACAAAGGAGTATAGAGATCAGACCAGGTGCTATTTGTAACAAATGGCTGAAGGCGCTAGGGAACCAGGCGCAGCCTGGAACAGTAGGGGTAACTAATCATGATTAACTGTTACTAACACAAAGTTTGCCAATTCATGGCCAATTAATGAAGTGTCTTTTGTATTAGACTAAGGGAGGTACTAACCCACGTGGGGTGGGATAATGTCACAGGGAGGTGAACTAATTGGGATGTACCTAATTATGTATTTGAGGTATAAAACCTCAGGACACTGTTTTAAGGGCTGCTCAGTCTTTGCGATTCAATCCTGTCTGAGCATTCTGTGACGTCACAATAAAGTTTGCCTTTCCTGAAGAGATTGTTCAGACAATCCTTGCTCGTGTCCGGTCCGGCCTCGTCCCGAGTGAACCAAGTGGATTCCGGTAACACTGTGACAGTCCCCTTGTAGTCAGAGCGCCCCGGGGCTGTACTCCCAAAGGACAATGTATAAATAATGTGAGTACAGGGAGGCACTCGGGGTCCTAATATAAAAATACAAAATGTATTATTCCATAGGATAAAAAAAACGACATATCGGTCTGCCACGAGTGCCTTTATCAAGTGGTAAACCTCAGCTTGCATATCGGATTTTGAGCTTGGTTACTGTACATTAGCGTCTCCTATACTTTGTATGGGAGATGCTAATGAGGGCACTAACTGTGCTCGGCGAGGTGTCAGACAGGCGTCAGAGTGGAAAGAACATCCACTCTCACATACGTTCCTTCCTCTCTCTGTTAATGCTCGTGTGCCGCCAGCAGCCTTAGATGAATAGCAGAGTTCCGTTTTTTCTTTCTTTCTGCAGTTCGGTGGCGTTCGGTGGCCTGATTGGCGGCTCCCATTTAGCGCACTTCAGGGACCCTGAGATGAATAGTGAATTCACCACAGGGTCGGCAAAATGGAATCACCGAAGTGCGTCGAACAAGAAAGCACTGAAATTTCGGCGCTTTCTGAACAATCCTTTAGGCTAGGGTCAGACGAACGCATTTTTCACGTTGTCCGTGAAAAAGTGCGTTCGAACGAATGGACGTATTTTTTCACGGAATACGCGATAGCGGTCATACGATGCGCCTTTTCGTCCGTGATTTTGTACGGATCATCAATAAAACCCTTTTTGCGTCTGGACGTTATGTTGGCCGGACGTGTGCAGCGTCTGACGTCTCCCAATCACGCAAACACGCCGCTATGCGGCCGCAGCGCACTCTGTACGTCAGTAGTAGCGGTTTGACGTTCTCGAAAAAATGCATTCGTTTGCCACTTGCGTTGCGCGGACGAACTTCCGTGCGGCCGTTCGTCGTATGTTCCCCGGCATTGGACGTCATTTGCTGCTAGCACGGCCGTGATTTCGTGCGGTTAAACGCACGTTAAAACTGCTTTCGTCTGACCTTAGCCTTAGGAGTGTTTGCAACTATGTACCGGAGTTGGAGATACTGTCAGTCCTGGCTGTTTTGCTCAAAAATGCAATTTTCGAAAATGCGCCATTGACTGAATATAACATGATATACACTTATGTCAATGCAGAGCATATGTGGTTGTTCACGTGTGTATCTATGTACATGTGTATCTGTATCACATGCCGCACTCTGGGTCTCCATTGTTTAAACTGAACAATGAATGGAAGCGCTCTGTCTGGAGATGCAGCTTTGTTTTTAGATCCTAGAAATGGTCCCTGGGTTGAGGATGTAAATTTGGTCATTTGAGGCAAATACATGAATATATTGGGCTACCTAGATGACGTCAGAGTGCTCCCATCCCTGGGATAAAGGAGATTTATAATCAGAGCTATCACACACACCTGATATTGCACATTATACAGTCTGTGCCCTCCCATAACCCCCCGCGCCGCCCTGGGCGCGTCACGTGACGCAGGGGATACCTTGCGGGTCGGGGCGCTCTGATGGCGGGCACTGCACGCAGGACAGGTTGGCCGCTTCGTAGTATTGCAGGGCTCCGCAGTCCGAGGGGCGCTGGAAGGGAATGGAGAGGCCCAGTCCGGGGTGGCAGGTGATGTTCAGGAAGGTTAGGAGGAGGAAGAAAAGGCGGCCCGGACCCCGTATCCGAAATACCACCATCCCTGTCTCCTCCATGGCGTCCTCTCCCACAATGCACCGGGCGGCCGCCAGGGTCTCCGTGCAGTGAGTGCTGCATGCAAGCCGGGGCATGGAGAGGGGGGGGGGCATTTCCTTGGGATTATCACTGGGGCCTGCAGATCTGCCAGTGATCGAGGCTAGCACAGGGAAAGGCCAGCATGGCGCAGCTTTGAAATGGTGCGGTCACTGGCCAGGCCCTGCACAGACACGGGACCTACTAAAAGGAATCCCCGTGAACTTCAACAGGGTAATGGAATGTCCCTAGAGAATAAGGGGACAGGGTGGAATGCCCCTAGAGAATAAGGGGACAGGGTGGAATGTCCCTAGAGAATAAGGGGACAGGGTGGAATGTCCCTAGAGAATAAGGGGACAGGGTGGAATGCCCCTAGAGAATAAGGGGACAGGGTTGAATGCCCCTAGAGAATAAGGGGACAGTGCGGAATGCCCATAGAGAATAATGGGACTGGGCGGAATGCCCCTAGAGAATAAGGGGACAGGGTGGAATGCCCCTAGAGAATAAGGGGACAGGGTGGAATGTCCCTAGAGAATAAGGGGACAGGGTGGAATGCCCCTAGAGAATAAGGGGACAGGGTTGAATGCCCCTAGAGAATAAGGGGACAGTGCGGAATGCCCATAGAGAATAATGGGACTGGGCGGAATCCCCGTAGAGAATAACTGGACAGGGTGGAATGCCCATAGAGCATATTGGGACAGAGTGAAGAGTGAATTGCTCATAGGATATGATGGGACAGCGTAGAATGCCCATAGAGAATAACGGGACAGAGCGGAATGCCCATAGAGAATAACGGGACAGAGCGGAATGCCCATAGAGAATAATGGGACTGGGCGGAATGCCCATAGAGAATAACGGGACTGGGCGGAATGCCCATAGAGAATAACGGGACAGAGCGGAATGCCCATAGAGAATAATGGGACTGGGCGGAATGCCCATAGAGAATAATGGGACTGGGCGGAATGCCCATAGAGAATAACGGGACAGAGCGGAATGCCCATAGAGAATAATGGGACTGGGCGGAATGCCCATAGAGAATAATGGGACTGGGCGGAATGCCCATAGAGAATAATGGGACTGGGCGGAATGCCCATAGAGAATAATGGGACTGGGTGGAATGCCCATAGAGAATAATGGGACAGTGCGGAATGCCCATAGAGAATAATGGGACAGTGCGGAATGCCCATAGCCACACTCGAGGAAAACTGCTAGGGGGGATAAAAAAAATTGTTCCAATTCTGACATCTAAAATATGTCAGCTGTTGATAGTCACCGGCAGCACTGCCGCTGGGTTTTACAGACTCAACGGAGATTTCTGTAAGGTGTGGTCACGCAGTTACAGCAGAAGGACATTAGGATCTACTTGTTCCCTGTAATCTTCAGCATACATTGGATGGTGCTGTCCACTGATATGACATGATTGAGGCTTTATGGGCTGAAATGTTGCCTTGGTTTTATCCCCATCCCAATAAAGATCTGTTTACACTACACCCGGCGTACTCTGTTTGGAATTTGTGGCTGGGGCATAACGCGCCTTGTGGGAGAGCACCAGTGTGTGGTTTATGTGCAAGGAAGGAGCGCTCGTAGCTCGAACCTAACTGCTTGTTCTCTGAATGGCTTCGGCCATACTTAAAAACGAGAGAAATGTCAATGTATCCTTCCTGGTAAAATACTTTATAAATAAATAAATTGTGGGAGCAGAGTTGTGTATGGATTCCTTTTATTGTGTTGGAAATTATTTAACCCCCTTGAAGCTGGGGTCATACGAGCGTCATTTGAGAGTGGAAGGAACGTCCGTGTGATTGGACGTTCCTTCCACTCGACGCCCGTCTGGCCACCTCGCAGGGCGCAGTTAGTGCGCTCAGCGCTGCAAGACTCGATCCTCCTATGGAGAACCGCACTTTGCAGCTCCGTCAATGCGTGCCCTAGTGCTTTGATGGAGAGGGATGCTGTTGCGCGCGCAACAATGTCTGGCTGGCCCCGTCACAGCATTGCGACACTGGAAGCCACGTCTGTACGGGCACACCCGAGTGTGCTTGTCTGACACTGACCTAAGGACCAATGACATATCAAGTACGACGTAAGAAAATGGTCACTAAACATCCAAGGGCGTACCTGGTACATCATGGGCTTTAAATCCCCCTCCTCTCTCCCAATACTTGGCTCTCTGGCCAGGGTCGTGCTGCAGTCTGACTTCCTTGAAGTCAGATCACTGCTTGTATCAACCCCGGCCGTCACACTGACGACTTCGCCAGGCGTGAATTTCAGGTGCGCCCCCTGGCACAGAGTGCTTGAAAGGGAGGGGGTCCTCTGAATCCCTCTACCAATCGTCAGTGAATAAAAAAAAAGAGGCATCGCTGGAAAGGTCAGTGTGGCATTCCCCCACCCTTGCCCACTGACGTAGTCGTACATGTGCACGAATATGTCAGATGGGCAATTAACCATAACCACCTAGCTGCCAAGGGATTTCCTATGGAAATCCCTATGGTGGAGATAACAAGGGGTCGCTTTGGACCCCCAAATCTCCTGATCGGTGGGCAGCTAGAGGTTCATGAAATACGTATCTGGCGGCGCAATGGTAGTCGCTACTGGATCGTATGGTAGTTCTCTTATGGTGTATCATCCATGTACAGTTGTGTTCAAAATTATTCAACCCCCACTGAAATTGAGTGTTTTGGCCAATTTGACATTGATTTTGATCATTCAGTCATCTTGCTTACAATTAAATCAAAGAGGCACGTGTAGGTCAGACAAATATAACATAACATTTATAATGAAATAACCACAAATGTCTTTTTCTGTGCTCACATCATTATCAGTTTTATTCAACCCCCAAGTGACATTCAATCTTAGTACTTAGTACAACATCCTTTTACAGTTATAACAGCTTTTAAACGTGAAGCATAGCTTGACACGAGTGTCTTGCAGCGATCTGCGGGTATCTTCGCCCATTCGTCATGGGCAAAAGCCTCCAGTTCAGTCACATTCTTAGGCTTGCGCACTGCAACTGCTTTCTTTAAGTCCCACCAGAGGTTCTCAATCGGATTTAAGTCAGGTGACTGCGATGGCCACTCCAAAATGTTCCAGCCTTTAATCTGCAACCATGCTCTAGTGGACTTGGAGGTGTGCTTGGGATCATTGTCCTGTTGAAAGGTCCAATGTCTCCCAAGCCTCAGGTTTGTGACGGACTGTATCACATTGTCATCCAATATCTCCTGGTACTGAAGAGAATTCATGGTACCTTGCACACGCTGAAGCTTCCCTGTACCTGCAGAAGCAAAACAGCCCCAAAGCATGATTGACCCCCCGCCATGCTTCACAGTAGGCACGGTGTTCTTTTCTTCATAGGCCTTGTTCTTCCTCCTCCAAACATAGCGTTGATCCATGGGCCCAAACAGTTCTAATTTTGTTTCATCAGTCCACAGAACACTATCCCAAAACTTCTGTGGTTTGTCCACATGACTTTTGGCATACTGCAGTCGACTCTTCTTATTCTTTGGAGACAGCAAGGTGGTGCGCCTGGGAGTTCTGGCATGGAGGCCTTCATTACGCAGTGTGCGCCGTATTGTCTGAGCTGAAACTTCAGTACCCACATCTGACAAACCTTTTCTCAGTTCCTCAGCAGTCACACGGGGACTTTTCTCCACTCTACGCTTCAGGTAGCGCACAGCAGTCGCTATATAGAGGGGACAATCCAGAGCAGAAGGATCAACACACGGAGAAAAGCTTGGGGAGAGACCTGAGGGACGCTTGGAGGGGAGAAAGGGCAAATATCATCAGCCCCCCTTAAGACGCGACCACACCCTAATCTTCGACCACTCTATCTTCACTAACCAGATGTTAAAGTATGCCTGAATAACTTGATTTATATTTTCTAATTGCATAGTCCTTACTTTAGATGTCCATCACAAACTAAAGGAATATAAATGAATTATTTTGCTGTTTAAGCCTACTCAGTAGACTAGTAATCAACCTTCCAATCCCCTGCAGAGGATTGCTAAGGAAGGAACTATTCCCGGCTGAATACTTGAGCCATAATTTAGTGAAATTATTTATATTCCAAGAATACTGGTTGTGGACATCTAAAGATCAATTATATACCTATAGTGAGATACGCTGGGACCGTGAAATAGCTTTTATATGTCAAGTGCCGTCAGCCCCATTCGTAAAACTAGCATAACTCCTTCCATATCCATCTTGCAGCCCTTTCGATTGAATGCATGTACTGTAAATCAATAAGAAGCGTTGGGTTAAAGTATATTGAATGAAGTGCTGTGATTGATCTGTGGAAGAGATACAGGGTTATCCAAAGAGATTCGAAAAGTCACCGTACGTTCGGTGACTTTTCGTTCTCTTCAATTCGGTTCCTTTTGCCGATTGCATTTCGGTGACCCTGCGGTGTATTCAGCAAACAGCACAGGGTCCCCGAATTGCAGGGAAAAGCTGCCGCAAACCTGACGAAAACTAACCGAATGCACGCTGAAAACAAGCAAAAACATCTGGATTAACCTTCAAAAAAGCCGAACAGGAGCCGAATCACACACAGCCGAAGCAGCTGTGACGTAGAGGAGGCAGTGAATAAATTAGCAAAACCATTTGTATGAATCTGGGAAAAAGAAACGCTGTTTGCAAAGAAACTACAGAGCGAAAATGTCTGAAATTTTCACAGGAGGTCCAGGGAATGATAATAAAGAGGGCTGTTACAAAAAAAAAGAAGTAAACTGAAAAAAATAAATTAAAAAAAATCGGACTTTTAAAAAAAAAAACAGAAAAATGCTTAAAGTATCCTAAAAAAATCTATAAATAAAGAGACTTTTTGCTGCAGAATTTTATAATGAACGGTTTATTAGATATTGAATTAAAACGGGAATATTTTTAACATTGAAGCCTATGGGATTCTCCTGAATAAATTTGCCGAATTAAACCACCGAATGGCAGAGCATTAGGGGAACCTTTCACTGCTGGTTTGTGTTCTCTGAATAGCCGAAGCAGTGCTTTTTCATGGGGATTTCACTGCCCTCGAACAGGGACCGAACAGGCACCGTATGTTCAGGCAATTTGCCAGGATTTGGCGAATTGCCTGCTCTCTGGATAGCCGAATGGTCAGGAAAGGCAACCGAACGCTGATTTTCAGCGTTCGGTTACCTTTCTCAAGCAATTCGGATCTCTTTGGATAACCCTGATAGTCTCCCTATCGAGTGTGTTATGTATCTCCCTGAAGGAAGTTGCATTTAGTGAATAGGCCCCCACAACAATAAATTGTGCTGCAGGTGATGCCCAGTAACCTGAGTGTTTATTTTAGCCAGGTGGAGGATTGGTTTATAATGGGAAAGGTTTAAGTGAATAGAATAGAGCCTGGTGTTTAAGAACTGAGGCGTGTATATCTGTGGTGCAGTCTATAAACCTAAAGTATTTGTCCATTAGATTATTGCGTGTTGCAGTATCGCTACTAATCACGATCTATAATCACTTGTAAATTGTATCTTGCTAATCTGTTGATAACATATGATTGTATGAAACTTGACGTGTGAATAAATTTTGGTTTGAATTGTTTTACCGTTACGCAGTCTCATATCATGTTTATTGATTTTATTGTGTTTAAAAATATCTAGATAGCATCAAAAGAACTCGGGATAACGCGCCATATATTTGTTAAGACGTATATTCATCGATTGGTTATTATCTTATTTTCTTAAGGGTAAAATACCAATTTATACCACTGGTATTGGAGGCACTGTCAATAATATATATATATATATCTACAATAAGAAAAATATACGTCATAATTAATATATCCCTGACTTATTAAAGAAGTCAATCTCTAACAGCTGTACCTTTTCGTTGGGCATAAAAGTCCTCTTCAAATCTGAAATAATTATTATTCAAAATAAATTTGATACTTTCCAAAATAAACGGCACATGGTCCGTATTGATTAGCTGGGTTTTGAGAATCTCTTCTTCCAACTTAACTAAGCCTAGTTCGTGAGGTATACTGCTGTATAGTACATTAACGTCACATGTGACCATTAGATCACCCTTTTGCCAAACGCTATCTTTCAATACTTGAAGCATATTTATGGTGTCTTTCAAGTATGATGGAATGATATGGACTAGCGGTTGAAGGAGTATATCAACGTACTCTGATAATCGGCTAGTTATTGATTCTATACCCGCCACTATAGGTCTACCAGGAGGTTTTGATGGATTTTTATGTACTTTAGGGAGAATATAGAATTGTGGTGTTTTGGTAAATTCCATAGATAGATATTCAAATTCAGATTTGTTAAGGATATTGCTATCTATGGAATTTACCAAAACACCACAATTCTATATTCTCCCTAAAGTACATAAAAATCCATCAAAACCTCCTGGTAGACCTATAGTGGCGGGTATAGAATCAATAACTAGCCGATTATCAGAGTACGTTGATATGGACTAGCGGTTGAAGGAGTATATCATTCCATCATACTTGAAGCATATTTATGGTGTCTTTCAAGTATTGAAAGATAGCGTTTGGCAAAAGGGTGATCTAATGGTCACATGTGACGTTAATTCACTATACAGCAGTATACCTCACGAACTAGGCTTAGTTAAGTTGGAAGAAGAGATTCTCAAAACCCAGTTAATCAATACGGACCATGTGCCGTTTATTTTGGAAAATATCAAATTTATTTTGAATAATAATTATATAAGATTTGAAGAGGACTTTTATGTCCAACGAAAAGGTACAACGATGGGTACTAAATTTGCGCCCAGCTACGCCAACCTGTATATGGCAGCCTGGGAGACCAGGTTTGTCTATGGTTCGCGTGGCTGGGCGCAAGGAAGTATTCATTCCTATAGGTGTTATATAGACGATGTCTTTTTCATCTGGAGAGGGGAAGAGGAAGAATTACGACTCTTTCTCAATGATCTTGATAGTCCAGAATGGGGCATTAAACTGGATAGTCACTGGAGTCCAGAGAGTGTTAATTTTCTGGATCTTAAAATATATATAGAGGGTGAATGTATCAAATCAAGAACTTTTTTTAAAGATGTCGACAAAAACACCTACATCGACTGTACCAGTTGCCACCACTCCCCATGGCTTAAGGGTGTCCCTAAAGGACAGTTTATTAGACTAAGGCGGAACTGCACTGATATAGAAACATATAGAGAACAAGCCCTTACCCGTAAAAAAGATTTTCTAGAGAAAGCATATAAGGAAGCCGATTTGGATACCATTATCTCCAATATATCACAAAAAGATAGGCTTATACTGAAGCAATTCACCCCTAAGGATAAGACAAGAAAAGAAGAAGTCCTCTTTATTTGTGATTATAACAACAAAGCAGAAAGCATCAAAAAGATCTTCAGGAAACATTGGCCGATCCTTAGAAACGATGTAGATTTAAAAGAATATATAGGGACAGTCCCTAGGATAGTTTATAGAGGAACTAAAAACATTAAATCTAATTTAGTCCATAGTAAAAACCCAAAAAAAGGGCAATACCATCAAAAAACATTTCGGACTCAAGGCTTCTGTCAGTGCGGCTCATGCCTGGCGTGTAGATCCACTGGTAATAAAAAGAATCTAATTAGTTCATACTTCAACCGTAAACAGAATAAAGTCGTTAAAATAGGTGGTATTTTAAATTGTTGTTCAAAAAATGTCATCTATATGTTAGAATGCCCTTGTGGTCTGGGCTATATAGGCTGTACAAAAAGGGCCCTTAATGTTAGAATAGCTGAACACGCCAGGAACATCAGAAACGGTTATGAAAAACATTCAGTCTCTCTCCATTATAAAACACATCATAATAGTTCACCTGTAGGCGTAAAATTTTGGGCGATAAAACAGATTAAAAAAATGGATACTGAAGAAGATCTACCTAATAACCTAGGGAAAGAAGAAATGAGGCATATCTTTGAAAATGGTACATTAATGCCAAACGGTTTAAACGATGATTTCGAGCTCATTCACTTTCTTTAAGAATATTTGAGGCTCCTCTAACTCCACATTAGGAGGACAGTAGCTATATGATATTTTGTAAGAATTACGGCAACACTTATTATTTATTTCATCGAATTACTATACATTACATCTACTTATTGCATCAACACACATGCCCACGTTTTATTTGCACATATTATCTGCATTGATATTTCTATTCACCCATATTTTTACAATACAATTTTTTTAATTTATTTTTTACGCTTCCACTTATTTCATAGTCTTTCCCATACAACAAGTAGTAATTTTGGTCTGTTTATTATTAACAGTCAGGGTATCCACACTAGTATTGGTTTTTGAGAGACTCTAATGTCCCCCTCTAATCACTTTTCATATAGACGGTTGTTGCCTCTCCAGAACCACCACTACACTTTCCATAGAAAGGATACATTGTCTCTTTCAAATATTTATTTCTTCACTATACAAGATCATCTATGCATGGGATTTTATACTTCCAATTATACATTTCACTTATTCAATGGTTAATACACCATTTTTGCATAAGGTTCTGCACCTCTATCATATATAAGGATGCACCCTCTCATCTGTATAGAGGAAGTTATTGTAGGTAGCTACACTATAGATATTTAATATGTTATTAAGTCTTCACACCCATGTGCCTCTCCTATTTGCACATGGTGCCATCACAGCTATTTAATCTATATACCACATTACACTAGGGGTGTACTATTGCCTTGAGTGACAACTTAGGCTCCCCCTCTCCATATTCGGAGGACGGTATAGATAAGGCATATCATCCCTTTCTTTTAATGTACCATATTCTTATTTTAATATCATCACATATTTAATTAGCTTATCGGCCTATACTCCTTGTTTACACATTTTCATAGCCAATCTTCGGATTGACACTGCATATATAACCACTTTTAATTCACAATTATAATCTACGCACTATCCATTCTGGTCTGCACATAATGTCGAGTTGAGGAAGTCTCATATAATATGATCCGGTTTATTAGGCCTAACTACCATCTTTTCTCCCCTATAGAGTTACACCATTTTTCCATATCAATTAGTTATAGGTAAAGTATTTCGGGGATTTTCCCCGTAGATATTATGGAGTATGGACACTGGCGATCTCTCTACATTGCCTTTGTCGGTAGAGGATATCGCGAATCACACGGACGGACCGGAAGTGCGATTTGACACGCGCCATGGAACGTAGTACGGCTACAGCGCATGCGCAAGATGGCGGTGCAGTCTACACTAACGAAACAGCGCGATTCGAGGCGTGGAACGCACACCGATCGTTTAGCAAAACACCTGGGGACAATTACACTAAGTAGGAGGACACTATATATATAATTTTACCAATAATGCCTGTAAACCAGCCGAGGAAGCCACAGTACGTGGCGAAACGCGTCCTGGTGACCTGCTGTGTCAGGTTCATTTTATTTTAGGTTTTAAATTTTAATAAATTTTATTTTTTTGCACCAGTCCCCGGTGTTCTTTGGAAAATAAAGGGTTTTCATGGACTTACCCTCTAATAAGTCCATAGGCGTTCCAACCTAGAGCTTGGCTATAAGCTCCACCAAATGTGAGTCAAATTCCACTTTAATATACCCACGAGAACATCAACAGACCTGCACAAGGAAGTTTTTCTTGCTTTATGTCTTCACATATATCGTGACCGAAAGAGCACTTCTCCTAAAAAAGGTGTGGGTCACCTTTTTGTGTACAGAAGCAAAGGACCCGAAAGCTTTGACCCACTCAGAGCCAGTGTTGGGGCTCTTTACTTGTGAGTGGGATGAGTGTAATTTGATATCTAAAACCGTTCGTTCGTTCTGCACCATTATATCTTTCTGCTTCTTTTTTCATGATATACATGGATGATACACCATAAGAGAACTACCATACGATCCAGTAGCGACTACCATCGCGCCGCCAGATACATATTTTCTGTAACTTTTTCACACTGGTGTGGGGGAAACCACTGATTGCTGGCTGGCTTTGGAGAGTTGGTGGTTGCACAAGCAAGGGCGCCTACCATTTTGGTTTTGAGCTAGAGGTTCATGTTTGGTATCCTTGGAAAGGACAGAGCATGGCTTTACAATGACCCCAAACATGACCATATTTGATCTAAAAATAAAAAGTAAGTTTTTTTTAAAAAAATCTGTTACTGGGTCGTATAATAAAACATGACATCATATCGTATTTAAACATGGTGAGCACAAAATGGTCAAAATGAGCTCAGCAGTGATGGGGTTAAAAAGCAATAAAAAAAACATGTAAAAATTGGGTATTTTTAATCTCAGAACAAAATTTGGAAACTATTTAGCCGGGGTCTTGTTTGGCAGTTTGTGGATATTGGGGGTCAAAGTTCAAAAAAAGTGTTATTTGTTGTTTAATATTTTTTTTAAAAAATGGAAATAAATCATAAGATATGACGGAAACAATGGTATCTTTTAGAAAGTCAATTTAATGGAGAGAAAACCAGTATACAGTGGCAATAAAAAGTATGTGAACCCTTTGGGATTACGTGGGGTTTTGCATGAATTGGTCATAAAATGTGCTCTGATCTTCATCTAAGTCACAACAATTTTAAAAACACAGTGCCTAAAATAATACAACACAAACATTATATGTTTTCATGTGTTTATTGAACATAACATGTAAACATTCACAGTGCAGGGTGGAAAAAGTATGTGAACCCCTAGCCTAATGACTTCTCCAAGAGCTAATTGGAGCCAGGAGTGAGCCAACCTTGAGTCCAATCAGTGTGATATTATTGGATGTGTTGCTGAAAGCTGTCCTGCCCTTTAAAAACACACACCAGTTTTGGGTTTACTGGTTTCAAGAAGCACTGCCTGATGTGAACCATGCCTCGCAGAAAAGAGCTCTCAGAAGACCTACGATCAAGAATTGTTGACTTGCATGAAGCTGGAAAGGGTTACAAAAGTATCTCCAAAAGCCTTGATGTTCATGTGTCCACAGTAAGACAGACTTTCTACAAATAGAGAAAGTTCAGCACTGTTGCTACTCTCCCTAGGCGTGGTCGTCCTGTAAAGATGACTGCAAGAGCACAGCGCAGAATGCTTAATGAGGTAAAGAAGAATCCTAGAGTGTCAGCTAAAGACTTACAGAAATCTCTGGCACATGCTAACATTTTTGTTGACACATCTACAATAAGGAAAACATTAAACAAGAATGGAGTACATGGGAGGACAACACGGAGGAAGCTATTGCTGTCCAAAAAGAATATTGCAGCACGTTTGAAGTTTGCAAAAGAGCACCTGGATGTTCCACAGCACTACTGGCAAAATATTCTGTGGACAGATGAAACCAAAATTGAGTTGTTTGGATAAAACACACAACACTATTGTCACGTTCCCACGTTCCAAACCTGTCTTCCTGCCCTCTGTATTTGTATATTGTGTTTTTTCCATTGTGTTTCTGTTGCTGCCAATTCCTGGGTGGCCTCCCAGGGGTTAATTGGTGTTCTGTGTGCTGCTCACCTGTTGACCCTTGCCTTGATTCCCCTGCCTATATTAGAGCAATGTACCTATAGTACATTAAATGGGGGAGATAGGGACAAATGGCGCTGTGGACCGTGTTTAGTAATTGTTCAATGCAGCCCAAAAAAAGTGTCTGACACCAACGACACAAGGAAAATGGTAGAAGAATTTAATTATTTTAGGCGCGTAGAACAAGATTTCTAGGTCTGTATAGTGTTCGATATACTATTTAGTATTTGTCGATATAGTCACCTTAAATAGAAATGGTCACCGTGTTGATAAGCATATTAATCAACCGTTTGTATCATATGCATGGTCACCGTATTAGTAAACCTATTGATCAACAGTTGATATCATATTCAGCATATATATAGACAGAATGACATGTTCACCATAAATATGGAATGAAATGACATATATTTCTAATAATGTCCAAATGGTTGCAACCCAACTGGGTATATTGCAGCGTTGAAATTGCAAATGTGGGATGATCTTCTTATTAAATGTTCGAATATATATTGGATGGCCGGTCCGGACAGATCGTTCAATTGTCCTGCAGATGGATAAAACAGGAAACGATTGCGCAGTACGTTTCTTGCTGGGACCCCTGTGATTCCCCTATGGGGTACTTACAGTGTGGAGAGCCCTAGTCCTGGCTCTGAGGAATATCCGCCTGTAGGGTATTTAAAGGCAACCCTTAGCCCTCCTGTGAGTGTACACCCGGCCGGAGCAAAATCGGCGGTTGAAGGAAAAAAACTTTGCAGAATGTGTTGGAATGTAAAATCCAAACTGTTGGATATATTTATTACAAAAAATAAAAATCAATAAAAGGCACTAATAGTGCACTAAAACGCGTTTCGCCTAAAATCGGCTTCATCAGTCAGTGATTATACTTTTATACATTCTCTTTTTTATATACACACAGTATAGAGGGAACCGCCCGCTACCAAGTTTGTTCATTTCCGCGTGTCACCGGTGGCTCAGTTGCGTTCCTTTATCAACGGGTGCTGGCGGTGTCCAAATTTGTAAACAAGGCAAAAAACTTTATATGGACATTCGAAAATCGACATGTCCGGTATATTTTAAACTGTGTTCACTTCTTCAGTTAAGCACATGAATTTAAAAAACACATGAGTTTAATAAAAAATATATATGTAGGGGGCGTGGCCTGGACGCGAAGCAAGATGGCCGCTTAGTTCTGCAGCTCTGCACCCGGGCGCACCAAATAAGCACTACGAATGTCCGCAAGACGTCCCACGGGACAAAAAAAACGAGCCGCTGCCTCAGTGACCCTCCCGCACGCACCAGCGCTGACCGGGAGCTCCCCGATGCGCCACTATCTCCGCGGATCACAGGCTGCTTCCTCACAAGGCCGCAAATCCAAGATGGCGGCGGCCGGGGACCGCATGGTAGAATCGGAGGACGATCTGCAGGACAGCCGGACTTCCTCTCTGAGCGACATACCAACGGCGGAGGTAAGGGAGACCCTGCGCCACCTTCCCACTAAGAGAGACCTGGAATCCTTATTCTCACGCTTTGAGGCGAAATTTGATGCGAAATTCGCTGAACTAGGGGCTGATGTGCGACAGCTGGGAGGCAGAGTGCAGGATTTAGAAGAGGACAGAGACGCTTCCATGGCTCACCTAGACAGACTGCAGGCCCAAATAAATGAACAGTCTCGATATGTTACTGACCTACGCCGCTCAGTAGACGACTTAGATAATAGAGGGCGCCGCAACAATGTCCGTATTAGAGGCGTCCCTGAACCGGAGGACACAGAAGATATACCCCTCACTCTACGAACTCTATTTAATGCGCTCCTCGAACGCCCGCCTGATACGCCGATACTGCTTAGAGCACATAGGGCGCTGCGCCCACGGGGAGCCCCGTCAGCACCCCCAAGAGATATCATCTGCCGCATACATCATTTCCCGCTCAAGGAAGAGATCATGCAAGCGGCCAGAAAGAAACGATCAATCACACATGATGGACACGCGATTGAAGTCTACCAAGATCTTTCCAGATTCACTCTGCAAGCTCGGAGACACCTTAAACCGATCACGGATGTCCTCAGAGATCGAGACATTAGATACAGGTGGGGCTACCCTTTTGCTCTTACTGTACGGAGGGATAATCAGCTCATGACTATAATGGAACCGGAGATGTGCCTGAGTTTATTCGCGCTCTGGACCTACCGCAGGTGGAGGTCGCAAATTGGCATGGAGGAGATTTACTGGATTTCCCCCCTCCCAAGCCCCAACGGCAAAAATGGCAAGCAGTCCGTAAACAGAAGAACCGCCACCCCCTCAGGGATGAGGCAACAGACCCAGGACTCCACCCGTCCTTTGGCCCGGCGAGGCAGGACTCCTGAGAAGTTCTCCCCCTCTTTCTGGTTTCCTACTCCCCCTTCCACTGTATTGGCGACAACGACCGGCAGGTCCATTACGACACCTACATTCCAAGGACGGAGGCCCAAAGCCCTTGGGAGTGTCCACATGGCTCTACATCTCTTGTTCTCCTGTTTTTCGTTTTTTTTCAGTTTTGTGCCTTTTTTTCTGCTATAAGATATTAGATGACGGGACGTGTCCTGTGGTTATGTCCTTCTGTCAAGGACGACACTCGATGGTTAAGCATATTTTATATTTGCCCGGGTGCGGCAGAATTAGGAGGCTGTTACACTACTTTAATTGTAGTGCTGTATTTCGTTTATTTTACACCCACTAAGGTTTTCATGTTGCGTATTTTGTTTGTGTTTTACACCACCCCCCTTGCGGTGTTTGAATTTCACCAGTATGCCTGGAACGGCTGTTCCACACTCTCATCTTGCTGGATTGACCCCATATGGGTCTGTACCCTACGCGGGTACCCACACCGATCTTTACTATGTGTTCTGCACTGTATGGTGCGGTTTATGATTTTTTTATTGTCTGTATTTTGGTCTTTATTATTGTATGTCTATTTGGGTCAATGCAACATGTACGACTTGTCCGTGCCGGAACCGCTTGTGATAAGCCAGCGCAGGGGAGTGCATTCTCTCCAACACTGTAAATTTTTTAGGGACGCTTCTTTAGATTATGGCTAAAATACGACTTATATCCCTGAATGTCAGGGGACTGAACCACCCGGCTAAGCGGCGGATCGCTTTGGCTGATCTCCGTAAGCAAAAGTGCGATTTTGCCTTCTTGCAAGAAACTCATTTTCGGCTAGACAGTGCTCCAACTTTGCGCTCAGCTTACTTTACCCAGGGCTTCTATAGTAACTTTGAGGCGTCAAAATCTAGAGGGGTGGCTATTCTGGTAGCTTCACATATCCCTTTTACATGCATCTCCCAGATGACAGACCCACAGGGCCGTTTCATCTTTATTAAGGGGCATATCGGAGCTAGACTGGTCACGCTGGCAAATCTATACCTTCCCAACACTCATCAATGCACTGCGCTCAGAAAAATTTTGAACAAACTCGCTAAGTTTGCTGAAGGCCCTCTATTTTGTGGAGGAGATTTTAATATCTCCCCGGACTCCCCGAAGGAAGCTGCTTCTTCCCCGGGAGCGTCACAGCCATCTAAACGGAGGAGATTCCACCAACTGTTACAGACGTTTCAATTAGTAGATTGTTGGAGAGCAATGCACCCCACTGGGCGCGATTACACATTTTACTCGCACGCTGCCCGAGTTTACTCCCGTCTGGACCTTTTTCTCATGTCTCATCATACCCTTCATTTAATTCGCACTGTGTCCATAGGGAGTATCACTTGGTCAGACCACGCCCCAGTGTTGATGGACCTCGAAGTCCCTGACCTTCCCCCTAGACAATACCAATGGCGTCTTAATGAATCTCTTCTGAAAGACGTGGTCCACCGGGAGTATCTCACGGAGGCCATTACTCACTACTTTGACGAGAATGATAATGGGGAAGTCACAGATCCCTTACTGTGGGAAGCACATAAGAGTGTA
Organism: Leptobrachium leishanense; assembly: GCA_009667805.1. NCBI lineage: Eukaryota > Metazoa > Chordata > Amphibia > Anura > Megophryidae > Leptobrachium > Leptobrachium leishanense. The sequence continues at coordinate 59,239,636 of CM019067.1, forward strand.
CTTCGGGGTCAGCTGATACAGCTGGGGGCCCGATGTAAAAGGGATAGGGGAGACAAGATCCAATCTTTACTTGCGGATATACAAACTTTTGAGACCCTCCACAAGACCACTCCATCCGCTGAACATTATTCCGCCCTGTCCTCCCTCCGATCAGAACTGAGGGAACTGCTCCATCACCATGCATGTAGGTCGCTCCTCCTTACTAAACGCTCTTATTACCTTCATGGTAATAAATGTGGCAAACTATTGGCGAGAGCCCTACGCCAGAAGTATCAGTCTACCTACATCCCCAAACTTAGACGCTCCGACGGCTCCGTCACGCACCTCAATGACGAAATTATAGCTGAGTTCCATACCTACTATCATTCCCTATATAATCTTAGGGACTCACCCCCTCCAGTTAAGCTTATGGCGGATTACCTGGCTAAAGCCTTGGATGTTACTATCTCCCCAGACCAAGCTGAGGCACTGGATGTCCCCTTCACATCTGAGGAATTGGCGGAGGCGCTTAAAGCTACCCCGACAGGGAAAAGTCCGGGTCCTGATGGCTTTTCTATTGGGTACTATCGGACCTTTCTGAAGTCATTGGGCCCCTACCTTCTCCGCTCCTTTAACGCGATTGACGAAGAGACTAGTTTCCCCGCTGAAGCTCTCCGAGCAACAATCTCGCTTATACCGAAACCTGGTAAAGACCTTTTATCATGCTCTAACTACCGCCCCATCTCTCTAATAAATAACGACATAAAGCTTATGGCAAAAATGCTGGCCCGGAGACTTAACCCTATACTCCCCTCTCTCATCCATCCCGACCAAGTGGGATTCGTACCTCTTAGAGGTGCTCGGGATAACACTCTGAGAGCCATAAACCTTCTTCATATATCTCGGGTCAGCTTTACCCCTATGCTCTTTCTCTCGGTCGACGCCGAAAAGGCGTTCGACCGAGTAGATTGGTCATTCTTAATAGCGGTTCTAGCAAAACTAGGTTTGGGGCCTCGCTGGCTGGCCTGGGTTTCGGCACTCTACAGTAACCCTACGGCCCTCCTTCGCGTAAACGGCTCACTCTCCAGCCCCTTGTCGGTCCGGAACGGGACGCGTCAGGGATGTCCACTCTCCCCGATACTGTTTATTCTTACACTGGAACCTTTCTTACAGAGGTTACGGGACAATGAATGTATTCGAGGATACAATGGCCCCTTACACGAGTATAAAGTTTCTGCCTTTGCGGACGATGTGCTACTGACGATCATAGATCCCTTACAATCTCTCCCCGCGTTCTTGCGGGAGGTCCATTTATATGCCGCGGTTTCTAATTTTAAGATTAACACTACTAAATGCGAGGCAATTGGAGTGGACATCCCTGACGCCACTCGTTTGCAGATCAGATCACTCTTCCCCTTCTCGTGGCAATCAGAAGCTATCACATACTTGGGCCTCCGACTCCCCTCTGACCTTACTTTATTATACACTCTTAACTATGAACCTCTCTTACACAAAGTACGGAGCGACCTGCAGGCATGGGATAAGCCCCACTTTTCTTGGTTTGGAAGGATTAATATAATAAAGATGTCCATACTACCTAAGTTCCTCTACTTATTCCAGACTCTCCCTATCCATGTTACCCCTTCATTTTTCAACACACTACGCAGCTTATTTGGAAAGTTTATATGGGCTGACAAACGACCCAGGTTGGCCTTTCGCTTACTGACCCGCCCTAAACACCGGGGAGGATTGAGTACACCCCACATGGAATATTACTATGTGGCCGCACTGCTCCTTCGCCTATCAGATTGGTCCATGTCCCCTCCCCATAAGCTGTGGGTCCCCCTTGAACAAAAATTCCTCCAAGTCCCCATTGCCTCAGCACCTTGGCAAACGGTCTCACACACCACTATCTGCCCGACGCCGCACCCAACGATATCCCCGACTCTGAGGTTATGGCGCCGCTATCGCCACAGACTGGATCTCTCCCCACTCCCCTCCCCCCTTACCCCCATAACCAGCAACCCTGACTTCCTACCCGGCCGCCAACCCTCATTCCTTGACATTGACTATGATGGCCCTTATCTAACGATTCAGACGTGCACTGTTGAGGGCACGCTTCTACCCTTAGAGCAATTGGTGCCACAACGGAAACCGTCCCCAATGGAGGCATATCGCTATCTCCAACTCAAACACTTCTGGTCCAGCCTGACTGCACACCAACCGTACAGATCTTCTCTGTCCCCCTTTGAAAATCTCTGCACTCAAGACCCCCCACCACCTCACCTCCTTTCATTAATATATGCCCTCCTGATGGCTGCGGAATACCCAGACCTACCCTCCTACACTACTAAGTGGGAAATCGAGACGCCCCCTCCCTTGACCGAACGAGCTTGGTTGGATATCTTTCATATCACTTTCCATTCGTCCAGAGACCTGAAAGTACAAGAAATGAATTATAAATTGCTATCACGATGGTACCTCACACCTAACAGATTAGCGTTGATGCACCCGGGTGTGTCTCCGGATTGTTGGAGATGTGGGCTGGCGAAGGGAACGTTCATTCATATTTGGTGGTCCTGCCCGTTTATAGTACCCTACTGGGAGGTGGTGTTCACCTATGTTACCGAAATCACCTCTATGGAAATCCCCTTCACCCCGCAAGCAGCTCTCCTACATGTGGTCCCCCTATCCCCGAATAGATATATTAAGTCTCTAATGATCCACTTGTTTAACTCAGCAAAATCCCTGATTCCCAGACACTGGAGATCGGAATCACCACCAACAATCTTTGAATGGATAGATCGGGTCTCCAGTGTTAGGGAAATGGAGGAACTCCACCTCTCACTGGAAAACAAATATGATATTTACTTTAAAACGTGGTACTGGTGGTCTGACTTTGTCATGAAACACCGTAAGGATAACCCGGAGGCCATAGCCAGGTCCCATGAAAGGCGAGCCATATCCCCCGTATTCCCCTCAGAGAACGAGCTGGTAGACTGAGACAGTATTTTGGAGCCGGCAGACGAACGAGACTCTCCCATGTGATCATAGGGATCACAAGACCCAACCTTGTGTATTTGTATTTGTTTTGTATTGTATTATTGTTCTTATGGTTTTCGGTTTTTTCTTTTGTTTTCTCCTTCTTTGTTTTTCTTTCCATAAGAATACCTTGCATTAGATGGTATAAGCTTATTTTATCGGTACTTTTCTGTATCTCACTTATCATTCTGTAATTGAACTGATAATGCCTTGATTATATGCAATCTTTTATTTCAATAAAAAGATATTATACAAAAAAAAAATATATATATATATGTAAGGGGTTTTCTAACTTAATAGAGCAATGCCATACCAACGGGCACTGACAGTGTCCCACTTTACAAACCAAAATTCTTTCAAACCGAAATTCTTTCTATAGAGGCTTAGAGGTCGACATGTGCAGTGTGAGTTAAACTGTATTAACAGATACGATTGGACTTGTAGTGAAGTGGAAATAGGCTGGAAGACGGCCGCCATTGTACACAGGCGGCCATCTTGTTCAGAATATTGGTTCACTTGTATATAACTAGACAGGTTTGTAGCTGAGACTAGAATGAGGTATACGTAGAAATTTAGGAATGCGTTTAGATTAGCAGAAAAAGCAATTAAAGCCTTATGAAAGATCTTTGCTGTTTTTAGCATGGAGAAGTAGATATTCCAAGGTCGTTGGGCCCGTGAAAAGACGAAGGAGTATAGAAGACTGGGCCCCAGGCCATCTGAATAAACATAGCCGATAGGGAGGGAGGCACTCCCCGGAGAAAGACAGCACAAACAAATCACAGACTGTCAAACTAACGAGAAGTGTATCAATTTATAGTTATATGTGGAATGTTCTTTGTGTTCGAATTAATGATGGGAGGTATTAACCCACGTGGGGTGGAATAGAGTGTCATAGGGAGGTGGGCTAATGGGGATGTACCTAATTATGTATTTGGGGCATAAAGCCTCATGTCTCTGTGTAATCGGGGCTCACTCTAAGCGATTCAATCCTGTGTGAGCACTTGTGTGACGACACAATAAACTCTTGCCTTTCCTGAAGAGACTCGTGTTTGGACAATCCTTGCTTGTGTCTGGTCCGGCGCCGTTAATGAAGTGAACCTGTCTGACTCCGGCTACATTTTCTGGGGTCTCGATAACCGGGATAACGGGCCTTTTGCCAAGACACAGGCAACGGCTGCTGAACACAGTGCGGCGCTTGACTGCAGCAGTGCCAGAATCCCGATGGTTGGGGTGTCCGTTGAAGGTGAGCTGACATCTGCAGGCGCCAAGCAGGATTTCCTGTACAGTGGACCTCATCTCGTCCCAAACAGACCCCCCTGACCCGGGAAAACTGGGACACCAACGAGTCTGAGGAAACAGCAAGCAGCGCCGGCGATAGGTAACGTGTCTTCTATGTTTTGTATGTCTAAAGGAAATACCGGTATCTAAGGGAAACGTCCGACTGCGATAGACGGATAAGAGGATGCGATGGCCACCATCCTATTGGCATATCTTTCCCGCCGCTGGTAGCGCTGACATTGCTAAGGAGCCAGAGTGGCTAGCGGGCGTCTGGATTCGGGGGAATTGAATGCCAATCAAAGGGTAGTTCTGTATGAGAGGGAGAAAGTAGCTGCGTGGAGTTGCATAGTTCAGTGTTTGTAAATAGAGCTTCACCACGTGGGTAAACGGGAAAGGAGGAGGATTTTTCTGTGACTGGGCTGAGAGCCTGAGTCAGTGCCTAGTGTGTACGTCGTATAGTGACAAGGGCTTATAGTGAAGCCAACGATAGCTGCAGAGATAGTGGTGCTGAGTGGGTAGATTATCCATAAAGCAGATTGGAATTGCAGACGGAAGTGTAGACAAGGAACGGGGTGCACATAGCCACAAGCAGTCAAGAGTTAGAGTTCAAATTACGGGGTATAAGGAGCCACTAAGGAGGGAATACGTCCTCGGCTAATGGAAAGAGTTGAAGTGATATATGTTCTATATTATGCTGAAAGTATCTGATACGGAATGTGTTGTGAATGAATTGACTTGAGTGCTGTGAGTGAACGTGCGCCTACTCGCTCCGCGAGGAAGCAAATTCGAGAGTGGACCCTGGAACGTACGGTTTCGGCTCAGGCGACTGCAGTCGGCTACTGAAGGGGGAAGCGTATGTGGATGCGGATAAATTGTTGACTGAAGTATCAGACTGTAGATTTTAACTGTTATTGAAATAAGATAATTGTATCGCAAAAAGTATTGTTTTCAGGAGTGACAATGGTTAACGGGTCATCTAAGCCCAAGAAGGTAAAGGAGGGTGAGATGCCCCTAGAATATATGGTGCGGAATTTCGAAGCATTATATAAAAACGTATGATTATGGTGTAGAATTGACAAAAGAGAAATTAAAAGTTGAGATTGAGCGTCGTCCCTGGTGTAATAGGCCCCCTCCTTTTTCTGACCGACTGTTTGCAGGAGGGAGGAGCAGGAGGGAGCAGTTTGTTTTTCTTTGCTCTCTGCAAGGTGGAAAAAATAACCCTTTGTGTACTTGTGCAGAGTACTATGTTTAGCTAATTTTAGTGTGTGTTACAATAGAATATTTGTCTGAAGTCGGTTGAGTGCAAGATATATGTTTATATTTTGTGTTGATATTATTAAAAAGGAGTCCTGTTTTTTTTATATTATTGCATATAAATAATAATAGGTATGTAATGGTATACAATATTGCCTACTAAAATATAAAAATTTATTAACAAACTAAATTGAAATATATGAAACGGTTAGAAAAATTAATTCGAGAAATAATTAAAGTAATTTTTCTTTACTGTTTTTACAAGGTATGTTTTTGTTTGATTTTTGATGGAATGATTTATTTTTATTGTTTTTTCAATGTAGTATTAAGAGTCTGTTTTGGGCTATGGGAAAATATTTCTGAGAATATTATTTATATAATGTGTATATGTATATGCCCGAATGTCCCATCCAGCTCCTGGGGGCGATATATTTTTGCAAATTGCAAGCCCAAATTATGTTTTTTTTTTTTTCCCGGGGTCACGTTCAATTAAACCTGCCGGAGGGTGGCAGTTTTGTTCGGTTGTATAATCCAGCCAGCCGCACAACCCCCAATCTGTGAAAATCGCAGTAGTTATGTCGAGGGAAGAAGAATGGCGCACGGCACCTACTCTGTCTGCCACGCTGGATCCGCACGCACTACTCCTTGGAATTCCTGAGGTGGGGGGCGGAGGACAACCCGCCCAGATTAGTTAAATTAAAGTCCGGCGCAATACCGGTGGCTCTAAGACAATATTATATCCCAAAGAAAGCCAAGCAGAATATACAAATATATTTGCAGAGATTTAAAGACTACGGTATATTGAAATTCTGTGTGTCACCGTGGAACACACCATTGTTCCAGCAAGACAACTTTTTTTTTTATTTTTCAGTGGGAGGTATCTACCATGGATGCGCGCTCAGCCAGGACCTCTTGTCCTTCCACGCTACAGTATGTTGATTAATTACACTGGTTTCCCCCACAGAAAAAGACTGTTTGTCACAAAAGTTTTGCTACATCTGCTAAGCCAAGCAGGTTACAGAGTGTCTCAAAAAAAAAAAAAAGAAAGCACAAATATGTAAACAGAGTGTAAAATACCTGGGCTTCCAGTTAACAGGTACCAAACGTACACTAGGGAGAGGAAGGAAAGAAGCAATGTGCCGCATACCCCAACTAAAGACCAGGAGACAAGTCCGTGAATTCCTGGGAGCTGCAGGCTTCTGCCGCCTGTGGATCCCCAACTTCGCAGAAATTGCCAAGCCGCTTCATCAAGCAACCAAGGAAAGAGAATTAGACCCCTTTCATTGGGAAGAAGAGCAAACAGCAGCGTTCCTGAAATTAAAGACTCTGCTGATGGAAGCTCCTGCGCTGGGTCTGCCAGATCATAGCAAGCCTTTCCAGCTGTTCGTACATGAACATAACCAAACAGCAACAGGAGTATTGGTCCAGACCTTTGGCTCGTGGCTGAGGCCTGTGGCCTACCTCTCCAAGCAACTCGACCCTGTGGTCTGCGGCCTACCCCCATGCCTGGAAGCAGTGGCTGCCACCGCAATGCTGATAGCAGAAGCAGACAAGCTGACCCTTGGACAAGTTCTTTATGTCAAGGTGCCCCATGCTGTCAAGGCTCTGCTGGATGTCAAAGGAGGTTACTGGTTTAGCAACAGCCGGATGACGAAGTACCAAGCCATGATGTGTGAAAATCCACGGGTTCATTTGGACCTCATCGCTACTTTAAACCCTGCTACTTTACTGCCTGACTGTGAAGAGGATCCAAATTATGAATGCCTCCAAGTCATGGAAGAAGTGTTCAGTAGCAGGCCAGCTTTGAAAGACATACCCCTAGACAAATACGATCTACAGCTATATGGATGATGGGAAGGAAGTCTCCGGCTATGCAGTAGTCTCAACAGAAGAAGTTATCAAAGCAAAGCCACTGCCAGGCCATACATCGGCACAACTAGATGATATAACAGCTTTAACCAGAGCCCTTGAAATTTCTGAAGGCAAAAGAGTAAATATCTATATAGATTCCAAATACGCCTTTATGACAGTCTATGCACATGGCGCACTCTACAAAGAAAGAGGCCTACTCACGTCTTCAGGACAATAAATTAAATATGCTGCAGAAATCACGGCCCTCCTGGAAGCAGTGTGGAAACCAAGTGCTGTCAGCATCATGCACTGTCGAGGCCACCAAAAAGGCCGTGATGAAATTCCAAAAGGTAACAGACGCGCGGACCAACCCGCAAAAGCAGCTGCAAAACCGCCACCACCAACAGAAGCAGAAGCTCAAGCTAAAGTACTGATCTGCAAGCAAGAGCCTCAATCTTCCATGCCAAATTACGAGTTCTATATGAATTTAAAAAATAAAAAAAAATTGAACCCCACGGCGAGTTCATTGAAATAATATTGAACAAATGGCAAGATGATTATGAACTGTTAGAACTCAATTATGATTATATCCAATGGTTTTTTCCAACTCGAACACAAGGCCGAAATTTCTACTCTACTCCCCTAAATCCGCAAGAGACATGTCTAATGGTTAACACCTCAGAAGTTCAGCAAAGACTGCGCAGAGTCTACAAGATGATGCTGAAATTCTTCGGCGTGAAAATAGTGGGGGAGGAGGAAGACAAAGAAATAACTGAAGTTGAACGAGCAGAAAATTGAAATTTCGCGTCACGTTTTGAAAATTTGACAATCAATTCTCACAATAATCTACGAATCACACGAATACTGCACAGTCTAGGAGAATTTATCTGGGGAAATTATGGAGAATTGGCACGATACAAACCAAAACCAGTGGTGGCTGCACTCCTACCGGCGCCACTGAGCGAATGGACATCTGTGTACTCAGAGAAAGAAAAGAAGTGGCTGACAGACGAACCCGGAGGGTATGGAGAAGATGGATGGTTCCAGATGGAGAACGGACTAATAGTCCTACCAGCAACACTGGCTCCTGAAATCGTAAGAGCACTTCACGCAAGTACCCATGGAGGAAGAGAAATGATGGAGCAACAGTTGGAGCCACATTTCTACGTACCAGGATTGTCAGCAATCTGCAAAGCAACAGCTCAGCAGTGTGTAACATGTGCCAAGAACAACCCGAGAACAGGCCCCAAAGTTCGGGAAAAGTTGAAAGAATGAACCGTACCCTAAAGACTTTGATGTCCAAACTGTGCCAAGAGACGTCACTAGGCTGGTTGGACTTACTGCCGATAGTCCTTTTGCACATTAGGTGCAGACCAACCCCCAATTGAAGCTACGTCCATACGAACTTATGTTTGGACAGCCAACCCCTCTGATTAATGGACTAAGGGGGGACCTTCAGGCATTGGGAGAAATTAAACTAAATGATCAGGTAGTAATGCTGGGTAAATCAATGCAGAAGTTAAATATTTGGGTGGGGGATAATATACCGTATTCTCTGTATCCTTCACTGTATAAGTATTGTCGGGTGACTCAGTATGGGTAAAAGAGTGGAAAAATGATCCACTAGGTCCAAAATGGAGAGGTTTTTATTTTGTCCTGTTATCAACCCCTATAGCAGTAAAGGTTGCCGAGGTGGTCCCGTGGATACATCACTCCAGAGTAAAAGCAGCTGCCAGTCCTGAGCTAACATGGAAGGTCGTCGCCAACGAGACCAATCCGCTGAGGCTGAAGCTGACAAAGACCACAGTCACGAGCACCTAAATGATCCTAACCCTGATGATTCAGAGGATCAACAAGTGGGTGTTTTGATGGGCACAGACCCTGACCACCCGCCAGCGGAGATGGGTGTTTTGATGGGCACAGGCCCTGACCACCTGCCAACGGGGGATAACCACAGGGTGCTTTTTAGGGGCCCGGCCCCCACCCTTGATCATCCAGAAATGTTTTTTACTTTTGAAATTCCGGTGGGGAGGGATTGGGTTTATGTGACTGTAAAAAGAATTGCCCAAGGAATTCTGACACTCGGGGCATTTGTGGTGCTGATTTTATATTTTGCTAATTTGATTTATGGACTCTCGCGTGGAGTATGCTCTAATTGTACGGGCAATGTGGGGAAAGTGGATATTTCCCATATCTGGAATAGTACGCACCCGGTGATGGAGAACCGTACCATGTGGAGACAAAAACGAGAGGCGCTATCTGGAACCAACCCAAGAGGACACTTACTTGTGCAATTCAAATATGACTATGCTAAAAAGTCTGGGCAAACTGTATGCTGGGTGTGTAGTAGACTGCACCCAGAGACAATTTATATACCATTTGCCTCTGTTCCAATGAATTTGAGTATGTTTGTATCAGGGAAAAGACAGAATCAGTCAGTCCCGGGTACCCTATAATAGGACCAGTGTATCCACCAGAATGGTGTTTTCAACTAGGACCAGATAAAGAAACAAATAACGAGAGGGGTTATGTAACTCAAGTCAGTTCAACTGGACATTATACATTTACATATTCAAAACAGGACAAAAGGCGATTTATTTATACATACGATGCAGGCAACTCACTAGAGACCAAGAGGCGGTGATTGGGAATGTGACCAATGGGAGGCAGGGTGCAGTGGATATGATGAGACGGCTGAGACATTTTGCGATAGAGATATCAAAGGGAACACTATATTTATTGCTATTTATAGTGAAAGGAGGATACCAGGTGTGCTGTGAAAGGGTGTGTTACACATAGGTACCACCAACAATAACGGGAATGTGTTATTTGGCTAAGCTGGTCCCAATCCAGAAACTAAGGGGAGAAGACACAAACACAGACACAGAACTACACCCTAGGTACCCACTGGTGTTTGAAAGACCGAAGAGAGAATTGTTTGCGAAGATGGATCGAATATGGACATGGTTGCCAGTATGGACTGGATGGGGAGGAGAGATGATGAGGAGATTGAATAGCTATGTCAATCTGATGGATGAGATTCTGAATAGGACCAGTATGGATATCCAGCTGTTGAATCTGGAAATGCGTGAGTCATGAAATGGCGCTTGAGCAGATCAGTGCGGCCTTGAATGGATTGTGTGAAATGACAATGCACTATGAATGTTGCACCTTCATCAGAAACACTACACACGAAGTCCCAGACTATTACCAGGTAATTCAAGATCATCAGGAGAAGGTAGCACAGTTGCAGGGCACAGCCAGGAGGATTGCTGCCGAAGGCTGGAATCCGCTCCGGGGGTTTGGGGCAATGGGAGAATGGTTTGGTTCCATCTTGAGATTCATCTCAAAGATTGGATCCATGATACTCATGATAGTGGTGATCTTGATCATAGGGATACTGATATACCGCATAGGGCTATGCATATGGCCACTGTGCAAGTCAGCACTGATAATTCCACAGGGTATGTTCCCAGTGAAAGAAACCCCCCCTTTTTCAGTAGTTTCAGAATAGTGGAGTGTAATGGCTACAAGTGCCAGGAAAAAGATACTGACACTTGAGCCAAGGGGGGAATGAAGTGGAAATAGGCTGGAAGACGGCCGCCATTGTACACAGGCGGCCATCTTGTTCAGAATATTGGTTCACTTGTATATAACTAGACAGGTTTGTAGCTGAGACTAGAATGAGGTATACGTAGAAATTTAGGAATGCGTTTAGATTAGCAGAAAAAGCAATTAAAGCCTTATGAAAGATCTTTGCTGTTTTTAGCATGGAGAAGTAGATATTCCAAGGTCGTTGGGCCCGTGAAAAGACGAAGGAGTATAGAAGACCGGGCCCCAGGCCATCTGAATAAACATAGCCGATAGGGAGGGAGGCACTCCCCGGAGAAAGACAGCACAAACAAATCACAGACTGTCAAACTAACGAGAAGTGTATCAATTTATAGTTATATGTGGAATGTTCTTTGTGTTCGAATTAATGATGGGAGGTATTAACCCACGTGGGGTGGAATAGAGTGTCATAGGGAGGTGGGCTAATGGGGATGTACCTAATTATGTATTTGGGGCATAAAGCCTCATGTCTTTGTGTAATCGGGGCTCACTCTAAGCGATTCAATCCTGTGTGAGCACTTGTGTGACGACACAATAAACTCTTGCCTTTCCTGAAGAGACTCGTGTTTGGACAATCCTTGCTTGTGTCTGGTCCGGCGCCGTTAATGAAGTGAACCTGTCTGACTCCGGCTACAGTAGAGCATGAAGTTTAAGGTCTGAGGACTATTTAATAGAGCACTACTATATTATAAGTAGCTGTGCCATATAATTCCACTGTACGTTGACAGTTTACCATATAAGATGTTTTAGTAACGGAGAATGAAACTATTGTAGACCAATATTTCAGTCTTAAAGCGTTAAATCATATCAGGCAATAGGTATATGTATGGAAGAGATCCTTCATTGCCTTCCAAAAAGGCTCATCGATTTTTAAAAAAATGTATCATTTCGAAGTCAGCATTGAGACCATAGGGGGCTAGAGTGTTAAGTTCGTAGATGGATCTCATCTCTTCCATCCCTATCTTTTTCTCATAGTCCCCTCCTCTCCTATTTTTATACACTTTTTTAATTCCCATAAATTGAAGACCTACTGGGTTTTTATTGTGAGTGTTTTTAAAGTGTAGCGAAACGCTATGATTTTCTACACCATTTTTTATATTCCTTATATGCTCTTGAATTCTTTTATTCAAGGGACGTATTGTACGCCCTACATACCTTAAGCCACATGGACAGGTTAATACGTATATCACGTGGCTCGTAAAACACGTGATCATATCATTGATTTTATAGATCCTTTTGTTGGCCTCGAACTCTTTAATAGTGTGTTTATGATTGTTAGTATTTTTACAATTCAGACAATTGCCGCAAGCATGAAACCCGTTCGGTATACCGAAAGAGTTCTTCTTTATCGCGGTTATACTATTATTGACTAATTTCATTCTCAAATTTTTTGCTCCTCGGCAAATAATAGATGGAATCTCAGGTTCAAAAACTAGATGGAATCAACGGCTCAAAAACTCAAAAACTTTCTTTCATACCTAAATGATAATCACAGAAATATAGTTCTAGAAACGAACTACAGCAAGAAAGAAGTAACTTTTCTTGATTTAACCATCTATGTTGAAGATCTCAAGATAAAATCTAAAACCTTCTTTAAAATAGTTGACGTTAACAGTTTCATTGACAAAGATAGTTGTCATCTTTTACAATGGCTGGAGGGCATACCAAAAAGCCAGTTTACACGTCTAAGAAGGAATTGTACAGAGGCCGCCGATTTCGAAGAACAAACAGCGAAAATTACTAAAGACTTTGAAGATAGAGGATATGATCGTAACAAGTTATTAGAGACTAAACAAAATATCACTAGTATTAACCGACAAGATCTTCTAAAATACAAGATCCAAACAGTAAATCACATCAAGGGGGTACCCTTTATATTTACTTACAGTGCCCAAAATGCTAAAATCCGTGGAATTATCCGTAAATTCTGGCCAATTTTTAATAAAGGCCCTGCCTTAGAAAGCATCTTACCTGAGATTCCATCTATTATTTGCCGAGGAGCAAAAAATTTGAGAATGAAATTAGTCAATAATAGTATAACCGCGATAAAGAAGAACTCTTTCGGCATACCGAACGGGTTTCATGCTTGCGGCAATTGTCTGAATTGTAAAAATACTAACAATCATAAACCACTATTAAAGAGTTTGAGGCAACAAAAGGATCTATAAAATCAATGATATGATCACGTGTTTTACGAGCCACGTGATATACGTATTAACCTGTCCATGTGGCTTAAGGTATGTAGGTCGTACAATACGTCCCTTGAATAAAAGAATTCAAGAGCATATAAGGAATATAAAAAATGGTGTAGAAAATCATAGCGTTTCGCTACACTTTAAAAACACTCACAATAAAAACCCAGTAGGTCTTCAATTTATGGGAATTAAAAAAGTGTATAAAAATTGGAGAGGAGGGGACTATGAGAAAAAGATAGGGATGGAAGAGATGAGATCCATCTACGAACTTAACACTCTAGCTCCCTATGGTCTCAATGCTGACTTCGAAATGATACATTTTTTAAAAAAATCGATGAGCCTTTTTGGAAGGCAATGAAGGATCTCTTCCATACATATACCTATTGCCTGATATGATTTAACGCTTTAAGACTGAAATATTGGTCTACAATAGTTTCATTCTCAGTTACTAAAACATCTTATATGGTAAACTGTCAACGTACAGTGGAATTATATGGCACAGCTACTTATAATATAGTAGTGCTATATTAAATAGTCCTCAGACCTTAAACTTCATACTCTACAAGTCCAATCGTATCTGTTAATAAAGTTTAACTCACACTGCACATATCGACCTCTAAGCCTCTATAGAAAGAATTTCGGTTTGATAGAATTTTGGTTTGTAAAGTGGGACACTGTCAGTGCCCGTTGGTATGGCATTGTTCTATTAAGTTAGAAAACCCCTTACATATATATTTTTTATTAAACTTATGTGTTTTTTAAATTCATGTGCTTAACTGAAGAAGTGAACACAGTTTAAAATATACCGGACATGTCGATTTTCGAATGTCCATATAAAGTTTTTTGCCTTGTTTACAAATTTGGACACCGCCAGCACCCGTTGATAAAGGAACGCAACTGAGCCACCGGTGACACGCGGAAATGAACAAAGTGGAACGCACGCTCACTTGGTAGCGGGCGGTTCTCTCTACTGTGTGTATATAAAAAAGAGAATGTATAAAAGTATAATCACTGACTGATGAAGCCGATTTTAGGCGAAACGCGTTTTAGTGCACTATTAGTGCCTTTTATTGATTTTTATTTTTTGTAATAAATATATCCAACAATTTGGATTTTACATTCCAACACATTCTGCAAAGTTTTTTTCCTTCAACCGCCGATTTTGCTCCGGCCGGGTGTACACTCACAGGAGGGCTAAGGGTTGCCTTTAAATACCCTACAGGCGGATATTCCTCAGAGCCAGGACTAGGGCTCTCCACACTGTAAGTACCCCATAGGGGAATCACAGGGGTCCCAGCAAGAAACGTACTGCGCAATCGTTTCCTGTTTTATCCATCTGCAGGACAATTGAACGATCTGTCTGGACCGGCCATCCAATATATATTCAAACATTTAATAAGAAGATCATCCCACATTTGCAATTTCAACGCTGCAATATACCCAGTTGGGTTGCAACCATTTGGACATTATTAGAAATATATGTCATTTCATTCCATATTTATGGTGAACATGTCATTCTGTCTATATATTGATGATTTTGTTCACTTCAAGTTTATTCTCCGGTCATACACCTCTGCCCTCCACTTGGCCAAACAATCCTTCTTCTCATCTCTTATATCTACGCTGTCCTCCAACCCTAAACGGCTCTGGTCCACCTTCAACACCCTCCTCTACCCACCTGCACCTCCCCCCTCAGCTGCCTTCAGCGCTCAAGACCTGACAGACTACTTCCTCAGTAAAACTCTAACTATCAGAAGCAACATCCCAACACAAGATAGTTATCTGCCACCTCCACTCCCACAGGTCCCCTCTGCCACCCTCTGCCGCTTCCTCCCAGCCACTGAGGAGGAAGTCAATTCCTTATTGTCCTCCTCACATCTCACCACGTGCCCGCTCGATCCCATTCCCTCACATCTAATTCCTCCCCTCTCCTCCTCCCTCACCCCTGCTCTCACACACATCTTCAACCTATCTCTCTCCACTGGCTCCTTTCCATCCGCCTTCAAACACGCGCTAGTTACCCCTTTACTAAAGAAACCATCCCTAGACCCCAACTCTCCATCCAACTACCGCCCTGTATCCCTGCTTCCCTTCACATCAAAGCTCTTAGAAAAACTAGTCTTCAACCGCCTCTCCCTCTTCCTGTCCTCCAATTCCCTGCTTGACCCCCTGCAATCTGGCTTCCGTCCCCTACACTCAACTGAAACTGCCCTCACCAAAGTCACCAACGACCTCCTAACTGCTAAAAAACACGGCCACTATTCTATTCTCATCCTGCTTGACCTCTCGGCTGCTTTTGACACTGTTGACCACCCCCTCCTTCTACAGACCCTCAACTCTCTGGGTCTCGGTGACACTGCACTTGCTTGGGTTGACTTCTATTTATCCAACAGGTCCTTCTGTGTGTCCTTTGCTGGTAACTCCTCCTCTTCATTGCCTCTATCTGTTGGTGTACCTCAAGGCTCTGTCCTTGGTCCTCTGCTCTTTTCCATCTACACCTCCTCCCTGGGCAAAATCAGCAACAGCTTTGGCTTTAATTACCACCTCTACGCTGATGACACTCAGATCTACCTCTCTACCCCTGATCTCTCTCCCCCTGTCCTCTCAAAAGTCAGTGACTGTTTATCTGGCATCTCCTCCTGGATGGCCTCCCACCACCTTAAGATCAACATGTCAAAGACTGAGCTCCTACTTATTCCTCCCTCCAATGCCTGCCCACCTCCTGACTTCTCTATCATGGTGGAGGGTATCACCATCTCCCCATCAAACCAAGTTCGCTGTCTTGGAGTTACACTTGACTCTGCTCTTTCCTTCATCCCCCACATCCAGTCTCTTTCCTCCTCCTGCCGATACCAACTGCGTAATATTTCCAGAATTCGGCCATTTCTTACCGCTGTCACCACAAAACAACTCATACACGCCCTGGTAATCTCCCGACTCGACTATTGCAATAATAATCTCTTATCTGGCCTCCCTCTGTCCCGCCTCTCCCCCTTACAATCCATCCTGAACGCCTCCGCCAGGCTAATTCACCTCACCCGCCGCTCTGTCTCTGCCGCTCCCCTCTGCGAGTCCCTTCACTGGCTCCCCATCCACTGCAGAATTAAGTTCAAAATCCTTATCCTTACCTACAAAACCCTCACTAACTCAGCGCCCCACTACCTGTCCTCACTAATCACCAAATACACGCCAGCCCGCTCCCTATGGTCAAACAGTGACCTGCGCCTAGCTTCTCCCCGCATCACCTCTTCCCATGATAGACTGCAGGACTTCACACGCGCAGCCCCCACTCCCTGGAACGCTCTCCCTCGTACTGTCAGACTTTCCCCTAACTTCTCTTCCTTCAAACGCTCCCTTAAAACGTTCCTATTTAGGGAAGCCTACCACCCAACTCACTGACACAACCATCAATCACTCTCACCTTACAGTCCTCTCCTCCTGTTTCCAACCCCAACCCTCCTAGATTGTGAGTTCCTACGGGAATAGGGCCCTCATCTCCTCCTGTACTGTTTGTCAAATGTTGTTCAATGTATTGTAACCCTGTCTATACAGTGCTTATTGTACAGCGCTGCGAAATATGCTGGCGCTTTATAAATAAAGAATAATAATAATAATAATAATATATATGCTGAATATGATGCATATGATATCAACTGTTGATCAATAGGTTTACTAATACGGTGACCATGCATATGATACAAACGGTTGATTAATATGCTTATCAACACGGTGACCATTTCTATTTAAGGTGACTATATCGACAAATACTAAATAGTATATCGAACACTATACAGACCTAGAAATCTTGTTCTACGCGCCTAAAATAATTCAATTCTTCTACCTATAGTACATTGCTGGGTCATTTTTCCTTTGCCTGGTCTCCTTGCGACTTGTATCCTGAGAGCTCCTTGCTGTGTTCCTGATATCCTCCGTTTGTTCATCCCTGTTCAGTTTTTGCCTCTGTTATTTCTGTTCCAGTTTATGTCAGTTCCTTCTGTGTATTTAGTTCTGTCTATTTCTGTATTTTGTTTTGCTGTTTATGTTCCATTCTGATTCCCCGGTTACCGATTTTTGGCTTGACTGACTTCCCTTCTGGTTCCTATTCCTATATTCTGTATGACGTACGTTCTCTGGTTATGACCTTTGGCTTTCCTCTATATTTCTACTCTATATAGTATATTCCTTGTCTGTACCGTTTCCAGGTAACCCTGTCATCTGTATACAACAAAAGACTCTGTACGGCTTCAAGGTAATACTTTCCTTTAGATTAGATCCGGCTATCCTAAAGACCGGCCTTTCAGTGCAGGGAATCTTTGGTATTGCCTTACAGAGGTCTTTTGTTAACCCTGTGTTGCTTTCACCTGTCCTTGCAGTTTACAGTGCATTTCTGCCCATAGGAGCTTCTCTCAGGAACCTGGACCTCACCTTTCTGCGAGTTATATTCTTAGGGATATATATACAGACCGACCACTTCCAAGGATCAGAGGGCAAGGATAGGTTGGTGCGTCACCAGGCACTGCCTCCGTGACAACTATGTGTGGAGAAAAAAAGGCACAGCACACCAACATCAAAACCTCATCCCCACTGTTAAACATGGCGGAGGGAGCATCATGGTTTGGGGTTGCTTTGCTGCCTGAGGGCCTGGACGGATTGTTGTCATTGATGGAAAAATGAATTCCAGAGTTTATCAAGACATTTTGCAGGAAAACGTAAGACCATCTGTCCGCCAAATGAAGCTCCGCAGAGGATGGGTGATGCAACAGGACAATGACCCAAAGCATACAAGTAATTCAACAAAAGAATGGCTTCAACAAAACAAAATACGCATTCTGGAGTGGCCCAGTCAGAGTCCTGACCTCAACCCGATTGAAATGCTGTGGCATGACCTTAAGAGAGCGATTCACACCAGACATCCCAAGAATATTGCTACACTGAAACAGTTTTGTGAAGAGGAGTGGTCCAAAATTACTCCAGATCGTTGTGCAGGTCTGATCTGCAACTACAGGAAACGTTTGGTTGAGGTTATTGCTGCCAAAAGGAGAGTCAACCAGTTATTAAGTCCAAAGGTTCACATACTTTTTCCACCCTGCACTGTGAATGTTTACATGTTCTGTTCAATAAAAACATGAAAACATATAATGTTTGTGTTGTATTATTTTAAGCAGACTGTGTTTTTCAAATTGTTGTGACTTAGATGAAGATCAGAGCACATTTTATGACCAATTCATGCAAAACTCCACGTAATCCCAAAGGGTTCACATACTTTTTCTTGCCACTGTATAACATGTGTGGGTTCCATAAACGAGTAAGAGGAAAATTAGACCTGAACAGTGCACAAACAGCGCAGAAACGTAAAAACAGCAGCGGGCACTTTCAGACAGACAATGGTAAAACCGCCTGTCACTATGGGGTTAAGGCCAGTGTCAGACAGGCGCACTATGTGTGAACGTACCGACATGCCTTCTGTCACAGTGTTGTGATGGTTTGACGGGGCTGGCCACACAATACAACGGACGTGCTAAAAGCCTCCCCATTGAAAAGCTACGAGGGCATTCGGGGCTACAGAGCGCGATCCTCCATAGGAGGTTTGTCTAGTCACAGAATGCCGAACTGCACCGACATGTCAGCGAAGTGCCCTGATTTTTGGGGTTTCAGTTCAACAGTTTTAACCCCTTCGCTGCAGAGCCATTTCACCCCTGTGTGCTGAGCTAATTTTTACTGCTTTTGATCATGTTTAAATTTGAAGTCACATTTTTTTAATACGACCCAGTCAAATTATATCCCGTTCTTTCCGGCAGACTCGGCAGATTCATAATATATCATTATTATATGTATACGTCATGCCCTGCCTGAATAGTATAACAAAAATTGTAATACAATTTGAATTTTCAATCATCTACAGCATGTTTTTTTTTCACATTTTATCATACGAGCCCTTGCGGTTATATTTTCTATAGGGTGCGCTTGTTAAAAAAGTTAGACTCGTACATTTTTTTTTTAGGGGAAATTACGTGTTTTATAGCACCCCCCCCCCCCATAGAAAAAATTGTTAGTGCAGCGTCATTGTTCACATTATTATTGAAGTGGGAACATTAATGCTGCATTAATAAAACAAAAAAACTTATTTTTTTTCTTTGCTTTCAACATGGTCATGCTCTGGCCATTCCAATGATACCAGACATTAACCCCTAGCCGCCACGGATCGGGAGATAGGGGGTTCCAATGAACAAGGAGTGGGTCCTAGTGGCGCAATCTCTCTTGAGGGTGGTTGATATACAGTCTTAAATACAACAATTAAAGTATAAACCTAAGAAATAGAAGGGTACAGCGTTGCCACTATTCCAAAAAAGGGTGCACGGTCGAAACGACCACTAAAGTGCTGCCGTGGATGGTCTATATGCACTGGTGCCACTGTGCAATAGAGCAATAAGTGCAAGTGAAATAACAATAGAAGTACTGATGTAGTCAGAAAAAGACCACATAAGGTGCAAATACGATCGAAATCACAAAGTGCAAATGCATGTAAGTGCATATAAGTGCAGTTGATAGTCCTTAAATGGACTGTTACATTCAAGTCCTATTTTCCAAATCACTGGTGAAAACAGAAATTCATACGAAAGTCCAACTGGCCATGCGTTCTATGTTGGAGATACGGTAGTCTGATTGGGTCTCCACATGGGCAGTTCAGAGATGTACATATGAGTCCTGATGCGATGTCCTCACCTAAATCCTATATAAACTCCCGATTCCCAATAAATGGAAGAGAGAAGGGGAAGAAGGAGAGAGGAAAAAAGAAAAAAATAGTGCAATATGGTCTGGTATAGAGTCAAGTGCCCATAGACAAGGGAACACTTACACTTTTAAGAGCCTCGTTGACCGGCTCTGGTGTGGAGTGCCTTGGGCCTAATTGAGGGTAGCCTCTGCCCTTCTTTAAGGTTTTCTTAGGGGTAGCCTCTGCCGACCTTAAAGTTGATCGTCGATGGTGGAGCCTTGGGTTCCAGGCTCAACTTGTAAGTGTATGGTACTACTTGTTCGGTGGGTACCTTCATCTCTTTCATCTGCAGGCAGTTCTCCTATGTTTTCATTAGCATTCCATGAAATGCAGTGTTGCGTCACGGGTGGTGCCGGGGTCCATCCGGTGTGTTCGTCGCACAATGATGCTGTATACTGGTCCTTAATGCACATATGAAATCCTAAATATTCCGCATCCTATGGCAGATATGAGCGCACTGCCTGTCTGCCATGGTAAATTAATGTCTCCTATATTTATTATGGGAGGCTAATTTGCATCTCTGCGTGGAAGCGCAAGGTAGGCTGCGATTCCACAAGGGAGAATGTATTTCACTGTGGATATGTGATTTATGCTACATCAGAATCGCTTATAACACGCTCGCTTAACCTCCCCTAAAATCCCATACCCACCTCTCATCACGCAATGAAGAGGGCGACACAATCTGCCGCTTCCTCTCATTGGTAGCAGAGTGAGATTGGGAACAAATAGAACCCCATGATGGAGGGAAATCCCCCTTGATTGCAGAATTTAAGAATTTTGAAGTAGATTACCAAAATTATGCTAGGTCAATGCTCCCCAAACCTGTCCTCAGGTCCCCCAAGCAAGCCGGGTTTGCCAGATATGTGAAGCACAGCACAGGTGATATGATTTGCTGCTCAGTGATTGCAGGATTCAGTTCGCATTTCCCCAAGGTGATCCTTAAAACCTGGCCTGTTAGGGGGTCCTGAGGACAGGTTTGGGAAACATTGCACTAAGTGATATAACTCCCTCGTTGTGTTGTTTCAATTTCCCTACTGTGTGTAGATGATGCATGAGAACGTTCTTCACCACACTTACCTTTAGATCGCTCCCACAACAATTTCCCTCTGCTTTCCTAACGAACTGGCATGCAGGCTGTCGGGCCTTGCCAGGGGAATCCCAGAAGTCCGATGATGTCATGACATCAGCAGACAGGAGAGAATTTGGAAGTCGAGGGTGGCACCATTTAGATCCCTGTATCTTCACTTCTAAAAGCCCTACAAAGCCAAGCCATTGTTTGCCATCATTGGAAAGGGCAAATAAAAAAAAGGTTAAAAAATATACAGTGGTGTTCAAAATTATTCAACCCCCAATGCTGTAAAGGGTTTTAGGGAATTTAGTGTACATTTGTAATTGTATTCAGAATGAAATCCTACAAGGACTTTTTAAAGAACCATATGCAACTAAAATGACATCAATTGGTTTTGTAATACAGTAGTAAATGTTTCTTTTGTGAATTCTTCATTGACACAATTATTCAACCCCTTAAAGACTACCACTCTGAAGAACAGAGGTTCATTCAAGTGTTTTCAATCAGGTATTGAAAACACCTGTGGATGTCACGGAGCAGCAATAAAGCATAATAAGCACCAATTAGGCAGCTTTAAAATGACTGTGATACTCAGCTCCTTCTAGACATTTACTGGTGTGGTTACAAACATGGTGAAGTCAAGAGAATGGTCCAGGAAGACAAGAGAAGAGGTGATTACTCTTCACAGGAAGGGCAATGGCTATAAGAAGATTGTAAAGATGTTAAACATACCAAGAGAGACCATAGGAAGCATCATTCGCAAATTCAAGGCAAAGGGCACTGTTGAAACGCTACCTGGTCGTGGCAGAAAGAAGATGCTGACTTCGACTGCTGTGCGCTACCTGAAGCGTAGAGTGGAGAAAAGTCTCCGTGTGACTGCTGAGGAACTGAGAAAAGATTTGTCAGATGTGGGTACTGAAGTTTCAGCTCAGACAATACGGCGCACACTGCGTAATGAAGGCCTCCATGCCAGAACTCCCAGGCGCACCCCCTTGCTGTCTCCAAAGAATAAGAAGAGTCGACTGCAGTATGCCAAAAGTCATGTGGACAAACCACAGAAGTTTTGGGATAGTGTTCTGTGGACTGATGAAACAAAATTAGAACTGTTTGGGCCCATGGATCAACGCTATGTTTGGAGGAGGAAGAACAAGGCCTATGAAGAAAAGAACACCTTACCTACTGTGAAGCACAGCGGGGGGTCAATCATCCTTTGGGGCTGTTTTGCTTCTGCAGGTACAGGGAAGCTTCAGCCTGTTCAAGGTACCATGAATTCTCTTCAGTACCAGGAGATATTGGATGACAATGTGATGCAGTCCGTCACAAACCTGAGACTTGGGAGACGTTGGAACTTTCAAAAGGACAATGATCCCAAGCATACCTCCAAGTCCACTAGAGCATGGTTGCAGATCCACATCCAGTGGCCATCGCAGTCACCTGACTTAAATCCGATTGAGAACCTCTGGTGGGACTTAAAGAAAGCAGTTGCAGTGCGCAAGCCTAAGAATGTGACTGAACTGTCACTCTCAACTCTCTACCCCTGATCTCTCTCCCCCTGTCCTTTCAAAAGTCAGTGACTGTTTATCTGGCATCTCCTCCTGGATGGCCTCCCACCACCTAAAGATCAACATGTCAAAGACTGAACTCCTACTTATTCCTCCCTCCAATTCCTCCCCACCTCCTGACTTCTCTATCACGGTGGAGGGTATCACCATCTCCCCATCAAACCAAGTTCGCTGCCTTGGAGTTACACTTGACTCTGCTCTTTCCTTCATCCCCCACATCAAGTCTCTTTCCTCCTCCTGCCGATACCAACTGCGTAATATTTCCAGAATTCGGCCATTTCTTACCTCTGTCACCACAAAACAACTCATACACGCCCTGGTAATCTCCCGACTCGACTATTGCAATAATCTCTTATCTGGCCTCCCTCTGTCCCGCCTCTCCCCCTACAATCCATCCTGAACGCCTCCGCCAGGCTAATTCACCTCACCCGCCGCTCTGTCTCTGCCGCTCCCCTCTGCGAGTCCCTTCACTGGCTCCCCATCCACTGCAGAATTAAGTTCAAAATCCTTATCCTTACCTACAAAACCCTCACTAACTCAGCTCCCCACTACCTGTCCTCACTAATCACCAAATACACGCCAGCCCGCTCCCTATGGTCAAACAGTGACCTGCGCCTAGCTTCTCCCCGCATCACCTCTTCCCATGATAGACTGCAGGATTTCTCACGCGCAGCCCCCACTCTCTGGAACGCTCTCCCTCGTACTGTCAGACTTTCCCCTAACTTCTCTTCCTTCAAACGCTCCCTTAAAACGTTCCTATTTAGGGAAGCCTACCACCCAACTCACTGACACAACCATCAATCACTCTCACCTTACAATCTGGGAGGGTTGGGGTTGGAAACAGGAGGAGAGGACTGTGAGTTCCTACGGGAATAGGGCCCTCATCTCCTCCTGTACTGTTTGTCAAATGTTGTTCAATGTATTGTAACCCTGTCTATACTGTGCTTATTGTACAGCGCTGCGGAATATGCTGGCGCTTTATAAATAAATAATAATAATAATATGGAAGTGAAAGGGCGTTGGATTGCTTAATGAAAAGTGCCGTTTCTGCAAAATCCACTTTTGTCCATTTTATTAGCACTTTAGTGTTAATGTATACCATGTTCCAAAAAATATTTGGTGTTTTGCTCCACCAAACCTTCAAACTGAACATTTCCTTATTGAATTATTTGCTGCATGGAGGCGGCCATCTTTCCTACGTCACACTCCGCTAACCCCGCAGCACCCTCTCGACGTGGCTGCAAGTGCTAAGTTAGCAGTGCTGAGCTGCAGAACGGTGTTCAGTGGCAAGTTGTTAACTTAGCATTTGCAGCGGCTGAGCAACTGAACGCACCTCAGGGCTGTCCAATATCTGGCCTCCTAGATGTTGATGCCCAAGATTCCCAGGGAATCAAGGGAGTTGTAGTCCGAACATCGGGGGGGGGGGGGCAGAGTTTGACAGCCCTGACCAAGAAGATCAATGTGGCAAGCTATGCTGAGCTTTGATTGTAAAGGAGGGATCAAACTCTGCCACCCCAGATGTTTCTACTTACACCTATTGCATTCAAATAATTCTAAAGCGCATAGGCCAACATTTAAAATGCCTAGTATAAAAGGATCCATAATTTACAGCAGGAGACTAGACAAAAACCAAAGGGGCTGCACCCAAGGCCTCCTTGGAACATAACCACGACAGTAAAGGTAGTGGTTGCGTTGCAATGTAACCATGACAGTAAAGATAGTGGTTGCGTTGCTTGTAGGTTTTCTTTAAACCTGCACATATGCCCTTTGTACAGGAATACAAAGCCATATTAACTAGTCAAGAAGACGAAACAAAACAGTTTGTGCAAATTAACGCACACAGGACGGTGTTATATGAAACAAGACGAGCTTTAATTTCTCCATATAAGCAATATGTCTGTTACATGTAAATGGAAAGCGTTTTCCTTTTGAGACGATGCAATTCACAGAACAGTAATGTTCTACAAACCTTGTTTCAGTTTGGTCTTAACAGGAAAAGAACTGGGCACGCAGTCTTCCAAAAACAGCAGGTTTATAATCATGACAACATTTTAGCTCTACATGTCTTTGTACACCTGCCCTCGGTACTCATTGGAGGCGGAGTGCTAATCTACATCTCTACCAAATTGGTCTTCAGTTAATAGACTCTCATACATCACCTACACCTAGAACATTTATTTTTGTTCTTACACCAGTTGTGGGTGAATTTAATCATGCATACCTGCTGTGGACATTTCATTCTTAATTACCCACACTTTTTTTGCCTTTTTAACCCATTCATCTTTGATTGTTTTTTTTTGTACTTTTTTAAACTCATAAAATCTTGGAAAAAAGGAAAAGACTCCTATACATCTGCTTAAAAAGGAGGAAAAAAAGCAACCTGAGACTATCCCAAAAAGGGACTAACCCCAAACTTAACAACAATAAGAGAGAAGAAAAGGGGAAAAAAAATAGTAGGGATGCACCGAAATTTTGGCCACTGAAATTAATCTGCTGAAAATGGTGCTTTTCGGCCAAAAGGAAAAGACAGCTGAGAAGAAAAAAAAAAAAAATCAGCCGAAAGACAGTCATCTGGGCCTGGAGGTCAGGGACGATGCGTGCAGGGCCGGATTTGCACCTTAGGAGCCTGTAGGCACAGAAATGTGGTGCGCCCCTACCCCCCCCCCCTTCCCCCAAACAAAAAAAAAAACATGCCAAAATGATTATTTCAATTTTCATTTTGAGGCAAAAAAACCCCCTAAAAATATACATTTTAAAAAACTGAAAACGTTTTTCTCTACGCTCAGATCAAAAGACGAGGCAGAAACTGTTGCCTTAGTTGAGTTAGTTACAGTTACAAGTATTTATAAAGCGCCAAGAGGTTCCGTAGAGCTGTACAATGGGAGAAACAGAATAACAAATATACTTACACGTTACACACACAGAACAGAAGAAGGGAGGACCCTGCTCAAGAGCTCACAATCTAAGAAGAGAGGGGTGACACATCAGGTGTGTGGAAGGATGGAGCAAGAAATGAACAATGGGGGATCATGGAGTGAGTCGATAGACTTCTCTAAAGTAATGCGTTTTCAGAGTCTTCTTGAAGGACTGAAGAATCAGGGAGAGTCTAATGTTGCGGGGGAGGGAGTTCCATAGAAAGGGGGCAGCTTGAGAGAAGTCCTGAAGGTGAGAGTTGGGGGATGCGGGTATGAGGAATTCATAGCATCAGATCATTGGCCGAGCGAAGTGGGCAGGATAGGATGTACCTGCTAATAAGGGAGATGTAGGTAGAGGCACGGTTATGGAGAGCTTTGTACGTGAGCACCAATATAATGAATTAGGGTTGCACCGATACCGATACTAGTATCGGTATCGGGGCCGATACTGGGTACTGCAGGAGTACTTGGTACTCGTGCAGTACCCCCCGATATTTTTCCCGATACCGGAAGCCGGCATTGAGCCGGCTTGCCGGCATCCGAAGGGCTGCGGCGGCTGTCCGAATGCTCTATCGGCATTCGGACAGCCGCCCCTGGAGCTGCTCACACAATACTTACCTTCCTGGGCGCCGCCGGGAATGTCTCCGCGTGTGCGCTCGTTGGAAGGACCCCAGCCGCGACCACATGGGACCATGTGATCACGGCTGGGGTCCTTCCAACGAGCGCGCGGAAACTTTCCCGGCGGCGACCAGGAAGGTAAGTATGAACACAGTGAGCAGCTGCAGGGCCTGTCCGAATGCTGATAGAGCATTCGGACAGGCCCTGCAGCTGCTCTCTGCGACGATACTTACCTTCCTGGGCGACGCTGGGAAAGTTTCCCCGCGCGCGCTCGTTGGAAGGACCCCAGCCGTGATCACATGGTCCCACGTGGTCGCGGCTGGGGTCCTTCCAACGAGCACACGCGCGGAGACATTCCCGGCATCGCTCAGAAAGGTAAGTATCGTCATGGGGGGGCATACCCATGAGCTGGGGGGCATACCCGTGAGCTGGGGGGCATACCCATGTGTGAGCTGGGGGGGCAATATCCATGTGTGAGCTGGGGGGCATATCCATGTGTGAGCTGGGGCAAATCCATGAGCTGGGGCATATCCATGAGTGAGCTGGGGCAAATCCATGAGCTGGGGGGCATATCCATGTGTGAGCTGGGGCATATCCATGAGCTGGGGCATATCCATGAGTGAGCTGGGGCAAATCCATGTGTGAGCTGGAGCATATCCATGTGTGATCTGGAGCATATCCATGTGTGATCTGGGGCAAATCCATGTGTGAGCTGGGACAAATCCATGAGCTGGGGGGCATATCCATGTGTGAGCTGGGGCATATCCATGAGCTGGGGCATATCCATGAGTGAGCTGGGGCAAATCCATGTGTGAGCTGGGGCAAATCCATGTGTGAGCTGGGGCATATCCATGTGTGAGCTGGGGGCATATCCATGAGCTGGGGGATATATACATGTGAGCTGGGGGCATTTTTATATGGTCTGTTCTTATTGGAAAGCGTCACATGACATTAAAGAAAAGTATCAGTACTCGGTATCGGTGAGTACTTTTAAAAAGTATCAGTACTCGTACTCGGTCTTAAAAAAGTGGTATCGGTGCATCCCTATAATGAATTGTAATCTAAAGGAAACAGGAAGCCAGTGTAGAGATTGACAAAGGGGAGAGGTGCGGGAGGTGAGGTGTATGAACCTGGCATAGGCGTTCATTACAGACTGCAAAAGCAGAATCTGGGATCTCTTAAGGCCAGAGAGAAGGAGGTTACAGTAGTCAAGGCGGGAGATAATAATTTTAATTTGATTTAGGCTAGGGTCAAACGAAAGCATTTTTATACACGAACGTAAAAAAGTGCGTCCGAACGCATGGACGTATTTTTTCACGGAATACGCGAAAACGGTCATACGATGCGCATTTTTGTGCGTGATTTTTTACGGATCCAAACCAGGAAACTTTGGGTGTCTGGACGTTATGTTGGCCGGACACGAGCAGGGTCTGACGTCTCCTAATCACGCACACACGCCGCTATGCGGAAGCAGCGCACTCTGTACGTCAGTACTAGCGGTTCTGCGTTCTCGAAATAATGCGTTCAAATTCCACTTGCGTTGCACGGCCGGACTTTTGTGCGGCCGTACTTCGTATATTGGCCGTCATTGCCCGTCATTTGCTGCTACTGCGGCCGTAATTAAGTGCGCCAGAACGCACGTTAAAAGTGTGCTGGTCTGACCCCAGCCTAAGACAGGATAGGACGCATGGAATGTTTTTTAGGTGGAAGTAGGAAGATTTGGTTAGCGACTGAATGTGAAGAGTAAAGGATAGATCAGAGTCCATGAGTACCCCTAGGCAACGAGCCTGAGAGGTAGAAGTAATGGTGGCACCATTCACCTGAAGGGAAATGGATGCAGGAATGGAGGTTTTAGAGGGAGGGAAGAGGAGAAGTTCAGTTTTAGAGAGGTTGAGCTTTAGGAAACGGGAAGTCATCCAGTCAGAGACAGCTGATAGGAGGAGAGAGATCGGATAAAGAAAGGTAGATTTGTTTGTCGTCAGCAGAGAGGTGATATTGGAGTCCATAGGAAGAGATGAGGTGGCCAAGAGAGGTGGTATAGATCGAGAAGAGTAGGGGACCCAAAACAGAGCCTTGAGGTACCCCAACTGAAAGAAGAACTGGTGGAGAAGAGGCACCAGCAAAGGATACAATGAAAGAGTGAAGCGAGATCCAGGAGAGAACAGTGTCACTGAAGCCAAGTTGACACAGCGTGAGGAGCAGGAGAGAATGGTCAACAGTGTCAAATGCAGCGCAAAGGGCAAGAAGAATAAGGAGAGAGAAGTGACCTTTGGTTTTAGGCTAGGGTCAGACGAACGTGATTTCTACGGACTGTGCTTCCGTGCAGTACGGACGGACCTTAGTATGGAAGACGCAGTAGCGACCACACAGTCCGTTTTTTTCACTGACGTATATTTTGACGGATGTAGGAGGGAAAAAAAATTTAAAAAGCAAAAACATTTTGTCCGTGGAAAATGCTGGACGTATAAATGCAGTCCATCTGACCACGTTCCATCACTCACACACACAGCTATGCAGACGTTGCGGACGCAGCGCACTTTGTGCGGCCGTTCTAGGGGTTGTACGTTCTTTCCTGCCTTGCGTCCGTGGGCCGCGGCAGGTGTGCGTCCACAGTTCAGTGCGGACGTACTTCGTGTGTCGGGCTCCGATGGGCTTTCTTTCATGGACGTACTTTTAGGCGCCAACACGGACGTGAACACTACGCTCGTCTGACACCAGCCTTAGTGGCAGCTAAATCATTAGTCACCTTGGTCAGAGCAGGCTCGGAAGATTGTTAGGAGCGAAAGCCAGACTTGTGCGGATCGAGTAGACAGCAACGAGAAAACCGGTGAGCTGGTTATAGACCAGACGTTTTATGATTTTGGAGGCAAAGGGGAGCAGAGAGATGGGACGGTAGTTTGAGAGGGAGGTCTGGTCAAGAGATGGCTTCTTTAGAATAAGGGTGATCAGAGCATGTTTGAATGCAGAGGGGAAGACGCCAGAGGAGAGGGAGAGGTTAAAAATATGAGTCAATGCAGGGTCAATTACTAGTAGGGCAGACCGAATAAGGTGTGAGGGGATGGGGGTCAAGTGGACAGGTGGTTGGGCAGGAGGAAATGAGAACTGCAGAGACATCCCCCTCCGAGACCGGAGAAAAGGAAGACATATACAGGGTTATTCTGTCTGACACCATAGGGGTTATTCAAAGAGCTCCGAATTGTGGCCGAAAGGTAACCGAACGCTGAAATTCAGCATACGCTTACTTTTCCTGGCCGATCAGCTATTCAATCAGTTAACATATTCCCAATTTAATTCAATATCTAATAAACCATTGATAATATTCTGCAGTAAAAAGTCTCTTTATACATTTTATAGGATCTTTTAGGCTTTTTTTTTTTTTAACCTCCCTGGTGGTCCGATTCTGACATTTTTATATATCCGAATCGGTCCTATTTATTCTGGCCCCCTAGCGGTATGAGTGTGGTTCGGGGGTTAACTTTCAATACTGAAAGCGGTATCCCCGAGCCACACTCGGGCCGATACTTACATGTCCTGCGCTCCCTTGCTGTCCCCGCAGTCACACTGCAGCCGATCGCGAGGTCACACTTCCTGGTTTCACTCCTTGCGAGAAGAGATCCAGGCAGTGTGACGTTGCAAGCGGCTGGAGGAGACTGCGGGGATCAGCGAGGGAGCGCAGGATATGTAAGTATCCAGCCCGAGTGTGGCTCGGGGATGCCGCTTTCGGTACAAAAAGTTAACCCCAAGCCGCACTTGGGAAAACCGTCGGAGGTTAAATAGTTTTTTCTGTAACAGCCCTTTTTTTATTATCATTCATTGGATCTTATATGTAAATTTCAGACATTTTCGTTCTGTAGTTTCTTTGCAAAAAGCTTTTCACTTTTCAAACATTCAAGCGTACAGTTTTTTTTATCCACTCCATTAGTCTGCGGTGTCGGCTTTTTCCGGCGGCTGCTCTGTGATCGTCAGCTGCTCGGGTTTCTCCCGCGTGTTCAGCGGGGTTAATCCATTATGTTTTTGCGGGTTACGGTGTGCATTCGCCGGGTTTTGGGCAGCTTTTCCCTGCACTACAATGGCCCTGTGGTGCTTGCTGAATACACCGCAGGGTCGCCAAAATGGGATCGCCAAATCACACCGAATTGGAGAACGAAAAGTCACCGAACGTGCGGTGACTTTTCGATTCTCTTTGAATAACCCTGATAGAGGGGGCAGGGAGTGAGGGAGTCAAAGGAGGAGAGGGGCAGTGAATGCAGCTGCATTGTTTGTTTTATATGTTAAAGCATATATTGCCTCTGCTGTAGCACAGAAAAAAAAATTGCATTTACTTTATTACATTTATTTTTACGCATTACATGGCCAGGTTTGTATCATTGTAAAGACCAGACTTTGACCTTTACAATGACATTTCACTTAACCTTGTGTGTTGCACAATTCAGAGATGCAGGGTTGCAAAGTCCCCGTGTCTGCTCACTGCAGTGCCACGGTCTAGGTTGTGAATGAAACAACGCATTGCATACCAGATACACACTTGCTAGTAGTGTGGAAAATTAGGTGAGTTAGTGCAGCATCACTGTGCACTTTAGAATTGTAAACTGAATAGTGCGGTGCTAGGGGGCAAAAAATAAATAACATTTAAAGCTCTAATTAAAATGTATTAACTCTAACCTGGTTATATTTGGTATCACTGGAAAGGTTATACGCAGGCCATTCCAACGACACCTCATATGTCCTAGCCTTTTAGGACTCCAGCGATACGGGGGGGGGGGGGGGGGTCTAAATTATTGGAAAAAAAAAATTCAGAGCAAGGCGTCCCCTTGTGGCAGGTGTCTGTAGGCACATGCCTACTCTGCCTAATTATAAATCCGGCCCTGGGTGCGTGGCCGAGCCGGGGGCTCAAAAGGCCCGGGTTCGGATGACTGATTGGGGGGGGGGGGTGACACCTACATTCCCATGCTTGCCTACATTCACCAATTTCGGCCTCCGAACTCCTCCAGTGCAGTCCTCTTTCACGCTGACCTTGCGCGTACAGCGTGCCTCAGAGGCGCTGGGCGTGACGTCATCCCGTGACATTCGCCTCTGACACGTGCTGTGCGTGCAATGGGAGCATGAAGGAGGACTGCGCTGGGAGGAGCTCGGAGGCCGAAATTTGGGAATGTAGGCAAGTATGGGAATGTGTCAACCCCCCCAAATCAGTCATCCGAACCTGGAGACCCAGCTGAGCAGGGGGCTTGGCCGGGCCTCCAGGCCCAGATTCGGATGACTGTCAGTCTTCGACCGAGTTCTGTTACCATTATCGGTCTCAGCCCGAAATTTTAATTTCGGCGCATCACTAAAAAATAGGTAACACCAGGTTACCAAAATAGAAATCCAGGGTACCATCTTTATTGGATCTCTTCAGACATACAAGACAACATATAAAGGGTCTATTCACAAAAAGGTGAAACTCCGGAGAACTTTGAGAACTTCTACGTCAAAACAGCTGATTTGGAAAGTGAGATAAATGGGAGGATTTTTCTGGTTTGGCTATTTTGACCTAGAATTTCACTTTTCCAAAAGATCTCAAAGTTTTTGTGAAAAGACCTGATAGGGAGTAATATTGACATGGAGATATTCATCTCCTAGGCTGACCTAAATATATTCCACCTGAATTGTCCCGAATACCAAAATATAGGCTAGCTGAGAGTAGTTGGCCTGTCCAACACAATTTTTCTCCCTATTACTGCAAGGTTCCCAGGACCACAAAGAAAGGCTCAGTGCAGATATTCATCTAGGTTTATTACCTCAGCAGTTCATGCTGCCTACTTAACACAAACTGACCCCACAAAAATAGGCTGGCTAAAAAGTAGTAGGCCTATCCACAGTATTTTGCCTTATTGCTACTAAACACCCAGGATAAAACATAGGCGAGCTCAGTATAATACTATTCTGGGTCTATTACCTCAGCAGTTGTCAGGTTCAGCCAGGCTGGGTGGGTGAGGGTGCGAGCCCAGGTTGCAGTGACACAAAGCAGGCAATATGTTTCAAACAAGAAGGGGTTTATTTGGTGAATAACAAATACAGGGTGAGGGGTAAAATAGGAAGAGGGCTGCCTAACAAAGGGAGAGCTGGGTATAGACTGGAAGGGATTAACCATACAATATACAGGTTATGGGGCAGAGAGGGAGTAAACTAAATACAGAATAAACAGGACTAGAGCAGGGCTGATAATGCATACAAAAAGGGGATCTGCGAGTGGATACGAAGGAAGGGTTAAATTAGAGACAGAGGGATAGCACAGGAACAGGGTTCACTGGTATTTGGAATAAGCCGGGTGAACTTTTGCACGATATTCAAATTTTTCGAGTTTCACCTGTATATAGACAGTGATCACTTATCTGAGGCGGTGAGGAGCAGCAAACAAAGAGGAATTGGTGCTCCGGCCACGCACCCCTATGGACTGGGGTGGCTTGGGATCTAAGGGAGGGGTTCTTCCCATGTTGGGATACTAGATGGTTTTTCTATTAGTTTTCTTTGCTGCTGTGAGTTAATAAAGAGATAAGCAAATAGGAGCCTCAGAGTCGTGTTTTAAAATTGTAATTTATTTTTTTCCTCATTCCTATACATCTACAGCTTGTAGGTTTCAACCTTATGTATTTCTCCTAAAACGGACATGAGAAGAAAATGTATATCTTAACTCCGTAAGAAAGACAGGGCAAAATTAAAGAGCAAATGGGTTTTGAACCATTTATTGAATAAAATTCAATCAAACTTTAGATATTGTATCAAATCACATGCTTCTACCAGTTATAGGCTACTCCACTGACTAGCGGCTTTTTAAAGGGGAGGGGGGGGGGGTTAAAAAAACGAAAACAAGTTTTAATTCTTCCTCTTGTATCCACTCTTTCGATTTCTTCATTTTTAGCAGTTAGTCAATATTTTATTTCCATCCTCTGTGGGCGCAGCAAGGATCAGAAGACACACCAGAGGAAAAGATGTTACAGCATAGCCTTCTTTGCGGTCAGTGTTACACCTCACTATGAGGGTACATTAAGTCTTAAATTACAGGTCATCCACTGTCTAGACAAGCTCCTTCAACGCGTTCCTCATACATGTTCCCTTTTTATCTGTACTGAATTCCAAAAGAACACTTATGCATCATGAAAGAAAAAAACAAAAACATTTAAATGATGGAATACGCCATGTGTGGGTAGGAGACCAGATACGAAAATACATATTTAGGGCTTATGAAAACCTCGTTACTTGTTTTAATCGGGGGGGGGGGGGGGGGGGGGGGGGGAGAGATATATATCATTGTAGTGGACAGTTATTTTAATTTTGTCAATGGTCAGACCCAGAACAAATGTATTTCTGCTGAAACATAGATGCACAGTATGAAGTGACTATTAGGCAGAATTATGTATATAAGCAACAACACAAAACCTGGAAAAGCTGTCGATTTACTAAAACATCTTTTCACAATATACAAAATAATTATTTACAGAGCCGGACAATTCCCACTTGCGCATCATTAACAAAGGACTTCTAGTATTTTGAAAGAAAAATCAGGATGTGAGGACACTGCAGAAAACAGGATTGGTATTTAAGTTAAGCTTAGGACCACGGTATTCATGCCAATCAGTTGGTTGTCCAGTTCATTCACGGCACACAGGGCTTCCTCGTACGTCTGCATGCAAACGGTGGCAGTCCCAGTATCGATCTGCGTGAGGTTAACAGAGTCAGCTTTGTAGCTACTGAAGAACGCAAGAATTTCTTCAACAGTCACAGTACTGGGCACGTTGCGTACGAACACCGTTACTTCATTTGGTTTTGCATCGTTGCTGTTGTCACAGGTTATGTCTTCGTTAGTTTCTTCGTTAGTTTCTTCTAAATCCGGTTCAACGGCTGATTCGTCCTTGGGGTTTGTTGACTCCATCTCTGTGTCAGAAGCAGCAGCCATTTCAGAGATGTCCACCTCTTCAGCAGTTTCGGAGGAGTCTGGAACGAGGACTTGATCTGTTACCATATCAGAGGACTGCAACGCAGATTGGTCTGGTGGGTTTGAAGGAGATGTGTCTGCAGAATGATTTCCAGACGTAGACACTTCTGGAGTCTCCGAAGTAGACAGTGCTTTGGAATCAGACACCTGTTTAGCTTCAGAGGTGACGGCCGTAGAAGGGACTCCTGCACCTTTTGCCCCAGGAGCACCTACTCCGAAAGCCTTCATCTGTTCCTCTGTGATGCACCTTAAGAGGATTTCTGTTCCATTGTACTTTTCACGGTGCAGCTTACCAACGTTGGCAGCTTCTTTTTCGGTTGGAAATCTTACCAGGGCTTCTCCAAGACCGACACCTTTATCATCCGACAACACAAAGATATCTTTTTCACTCACAGGAAACTCAACCAAAAATTTCTGTACGTCAGCCTTCGTTACATCAAATGAAAAGTTACGCAAATACACACAGTTGGCTTTCCAGCTCGGCGTGTCCTTGGAGTTTCTTCTGGGAATCGTGTTATGTGGTCGCTCCAAGGAGATTGCAGATCTCTCTTTGTGGGACAATATGTCTTCCATTGCCCTCTTAGGGATAGCATATACAGATAAGGGGCGCCCCTGAAAAGGTTCCTTGTGCAAATCGAGAGCTCTCCTATAATCCCTTCCGTGTTTGAACATCGCAAAACCTTCTCTTGCCCTTTTACCAGACTTGTCGGTTAGGAATGAAATTTGGTAATCTGCTAAGCGAGCAAAGGAGAAATGCTGCTGTATTTCCTTTTTTGTAGCGGTCACAGGCAGGTGGACAAGATGCACGTAAAATTCATCTGTGTACACCGCATGCCTCCTCATACGCACTGGAGATCTGGAACGATCCCTTAGTCTTCCAGCACTCAAAGACCTTGTTGGAGAGTGCCCAAGACGTTCACACTCTCTGATCCATACTACCTCATGCGCTGGCATCATGGTAATGTAAGCGGTGCCCATGAACAATTGTTTACATTCAAGTGCTTCTTTGGCATCCGTTCTTCTTTTAAACTTAACAATTGCTTTTCCATTTCGAATGCCATTTTGAAATTTTAGGAAGACTGCATCCTCAACCATAATTCCCCTGAAGTGCTCTTTAATGTCCACCTTTGTGGCTTTAAGAGGCAGCCCTTGTAAATGTATGTACGAAGGACCAGCTGAAAAGAGATCTCCGGGTCCTAAAGGTCTATAGGAAGGCATTCCATTTCTTTCGGGCATGTTACCCATCAATGGGTAAGGCGCGCTTTCCTGAGGCCGAGTTGCACTCATTTGGCTCATTTCGAAAGCATAGTTCATTTCGCCCTCACTGCTGAGTGTAAGGTGAACACTGGAATTTTTCAAGGGATGCCCGGATAGGCTTAGGGCACATCGGGCATCATCAATGTTTCCAAATGCAATATAAGCCTCGCCATAATTTCCACCGATGATATAAACACCACCTCTGGGAATGCTCAGTCCATAGAAGAAATTGCGAATATCCATTGAGTCTGCCTCGACAGGAAGCCCACGTAAGCGGATGATTACCGACATTCTTGGGACGGATAGAATAAATTACCTATAGACAAAAAAGGTGGAAAAAAATTATAAATTTATCACGGTAGAAATAATTTGTAAAAAGTAATTCTTAGCTTGCAGTATTCAGCTAGCGAGAAAACATTAAGACTACTTCTTAGATTGTAAGCTCTTGAGCAGGGTCCTCTCTCCTACTGTTCTGCGCGTCTAACTTGTTTGTATATTGGTTATTCTGTCTCACCCATTATACAGCACTACGGAACTTGTTAGCGCTTTACAAAAACTTGTAACTTTAACTATTGCACTACAGGAGTTGTGTTAAAAGGGGCATTATACTTATCCTGACCATTTTATTGATTTAAAGCAGTCAGGATTTGAGGAGTAACCACCCCCCCCCCCACGAACCTGCTGGGTGAACCCTACTCAGCGTCAGCCGGGATTTTTGAATTTTTCTGGTTGCCGGTCACCGTTGACGTCAGCACACAACCAACGTGCCAACATCACCCTGAGACCAATTGCGGTAGCAATCGATTTCCGAGAGGCAACGGATTTTGATTAAGCGTTCTGCAAAAGCGCTACAGAACTTGCAGATGTAAAAGCACACAAGCGGATCCTATGCTACGCAAGTTGAACTGGAGTAGAAATTGCACAGAAAAGCTTCCGAGACTTCTGGGTTTGGGAGTGCGTGAGCTGAAGCAGTGCATGGCGAGGGACAAAAGGCGAGTAAACTTGGGCAGAGGCTACCCAATTAAGGCAACTTTTTTAATAGGGTATCCCTTTAAACTTGGCAGTGGCACTGTATGTCAATCAATACTGGTAGCATATTAAAAAAAAAAAATACGCCACTAGTGCAAGATTTGACATAAAAAAAAAGTCAGCCAGGACTATTCAGAAATGGCGTCCCCATGCGATAGAAACCTCGTGGAGACGGTTGGTAAATTGGGCCTCCCACCGAGCAGTGTTCGTGGCGTTCTGACATTGTATTCAGAAATGTCAGCGCCAGCAGTAAGAGTCCACAAGCCACTGCAGGCTGGCTCCTGGATTTGTAAAGCCATGCAGGAGCGATCAACTTATAAATGAATTATTTTTACTGGCCATCCTTTACTGAAAAGTAGGGCAGCAACTAACGATTATTTTCATAATTGCTTAATCAATCTTATATTATTATAATAATTAGGGCTGCAACTAACGATTATTCTCATAATCAATTAGTTGGCCGATTAAACGATTCATCGTTTAAAAAAAAAAAAATAGAAAAAAATGTGTTTACTTTACCACAACCCCTCCCCCTTTTTCATGAGCAATTTGCGTAGTGTACGTAACTTTCATACGTACATAAGCAAATTGCGTATCTTGCATACTTTCTACACCAGGTATGCGAGTGCTTGGTCAGAGGGAAGGGTTGATGCTACATACGCAGCTTAAGCCCATGTTTGCTTTTCAAATGAACGCTGCTACAAGCACTTGGTCCTCAATGATAATGTCAGCACGAAATTGGGGTTAATAAGCTAAAGTGGTCAGAGTGTGAACAAACTGAGTGGGAGGAGGAAGTATCCCTCCTTATATTATGTTCATATTACCTTTATTGATAATTAAAAATAATATCCTTTATTATTAAAAACAAAACAACAACAGGTCATCCAATGACCAAAATGACTCGCCTTAGGCAATTACAACTCGTTGGTTTGGTGTTAGAGCTGTGTTAACTCTTAATAGCAAATTGCTAATTTAGCAGAAAATTCATACGCATTTATTAATAAAATATTAAGCAGTAATTAAATGCAATAATTTTTTGGCCTGTGAGGCCACCAATCTTATTTCTCGGATGGTTGTGACATCCTAGGTACGAACGTTTGGAAATTAGCTGCATTGAGGCAAATAGCTGTGAAGCTCCAATAATAAGCTACAAAAGAATGTGATTTGTTTGAAGTGTTTTTGAAGTAGTACAAGCAAACCTAAGGAGACTGCTGCTATCCATTACATTGACGAGTGTGATTTGAAATCTAGCAACAAAGTTATTTATGCAGTTCCGTTGTACTAGCTCTACCTGAATGATTTAAAACATGTTTGTTCTGCATAGACCTCAGCGTTCAGAAATACGGGCTGAGTAAGCCAGGAGATTGATTTAATCTACGGTAGTAAAGGAATTGGTTGCTTGAACTAAACGACAATTTATGTGAAATTTAAGCTTTAATTGTCAACCTGTATTTGGGCCGCATAAAGATTATCTGATAAATTAATTGTATAGTGGCAAATGCAATACATCGGATATATGGAACGTGCAGAATAATTGGCTGCTAACACCGCATGAAAACATGCATTTATCAACAAAAGGTCAAGCAGAATGCAAACGTGAAAATTTATAGCCAGTGAGGCCACCAAAATCTCTCATTCTGAACGGTATTTCGTGGCATTGTACCTAATATAGGAAATATAAGGAATGTGTGTAATCTAAATTATGAAAAATATCACAATTAGAACAGAGTATTATACACATTTTGGGATGCCATTAATGCCTGAATATTTCAACAGCTATTAAGAGTTAACACAGCTCTAACACCAAACCAACGAGTTGGAATTGCCTAAGGCAAGTAAGTCATTTTGGTCATTGGATGACCTGTTGTTTAGTTTTTAATAATAAAGGGTATCATTTTTAATTAATTATCAATAAAGGTAATATGAACATAATATAAGGAGGGATACTTCATTAGTGGGGAGTCTATCCAGTTTATATTTGGTGTTTATTCACTCTATCTCGTCCATCATTTCTCAAATTGCAGGGCAGGGATTTTATTCCCACCTTTGTATTATTCAATGAGTGTGAGGAGGGACTGGGCTGGAAGGGAGTGACTTTGCTCACTTGACTGAGTATGAGAGGGAGTGGGTATGGACAAAAGACCGGATCTGAGTGTGGGAGTGAGTTTTGGGAAAGGGACCAGACCAAAAGGGAGGGAATGGCAGTTCCTGACCAAAGAGGGTGTGGCAGGGAGGGTGGGGTGTGGCACAGGACTCCAGCTTCAAGTAAGGATAAAACACAGGCATACAGCTCCTTCACCCAGTGGCAGTATCCTATTGTTTGTGTTATAGTTCTGCTACTGTTGTAAACGGAATAAAAACAAACTGGTTGTGTCTGACATAACCCTGGAACTAAAATCATACCTAGTAAAGCAGCGGCACGTCTTCTCCAATCAGCTCCGAAGCTGAGGTTATTTACGTTTAACTCAGTCTGACTCGAAACAGTGTGTGCTGTACACAGGACGATTAATCAACACCAATTAAATCGATAATGGAAATAGTTGACAACTAATTTAAAATCGATTAATCGTTTAGTTGTTTCAGCCCTAATAAAAGTTTTTGTAAAAGAAACACTATGAAAACTCCAACCCATCCCTCCCTTTTCCCCTATGGTTTTTGTGCAGTGTATTTAACTTCTGTACATACATTTGCAAATTGTGTATCTTGGGTAACTTGTGTACTTCCACACACAAAGTACGCTAGCTCCTGGTCAGGGTGATGGATTGGTGCTGCATGCACAGCTTAAACCAATGTCTGCCCCCCCCCTCAACGCACGCTACGAGCGCTCGGATAGAGATGTCAGCATGCAAAGTGGGGCGAGTAGGGGAGCCTGTCAACTTCAGCTTATTAAACAGGGGTCAGGGTGTGTCGTGTGTTCATTTAAAATAATTTCATAAACAAACCGAGTGTGGGGAGAGGAGGTGGGCGGGAGCTGGTTTAGGTAAGGGATTGTACCCAAGTGTGGGAGGAAGGGAATTTGGGCAAAAGATCAGACCAACTGTGGGAGTGTGGGGGAAAGGGCCAGACAAAAGGAAGGGAGGGTGGGGTGATGGCACAGGACTCCAGCTAAGAAAAAAACACTGGTGGTTCTGCTACTCCACCCAGTGACAGTACCCAAGGGTCTGTGCAATAGTTCTGCTACTGTTGTAAAACTACATAACAAAACAGTTATGTGCAAGAACTAAATCATACAGAGTAAAGCTGCCGGCACGTCTTTTCCAATCAGCTCCGAAAAAACATCCGAGATTAATAACGTTTAACTCAGTCTAACTCTGATCAGTGTGTGCTGTACACAGACAAAAATAAAATAAAATTCAACCAATTAATTAATGACAATAGTTCACAACTATTTGGAGAAGTGAAAATTCTAGGTTAAAATAGCCAAACCAGAAAAATTCTCCCATTTACCTCACTTTCCAAATCAGCTATTTTGACTTAGAATTTTCAATTCGCCAGAGTTTCACCTTTCTCTGAGTGAGAGTACACCATTGCACAAATATACAGTCTAATGTTGCATAACAGAAAGCTAATCCCCATGTTAAGATGAATGACCTTTAAACTAGAATGCATTGTATATTGAAAACTCCTTTTTAGGGGGATGTAAGGGTGTTTGAGATCAGCCACCTCTGCCCAATTATTTAAAGGGCCAGAAATGGGGAACCAATTTCAATACAGTATCCCTTTAATATTGTGTTTAATCTTGGTCTTTCTATGGATTTGTCTTTAAGATCGGGTTGAATAACGATTCAACGCTCTGCTCAATGAAAGATGGGCCAACTATTCAGTGTTTTTCTATGACAAGGTTTCCCTGCTCCACAGGTAACACAGGTCATGTTTTAAGGATTCCTTTGACGAAATGCCGAATCACGGAGCAGCAAATTATATCACCTGTGCTTCACATATCTGCAAACCTGACCTGTTGTTAGGGGCACTTGAGGACAGGGTTGGGAAACACTGCTTCTCGGTGCACACAAGAGAGGGGGGGGGGTGACACGTTCGTCTCAGTGCATACAGAGAGGGGGGTACAGTCTCCGTGCACACAAGAGAGGGGGGTACAGTCTCCGTGCACACAAGAGAGGGGGGTACAGTCTCCGTGCACACAAGAGAGGGGGGTACAGTCTCCGTGCACACAAGAGAGGGGGGTACAGTCTCCGTGCACACAAGAGAGGGGGGACAGTCTCCGTGCACACAAGAGAGGGGGGACAGTCTCCGTGCACACAAGAGAGGGGGGACAGTCTCCGTGCACAGTTTCGGGGTCCTCTGCACAGGCCGGCTCTCCCCACACGGATTAGGCCCGGAGCCTCGCACACAGAACCACAAGCAGTACATGAACGGCGCTGCCCTACTCGACGGTCATAGTCGCTCAGTAAAACAGCAGCACTTTTCCTGCACCGGCCATGAGCAGGCAGGGTGATAAAACATGGCGCCTCCGTAAAGCCCTAATGAAGAGCTAGGCATCCCTGCAAAGGCCGGCCCAGACTCCCGTGTGAGCGCGATGTGCCGGCCTAGGCCTCGCTGCCGCCTACTCCCTCATACGCCGCCTTCTCAGGCGCGGGGCCAGCCCTACCCCCTCAACAAACAACCAGCGCTGCATTACCGAGACGGATGAGTATGCACACGGCAATGACCGTGGGTGTCCGGCGGGGTGTAGCTGCGTGTATGTGTCTCCCCGGCGCGCAGCCCGTAGCCTCCCACAGAGCACAGTAATGGCGCCGAGCACTGCAAGTTGGCGACAGAAAGGCGCATGCGCGGAACAACCCATCGTGTGACGTTCCGGGGTCCAGGGCTTTGGCATGGACAGCATGCTGCCGACTGCGCGTGCCACAGAAAACGGTGTGACGAGCACGACATGGAGCTTGTCACGTGATTGGCACTGTGTGTAACATGGCGCAGCACCATAGAGCCTGTCTGACACCAGACCATAGGGATTATTCAATGAGATCCGAATTGCTGGCAAAAGGGAACCGAACAGTTAAAATTCAGCGTTCGGTTACCTTTCTTGGCCATTCGGCTATCCAGAGAGCAGGCAGTTCACCAAGTGTTGGCGAATTGCCTGCACATACAGTGCCTGTTCGGTGTCTGTTCGAGGGCAGTGAAATCCCCATAAAGAAGCACTGCTTTGTCTATTCAGAGAACACAAACCAGCAGTGAAAGGTTCCCGAAATGTCCTGCCATTCGGTGGCTTCATTCGGCAGGTTTATTCAGGCGAATCCCATAGGCTTCAATGTTAAAAATATTCCCGTTTTAATTCAATATCTAATAAACCGTTTATTATAATATTCTGCAGTAAAAAGTCTCTTTATTTATAGATTTTTTTTTTAGGATCTTTTAGGCATTTTTTGGGATTTTTTGCAAACATTTTTTCTCTGTTTTTTTTTAACCCTTTCGCTGCTGAGGCTTTTCCCGCCTCTGTGCTGAGGTCATTTTTACCTGTTTTGCTCATCATGTTTAAACGTGTTTTGAAGGCTTATTTTAATATATGACCCAGACATATTATATATCGTTCTTTCCGTCAGACTCGGCAGATTCATAATATGTCATTATTATATGTATACGTTATGTCATGTCTGTATATTATAACAAAAAATGCAATAAAATATGAATTTTCAATAATTTACAATGTGTAAAGTGGGTTTTTTTTCACATTTTAACATGCGAGCAATTGCGGTTATATTTTGTATGGGGTGCGCTTGTTAAAAAAATTAGAGATGGGGTCTCGTTACATTTTTTTGGGGGAAAATTACGCGATTTTTAACAAACGCACCGCATACAAAAATCGTTAGTGCAGCATTATTGTTCACATTATAATTGAAATGGGAACAATATTGCTGCATTAAAGAAGCAAAAAAAGAAAAAAAAACTTGTTTATTTTTTTTATAATTTTTTTAAATATTTTTTTTTTTAAAAAAAACTTTTTCATACTCATGTTTGGTATGTTGGAACGGCCATGCTCTGGCCGATCCAATAATACCAAATATTAACCCCTAACTGCCACGGATCGGGAGATAGGGGGTTCATTGGAACCCCCTATCTCCACCATTGGTGGCAGTTAGGGGTTAACTCCAGGACTGGCGTCATCGTGCTATGCACAATGATGCCAGTCCTCAGGGGGCATTCCCGGAAGCTTGGCCGACATCCAAGATGTCGGCCAGCTCCGGGAAAGGATCACAAACCGGCGCTTTTCGGCGCCGATTCGTGATCCGGCCCCCATGGGGTTAATGCCAGGTACCATTTGGAAGGGCAGGCTGTGCCCGGTGCCTGGGTTAACCCCCTGCATGCCGCCGATCGGGAGAGAGGTCCGAAGGACCTCCCCCCCCCCTTTCAGGCGCCTCCTCCGCACATGCGGGGGGCGCCTGAATTAGGTGTCATCGCGCCCCCGCGATGACACCTAATTACTCCGGCGGTGGTTCCGGGTGCTGGGCTGACATCGAGGATGTCAGCCCGCACCGGGGGGGCCAACGATCGGCCGGAACCCGGCCGAACGCTGGCCCCAAAGGGAGGACGCGCTCAGCGCGTCCTCCGCAAGGAACGATACTGCGGGTGGACGCACTGAGCGCGTCCTCCGCAGTGAAGTGGTTAAATAACTTTTTCTGTAACAGCCCTTTTTTTTGTCATTCATTGGATCTTATATGTAAATGTCAGACATTTTCATTCTGTAGTTTATTTGTAGACAGCGTTTCACTTTTCAAACATTCAAGTGTACTGTTTTTTTTTTCACTCCATTCTTCTGCGGTGTCGGGTTTTTCCGGCGGCTGCTCGCACTGTGATTGGTGGCTGCTAGGGTTTCTCCGGCGTGTTCGGCAGGGTTAATCCAGATGTTTTTGCAGGTTTCGGTGTGCATTCGCCTGAGTTTTGCGGTGAGTTTTCGGCCGGTTTGCGGCAGCTTTTCCCTGCACTACGACGGCCCTGTGGTGCTTGCTGAATACACCGCAGGGTTGCTGAAATGGTATCACCAAATCGCACCGAATTGAAGAGAACGAAAAGTCACCGAATGTGTGGTGACTTTTCGATTCTCTTTGAATAACCCTGTCAGGGTTTGCAAAAACATCCCAAAAAACGCCTAAAACATTCTAAGAAATCTAAAAGTAAAGAGACTTTTTACTGCAGAATATTATAATGAATGGTTTATTAGATATTGAATTAAAACAGGAATATTTTTAACATTGAAGCCTATGGGATTCGCCTGAATAAACATGCCGAATTAAATCACTGTCTGGCGCTGTGTACAATGACTGGCACAGTGTATTACTGTACGTTACTGGCACAGTATAACGCGTCATATCACTGTATACATGACTGGCACTGTATAACGCGTTACACATTATATCACATTCACTATAACATGACTGCCTGCATTGGATTTATGATGGGGAAAGATTGTACCCTTTAAATATTGTTACTAAGCAGGCTGCCAGCAGTGATATACAGGGTAATTCAAAGAGAATCGAATAGTCACCGCACGTTCGGTGACTTTTCCTTCTCCCTAATTCGGTGCGATTTGGCGATCCCATTTCGGCAACCCTGCGGTGTATTCAGCAAACACCACAGGGTCCCCGAATTGCAGG
The DNA here is from genome assembly GCA_009667805.1 of Leptobrachium leishanense. NCBI lineage: Eukaryota > Metazoa > Chordata > Amphibia > Anura > Megophryidae > Leptobrachium > Leptobrachium leishanense. The sequence goes on from CM019067.1 coordinate 59,283,645, forward strand.
GAAAAGTCACCGCAAACCTGCCGAAAACTCACCGCAAAACCCGGCGAATGCACACCGAAAACCCGCAAAAACATCTGGATTAACCCCGCCGAAAATACCGGAAAAACCCGAGCAGGAGCCAATCACACCCAGCGCAGCCGCTGGAAAAACCCAACACCGCAGACAAATGGGGTGAAAAGAAGAAAAAAACGTTTGCTTGAATGTTTGAAAAGTGAAACGCTGTTGCAAAGAAACTACTGAGCGAAAATGTCTGAAATTTAAATATGAGGTCCAATGAATAATAATAAAAAGGGCTGTTACAGAAAAAAGAAAAAACGATTAAAAAAATATTTAAAAAAAAAAAATCGGAAAAAAAGTTTTGGCAAAAAAGTCCCGAAAAATGCTTAAAATATCCCAAAATATCTATGAAAAAAGAGACTTTTTACTGCAGAATATTATAATGAACGGTTTATTAGATATTGAATTAAAACAGGAATATTTTTAACATTAAAGCCTATTTGACTGTAGGTACTGTGTTCTTTTCTTTGTAGGCCTCATTCTGTTTTCGGTAAGCAGTAGAATGATGTACTTTACCAAAAAGCTATCTTGGTCTCATCTGTCCACAATACGTTTTCCCAGAAGGATTTTGGCTTACTCAAGTACATTTTGGCAAACTGTAGTCTTGCTTTTTTATGCCTCTGTGTCAGCAGTGGGGAACTTCTGGGTCTCCTGCCATAGCGTTTCATTTCATTTAAATGTCGACGGATAGTTTGCGCTGACACTGATGCTCCCTGAGCCTGCACGACAACTTGAATTTCTTTGGAACTTGTTTGGGTCAGCTTATCCACCATCCGGACTATCCTGCGTTGCAACCTTTCATAAATTTTTCTCTTCCGTCCACGCCCAGAGAGATTAGCTACAGTGCCATGGGTTGCAAACTTCTTGATAATGTTGCACACTGTGGACAAAGGCAAATCTAGATCTCTGGAAATGGACTTGTAACCTTGAGATTGTTGATATTTTTCCACAATTTTGGTTCTCAAGTCCTCAGACATTTCTCTTCTCCTCTTTCTATTGTCCATGTTTAGTGTGGCACACACAGACACACAATGCAAAGACTAAGTGAACTTCTCTCCTTTTTATCGGCTTTCAGATGTGATTTTTATATTGCCCACACCTGTTACTTGCCCCAGGTGAGTTTACAGGAGCATCACATGATTGAAACAATCTTATTTATCCACAATTTTGAAAAGGTGCCAAGTATTTTGTCCAGCCCATTTTTGGAGTTTTGTGTGACATTATGTCCAATTTGCTTTTTTCCTCCCTTTTTTTGTTTTGTTCCAATACACACAAAGGGAATTAACATGTGTATAGCAAAACATGTGTTACTGCAATACTTTCTGTGAGAAATACTTGATTTTCTGGAAAAATGTCTTGGGTGCCAACAATTTTGGCCATGACTGTACGTCCGTGATAGCATACAATTGTGTTAAATGGAGCCCCACACACGAAGTACGTCCGCACAGAAGTGCGGGGGCTGACGGACGCTGTAAACAGACGCAGGTTAGGCAAGAACGTAATACTGCTAGAACGGACGTGCAGAGTGCGCCACGTCCACAACGTCCGCATAGCTTTGTGTGTGAGTGATGCAACAAGGTCAGACGGACTGCATTTATACGTCCAGCATTTTTGATGGACAGAATGTTCTTTCATTGTAATTTAGTTTCCCTGCTACATCAGTCAAAAAATACGTCAGTGAAAAAAAACGACTGTGTGGCCACTACCTTGTCGTCAGTCAGTAAGTACGTCCGTACTGCACGGACGCACAGTCCGTAGAAAATGCGCTCATCTGACCCTAGCCTAACCCCTCTGTGGTATTGTGTAAGAGTGCAGGGGTGGAACATGTGGTCCTATATTGAAAAGTTTTTTTTTTTTATCTGTTAATGGGCGTCAGTGCTCCCAGATATTGTGCCTTTAATGCCAGGCCAGCAAGTATCATCATACAGTAACCCCTCTGTGGTATTGTGGAAGAGTGCAGGGTTGGACCCTGCGGTTCAAAAAAAATAAAATTATATAAATCTGGCACAGGCGTCAGTGCAGCCAAATATTGTGCCTTTCATGGCAGCAAGTGCCTTCACACCGTAACCCTTTTGTGGTATTATGGAAGAGTTCAGTGCTGGAGGTTTTGTGAATGCAGAAGAGGACATCCCCTATCTATTCCATTACTTCAGCATCAGGGGATTGATAGCTGCTGATCCAGGACTGATTCATTTTTATAAATGTCAGCCGGTCTACAGAGTCGGTGGACAGACGCACTCTTTTGTCTGTGACAAAACCTCCAGCGGCACTGAACGTCCTTTCGGAAAGCACGCTAGATGAAGGGTAACCTAGTAGCTGCATAGCATATTGGCTAAGTTCTGGCCAGTGATCCAATCTCAGCACCCAGTAAGCCAGTGGATCATCTGCTGGAAACGTATCCAGGTCTGCCCTTGCCCCTAGGTAGTCCTGCACCATATGGTGAAGACGCTGGCAATGGGTGCCTACATTTGACGTCCTTGGGCGTCGTGGACTAAAAAAATTTAAAAAAGCATCAGTCAAGCGGCCCTGGCCTTCACCGCTATTCCTCTGATCACCCGCAGCCTCAGAAGCACATGTGTCAGCACTTGGTAATCTACCAGTGCCTGGAAAGGTGTTACACAAGTGTCGCTTTAGAGCGTCCTCAAGTTTTTTCATCCTGTGCTCCCTCTGTGTGGGCAGGATGAGCTCTGCAACTTTCCCCTTGTATCGTGAATCAAGAAGGGTTGCCAACCAGTAATGATCCCTCTCCTTGATAGCACGAATCCTGGGGTCCTTTAGCAGGCTTTGCATCATTAGGGAGCCCATGCAGCGTAGGTTGGAGGTGGCATTTGCTGCCGAGTCTTCCTGGTCAATGAGGATGACCGTATCGTGCACTTCCTCCTCCCAGCCACGCACAAGCCCTTCAGTTTCTGGGCACACAAAACCCTTCCTTGAGGAATCCCCACCTTCAATGCCCCCACTACTTAAATAGTCCTCCTCCACCTCATCCTCCTCCTGTCTGATCTGAGTAGGACCCGCTGGAATGCTGTCTGCGGAAAGACTGGGGCCTTGAGAGCTAGGGAAGGCCTCCGCTTCCTCCCGCTGCTCTGCCTCTAGAGCCACATCTATAATTCCCCGCAGAGTGTACTCCAGCAGGAACACTAAAGGAATTGTGTCACTGATGCATGCACTGTCCCTGCTCACCATCCTCGTTGCCTCCTCAAATGGTGACAGTACAGTGCATGCATCCTTGATCATCAGCCACTGCGGGGGGGAAAAAAAAACAAGTTGACCTGAACCTGTCCTTGTGCCATACTCACACAGGTACTCGTTGATGGCCCTCTGCTGCTTGTGCAGACGCTGCAGCATTGCTAATGTCGAGTTCCACCTGGTGGGCATGTCACAGATCAGACGGTTTGTGGGAAGGTGGAATTCTCTTTGAATTTCTGCCAGGCGAACGCTTGCTGGGAATGACCGTTTGAAGTGGCTGCAGACTTTTCTGGCCTGGATGAGAAGCTCTGGCAGCCCTGGGTACTTGGTTAGGAAACGCTGTACCACCAGATTTAGGACGTGTGCTAGGCATGGTACATGCGTCAATTTACCCTTGCGTAGGGCGGAGAGAAGCTTGCTGCCATTATCGCAGACGATCATTCCCAGCTCAAGCTGGCATGGTGTTAACCATCTCTGCACCTGCCCCTGCAGAGCTGACAAAATTTCTGACCCGGTGTGGCTCCTGTCCCCTAAACAAACCAGCTCAAGCACAGTATGGCATCTTTTTGCTTGAGCCATTGCGTAGACCCTGTCAGGCATCAGTTTAACTGCCACTTCGCCAGAGACAGAGAAGGAGGAGGAGGAAGAGGTGGTGGTGGTGAAGCAGACAGACCTCATACAAGCAGCTTTCTGGAGGCGTGGTGGATGAACAAGCTCCAGCACAGAGCCCCGTCTTGGATCCCTCCCAGCTGCAATCAGAGTTACCCAGTGTGCCGTGAAGGAAATGTAACGACCCTGTCCATGCTTGCTGGACCACGTGTCTAAAGTGACATGCACCTTGCTGCTGACTGCCTTTCCCAATGACTGGATAACATTGTCTTCCACGTGCTGGTATAGTGCTGGAATGGCCTTGCGTGAAAAGTAATGGCGTTTTGGAACCTGCCACCGTGGTACAGCACATTCAGCAAATTCACGGAAGGGAACAGAGTCCACCAGCTGGAAAGACAGCAGCTGCAATGCAAGTAATTTTGCTAAGCTGGCATTTAGACGCTGTGCTTGGGGATGCTTGGGACTATATTTTTTCTTACGCTGCAGCAGCTGCGGCAACGTAATCTGACTGCGTAAATCTTCAGCTACTGGGATGATGTCACATTGTGAGGAAGGACCTGCTGGTACATCCATTACTGTAGCATCATCCCTGTCGGTGGAGGTTGTAGGCAATGACATGGCAGGACATACAGTGTGGGTAGAGACAGATGAGGAGGAGGAGGACCTACGCAAAGTTTTGCGCCAACGGGATGTGTGGCACTTGTTCATATGTCGCCTCAAGCACGTGGTACCCAAGTGTCCGGTGTTTATCCCACGCTTCAGCCTCATCTGACATAGATTACAAATAGCAACGGTGGGGTCTGCTGCACATTTCTTAAAGAACTCCCAGACAGCAGAGTTCCTTTATGTGTTCTTTGAGACAACAGCGCTCTGCACCAGAGCAGCTCTGACATCTGATGCCTTGGACTGGCTAGTGCTACGGTTGGTCACAGAGGATGTTGTGCCTCGTGTTTGCTGTGCCTCCTCCTCCCCCTCCTCCTCACTTGATTCCTCAGTTCGATCTGGCACCCAGGTGGAGTCAGTGACCTCATCATCAATGTCATCTTCACCCCCTATCTCCTCGTCACTGGAGCCAACTTGGCAGTATGCTGCAGCTGCTGGGGCAACATGAGTGCCAGTTATTTGTGTGTCATCACTGGCACCCCCTTCCTCTAGGTTGATTATACTCCCTTGCTCAGAGATTGAATCAGAGCACTGTACTTGCTGCGCATCCTCAAGCAGCATGTCACTCTCATTGTAGTCAAACAATTCAGCTGACTCCTCCGTGTGTGATAGCGAGGCTACGGCAGGAGTAGCTGTGGACATGGAGGCTGCATTAGATGCTTTGGCACCTGAGGTGGACTGTAAAGCACTAGAAGCCTGGCTGGCAGAGGACTCGGAGGATGAGGATGGCCTGGCTAGCCAATCCACCAAATCCTCTCTATGTTGCTGCAGGTTAAGAAGACGGCCAGCACCAGTTACAAAGGACAAGCGTGCCCCTGCAGAGGATGCACCATGTCCACCACGACCAGAGGCACAGCCTCCCGACACAGGGGCTGCTTGCCCTCTTTTTTTTTTTGCATTCAATAAGTTTATTGGGTATATAGTGAAATCAATACATTGAATGTCAAAATTCAAGTGCAAGGAACATATTATATGAGTATGGAGCAGTTTGTTCAACACATCTAAACAGCATATTCCAGATAGTTTGTACATCCGTTCTGCCATAATAGCATACAGCATATTTTAGTGCTATGATATAGATAGTATTCCGTCGGACTAGTTGGTGAAAAAATCCTCCTCATCTACATCGTGTGAAGATGAGAAAGAAAAATAATAAATAAATAAATAAAATAAATTTAAAAAAAAGGGGGGGAAGGGGCAAGTTAGCCTAGAAAGAGGAAGGGAAAGATGGTTCGGAGAGAAGGGAAGGAAGAAGGGGAGGAACAGGGGAATAGGGCACCCAGAGGTGTGATAAGGAGAGGTGAGTGAAAAGAGAGCGATAAGAGCCGGAGAGAAAGAAGAGTGGGAAAGAAAGAGGAGTGGGAGAGAAAAAGTGGTCAGGGAATAAGAATTGATGTTGGTGGCCATGAAATAATAAAAAATAAATTCCCAGTGTGATCCCGCAGTAACCTGAACATTATGTGTCCTCCAGATCCATCAGGTTCCCTCCAAGAGACCCACCACGTGGCCCCCCAGCCTGGTCCCACTCCCTCTTCAGTGTTTTATACGTCTCGTAAGAAGACGCTTGATTCCAATAAAACCATGTGGTTGTAAATCTTCATCTCATGGTGTCAGAGGAGATTAGTGTCTCCTCTGCTCTTTGAATGTCATTCAATTTGTCTGACAGATCCGCCATACTTGGTAGTCTGGGTGACCTCCAGAATCTGGGGACTAAGGCTCTTGCCCCCAACAGAATCCTTAATAGCAAGGATTGTTTTAGTCGCCTCATAGAGGTATCTATATGGAAGAGAAGGAACACCTCCGGTTGGAGTGGTAGTGTCGTGTCCGTCAGGATGAAAATCAACGATGCAATCATCTTCCAAAACCGCTGGATGAGCGGGCATTCCCACCAGATGTGCAAGTATGTTCCCACTTGGGAGCAGTTTCTCCAGCATCCCGGGTCCCCAAAGGATGAAATGCGTGCCAACAACAGCGGGGATCGATACCAGAATGAGAGTATTTTGTAGGAGGTCTCAGCGAACGCGAATATGCGAGATCCCTGATGGGTCAGTGTGATTGTCCTCTGCCACTGTTCCGTTGTGATGGGGAACTGCAGTTCTCTCTCCCATCGGCCCATAAACCCTGGTTCATGCCCGTCTGCTTTCTGAATCATCTTATACAGTGCAGAGATGCTGTGGTCCAGTTGTAAGCCGAGGTCGCAGAACCTCTCAAAGGGCGTCAGCTGTCTGAGTAGCCGTGCATTACCCGGCAGTTTACGTAGATATCCCTGTATTTGGTGGTAGTTAAATACATCTGCAAAAGGGACGGGGGCGGCATCCTCAGGTTCTGCCAATGTGAGAAATTGGCCATTGCAGAAAATATGATGCGCTTGTAATCTTGTGCCCTCCGTAAATCTACGTCTCACAGAGGGACGGACTCCGCAGGAGAGGTTTGGGTTTTGATTTAACGGTAACAAGGGTGATGGATAAGAGGACAGGGAGAAGCGGCTCCGAATTCGGTGCCAGAGCACCAGCGTGGCTCGAGTTGGTGTGTTCGCCAAAAGACCCGACAGGATCTCATGGCGAAGCAGCCAAGGAAGGACCCACAACGGTGTGTCAGCTACCGCTTCCTCAAGGTCTAGGCCTCTATCCTCCAGTCCGAAGGACATCCAGTCCAGTAGTCTAGTCAGGTGGGCTGCATAGTAATACCACGTCACGTTCGGCAGTGCCAGTCCACCTGCCAATTTAGGCAAGCTTAGTGTGCGATATTGAAGTCGTGCTCCCTTGGTGGGCCATATGTACATAGTCAGAGTCGATCGTAACGTACGAAAAAATGTGTCAGGGATAAGTATGGGCAGCGCCTGGAAAAGATACAAGAGTCGGGGGAGGACGTTCATTTTTATAACATTAATCCTGCCTATCCAGGAAATGTATTTCATCTTCCACTTGGCCAAGTCATCCCGTATGGTATTAAATACAGGTGAAAAATTTGCCTCGAATAGCTGTGAAGGGTCTGCTGTTAGCCAGATCCCCAGATATCTCATTTTGTGGGTGCACCACCGAAACGGGTACGTCGTTCGAATCATGTGAGTCATTGTCTGAGAAAGCGATATATTGAGGAATTCAGATTTGTCAGCATTCACCTTAAAACCCGATAAGGTTCCGTATGCTTGTAATTCCGTTGCCAGGGCTGGTAGCGATCTGGATGGCTGCGTTACCAGGAACAAAAGATCGTCCGCATAGGCCGATAATTTGTGCACGTCTCTCCTCCCCTGAAGGCCCACCACCTCTGCGTTAGATCTGATTGAATTCAACAATGGTTCCATGTGTAGTGCAAATAAAAGTGGCGATAGCGGGCAGCCCTGCCGTGTGCCATTGGTGATGTGAAATGGCTCAGATAGAGCCCCATTCACCTTGACCCTGGTCGTAGGTGTGGTATACAGAGCTCGTACCCATTCCATGAATCCGTCCCCAATTCCCATGCAGGTAAGCGTAGCGAATAAAAATGGCCACGCCACCCGGTCCGCAGACAAGAGCATCATAGGTACATTTCGATCCTGTGCTAGGCGAATAGCCGACAGTACTCTGGAAGTGGCATCCCTGGCCTCCCGGTTTGGGCTAAATCCCGTTTGGTCTGGGTGGACTAATTTAGGTAGGAAATGTTTCAAACGGTCGGCCAAAACCCTCGACAGAATTTTTAAATCACAGTTCAGCAGCGAAATTGGTCTGTAGTTAGCACAGAGCGTATGGTCCCTATTTGGTTTGGGAAGGACCGTAATGGACGCGGCCGTAGTGGCAGCATGGAACGAGCTACCTTCCCGTAGTGATTTAAAGACCGAGGCCAAGTGAGGTAGCAATGAGGAGCGGAATGTTTTGTAATATTCTATCGGCAGTCCGTCAGGTCCCGGACTTCGTCCTGATTTCATGGGTTTCATAGCAGCCGTCAGTTCTTCGACTGTGATCGGGGCGCCTAGAAGATCTGTCTCCGAGTCCGAAAGACTCATCGACACACGCGTCGCCAGATATTCCGTGATTTCTGGTTTATCTCCCACAGGGTTCTGGTGACCCTGTAGGTTATAAAGGTCGTTGAAGTAGTCTCGGAACGCCCATTGGATACGGGTCGGGTGCGCCGTGGCTGGTTTCCAGACCGGTTTGATTTTAGATATATATGCTGCTTCCCTTCGGGATTTTAAGATGCGGGCCAGTAATTTGCCCGGCTGGTTCTCTCTTAATGCAAAGAAGCATCGTGTTTTAACTGCCAGTTGTTTCGTATGTCGGTTAAGCGCGGTTGCCATGTCGCATCGGAGACGTGAAAGACGTTGGTAAAGTTCCTCATCAGGGAAATCCGCATGTTCCCGTTCCAGTATACGTATATCGCTCATAAGCGTAGTAAAAGCGGATGTTTGACGTTTTTTCAGTGCTGTGGCTTTACTAATCAGGAAGCCTCGCAATACCGCCTTGTGGGCCTCCCAAACCGTCGGGACTGCGACGTCCGTAGGTAAATTGTCCGCGAAGTAGTCTGAGAGTAATTTCGTCGTTTCCTCTTGTAAGACCGCATCTGATAGTAGGGACACATTCAGGCGCCACACACCTTCTCTTGGCTGGTGAAGCGGGGAGAGTAATTGGAGTGTCACCGGTGCATGGTCCGACCCTGTCCGGGTGCCAATCACAGCGTTCGAGGACAATTCCAGTGTGTGATGCTGTATGAAAAAATAGTCCAGTCGGGTGTATAAAGAGTGGACTGAGGAATAATAAGAATATTCCCGTGCCCTTCCGTTATGGAGCCGCCATGCATCAACTAGCCGCAAGGTCGACAAGGATCGGTGTATATGTCGGAGGATCCCAGCGGGAATCGTCGTGGTCCCACGTGATGCATCCAATGTAGGATCCAGGACGACGTTGAAATCACCAGCCATAATCAGGCAACCTGATTTGAATTCTGTTAAACGTCGAATAATGCCTTGCAAAGCCTTGTGTTGTGCTTTATTGGGGAGGTAGACAGTTGCGAAAGTGTAAGTGACGTCCGCTATGGTGCCTTTGATAAAGAGGAATCTACCTTCCGGATCCGTGAGTTGGGAAGTCAAGACAAAGGGTACTGTATTAGAGAATAGGATGGCTACTCCCCTCGATTTCCCCGAGGCGTAATGACTGAAATATCCCAGAGGAAATCGGGTATTAGTCAGGCTGGGCGCCGACCCCCCCCCCCTGAAGTGGGTCTCCTGGAGGAACGCGACAGACGCCCGCAGTGACCATAGCTCCTGGAACAGTTTACTGCGCTTCTCAGGGCAATTCAATCCTCGTACATTATAGGTAAGTAGTTTCAAGGGCGTAGGCGTATACATGGCCATAATTAGGGTGTGTGGCAGGTAATGTGATCAACAAAGAGATGGATGGGGGAATCCAGGAGAGGAGTCAGAAGAGTGATACAGAGGAGAGGAGGAGAGAAAGTAGAGTAATAAGGTAGAAAAAGGGGAGGACAAGAGAGGGAGAAGGAGAAAGGGAGAGAGAGGAGAAAAAAAAAAAACCAACCAGAAGGTGTAACGCCAACCTGAGTGTGGGCAGTCTAATCCCCGCAAAATACGTGGATCGGTGGGCCCCTCAGGGGATATTCGGCGTCAATCCTCTTGGGGGGTGGTGGCAAATCAAGAGAAATACCAGTGTATAAGAACGATAGAAAATATAAGAGCACGGTAGAAGCTGAAAACTGTCAATAAAAATATAAACCACAACATAAATCGCTCAATGACAATCCGTCATGACATTAAATCGTGGACAGAAAACAGGAACAAATGAGCAAAGGAGTAACATAAAGGTCAAAGCCAACTACAGGTAAGTTGCAAATCAACAAGGTATAACTATTGTTTAGAAAGGTCACAGCTTTCTCTAGACTGGACCAGTATAAACGCAGACCCCTCCCCCCTCCCCGTACGATGGATCCCTCCCTCCCTCCCCACATTGTGCCCCCACTACAGATCCCAAAATGCAGCACAGAGATATATAAATATATATGCCCTCCCCACCCGCTGGTGTCTGTGGTCCCAGCCCCAACATGGGGCCAGCTTTCCGCCCAACGTTGAAGTGACTATGGGATAGATGGGAAAAAGAAAGCGACTCGGAGGCCTTTGCGCCCGTCCGTCATCCGATGATCTTGCCTCGGAGCAGGTTCAGCCGAACCAGTGGGATTGCTAATAAGATCCGAGGCCCATAATATGGCCTCCGCCCGCTCCTAACGCAGGAGGGGCGGCGTTAATGTGAGCCGGCAAAAAGTAGTGGGCTCCACAGTACCGCAAGTTCGACGTTATCCAGAAACGTTCAGGGTAATGAGTCATGCCGGGACTGGGGGCAAAAACGTCAGTAATCAGGGCAGGCAGGCATCGTAGTCAGACACCAGGGCATGAAAAAACAATTTAGCGGTGCGAAGTAAGCATTGCCGGGTGCATTCCTCTGCATATTCTGTGCTGCCATAAGTAAAAAAAGGGGGGGGGGTGGGGGAAACCGCATCCCCTCGGGCAGCCCAAGGAAAACCTGCAGGGAAATATATGTACCTCAGAGAGTTGCCGTGAGGAGGAAGGCAGAAAGGGCGTGCTTGCACGAGAAGGGGAGTCAGGTGCCATCTTCAGCCTGGGCAGGAGAGACTCCCTGCCGACCACACTCCCCCCTTCTGCGTGATCGTGGACGCTGTGGGCGAGGTTGACCATATTGGAGCCGTTCATGGCCTCGGTAATCCGGGCGGCGGGTGGGACGCTCCCAATCGGAAATCTCAACCGAGGGCAAGTCCAGGTCCCTGAGGAAGCCCTGCACATCTGCCAGGGTGCTAATAACAAAGAGGTCTTGTCCACGCCTTACCATCAGGGCAAAGAGGTGTCCCCATCTGTAGGGTATGCTCGCCTCTCTCAACAACGCCAGCAAGGGTCGAAGGGCCCTTCTCGCCCCCAGCGTAAACGTGGACAAGTCGTTGTACACCTCAATATCCTCACCGTCATAAACCAAGGAGGTGATATTACGTGCTGCTGTCGCGATGCTTTCCTTCAGTGTAAAATTGGTAATGTGGCATACTATATCCCTTGGTGGATCGGTGGGGGCTGGCAGTCTCGGTCAGAAGACCCTATGCACACGGTCTATATGCTCAGGCGTGAGTCGGGTATGGCCTAGGATTTCACCGAAAAAGGCCACCAGGTAAGCTCGGAGGTCCGTGATGGATTCTCTTACCCCGCGGATGCGAAGGTTGTGTCGGCGTGACCTGTTCTCCAGGTCATCGATGTGGCGCCTCATGTCCGACATGACTGCGGCCTCCTGTGGTCCCGCCACCTCCTCCATACGGCGTTCCACGTGTTCCTGTCACGTTCCCACCCTGTCTTCCTGCCCTCTGTATTTGTATATTGTGTTTTTTCCCTTGTGTTTCTGTTGCTGCCAATTCCTGGGTGACCTCCCAGGGGTTAATTGGTGTTCTGTGTGCTGCTCACCTGTTGACCCTTGCCTTGATTCCCCTGCCTATATTAGAGCAATGTACCTATAGGACATGGCTGGGTCATTTTTCTTTGCCTGGTCTCCTTGCCACTTGTGTCCTGAGAGCTCCTTGCTGTGTTCCTGATATCCTCCGTTTGTTCATCCTTGTTCAGTTTTTGTCTCTATTATTTCTGTTCCAGTTTATGTCAGTTCCTTCTGTGTATTTAGTTCTGTCTATTTCTGTATTTTGTTTTGCTGTTTATGTTCCATTCAGATTCCCCGGTTACTGATTTTGGCTTGGCTGACTTCCCTTCTGGTTCTGATTCCTGTATCCTATATGACGTACTCTCTCTGGTTATGACCTTTGGCTTTCCTCTTTATGACTACTCTATTGATTATTCCTTGTCTGTACCGTTTCCAGGAAACCCTGTCATCTGTATACAACAAAAGACTCTGTACGGCTTCAAGGTAATACTTTCCTTTAGATTAGATCCGGCTATCCTAAAGACCGGTCTTTCAGTGCAGGGAATCTTTGGTATTGCCGTACAGAGGCCTTTTGTTAACCCTTTGCTTTCACCTGTCCTTGCAGTTTACCCTGCATCTCTGCATATAGGGGCTTCTCTCAGGAACCAAGGCCTCACCTTCCTGCGAGTTATATTCATAGGGATATATATACAGACCGACCACTTCCAAGGATCGGAGGGCAAGTATAGGGTGGTGCGTGCCTGGTGGTACTGCCACCGTGACATAATGACCCAGCCATTACAGAAGCCCGCAGAGATGTGTACCGTGTTGGAAACCATATTGCACATGTGTGAGGAATTTGTGGTTCACCTCAAAGGGTTACTGAGCCTGTGTCTAGACTCTGGCAATCAGGTCTCATTTGAAAGCAGGGTTCGTGGTCCGCTTTCTCCTGATGAAAAGAACAGAAGACGTGAGTACAATCTCTGTTTCTATTGTGCCAGTTCGTTGCACTTTTTGTCTGGATGTCCCCTCAAGCCGGTGCGTCCTGGGGCTGGAGTGCCGGTGCGTCCTGGGACTGGAGTGCCGGTGCGTCCTGGGACTGGAGTGCCGGTGCGTCCTGGGACTGGAGTGCCGGTGCGTCCTGGGACTGGAGTGCCGGTGCGTCTCAAGACTTGTGGTGAGTCTGTGCGCCCTGATACTGGCCGAGTGCCAACTGTGCCCATGTCCCACAGTAAGGCCGCTAAAGCTAGACCACTCATGAGATCCACTGGTGCCAGTTACAGCTGGGAATCAGAGGGTGCCAGACCACGTAGGGGGTCTGACGGTGCCAGACCCTGCGGGGAGTCAGATGGCACCAGACCCCACTTTGAGTTCAGACCTCCTGAGAAATCCAGGTCTGAGAAAGAGGCACATGAGTCTATGAAGAATGAATCCTTTTTGGCCACAAGGCCAGAGGATGAAGTACCCATGGAGGTTATGTCGCTCTGGGCATCCGATAATAAACCTCAGACTTATGTGAATACCTCTGATGGCTGTAGGGGTTTAAAGACACAACTGGCTGGTTCTGAGCAGCGACTGGCAGCTAAAAGACAGTCCCTACATATTGTTACTGGGTGTATTACATGTAGAGCCGCAACCCCAGTGCCCATTGGCGGTAAGCCAGTCCTGTTTCCATCTGGCATTGAGAAGCCAGTCCTGTTTCCGTCTGGCAATGAGAAGCCAGTCCTGTTTCCGTCTGGCAATGAGAAGCCAGTCCTGTTTCCGTCTGGCAATGAGAAGCCAGTCCTGTTTCCGTCTGGCAATGAGAAGCCAGTCCTGTTTCCGTCTAGCAATGAGAAGCCAGTCCTGTTTCCGTCTGGCAATGCGCAGCCAGTCCTGTCTCCGTCTGGCAATGCGCAGCCAGTCCTGTCTCCGTCTGGCAATGCGCAGCCAGTCCTGTCTCCGTCTGGCAATGCGCAGCCAGTCCTGTCTCCGTCTGGCAATGCGCAGCCAGTCCTGTCTCCGTCTGGCAATGCGCAGCCAGTCCTGTCTCCGTCTGGCAATGCGCAGCCAGTCCTGTCTCCGTCTGGCAATGCGCAGCCAGTCCTGTCTCCGTCTGGCAATGCGCAGCCAGTCCTGTCTCCGTCTGGCAATGCGCAGCCAGTCCTGTCTCCGTCTGGCAATGCGCAGCCAGCCCAGCATGGCACGAAGCCACGGGTGCTGCCTGATTCTGGTAAGCTGCCAGTCAGATCCATGGCAAGCTGTGTGTCAGCAGTGCCTAAGCTGCGTTGCAACACCACTGTGCCCATGCCCCACAGAGAGTCCGAGGTTTCCAAACCTCGTGGTAAGGCACAGGTAGGCGAGCCTACTCCCGCTGTTGCCGTGTCAGGTACGGTGGTCACCCCTTTCAAGTCTCGATCCAGGAGGAGACGTGGGAAGCTGACCAACACTAGTCAATCTAGTTCCGAGAATACCACGCTCCATGATGGGTCTGATAATGCCGTATTCCGTGCTTATCTTGAGAAGGTCCAGCAGGGTAGTGGCCTGACTGGTACCAACATCCCTAATTCTAGCCCTGTACCCGAGGGTTATATACGATCCCCATGCGGGATGTTGTTCCGTGAGGCACACTGGGCCATGATCAAGAAAGACCCTAATGCGCTCATGTGTTTTGAGGAGGAGGAAGACGACACTGAGTGGGTCCTCAATGGATTTTGGTAACTGGTGTTCGTGATCTGTTTTCCTGATTTTTGTCTGTCATGTTTGTTGTTTTAGGTGCCCTGAGGTCACCTTTTTTGGAGGGGGCTACTGTCACGTTCCCACCCTGTCTTCCTGCCCTCTGTATTTGTATATTGTGTTTTTTCCCTTGTGTTTCTGTTGCTGCCAATTCCTGGGTGACCTCCCAGGGGTTAATTGGTGTTCTGTGTGCTGCTCACCTGTTGACCCTTGCCTTGATTCCCCTGCCTATATTAGAGCAATGTACCTATAGGACATGGCTGGGTCATTTTTCTTTGCCTGGTCTCCTTGCCACTTGTGTCCTGAGAGCTCCTTGCTGTGTTCCTGATATCCTCGTTTGTTCATCCTTGTTCAGTTTTTGTCTCTATTATTTCTGTTCCAGTTTATGTCAGTTCCTTCTGTGTATTTAGTTCTGTCTATTTCTGTATTTTGTTTTGCTGTTTATGTTCCATTCAGATTCCCCGGTTACTGATTTTGGCTTGGCTGACTTCCCTTCTGGTTCTGATTCCTGTATCCTATATGACGTACTCTCTCTGGTTATGACCTTTGGCTTTCCTCTTTATGACTACTCTATTGATTATTCCTTGTCTGTACCGTTTCCAGGAAACCCTGTCATCTGTATACAACAAAAGACTCTGTACGGCTTCAAGGTAATACTTTCCTTTAGATTAGATCCGGCTATCCTAAAGACCGGTCTTTCAGTGCAGGGAATCTTTGGTATTGCCGTACAGAGGCCTTTTGTTAACCCTTTGCTTTCACCTGTCCTTGCAGTTTACCCTGCATCTCTGCATATAGGGGCTTCTCTCAGGAACCAAGGCCTCACCTTCCTGCGAGTTATATTCATAGGGATATATATACAGACCGACCACTTCCAAGGATCGGAGGGCAAGTATAGGGTGGTGCGTGCCTGGTGGTACTGCCACCGTGACAGTTCCAGCCTGCCATCCATCTTCGTCATATCCGAGCACAGACCCTCTACCTCCGCCTTGAATGTGTCCTTCACCGACAGGATCAGTCGATCGATGTCGGCTCTGGTAGGCAGGGAGGCAATCAGGGATTCCAGGTGTCCAATTCCGCCATGATCCGGAGGTCCCGTTAGTGAGCGAGGTGGGGAGGCCGCCATGCTGGAGTCCGCACGAGGCAGGAGTGTCGGGTCCGAGACTCCTAAGAAGGTGTCTAAAGTTCCAAGTTGGGTCTCTCCGAGACGCTTACGGGGTGTAGCAGGTCCTCCTTTGGTTTTTGGTTTGACCATGTCCAAATTTGCGATGTTTAGCACTGATGTTTGACGGAGGTGTCAGGAGCTAAGAGTTCAAGCTGCCATCTTGCCCAAGCGCCAGGACACGCCCCCTGCTTGCCCTCTTATCTGTGTCTGGGAGCGTCTGCCTGTCCTTTTTGTTCTTTCAGACATGGTGAGTGATATATAGATTAATATATACAGAACTCTGATTCAACTCTGGTATAAAGATTTAAAGAACTCTGGTATAACTCAGTGAGACACACTGATAGCTGGCAGCCAGTGACAAGAGACAGATCACCTCAATTCAAACGTTTTGTAGAAATTAGTGAGCCCCAAAATAATGCGTGGTACTGGATGTGTGACGAGACACAGATCACCTCAATTCACAAATGTTTTGTAGAAATTAGTGAGCCCCGAAATACAGCGTGGTACTGGATGTGTGACGAGACACAGATCACCTTAATTCACAAATGTTTTAAAGAAATTAGTGAGCCCCAAAATAATGCGTGGTACTGTTTGTGTGACAAGACACAGATCACCTTAATTCACAAATGTTTTAAAGAAATTAGTGAGCCCCAAAAAAACTTGCTGGCACAGTGACAAGACACACATCACCTAAATTCCCTGATATTTGGTAGAACTGAGACACCCCCAGTAGCGTGGCAGACCGGCAGTAACAAGACACAACTATCTCCTCTGAAATCTCCTCTGAAATGCGTGCAGAAGCGCTGCGTGGAAAAGTTATATAGTGTGCTGCGGGACTTAGCTCTGTGAGCCCATGATTGGGCAAAATTTGCCCAATCAGGACTCTGAGCGGTGATTGGCATAGTGTTGAACCAGTCTTGCACCAGACCTGTGGTCAGGTGCAAGGCTGTAGCCAATTACGAGCTTCAGGCCAGTGGGAAAATGCATTGTGGTCCATTGTGGTCGAACATGCGGCGAACACCCGGAAATGTTCGGGGTTTGCGATCTGCTCGAACAGGCTAAGTTCGGGTCGAACCCCGAACCGTCCGAACCCGAACAGCTCATCCCTAACAAGCACCCCCCATCCACTCAAAACTGTCCGCTGTCAAAGTAAATCACCGAACCCTGCAACACCCCCTAGATCAGTGTTTCCCAAACCTGTCCTTGGGCCCCTCAACCAGGCCAGATTTTGCTGCTCACTTTGGGGAAAAGCATACAGAGTCCTGCAATCACTGAGCAGCAAATTATATCACCTGTGCTGTGCTTCAGATATCTGGCAAACCTGGCGAGACGGAGCATTGCTTCTCTATGGGGATTTCACTGCCCTCGAACAGGTAACAAACAGGCACCCTATGTGCAGGCAATTCGCCAGGATTCGGCAAACTGCCTGCTCTCTGAATAGCCGAATGGCCAGGAAAGGTAACCGTACGCTGAATTTCACTGTTCGGTTACCTTTTCGCCAGCAATTCGGATCTCTTTGAATAACCCTGATAGTGACTATATTTCCTACATATTTATTTTCTGTTAATCTGTATATTTGTGTTAATTTCAATATCTTGCATTGTATTACTGTGTATTTCTGTACCTATTGTAACAATTCAACGATCTTGAACCCAGGACATACTTGAAAATGAGAGAAATCTCAATGTATCCTTCCTGGTAAAATACTTTATAAGTAAATAAATAATAGACAGCATTATACAACAAACAATAAAAATTATAGGAAAACAAGAAGCACTGCTAATTAACTTGCAACAAGGGTAAATAGAAGTAGGCATCATTGTAGACAGTAAAAGAAATATAGTAGGGTGGGTTGCCAAGTGAACCAGACAACAAATGCAGGCTGGTTGGCAGAGTCCGCATGGGATCATTGAATGGGGTCAAGAGTGCATACAAATGATAAAAAACGTTTTAAAAAATGGGGGGGGGGGAGTGGGGAACTACCCGAAATTATGTAGCATTCCTGGCTCACTCCAGGAACCCAACTGACCCAGGGCCAAAGTAAGCAGAGCCATGGTAAGAGGGGCTGAAAATTTTCTGGGCTCAGTTTTGGAAATTAATGAAAACATGTTTTATTTTATATAACCGGGCAGCTAAGTAATATATATAGATCCAGGCAGATAAATATATCTAATAAGGCAGATATAAAATATATAGGTGGTTTTCTATGGTATATCACATTCTTTAGTGTTCCCCACAGATAGAAATCGAGGAGTGTTAAATCTGGGGAATGTGGAGGGATTTCAGCAGCACCTCTGCGTGCTATCCAACGTCCTGGCAGAATGTCATCGAGAGAGGCTGTTATGTCTCAGCAGATCTTTGCTTCTGCCCATCACACACAGTGCTATCAGTTTGGAACTTATCACGAGTCCGTGCGATTGTTAGTCGCAGGGCCAGCCCGACAATGGTGCAGAGCGGAGCAGCAGCGCCAGGCAGCAGAAATTCGGGGGCGGCAAATGTCAGCCACCGGCGCCGCTGCTGCGCTGCACTATTTTTTTATCGGCGCAGCTCGCCTGAGATCCATCCTCCAGCCTGCTGCAAACGAGATCACGTGAACTCCGCGATCTCGTGAGATCGCGGCAGGCTGAAGGGTGGATCCCAGGCGAGCGGCAGATACTCATGCAGGTTGCCGCTCGTTGAAGGAACGAACGCGGCGGCCGCACAATCCGCCCCTCGGAGCCTGGGCCTGGCAGAGGTGAGCCTGGGGCAATCTATCCATGAGTGAGCTGGGGTCAAATATATCCATGTGTGAGCCTGGGGGCAAATATATCCATGAGTGAGCCTGGGGGCAAATATATCCATGTGTGAGCCTGGGGGCAAATATATCCATGTGTGAGCCTGGGGGCAAATATATCCATGAGTGAGCCTGGGGCAAATAAATCCATGTGTGAGCCTGGGGGCAGGGGTGGACTGACCCATCGGGCACTGCCCGAGGGCCCGCGGGTCAGTAGGGGCCCGGTTTGAGGCGACGCAGAGGGGCCCCGTCGGTTTCCCTCCGATCACTGAACTTAGGCAGCCAGCGGCGCTCCGAAAATGCCGCCGTTGCACCTGCGCCGCCCCCTCACGTGACACTTGAGGGGGCGGTGCAGGCGCCACCGCAGAATTTTCGGAGTGCTGCTGGCTGCCTGTTCAGTGATTGGAGGGAAACCGATGGGGGCCCCTCTGCGTCACCTCAAACCGGCCCCTCAGACAGTGCTGCCGGTGAGCAATGGGGGGGCGCAATAAATACCCATGTTTGAGCTGGGGGACGCAATATATACCCATGTTTGAGCTGGGGGGACGCAATATATACCCATGTTTGAGCTGGGGGCGCAATATATACCCATGTTTGAGCTGGGGGGTGCAATATATACCCTTGTTTGAGCTGCTGGGGGCAATTTATGTCCATGTTTGAGCTACTGGGGCAATTTATATCAATGTTTGAGCTGCTGGGGGCAATTTATATCAATGTTTGAGCTGCTGGGGCAATTTATATCAATGTTTGAGCTACTGGGGGCAATTTATTTCAATGTTTGAGCTGCTGGGGGCAATTTATATTAATGTTTGAGCTGCTGGGGGAAATTTATACCCATGTGTGAGCTGCTGGGGGCAACATACATCCACATATGAGCTGCTGGGTGCAGTGTATACCCACGTGTGAGCTGCTGGGGGCAGTATATACCCATGTGTGAGCTGCTGGGGCAATAGATCCATGTGTGAGCTGCACATTACTGTGGGTTTATTGCTGTGGAGCTCTAATGTGCAGTGTGTCAGGATTGTACAGTATCTGTTTAAGTGATCGTCAGTTTGCCACATTTTCCACAGGGACTTTCTGTGCCGCGGCGCAGCCTTAGCTGCAATGAGTGGGTGATGGCTGCTGCAGCAGTGAGGTGGCCATCTGTAAGTATGTAGGGGGGGGGCACAATTTTTAGGTTATTTTTAGGAGTTCAGAAACAAATTCGCCGGAGTCAGAGCTCGCACTCCAGGGGGTGGAATTTCCTGGGCGGGGAGCAGCCCAGGGCAGGCCAGACAGTGTGGCACCAAGAGCTGGGACCCTGTTAAACATACAGTATAATAAGGGCTCGGGCTAGAGGCAGTGGCAGAACTGGGGGTGGGCATGGGAGAGAACAATGGGACTGTACCATATAAATGGACCGTGTATGTGCTGTTTTACAATAAACCAACTTGCTTACCTATACTGCGTCTCGACAAGTATTTGGGAAGAGGGACTATCTGCTAGGTATTTCCTCCTGGCTGACTAGATATATTCCAGCAAGGGACCTGACGCCGGCTCGCTACCGCTGCTCACTGCAGAGCAACCCCGGCACCTAAGACGGATCTACTCCCTCCGAGTAGCGGCGTCCGTCACATTGGTGCAGCAGTGGGATCTCCGAGACCAGCCCAGCAGGGGGAGATATAGCCGCTGGCTTGACCCCGGTCTCGGACACCGCAACCCGCAGAGAGCCTGGAGCAGCTCGACCCAAGAGGGGATTCTGAGACCAGTCCAGCAGGGGGAGATATAACTGCTGGCTTGACCCGGTCTCAGATACCCAGGGGCTACAAGGTTTCCCTGGCCAGAGGCGGTGAGAACCGTATGGCACAGCGCTACAGCAGCCTAAAAAGGACCACGCTGAAGGAGTTGCTGTAGGCAAGAGGAAAAGCGGCCAGTGGCAAATCAAAGGTGATCATCATCGAGGAACTGATGGAAAACGATCGGGTGAGCATGGCCCCCTCTGAAACTTCAGAAACCTCTGAGTGGCGGCGGGAGGTACAGTGGCGGCTTGCCCTGTCTGGTACCAACCCTTCAACAGACATAATTACCAGCGTCCTGACTCCTGGCTAGCACGGATCAACTTCGGCAGGCCGAGATACAACACCGGTCCGGTGGGTTGACCGCATCCCGAGGCAGCACAGGGCCCCTCAAGCAGAAGATTCCCTATGCAGCCTTCAAGATGTTCCCCAAGGGGAGCGAAGACATTGACGGGTTCTTGCAGGACTTTGAGAGACACTGTGTGCTTCAGAACGTGGCTGGCAAGGACTGGGTACCCATTCTGGCCAGCAAGTTAACCGGAAGAGCAGCAGAAGCATACCGGGTGGTAACGGATGAGGACTGCATGATTTATGAGCGAGTCAAAGAACATCTCCTAGCCCGCTACACTCTCACCCCAGAGGCATACCGTGTGAGATTCCGGGGCCTTCGGAAGGGAACTGCTGACTCTTACGCCGAATGGGGCCACCGCATGCAGCAAGCCGTAAGCAGCTGGGTCCACGGGTGCCAGGCGACCAGTCCTGACCAAATCATTCAGCTGATCCTACTGGAGCAATTCTACAACTATTCACCCCCAGAGGTCCGCGACTGGGTCCGAGATCGGAGGCCCCTCACGCTACCAGAGGCCACCCACATGGCTAACGAATACAATGATGCCAGGCGAGAAACCGTCAACCCGACCAAACCACCATTTCGGATCAACCCTGCTCTGGCGACACGGCCAACACCTCCGGAGCGAGCACCCCGATACCAACCACCCCCACAGCCCCAACGTACTGGCCCGCGATGCTATGGCTGCAATCAGCTGGGACATATTCGGGATCGCTGCCCCCTGAATCGGAGCCGACCCCCCCCACCAACTCGCCCAACTTACTCCCCGCCAGAGCCTCCGCATTCTGCTGCCAGCATGACCCGGCACCCAAGACCTTTACCTCCGGAGAAGAGGACTTTGGACTTCTCCATGAGGCCAACCCCGTACAGGCAGCCACCTCGGACAACCGCCAGCTCCATCGACAGATGGTCCACATCAATGGCCAGCCAGCCCAAGGGCTACGGGACACTGGGGCCACACTTACGTTGGCTCAGCCCCACCTCATCCACCCCGCAGCCACTACAGGCTATTCTGTAGCCGTCCGAGTGGCCGGCGCAGGGGTCAAGTCCTGGGAAAAAAAAGTGAGGGAACTCACCCACAAATTCCACAACCCCTATTACCTGAAGAAAAAATATATATATCATGAGTATAGCAGTACGTGGTGATACCATTTTTATTGGGTTAACATTACATTTAAAAGACAAGCTTTCAAGAGTGTAACCTCTCCTCTTCAGGTCTGGAAACTATACTGATCAGTGAAAGGTATCACTACGTACAGGTATACTCGTAATTTTGGCAACTGGACTAACGCGTTTTATATATAATACATATATCACATACATATATATATATATATATCCAGGCACAGACCCCCCCAGAATTATCTACACAGGCACAGACCCCCCAGAATTACATACACAGGCACTGGACCCCCAGAATAATATACACAGCACTGAGCCTCCAGAATAACATACACAGCACTGAGCCCCCAGAATAATATACACAGCACTGAGCCCCAGAATAATATACCCAGCACTGGTTATATGGATATATTTGCCCCCAGTTCATATGGAGATTATTGACCCCAGCTCACATAGATATTATTGACCCCAGCTCATATGGGTATATATTGCCCCAGTTCACATGGATATGCCCCCAGCTCTTATGGATATTGCCCCAGCTCTCATAGATATTGTCCCCAAGTCTCATGGATATGCCCCCCAGCTCTCATGGATATTGTCCCAGCTCTCATGGATATGCCCCAGCTCTCATGGATAATGCCCCAGGTCTCATGGATATGCCCCAGGTCTCATGGATATTGCCCCAGCTCTCATGGATATTGCCTCCAGCTCTCATGGATATGCCCCAGGTCTCATGGATAATGCCCCAGGTCTCATGGATAATGCCCCAGCCCTCATGGATATGCCCCAGGTCTCATGGATATGCCCCAGGTCTCATGGATAATGCCCCAGGTCTAATGGATATGCCCCCCAGCTCTCATGGATATGCCCCAGGTCTCATGGATATGCCCCAGCTCTCATGGATATGCCCCCCAGCTCTCATGGATATGCCCCAGGTCTCATGGATATGCCCCAGGTCTCATGGATATGCCCCAGCCCTCATGGATATGCCCCAGGTCTCATGGATAATGCCACAGGTCTCATAGATATGCCCCCCAGCTCTCATGGATATGCCCCAGGTCTTATGGATATGCCCCAGGTCTCACGGATAATGCCCCAGGTCTCATGGATATGCCCCCAGCTTTCATGGATATGCCCCAGGTCTTATGGATATGCCCCAGGTTTTATGGATATGCCCCAGGTCTTATGGTTATGCCCCAGCTCTCATGGATAATGCCCCAGGTCTTATGGATATTATTGCCCCCAGCAGCTCAACTCACCTCTCTGTGGGCCCAAAACGATGCAGGCCGCCGCCGCACATTGCCGGCGGCCGCGTGCTTGCTGCTACGAACGGCCGCTGACAGGAAGTGCAGCCGCTCGCCTGGGATCTAACAGCCAGCCGCGATCTCGCGAGATCACGGCTGACTGTTAGATCCCAGGCGAGCGGCTGCACTTCCTGTCAGCGGCCATTCGTAGCAGCAAGCACGCGGCCGCCGGCAATGTGCGGCGGTGGCCTGCTCAATCGTTTTGGGCTCGGGCCACAGTGTGAACCTGCGTTCCCGCAACGTTCCTGCTGTGGGAGAAGTGCGGGAATGCCATTCCCACGCGTTCCCGCAGGACTCGAGCACTGGGCCGGCGGCCACGTATACCGGATTCCCACAGCTCGCGTCCACCTAGATTGGGGCACCGGAGCCCGGGACGTCGAGGTAGGAATCATGCGAGACTTACCAACTGAGATCTTACTGGGCAACGACCTCGGTCTGCTCACTTCTGCATTTGAGGAAACCCAAAATGAAGTGGCATACCCTGTCACCACCTGACACCAGGCTCGGAAGGCTCCTCACCCAAGCTCCGAAGGGACTCAGGTAAGAACCGCCAGCCCGACCTTAACCCAGACAACCGCCCCACACTAACTTGGGATTCCCCGGGTGACTTTGCCAAGGAAACCATTGCAGACATTACCCTTACCCCTTGCAGGCGGGCCGGGACCCGGGGAGGGGATAGGATAGGGGAGGTAAGCTTTGAATAGGACCAGGGGAAGTTGTATAGGATCCCTGTACCATCCGCAGACCAACAGGCTCTGCAAGCGTTTTAATGGGACCTTAAAACCGCTCCTCCGCACTTTCACCATGTCGCATAAGGACTGGGAATGACACCTACCCCACCTCCTCTTTGCGTACCGGGAGGTCCCCCAGGAAGCCACTGGCTTCTCTCCCTTTGAGTTGCTGTATGGCCGGAGGGTCCGAGGCCCATTGGACCTGCTCCGGGAGCATTGGGAGGGTACTCAGTCTATGACCGATGTCCCTTCTTCAGACAATGTACTCTAGTTCAGGGATCGGCTACAAAGATTGACCGCCCTGGTCCGGGATAATCTCAAAGCTGCACAGACTAGGCAGAGGAGGTGGTATGACCGATCGGCCAGGGACCGCACCTTCCAGCTAGGGCAGAAAGTGTTAGCTCTCCGACCAGTCAAACAGAATAAGCTCCAGGCAGCCTGGCAGGGACCGTACAAAATTATAGAAAAACTCTGAGATACCACCTTCATAGCAGCCAGCTGTTCCAATGAAAAGATCCAACGAACCTTTCATGTGAACATGCTGAAGCCATATCATGAAAGGGAAGAGGCAGTAGCCGCGATCTGCGCTCTGGATGTGGGGGACCTGGAGGGTCCCCCCCTAACAGTGCTGCCAGGGGATCCTAGATGCCGAAGGAGGGGTAGCTGATGTCCGGCTTGGTGAGGGACTTAGTTCACGCCACAGAGAACAGGCTCAGCAGTTGCTCCAGGCGCACCAAGACTTGTTCTCGTCCCGCCCCGGCTACACTACTGTAGCGCTGCATCGGGTTGATACCCAAGGTCAAGCCCCCTTGACGCAGACGGCATACCGCATCCCGGATGCAGTAAAGGACGGGATGAAACAGGAGATCCGAGAGATGCTGGATCTTAGGGTAATAGAACCATCAGATAGCCCGTGGGCATCTCCGGTGGTCCTAGTCCCCAAAAAGGATGGCACTACCAGGTTCTGTGTTGACTACAGGAGGTTGAATGAGCACACGGTCACCGACGCCTACCCCATGCCCCGGGTAGACGAGTTCCTCGACCGCATTGCCCAGGGGAACTTCCTCACCACCATTGACTTGTGTAAGGGCTATTGCAGATTCCCCTTGCCGCGGAAGATGTGCCAAAATCAGCATTCATTACTCCCTTTGATCTGTTCCAATTTCGGGTCATGCCATTTGGGATGAAGAATGCCCCGGCCACCTTCAACGCATGGTGGATCGGCTGCTGGACGGAATGCAGGACTTTACGAGTGCCTACCTAGACGATATTGCCATCTTTAGCAATACCTGGGAGGAACACCTGGTCCACTTGAGAACCGTACTGGACCGCATAAGCGAGGCAGGGCTGACCCTCAAACCCGACAAGTGTCACGTAGGGATGTCAGAGGTCCAGTACCTAGGGCATAGGGTGGGTTGCGGGAAGCAGCGTCCGGAAGCAGCCAAAATCAAAGCTGTTGCCCAGTGGCCTACCCCCCGCACCAAAACCCAGGTACTAGCCTTTTTATGGACAGCAGAGTACTACCGATGCTTTGTACCCAATTACAGTGCCATTGCCAAACCCCCGACCGACCTCAACCGCAAAAACCTTCCCCAGCAAGTCCTGTGGTCCCCGGAGTGTGAGGGAGCCTTCCAACAGTTAAAACGGGCATTGGTGGAGGCACCCGTACTAGCTGCTCCCGATCCAATTAAATGTTTTGTCGTTCACACAGATGCCTCCATGTTCGGATTGGGAGCGGTGCTGAGTCAAGTTGGAGAAGATGTGGACATGACCACCCTGTTGCCTATATCAGCCGGCAGCTATTACCCAGGGAGGTCGCCTACGCGGCCATCAAGAAGGAATGTTTAGCCCTTGTATGGGCACTTAAGAAACTTCAGCGCTACCTATACGGGCGCTCCTTCATCGTTCTCATGGATCATAACCCCCTGGTATGGCTGAACCGGGTGGCCGGAGACAATGGCCGACTTCTGCCGTGGAGCCTCACACTGCAGCCTTTTAATTTTTCCATTCAGTATCGGCCTGGAAAACACAATGCCAATGCAGACGGTCTATCTCGCCAGACCGAACATGAAACGTGAGCACTGACTTTCATGGACATCCCCAGGCGGACTCGACTAAGAGTCTCACCGGGTCTGCCATCTTTGGACTCGGGGGAGCTTTGTGACAGAACAGCTGTCACGTTCAATTTATTAGCCCATAAAAAGTTAAAAGTTTGTTTGTTCAAGATCAAATTTCGTTTATACAATTTATGTCTGTATGATCCCTGGGTGTATTGTGTTTACCCTCGCAAATTCCTTGCACCAAACGCGTCTGCAATCCCTCACAATTTAACACCCAAATTGCCCAGTTTTCGTTCCCCCAAGTATAGAATTCGTTAGTACAATTAGTGCCCGTATGTTTATGGTTGTTCATTAGGTTCATTGCCAAATCTGCCTTGCCCAGCCATCATAGTTTATCTGCCCAGTGCAACCCCGCTGCAGCTGCCGCCGGCCGAAACCAATCAGAGCCGACATTCCTTGCACCCTGCACCACTCAGCCCCTGTTCCTGCCACCGGAGTGCTTTTTGAGCAGAGGGGCCCTGGGAACATGGTGCCACTGTGGAGTAAGTTCTAGAGACCAGCGCCACCGAGATCACCCCCCCAATCAGCCGCTGGACTCAGGTCAGGCTTCCCAGCCGCAGAGGAGATCCGGCGCCGGAGTCAGAGCTCGCACTCCAGGGGGTGGAATTTCCTGGGCGGGGAGTAGCCCAGGGCAGGCCAGGCAGTGTGGCACCAAGAGCTGGGACCCTGTTAAACATAAAATAAGGGCTCAGGCTAGAGGCAGTGGCAGAACTGGCGCCGGGGTGTCTGGGGGCGGGCATAGGAGAGAACAATGGAACTGTACCATATAAATGGACCGTGTATGTGCTGTTTTACAATAAACCAACTTGCTTACCTATACTGCACCTCGACAAGTATTTGGGAAGAGGGACTATCTGCTAGGTATTTCCTCCTGGCTGACTCGATATATTCCAGCAAGGGACCTGACGCCGGCTTGCTACCGCTGCTCACTGCAGAGCAACCCCGACACCTAAGGCGGATCTACTCCCTCCGAGTAGCGGCGTCCGTCACAGCAAATACAGTTTTGTTCAAAATTATTCAACCCCCACTGAAATTGAGTGTTTTGGTCAGTTTGACATAGATTTTGATCATTCAGTCATCTTGCTTACAATTAAATCAAAGAGGCACGTGTAGGTCAGACAAATATAACATAACATTTATAATGAAATAACCACAAATGTCTTTTCTGTGCTCACATCATTATCAGTTTTATTTCAACCCCCAAGTGACATTCAATCTTCGTACTTAGTACAACATCCTTTTACAGTTATAACAGCTTTTAAACGTGAAGCATAGCTTGACACAAGTGTCTTGCAGCGATCTACGGGTATCTTCGCCCATTCGTCATGGGCAAAAGCCTCCAGTTCAGTCACATTCTTAGGCTAGCGCACTGCAACTGCTTTCTTTAAGTCCCACCAGAGGTTCTCAATCGGATTTAAGTCAGGTGACTGCGATGGCCACTCCAAAATGTTCCAGCCTTTAATCTGCAACCATGCTCTAGTGGACTTGGAGGTATGCTTGGGATCATTGTCCTGTTGAAAGGTCCAACGTCTCCCAAGCCTCAGGTTTGTGACGGACTGCATCACATTGTCATCCAATATCTCCTGGTACTGAAGAGAATTCATGGTACCTTGCACATGCTGAAGCTTCCCTGTACCTGCAGAAGCAAAACAGCCCCAAAGCATGATTGACCCCCCGCCATGCTTCACAGTAGGCAAGGTGTTCTTTTCTTCATAGGCCATGTTCTTCCTCCTCCAAACATAGCGTTGATCCATGGGCCCAAACAGTTCTAATTTTGTTCATCAGTCCACAGAACACTATCCCAAAACTTCTGTGGTTTGTCCACATGACTTTTGGCATACTGCAGTCGACTCTTCTTATTCTTTGGAGACAGCAAGGGGGTGCGCCTGGGAGTTCTGGCATGGAGGCCTTCATTACGCAGTGTGCGCCGTATTGTCTGAGCTGAAACTTCAGTACCCACATCTGACAAATCTTTTCTCAGTAACTCAGCAGTCACACGGGGACTTTTCTCCACTCTACGCTTCAGGTAGCGCACAGCATTCGAAGTCAGCATCTTCTTTCTGCCACGACCAGGTAGCGTTTCAACAGTGCCCTTTGCCTTGAATTTGCGAATGATGCTTCCTATGGTCTCTCTTGGTATGTTTAACATCTTTGCAATCTTCTTATAGCCATTGCCCTTCCTGTGACGAGTAATCACCTCTTCTCTTGTCTTCCTGGACCATTCTCTTGACTTCACCATGTTTGTAACCACACCAGTAAATGTCTAGAAGGAGCTGAGTATCACAGTCATTTTAAAGCTGCCTAATTGGTGCTTATTATGCTTTATTGCTGCTCCGTGACATCCACAGGTGTTTTCAATACCTGATTGAAAACACTTGAATGAACCTCTGTTCTTCAGAGTGGTAGTCTTTAAGGGGTTGAATAATTGTGTCAATGAAGAATTCACAAAAGAAACATTTACTACTGTATTACAAAACCAATTGATGTCATTTTAGTTGCATATGGTTCTTTAAAATGTCCTTGTAGGATTTCATTCTGAATACAATTACAAATATACACTAAATTCCCTAAAACCCTTTACAGCATTGGGGGTTGAATAATTTTGAACACAACTGTATATCCATGTGTGAGCCTGGGGTAAATATATCCATGTGTGAGCTGGGGTAATATACCATGTGTGAGCTGGGGCAGAATATATCCATGTGTGAGCTGGGGCAATATACCCATGTGTGAACTGGGGCAATATATCCAGTGTGAATAAAGGAGTATTTATTAGGACACGAAAATTCATCATAATAATCAGTTTTTCCCTGGGCGTGAGAGTACCCCCACCTATTTTTCCAGAAAAAAAGCACTGGGCGGCGGCATCTAGGTTTGTGGGCCACCGAACACTAAATGGAGCCCAGCAGCCTGACGAGGATCTGCCCACACGCACGCCGTAATCCTGCACTTCCATTTCCTGGCATAGCTGGCTAGATGTAATGCCCCGAGACGCCAGCGCCGCAGGAAACCTAAAAGCAAGCCAGTTTCCTGTAAGGAGACTGGTAATTCCTCTACAACCAGGCTGATCCAGCAACCAGGTGCTGACTAATACATCTTTATTTCCCATCTACAAAAAGGAACCGCTCCCAAGGCACAATGCTTCTGCATTATCTTGGTGCACACCAAGCTGAAAGGGAGCTGCCTCCTGTTACTCTATTCATCCATCCATTTCCTTACTATTTGTTTCCTCCAGCATCTCCTTTCTCTGTGCCTATGGTCTACAGGATTCCCAGAACCTGCCTGCCCTGCATCCCGCAGAATCCACTGTCCAGTTTCCAGCCTCCATCCACTGAAAGCCTCAGAACCTGCATCTCGCAGAATCCACTGTCCAGTTTCCTGCCTCCATCCTCTGAAAGCCTCAGAACCTGCCTGCCCTGCATCCCGCAGAATCCACTGTCCAGTTTCCTGCCTCCATCCACTGAAAGCCTCAGAACCTGCATCTCGCAGAATCCACTGTCCAGTTTCCTGTCTCCATCCTCTGAAAGCCTCAGAACCTGCCTGCCCTGCATCCCGCAGAATCCACTGCCCAGTTTCCAGCCTCCATATATTTCTCCCTTGCTATAGTTTAGTTTTAGTCTAGTATAGTTTAGTTTAGTATTGTCCTATCTGCCTTCAGTTGAAGCTTATTATTGTTTATTTAATGTGATCCGTTCTATATTCTTCTGTTGCCTTTTGTTTATTTCCTAATAAACCCTCCTTTTATTATATATCTACGTTTCTCAGCTAGCATCATTTGCATACAGGGCTCAATTCTACCTCCCTGGACCCAGCTCCTTACAGAATGCAGAAGCCTACACCAATTGAGCCCGCAATGATTCAAACCATCACAGGGTTAATCCAGAAAGCCCTTCAGGAGTTCCTGACCCACCTGATTCAGCTCCTAAATCTGCAGCTTCATAGACTATGGAATCCATCCGCAAAAGACAACATTCCTGCTAACAAGGTAACCCATGGTCCTTTATCTCCAACAGAACGTGCCAGGAGATTAAATGCCAACCTCTGCATCTATTGCGGGGCACCAGGCCATTATCTTCCACTCTGCCCCTCAAGACCACCTAGGAGGACCCCGGCATCTAAGCCTAAAGCTACTCCTGCAGCCAAACCCGGTCCTAAGAAATCCACCCCATTTCATAAGCCTGCAAATGTCCCTGATTCTATGTATAGAGAACCTTCTACCCCTATGCCGTCTCCTCTGTCTCTACCTGTATCTCCAAGATCCGCCAGTTCACAGATATCAACGCCTACACCCTATGAACCCATGGAATGTGAACTCTCAGACCCCAGGACATGTGATTCATCTATGGAGACTGAACCTGTGTATTGTAACAGCACCCTCACGCACAGCCAGCGACCCTGGAATCCAACAACCGTTCCAAATCAGGTCAGTTATTTATTATCAAAGCCTGTACCCCCAGACTGTGCCCGCTCCTCAAACGGAACCGTGGTCCGTAAGAAAGATCTAGTCATGTTTGAAAAGGCTTTAGAGGCCAGGAAAAAGAATTATTGTCAACCCAAGAACGTGGTTATGGCTTCTAGTACTACTCCCCTCACCTTCAGCCACCATGGTAAAACACCACCTCCGGTTATACATACTGCATATGACGCTGGTTCAGAAGGCTGGGACTCTGAATACTCCATGGACATGCCGCTGCAAGTCGCACGACATTCTAATGGTGGTCCTGGACGGCGTAATGGCCTCCTTGGAACCACCACAACCATTCCCCACAGGGATCCAGAAGAGGATTTTGTGCCTTCCGACTGCTCCCTATCTGACGAGTTCACTGACAGAGCATATACACCTTCCTCACCTATCTATGGTACAGCATTGACAACTATGACGAACCATTTCTATCAAGGTCCTCAAGATACAGATTCTGGTACCCACGACCCGGTTCCCTCTATACTCATTCCAGAGGCTAAGCCGAGAGGTCCTGGTTCTCCATTTACAGAACGACTTCAACCGAAGACCCTTGCCAAGATAGCAGTGCCCGCTACCGGAGCGTCATTTCAAGCCAAAGCGCCTGTTGCCGATACTTTAGTTCCTGCTAAAGTGTTCGCTGCCACATCGCCTGCTGACGAAGTTCCTGGTTACGCCAAAGCGCCTGCTGCTAGGGTACCAATTGCTGAAGTGCCATCAGTCAATATGCCTGTCACTGAAGTGTCATCAACGCACGTCTCTGCTCTGGAGGCACCTCCGGTTGATGGCAAGGTGCCGAACGATACACCCGCTACCGTGGACTTACCAGCTGAGTTGTGTAAGACAGAGACTTCGACCCGTGCTATGACTGATCCCATACCTGGTGTCATATCCACCATGGTGATACTTGCTGAACAAGTTACCAAGGTGGCTCAGACTGTGAGCGGACAACAGTTAATCATAGAATCGCTGCAAAACCGATTACAGGACACTCATGACTATATGTCGCCCCCACTTCTTATTACCTCTGCTTCCAAACAGGATCCTGTTGCAGAACCGAACGGACCAGTTGTTCCCATAGGATACCATGGGATGGCTAAGGTGGAGACTCCTATCCTCAACATTAAGAAGATCAAGTCGGGAAAACCCCTACTCCTGGGTGCAATTCTAACATCTCCCATCTCATCAGAACCAGAGAATCTTTCTGACTCTATGACCACCGACGCTGATCCCGACACACTTGACACCATCTTGGTCACCCAGAGGGTGCCCTTAGAGGGGGGCGTATGTAATGCCCCGAGACGCCAGCGCCGCAGGAAACCTAAAAGCAAGCCAGTTTCCTGTAAGGAGACTGGTAATTCCTCTACAACCAGGCTGATCCAGCAACCAGGTGCTGACTAATACATCTTTATTTCCCATCTACAAAAAGGAACCACTCCCAAGGCACAATGCTTCTGCATTATCTTGGTGCACACCAAGCTGAAAGGGAGCTGCCTCCTGTTACTCTATTCATCCATCCATTTCCTTACTATTTGTTTCCTCCAGCATCTCCTTTCTCTGTGCCTATGGTCTACAGGATTCCCAGAACCTGTCTGCCCTGCATCCCGCAGAATCCACTGTCCAGTTTCCAGCCTCCATCCACTGAAAGCCTCAGAACCTGCATCCCGCAGAATCCACTGTCCAGTTTCCTGCCTCCATCCTCTGAAAGCCTCAGAACCTGCCTGCCCTGCATCCCGCAGAATCCACTGTCCAGTTTCCTGCCTCCATCCACTGAAAGCCTCAGAACCTGCCTGCCCTGCATCCCGCAGAATCCACTGTCCAGTTTCCTGCCTCCATCCACTGAAAGCCTCAGAACCTGCCTGCCCTGCATCCCGCAGAATCCACTGTCCAGTTTCCTGCCTCCATATATTTCTCCCTTGCTATAGTTTAGTTTTAGTCTAGTATAGTTTAGTTTAGTATTGTCCTATCTGCCTTCAGTTGAAGCTTATTATTGTTTATTTAATGTGATCCGTTCTATATTCTTCTGTTGCCTTTTGTTTATTTCCTAATAAACCCTCCTTTTATTATATATCTACGTTTCTCAGCTAGCATCATTTGCCTACAGGGCTCAATTCTACCTCCCTGGACCCAGCTCCTTACACTAGAATGGAAGCGCGGAATTACTGTAGTGCGCGTGTGAGGGGTTCCTCCAGACTGCGGCGGCAATTTCTCTCCTTGCCGGGTCCGGGCTGGGCATGTGACGCTGGGCACTGCTGGGCATGTGAAGCTGGGCACTGCTGGGTATGTGACACTGGGCTCAGTTATATACACCTCACATTACTATATCACAGAGCTCCACAGCAATAAAATTCTAATGTACGGTGTGTAAGCGTGTTTGAATTTTATTGCTGTGGCGCACTGTGATACGCTCATACACACTGTGTTTTTTTTGGGGGGGGGGCAGCATTTCATCCTTCGATCCAGGCAGCACAATGTCGTGGGCCGGCCCTGGTTAGTCATGTAGGTGGTTCTCTTCCAAACTCACGTCGCCTTTGTCGTGGAACTTCACACACTTTTTCAGATTTACAATCCCAGTTCAAAATGGTCTTGTGTTGAGCGAAAGTAAAGCATGCCTCCACCCTTTTCTTTGACTCTCTCCTGACGATCACACGATGATATCAACAATGGTGCGACTACGGATATCTTTAAATCACTGTTTCCCATACCTGTCCTCGGGACCCACAACCAGGCCAGATTTTGCAGATTGGGAAAAAAAGGGTAAAGCAGTGGAGGCGCTAATGCTAGATAGAGTGGTAATTTTGCATTATGCAGCCAACTAGGAGAAGAGCACAAAACCTTGACAGAAATGTGTTATGTATACAGTAAAGGACATAAGGGAGGGCCCTAGTGGCACAAATTTTCAGGAAAGCTGGTGGGGGTAAATGTGCGATACCTAATATAAGCAAGGTAGTCGAAAGTCCATACAGTATGGTTAACCTACACAGTTTCGAATAGACAAGTGGTAAATACAGCCATAGGATGGCTCTATCGGTATATAGATATGATGCAGAGTATATATTGCAACCAATGAACAAAATAAAGTACTAGTGACATATATATGCAGAAACAGTGTATACAATACAGTGTTAAAATCGTCTTGGATGGACAATGCAATTTAAAATAAATGGTGAATCTCAGTGATCAGTATGGGATATAGGCACAGTCTAAAAGACTGGTAATAAAGTGCAACCGTAAGTGTGCAATGCTATCATTGTGCAAAAAAGTGCATATATTGCAGTATCAACTAAAGTGCTAATAATGTTAATAAGCGGAAGCAATGTAAAGTGCAATGACTTCCACAGAAAAGTCCTTGCGAGACTGTACAGTTAAATCGTACAGTATCTCGGGGCACACGTGTCTAATAAAGTGTTCATAGGGCCGCTAAATATAGTCCAATCCTGCAGGGAGCAAAAACAACTGCAGTAGCAAGCCATGCACACAAAGTGCTATGGATAATAAATAAAAAAGTCTTTTGCAACATTTGCATATACAGTCCAGGCATATGTGCGGATCCTAATGTAGTATCTTCTCTTAAGGTCCTTGTGAACTTTCGCTCCTCAAAGGGGAGAGAGGAAAAGATGGGGAGAAGGTAATAGTGCAATACCGCCTTGGCAGGCTAGCAAATAATTGTAAAGAAAGAAACACTCACACTTTCCAGAGCCTAATCTATCCAGGCTCTGGTTTGAAGTGCCTTGGGCCAAATAGAGGGTGGCCGCTTCCCTTTGTTAACTTGTCTTGGTTACCGATGTTGGAGCCTTATTATTCCAGGCTCAACTTCTTAGCTTTGGTACTCCTTATTCGGTGGGTACCTTTACCTCTTAATCTGCTAATCGTTCTCCTGGGTAGGTGTAGGTGGTAGGTGAGGCACATAAAGCCGTATAATGGCTTAACAAGCGCCTGGTGTGAAGCAATAGATTATTGCAATATATGGTGGTCATAGACAGGGTAGACCATGGTTAGATAAAAATGGGTTTATTACATTGAAACCTATGCGATTCGCCTGTTTAAAGCTGTCGAATGAAACAACCGGAATTCAGGGTATTTCGCCAACTTTTCACAGCTGTTCGGTGTTCGCTGAATAGATTAACCGTTACTTCTCTATGGGGATTTCACTGCCGCCTAATTGCACCGTATTTCGTTGGCTATTCGCCAATATGTGTAAGCCAGCAATCACTACTGAAACCAGTAGAGTACACGCAATGTCCCTACAAAAGAATCAATTAAAACATAACTTTTATTGAAAGCAAAGATAATAAAAAGAAAACGGTTTTGTTTAAAAGAAAAAAAGGTAGTCATAAACAACTATCCATTAATATAGTAACCATTCATTCAGTCAAGGTATGGTGGCCTTAGACTGTAGCCTGATAATCGCCATGCCGCAAAATACACAAATCATAAAGTAAATCAACACCATATTAGCTTGAGACATGTTCCTTTCCTCTGAAACTACCAGGAAATCACACCACGGAACACCCCAAAATTAGCTATTTCTCAGAATATTGGCTAACTGGTATATATATAGATTTA
Organism: Leptobrachium leishanense; assembly: GCA_009667805.1. Taxonomy (NCBI): domain Eukaryota; kingdom Metazoa; phylum Chordata; class Amphibia; order Anura; family Megophryidae; genus Leptobrachium; species Leptobrachium leishanense. The sequence goes on from CM019067.1 coordinate 59,318,627, forward strand.
ATAGGATTAGGTCCCCGACTGTCAACCTCCCAAAGCACGTTTCGCCTTCCGGATTGTCAGGAGTGTAGTCATTTTCCTACATACGGGACGAATGAGAGCTCGTCTGATGTCCTATACACCTGCCTAAAGAGAGCATCAAATATGCATACATGTCACAACGTGCATCATAGCATTTTGACTCCGACCAATAGCATTATGACTCCGACTGAAAATCCGTGTCTGTTGTCATGTTGCTCCCTATATGATCTGTCAAAATACAAAGATGGCCATACAGGGAAGTCTGCCACCCAACTCACTAATACACATCACTGCCCCAACCAGTCCATCACTGAACACTGATTTGTTTTAATACTGAAAGCCATTTCTCTTCCTTAAAACATTCCTATTTAGGGAAGCTTACCACCCAACTCACTGACGCAACCATCAATCACTCTCACATTGCAGTCCTCTCCTCCTGTTTCCAACCCCAACCCTCCCAGATTGTGAGTTCCCACGGGAATAATGTCCTCGTTTCCTCATGTATCAGTTTATCAAATGTTGTTCAATGTATTGTAACCCTGTCTATATCATACCCATTGTTCAGCGCTGCGGAATATGATGGCGCTTTATAAATAAAGTATAATAATGACACCTTAAAACGGGCACATTTAGTGCGCTCATGTGCTTCCCATGCCCCAACAGTACAGCCCCCTTCGGATTCTGAAATTCCTCCTCAATCACACAGTGTAAACACCCAATATCAATGAAAGGTACTTCCAAACCCTGCAATTCTGTCCCTTATTTAAATTGGCAAAAAAATAATGAAACCTAGAACAGCAACACGTAACAATGTGCACAGAAACATTACTTCAAGATGATATAAACAGATATTAGGCAAGAGGTGACTCAGAGGAAGTGGCAATCCCTGTATTTTTCCATGTTTACATTTAGTGAATAACCCCCTACCATCGCAGCCAATTGCCTTTACCCACGTAAACCGACGGCATAGGGAATGCACGAGTCATGCGCACTCCTACACGCTAGAGTTCTAAACACGAGAAGGGTTGGTTGGAAGCGCTTGTTTAGAGCTCTACGATGACGTAATCCTAGGGGAAGACTCGGACAATACGCCATTTTGTTTTTACCTCTCTCTGCAGACAGTACGTACAGACCGGAGGCTGCCCGTCGGATCGTGTTATCCTTTTCTGTAAGGGGGGTGGATTTATCCGTTGTTCTGTTATACTTCCCCCTCGTATTTCGGTAAATATTTTTTTCCTGTGTGGTTTAGCTGGGAAAGTGGGGCGAGTTAGTGAGCCGTAGGCTGTGGTGAAGTAAACATGGCGGCGGTGGGTTTGATCACGTTGTGAAGGGGAGGCCAAGTGTCCTCTGCTCGCCGTTGGTGTGCACGTATGGCCGGTGTTGTGCCGGATCTGGTTCCTCGTCGATAGTTGTTCCAAGCAGACATTTGACACTCAGTTTTTGGGGTTTGTATTTCTTGCGGAGACGTTTTGTGTGAAAAATCGTACTTTACACTGAGAAACGGTTAATGTGAAATAATTTAATTTATTTGGTTTATTATTTAGGCATAAGGACTTTTTTTGTGTGTGTGTGTATATATATATATGTATATATTACACCAGTGTAAAGGGTCGTTTTGTTTAAGCCTATATAATGTTGTGCCGTATTTATTAAGAACATACTTTAAAACTGCACATAGTTTGTATAAAACCCTCATACAAAGACTGCTTGGAACAGCTCTCGACGAGGAACCAGATCCGACACAACACCGGCTCCATGGCTCTGAAATTACAGGCAGTGTAATAAAGTGGATAAAAGGTGCTTAACTTTTCGCTCTATAGGTTGGTGTGAACGTGCCATGGACGTCTGCGCACAGGGAGCTTCAAATTTCCCTTCCGCTCTTTAGGTCTGTATTTTAGATATGGCGGCTGCCAGGCTTACCCATGTGGAGCACAGTGCTGTGTCCACTTTGTGAGGATCTGGGAGCCCCATTTATTATTTTAGGTGTAATTTGTGCTGCTGGAAGTGGTAAGATCCATTTGTCACCCTACCTGCAAGTTGCTTCCAGCCCTTTTCTCTGTTGGAAGATCATTTTGGTCTCTTTGGACATCACCCCTGTTGGATCTTTGGCCTGATGGACATATAATTGCTGTTGGTCTCCCAGATTCCCCTCTAATGGTTTAATTTGGTCACCTCTCCAGCATTTTTCTCTGTATGTCCTGAGGTAGTCATGGTTTACGTTGTGGCTTGACAGCCGTCTGTTAAATCGAAGAGCCAAGGGCATTTTTATTACCCAGGCAATATTTCCCTCCTGGGTTGCTGTTGAGTAACCTTCAACCCTAGGAGCCAGAAATGGCATTTTAGAAGCCAATTGGCTACCTGGACTTGCATGACTGTGATCAACCTGGATCTGACATTGGTGATGTTTTGGTAGTTTGTGCCGCCTCTCAATTCCTGGACCCTGATGAGCAACAGAAGAGCTCAGTGGCAACTGGTATTTACTACGCCGATCCTTTGGCCATAGCGAATATTGCAGGATAGAGCAAAAGTGCCATGTGGGCAACCCCACCGAGCATGGTGCGTATATATATTTGCCTTTGCTTTACAATGTGCTGAGATACCTTTTTCGAATCCAAAGGTTTTTGGATGATGGGAAGTCACGAGGCTCAGATTAAACAGAATTTTCTGCTCAAGTCAATGGCTCCCCCAGGTGGAAGAACAAGGAATAAGTGTTTCTGTGATTTTTGTCCCAGTTACCGGCTTCTTCCTGCAAGACTGTATTCTTTACCTGTGTACAAGGCTTTCTATTTTTGATAAGTTTTCTGGCTTTTAGTTTTCTATGACCGCTGTGACGATGCTACATTTGTTTAGAAATTAGCAAGTTCTATGCAGCCCATAGCTGCTGAAATAGGTGTGTTTTGCATTAAACACTCAGATTTTATTCCAGAATAAATTCCCTGTGTTTCCTCATTACCAATGCATTTAATGGTTGTGCTTCACTCATTTTACAAAGAGTACATTGTCATGATGCCTGGATTGTCTCTTCAGAAAAAAAAAGCATTGGCTGTCATAATCTTTTTTTCTTCCATTTTTTTTTTTCCCCGCCTAACAGCAAAAGACTTAGCAGGTCTCTTGGAAATACAAAGGTAACCTGCGCAATATGGCAAACTAGCAGATATACTATACTTTATTTCCCCCTTTTTGTTGCAATGCCACGTTTTATTGCTATCATATTTGCAAATATCGACAGGTCATCTGTTTTTTTACTTTTTATCGCTTGATCCTTATTGTGTAAAACGGTTATCTGCCTGCTTTTGGAAAGGTGAACACTTCATTAATTATTTTAATCCACAGCTGTGATTGCTGTGGCCCAGGTTAATACCTCATTTAGCAGCCAGATGTCTCTACACTGTTATGTGCCGTAATGCAATATAATGATTCAGTCCCTGTGTAAGATCCATACCTGATGGATGTTTTTGCAAGTCACGACTGCTAAAAAGGCTGCGATGTTTAACCTAATTTCTTCATGTCATTGTTTCTCAATTTAGTGGTGTATCTAGCAAAATACAATAATGACCCCTGAAAAATGTTGTTCAATTGGCCTGCAGGTAGCTAATGTATCCTGCTGGACTTGCATCTACAAACGAGGCAGCGCTTGACATAAGATTAATACCAACCAGACAGCTGCCGTAAAAATAAATGTATTGCCAGGTTCAAAAGTAAAAAAAAATTCTCAGTGCGTAACCCCCCCCCCTCCCATTGTTTTTGACGTGTGGCTTATTCGATAACTAACTAGCACTTCCTAATGTAAAACATTTTGTTAGCAACTTTTAATCTTTAAATGGTTAGTGTACTAAAGATGCTGTTGTATACTTCTTGTGTCTGCAGGTATAATTCAGATTTTGAAAATGGCAGTAGTCATCCGCTTGCAGGGACTTCCTGTAGAAGCTGGCTCTGCTGATATACGGCACTACTTCAGCGGATTGAAAATCCCCGATGGAGGTGTTCATATCATTGGCGGCAAGCTCGGCGAAGCCTTTATCATTTTTGTCACGGACGAAGATGCCAGGCGTGCCATGAGCCGCACAGGAGGCATGATAATGAAGGCCTACGTTCAGCTTTATCTGAGCAGCAAAGCGGAAATGCAGAGCACTCTTGACGTGAGCCGTAAAGGAAGCAGAGAATCTAAACACTTGCCGTCTTCTGTTGAGAGTCTTTCGAAGATCCTGACTGCGATGAAAAAGGGGATACATCCAAAAGAGTTTGAGAATGACCACGCAGATTCTGATTTCCACAGCAGTGGAGCAAAGTCTGCAGATAACAACATGGGTGGCGTGAAGAAAGACCGAAGAGAACCAAAAGAAGATACAAGTCCGTATGTGTTTTTATTTGGACTCCCTTATACTGCTTCGGAAGATGATGTCCAATACTTTTTCGAAGGCCTACGTATCGATGAGATGATCTTTCTGCTAAGACCGAATGGTCTTAGGGATGGAAATGCACTTCTTAAATTTGGCAGTGTTAGCGATGCCAATGCTTCACTGAAGCGTAATAACGAGCACATGGGTCACAGATTTATATCTGTAAAGAAATCCACAGAACAGAAATGGATTGAAGCTGGTGGCCAGGCGGGATACACAGTAGCACACGCCAGTAGTACAGGTAAAGGTTATGAGGGAGTGAACAAGCATTCTCTTTCCAGGTCACCAAAGATACAGACCGCAAGATCCAGGTCACCCCATCATCAGGAGTTTTATCTTCACCTTAGTGACCTGCCAACTGAAGTGAGAAAACAGGATGTTAAACATGTTTTGGGTGATACAGGAATGTCAGATTCTCAGATCAAATTTCTGCCAGACAAGTATAATGACAAGAAAATGGAAGCTTTTGTCCGTATAGAAAATCGGAGGCATTATGAGAAATGCCTTTCTTTACACAAAAGTCGCTTATGTGGTCGGCCAATATCCATAACTCCTATTTCCAGGACAGCAATGTTAGAGGTCATTGATGCGTTTGAACGAAAATATCCTACTGCAAGAGATGTTCTTCCAGAGAAGGACTATTCAAGAAAAAACTTAAAAGAATATTCAAATGTGAAAAGATCCCTTTACGTAAGAAACTTTCCTTTTGATGTTACCAAGAGTGAAGTAAAGAAGTTCTTTGTTGGCTTTTCTGTGCATGACGATGATATAATCCTGTTGTATGACAATAAAAATGTCGGACTTGGCGAAGCTCTTGTAAGGTTTCCAAATAAAGAGCAAGCAATCCTTGCTGAAGGCTTAAATCATCAGCGGTTTTTGGGAACAGAGGTTCTATTGAGGCGCGTTTCAGATGAACAGGTGGGAGAGTTGGGCGAATTAAACAATATTCCAAAGATGCACTCTGCAGACTATAGAGAGGAGTATGCTGAGCCTGTAAATTCACGCGCGCACAAGTCACATGCTTTTGACTCTTCTGCTGACATTGGGAACCGGCCATACGAGCCATCAACCAGCTCTTACGGCCAGCCAGGCTTTGGACATGGAGATTTAAGAGGGTCACGTGAACGGTTGAGTAGTCAATATGATTCCGATTTTCATGGAGCAGGGGAGCCCTACGGGAGGCTTGGCATGGAAAAAAGTAACTTGATGAATTACAAGGATCCAGAATTCATACACGGCTCAGATGGTGGCAGGTCAAGTGGAGGCTTAATTCGCATGAAGAATGTACCATTTACCGCCACTACCGAAGAAATCTTGGATTTCTTTTATGGTTACAATGTTATTCCGGAATCTGTGTTTTTACGCATTTCCAAACAGGGGATGCCCTCAGGAACGGCAACTGTGTACATAAAAAATTACAATGAAGCCGCAGCTGCAGTTAAGGAACTCGATGGAAGACCAATTGGACCTCGTAAGATTAGTTTGACGTTGGTGAAGAATTGATGACTTTTTTTTTTTTTTGGACATTGTTACAGTTGGAAACTAGATCACATGGGACATTTTTTTTATTTTGCCCAGCAGAAGAGCTTCTTGTGTTTTTGTTTTTTACATAAATGTAGATGTAGAACAGGTTTTCGTATTTGCATGGCTCCGAAGAATTCTTAGAGGGCCTTTAGATTCTTGCTTGCATATTCACTTTGTCTTCAACGTCTCTTGCAATTTCTTTTTCTGTATTGTGGATTAAAAATGTTTCTAACACGAATGTCTTGTGATTTTAATTAGCAGAAAAAAAACTTAAGATGCAAGCTTGAGTATAGATGCCTTTTTTGGAATTTTCAACACCATTGATTTTTAAATCTTAATTTAGAGAGTTCTATTCTTCCAGCACCGAGGACTAATATGGAAATGAGGTCCAATTTCTGAACTCCTCCTCCAAGAAACCTTGTCAAGCACGCATTTAACGCTAGTTCATAGCTTCTTGTTTTTGCATTACATCACAGTCCTTGTTTTAACTTTCCACCATGCTCTACGTGGACATCTGTCTCTCCAGGGTACCTTTTTATGATTTTCAGTTGCAAGCTGAAGCTAATTGAGACAAGATGTGCACAAATCTGCCTAGCTCATACATTCTTTTTTTTTTTTTTTTTCACCAAGAAGCTTCAATCTGGATTTTGATTCGGACACCTATGGGTTAGTGTGTATCCCTTCATGCAGTGCTGTTCACACCAATTATCGGCAAAGTTGCTCGGCTTGTAAAGGCCACCTTCTCTGATACCATGTTTGTGGAATATAAGGAATTCTAGGTATGGATATCTACAGCCACTGTACACTACACTCGTGACCCTTTTTTGTTTGGCACTGGATTGGGATGAAGGTGCCAAGTCTACACTAAAGGACTTTCAAAGTACTTGTCATTGCAATACTTCAGACCACTATTATGACTACAGGAAATCATGAGTAGAGCTTTTTAGTTTTTCAATATATGCAGTTTACGAATTTGGCGTAAGAAGGTGTGCGGATGAGCAGTGACCTTTTTAAAAAAGATTCTCTTGATTCTTTGAGACTAATTATAAAATGCAGTAGCCAGGAACCACCTACAGGCTATGCCAAGATCATTGGTACTGAACCACACCTTCAGTTTCCTTTATAGTTTTGCCAGAGCCTCGAAGAAATGTAACCCCCCCCCTCCCCTACACACACCTTCCTGTATGTTTGACTTGTGTAATGTGTTTTTGTGTTGGATACTAGTTTAATGGTGTGGAGTGTTCTCTAAGGCAACTGGCTTATTTGCTAAAGAAAAACTAGCGTCTGAACCTGGCTTCTGATCTGGACCAACCTTGTCAAACCATGAATCCTTCCCGGTTCCGGATGATGTCTCTTCCAAAACAAATTTCACCCTTGTACAAATGGACATAGACGTTTGCATTAGGAAACCCATTTCGCCTTTGGTTGTGAACATAATCTTGGTATTAAACACTAGAAAGAACAATAGGGGTCAATTACTAAATATTACTTACTATGGTATTTTGGTATTGCAAAGGACTGACCGGTAAGGTAATTCACACACATCTTGAAGAGTAGGAAATGGTGCAACGAAGCGCTCAACTCCTCAGGAACAGGTAAATCGAACCAACCTTGTGAAGTGAAATGTACACTATTCTAGAAACCCTTGGATATGTTTCCTGCATTTGTTAATCCGTTCCTTACCACTGTATGGTACGGCCAAGGAAGATAATTTTCTCCACACCGTTAGATTTCTGAATCATTTTAAAACTATGCGGTTACACCTTCCATACGTGTGACAAATTGCAACTTTACTCTTCCATCATCCTAGTGTTGTAACTACGCACTCATGGAGCGCCAAGCACTATAGACGCCCCTATGACTATTTACATGTTCCTTCTCTTACTGTACACGTGCAAATCTTCAATTTTTGAAAAGTATTTGGATTGGTGAAGAGGGTAGTTTGGTAACACTTCCATGGCATGCACACAGGCAAAAAATGAGGCTTGTAATATTCAGCTTGTTCGAGTTTTGTAAGATCATTGAGCTGGTTCGTCCAAAATTTGGACAAAATATTTCATTGAAATCAATTTGCTGGTAAATAAGCGTGTGCACATAAATGGATTGTTACTGCAAAACTAATTAAACCCTCACCCAATGGCAGCAGGCGAGGTGTTGACCAGAGTGGATGAACTGCTAGGTTGCCCATCTATTCCCAAACCCTATGGCTTGCAGAAGTAGGGGACTCCTGTACTCCGTCACTCCTACCTACCCATGGCCAGTGGTTGAAAAGTTAAGTCTACGTGCCGCATGTGATGGATGTCACTGGTGGCAGGACCGGAGCTGGAGAAGATGGGGATATGATCAGGTCCCATTAAAATGAACAAGGGCTACTGTGGTTTGTCAGTCTCTTTTTGGGTTTGGGTAGAGAGCTTGGCATGAGATTTTTCTGATTTTTGCAGAGGTTTATGAACCCCTTGATTTTAGACCTTGACAGCTTAATTTGAAATTATGTTTGTAAATGTGGGAAGGTTCAAAAGAAGGAATCCTTATTGCATTAATTTCAACCTAACGGATTTGTTTTTTTTTAAAAAACACCCCTTCAATCTCAATTTGTCAACGTAGCTTTTTGTCCAGTGGCACTCGCCTTGAAGTTAACAGACTTCCCATCTTTGAATGTGAGGAACATTTTGGTAAACTCAAGCAGTTTTGGTTTTGTTCTGTGTTCAACAAACGCGCAACCCAGTGGGCACATGTCTTGAAGTCCAACTAGTCAGAATCCTCCCCATGCTTGCTTTTTGTGTTGAACTCTACCACAAGCTTTTAGAGAATGATTCAGAGGTTCCTGATCCAGAAATTCCTTCACCATGGTCTCATTCGTGGATGTGCAGGGGTCACCCCAGTCTTGGTTGTCAGAATTTCCAGATTTGCAACTGCTAAACAATTTGTGGACCTTCTGGAGACTTGGGTCTTCATCACCAGGATGGGTTTTGAGGTCTTAAAGAACTGTTTTGGCAGAGAATGATCATCCTTGTGGTACTTGGAGACTTTCAATTCTGCAAGTCGACCACCACCACTTTGAGTCCACTCTATCAATTTTCATTTTACAAGTGTTAATGGGGGGGGGGGGGGGAATCCTATTCCTATTAAGGAAAAATCTGAGTTGTCATTATTTCTGAGTTTTAACCTTGCTTTTGGACCTCCTTGTAAGATGGCACTTTAGGTTTATAATATTTGAGCATTACAACTGCATACCTTCGATGCACCAAAATAGGCAAGTGTTGAAATAAAAGCACGGAAGAAAAATCTAGTGAAATGCGACTCTACTAGTGGTGGGGTCTTGCTATAGTCAAGGTAGTGAATAATAAGAGAAAAAAAGGTCATAGTGCAATATGAACGTCCCCTGGCACCCTCGGGACCTCCGTGGACAAAATATTAGGCGAGTGAGAGTATTAACACTGCTTTTAGGTCTGGAAGCCATATCTCCTCGTAAGCAGGTGGAACCTGGGGACCTCTTACGCCACGCACATATGCAAGAACACGGAACCGCAGGTACTTGGGTAAAGTTTACATTTATTGCTTACGAATAGATAAAAGTGATGTGCATTGCTTTAATAACAGCTAAAGCATTGCGTCTTTGAAAAGATGAAAGAGAAACCGTACCATACCTCATTCACATGTCCTACTTGCACATATAACAATAGTCCCTTTTGACTCTTCCAGATGCAAAGCATTCCAGGATGGCTCGCATGCAGCTGGCGTGATCAATCCGTTCCGTAGAAATTCTAGGGCAGAGGTCACAAGTGACATTAATGGGAAGACACAAATGGAAAATATTTTCATCTGCAGCTCCCCTTTAACCCCTTAACGCCAGGCAGGTGGTGCCCAGTGTGACGATCACCAATTAACAGCTCCAAGCCTCTGGACTTACCCTTCTGGCTATACGCTGCCACCACAAAAGTAATGGGGCACTTTTGAAACCCCCTTAAATGTATAGCACCCCAATCCAGGAGACTAATATACAGCTAATATATCAGATATTATATTCTACAGTAATGCTAAACTAAGCTGTATGTGAAGCGCAAAGCATCTAGGTCAGAGTACTGGGTTAGAAAGTTTTAATGGAAAAGACAAAACTGTACACAGTGCCAATATCACATAAACAAGACATACAAAATATAACGTGCAAATACAGTTCTTGAAATAAAATGGGACTTGCACGGAAAACCTAACTTGCATTAGGTAGCTCTTCCATGGGTGTGCCAGATTTTAAAAGTCCCCAGAAGGTTCGTAGAGATGTTTGTTGAACCTACGTCCTTGAGAAATACCAATTGTACTAGAGAGTGCTGGCTCTTTGTCCAACACCCCCCCCCCCAACCTAGGGATGCACCGATACCACTTTTTTAAGACCGAGTACGAGTACCGATACTTTTTAAAAGTACTCACCGATACCAAGTACCGATACGTTTCTTTAATGTCATGTGACGCTTTCCAATAAGAACAGACCATATAAAAATGCCCCCAGCTCACATGTATATCCCCCCCGATTTTATATATATATATATATATATATATATTTTTTTTTTTGCCCCAGCTCACACATGGATATTGTCCCCCAGCTTATGGATTTGCCCCCCCCCCAGCTCACACATGGTTATGCCCCCCCAGCTCTCACATGGGTATGCCCCCCCAGCTCACACATGGGTATGCCCCCCCAGCTCACACATGGGTATGCCCCCCAGCTCACACATGGGTATGCCCCCCAGCTCACACATGGGTATGCCCCCCCAGCTCACACATGGGTATGCCCCCCCACCTCACACATGGGTATGCCCCCCCAGCTCACACATGGGTATGCCCCCCCCCAGCTCACACATGGGTATGCCCCCCCCAGCTCACACATGGGTATGCCCCCCCCCAGCTCACACATGGGTATGCCCCCCAGCTCACACATGGGTATGCCCCCCCCCAGCTCACACATGGGTATGCCGCCCCCCCAGCTCACTCATGGGTATGCCGCCCCCCCAGCTCACTCATGGGTATGCCCCCCCCAGCTCACTCATGGGTATGCCCCCCCCAGCTCACACATGGGTATGCCCCCCCCAGCTCACACATGGGTATGCCCCCCCCCAGCTCACACATGGGTATGCCCCCCCCCCAGCTCACACATGGGTATGCCCCCCCCCCAGCTCACACATGGGTATGCCCCCCCCCAGCTCACACATGGGTATGCCCCCCCCCCAGCTCACACATGGGTATGCCCCCCCCAGCTCACACATGGGTATGCCCCCCCCCAGCTCACACATGGGTATGCCCCCCCCCAGCTCACACATGGGTATGCCCCCCAGCTCATGGACCCCCCCCCCCAACGATACTTGCCTTCCTGGGCGCTGCCGGGAATGTCTCCGCGCGCGCACTGGTTGGAAGGACCCCAGCCGCGACCACATGGGACCATGTGAGCACGGCTGGGGTCCTTCCAACGAGCGCACGCGGGGAAACTTTCCCGGCGTCGCCCAGGAAGGTAAGTATAAACACACTAAGCAGCTCCAGGGCCTGTCTGAATGCAGATGAGAGCAGCTGCAGGGCCTGTCTGAAAGCAGATGAGAGCAGCTGCAGGGCCTGTCTGAAAGCAGATGAGAGCAGCTGCAGGGCCTGTCTGAATGCAGATGAGAGCAGCTGCAGGGCCTGTCTGAATGCAGATGAGAGCAGCTGCAGGGCCTGTCTGAATGCAGATGAGAGCAGCTGCAGGGCCTGTCTGAATGCAGATGAGAGCAGCTGCAGGGCCTGTCTGAATGCAGATAGGCCCTGCAGCTGCTCTCATCTGCATTCAGATAGGCTATGCAGCTGCTCTCATCTGCATTCAGACAGGCCCTGCAGCTGCTCTCATCTGCATTCAGACAGGCCCTGCAGCTGCTCTCATCTGCATTCAGACAGGCCCTGCAGCTGCTTAGTGTGTTTATACTTGCCTTCCTGGGCGACGCCGGGAATGTCTCCGCATGTGCGCTCGTTTGAAGGACCCCAGCCGTGATCACATGGTCGCGGCTGGGGTCCTTCCAACGAGCGCACGCGCAGAGACATTCCCGGCGGCGCCCAGGAAGGTAAGTATCGCAGAGAGCTCCGGGGCGGCTGTCTGAATGCCGATAGAGCATTCGGACAGCCGCCGCAGCCCCTCGGATGCCGGCAAGCCAGCTCAATGCCGGCTTCCGGTATCGGAAAAAATATCGGGGGGTACTACATGAGTACCAAGTACTCCTGCAGTACCCAGTATCGGCCCCGATACCGATACTAGTATCGGTGCAACCCTACCCCAACCCATTTGGTTCAGGGTATTAGCCCCCTGATCAAGTTTCCATTCAGCCCAAGAGAGCAGATCAGATAAGGGGTTATAGGTATCAGAGGCCTTGCCTAATCCTTTGGGAAGAAGACCGGAACCCCTCCATAAATTCTGCGTTTAAAGTCTGACACACCGTGCAGAAGTGATGCCGGAGCGTGACACCCAGCGGGAGTTAGCGCTAGTATGCCCTACCGCCAGTTGCTGCGGGCCTCCGCATCAATGGCTGCAGGGGGACTGTCTGAGTTCAGTCTGTTCCGCTGCAGTTAATGTCTCGCACAGAGTGCTGGGTGGGACTGAGGCGGCCCGTCTGCGAGGGTACTAGTATGCCCTGCTACTTCAAGGCCCAACTGCCACAGGAACGTATAGTACGCCCTGCAGTGGGAAAGGGTTAATGTCAGTATTATGACTGAGCCGCTTTGTCAGTAGGTTGAGTTGTAATACTAACACGCTACAACTTGATACTTGGCTGCATTGCTGGTGTTATCAGCTCAAGGAGTGCATAGGACATCACGAAGATTGGCGTAATCGCTCACGTGCAAAGTCTGGCCGGAGTGGTGGAGGCATACATGGAGAAAAACTGGGACCTATTTGTCAGGCACAGACGGAGAAGGAGCTGGTTGTAATAGCTTGTTCTATTTGCTAGAGTCATATTAATGTTTCTCATACAAAGTACAGGAGACGTTAATGAACAGAGACTCAAGTGCAGTTTGCCTCTCAGATGGAATAGGATAAGCAGAACACTCAAGCTAGAATGCTGTACAGCTCGAACGCTGGGCTACGCATCTAGGCTGTGATCCAGCCCCTAATTAGGAATTCTGTAGTTTATATACCCAACTTGAGTTTTTTTTTTTTCTCTCAAAAACAGATACGACGACGAAAATGACTTAAACATGGATACGTTCGATAAATAGGGCATGGCACTGGTTTATGCCGGAAGTCCCTTTAAAAGTCAACACACAGGATGTTGTTACACGGATTTTGTTTTGCCTTTAAGTACTTGTGACATCCTGCCATGCTTGTGTGTGGTGTCTGAGGTCCAGAGGTTCCTGTTGCTGAAGCGGCGATAAGGTATCCAGCCCTAAAGTTACAGAATAGGTAATAAACGAGTGAGAATACTCTAATGTACGTAATGTTCATTATTGTCCTGAGAAGACATGGGGATATTGTTTTTCATTGTGCTATGAGTGGTTTGCTTTTATATTGCACTCCTTTTTTTTTCCCCCCTGTATTCATTATCTTTTGTTGCTGATTCCTGAAGGAGCGGATGTCCATAACAGGATTGCTGTCTTCTGGTGACTTCATTTGATCTTTACCCTTGTGCAAAGCAACCTGGTGGTCAAAATACAGTATAATTATTTTGTCATTGGGGGGGATGCAATAATCCACAAATGAATAAAGTTGTTTAAATGTCACCATCCCTTGCAGTGTCTAATACAGTAAATTGGACTTCGGGCCACCGTGACACACTATAATCTGATTGGAGTCAAAGTGAGATTGGATCAAGCCTGTCAAATGACACAAAGCCAAATATTTCACATAAACATTTATGGTTCCACCTTTTAGGACCTGCAGCTTCAAAAACCAGCAAAATTAGGATTTTATTTTTTTTATTTGGAAAATGCTAATCTGTATTTTGAAGGAAATATTTTTATCACTTTCTATTTTTTTTGTTTATCCGATTTATACAGAAAAGCGTTGGGATTACGAACACTTTAAAACTATAGTCTTATTTCCCAAAGGGGTGATTGTAGGGCTGCAACTATTATTTTCATAATTGTTTAGTTGGCCTTTTTTTTTTTTTTTACATTTTTTATTTAAACCATTTAATAGATTCATTGGATAACAAAGTACCGTATTTTTCTGTGTATAAGACGGCCCCTACTTTTCAAACCCAAGATTAAGAAAGCAAATGGAACACATTTAACCTTTTTTTTCCATAATATTTTTAAGCTACTGATAGAAAAAAGCAAAACTGAAGACAAAAGTTACTGTCGTCTGAGGCACTGCCTCTAAACAACAAATAGTCCCTAGCTTTGCAGAGCCTGTGCTCTCATTAACTGTAGGGCTGCAACAACTAATCGATGATAATCGATTTATGAGATTCGTTGTCAACGAATCTCATCGATTAGTTGGCAGTGTTGTGGCCGGCTGCGTGCTATTCACAGGCTTTGAGATCACGTGAGACATAGCAGGAGCTTCCTGTATCCAGCCTAATGACGAGTCTGCCTGCCATGAGATACTGAGCCCAGCCCTGCAGCACATGGCAGACACCATAAGTAAGTGATTTAAGCCCGATCCTGGCAGTGATCAAAGGCAGAAGAAAAAAAACGGGGACAGCCGTTATCTCCTCAATTAACCCCCTGAAGTGCCAGTCCAAACCGCCCTGCAGTTTTATTAACCCATGCTGTGCTGCCTGAAACAGTCCCACAGCCTCCATCTGCTCCATTAACCTCCTGCAGTGCCATAAATTCTGGCAATGCAGGGGTGTAATGAAGCTAAGGCTGCTGTGCAGATTTCTGGCGTTGCAAGGGGTTAATGGTGCCCGTAGGGTGGGGGAGAAGAAAAATAAACACTGCCTACAACCTCTATCTGCTCCATTTAACAGCCAGCCTGAACCTCTGCCTTAAAGCCTCCATCTGGACCATTAACCCCTACTGTGCAAGTCCAAAACTGCCCTACAGCCTCCATCTACTCCATAATTTCTGCTGTGCTGGTCAAAACTCTGCCCTACAGCCGCAGTCTACACATTAACCCCTGCAGTGCCAGCCCAAAACTGCTCTACAGTCTCCATCTGCTCCATTAAATCCCTGCAATGCCAGAATTTTTGACATTGCAAGGGGTTAATGGAGCAGGGACTGCAGGGCAGAGTTCTGGCATTGCAAAGGGGTTAACCTCCCTGGCGGTCCGATTCTGACATGTGTGGCTCGGGGGTTAAATTTCAATACTGAAAGCGGTATCCCCAAGCCACACTTGTCCTGCGCTTCCTCGCTGTCCCCGCAGTCACACTGCAGCCGATCGCGAGGTCACACTTCTTGGTTCACGCCTCGCAAGAAGAGATCCAGGCAGTGTGACTTTGCGAGCGGCTGGAGGAGACTGCAGGGATCAGCGAGGGAGCGCAGGATATGTAAGTATCCAGCCCGAGTGTGGCTCGGGGATACCTCTTTCGTACGAAAAGTTAACCCCAAGCCACACTCGGGATTACCGTCAGGGAGGTTAATAGAGCAGACTGGCCAAGGCTGGGATACTGCACATAAGATTTGGTTTATAATTCCTAATATTTTAATAAAATCATTTAAAATAATCTTTAAAGTTTAGTACGTTGTTATTCCAAAGTTTTATGTTTCTAACACTTGAGTTTGAATTTTTTTAAAAAAAAAAAAAAATTCTTTTTTTTTTTTTTTTTTTTTTAAATCAATGGGGGAAATTATCCGATTAGTTGACCGATTTATTTTTTCAATTTAATCAATTATGGCAATAATCGTTAGTTGCAGCTCTAATTAACTGAATCTGTAATTCCTCTCCTGGCACAAATCACAGTAGGTGATGGCCAGTGAATTGGGCCACCCCTTATGTGGCACCACAACTACATGACCTTCAACCACCCATCATTTTCCAGCAAGATGGTGCACCACCACATTGGGGACTGCATGTTCCTGGGTTCCTAAATGAAACATTTCTAGACTGGTGGATTGGAAGGGGTGGCCCAATTCCCAGGCCACCTCGTTCACAAGATATCAATCCCCCTCCACTTCTTTCTATGGGGTTATGTTACAGATATTACTGTAACGACTAAAATTTTAATGCTCTTGAACCCAGGACATACTTGAAAACGAGAGAAATCTCAATGTATTCTTCCTGGTGAAATCCTTTATAAATATTGGGTCCTATTACATTCTCCACGCAAAAACGCACACGCAACGCGTGAATTTGTGTGCTCAGCATTAAACATTAATGCGCCTAAATCAACTCTGGAATTACAATACTTGCACATTTTTTCATCCGTTGCGCGTAAATGGACGCTCAAAAATGCACGCGCAGCAACATTGCGAGCAGAAATTGGGGTGCGGACTGTTTTTTTCATGCGATTCAGCCAATCAGAATTGAGAACCACAATTGTCTCACATTAAGATTTTGCACCTGTCAGTTAATCTGCGTATATATGCTGCATCAATAAAAAATGCACGCACAACTTCTCAAATTTATTGGTTTGGTATGTGTAGCATGTGTAACTATACGTTGCTGCGTATTTTTTTTTAGCTGGTCTATTTGGTTTCGGCCAGGTTGATAGAATTTGCCATTAACACCAGCTTTTAGGAGTCGCTAAAATTGTAACGCACAGTCTTTGCGCACATAAACTGCGCATAGATTAACACGCGCACAAACGCACTTGCGCTCACAATGTTAAGTATAGGGCACGCAAAGGACGAAGCTCGTGCAGCGTTTGTGCAGGTTCATCCACGGTAGACGTATATGCGCGTTTGTTGCGCTGACATAGTAATACGACGTTCCGTGCAAAGGGTTTTGCTCCTCGCGTTAATGCGTTTTTGCGTGGGTGCAAACGTATGCGCGAAGATTGTAATAGGGCCCTTTGTCTATGGAACAAAGGTACGGGGACATCACAAATCGGAAGCAGAGGATCACTGATGCCATTGCCACCATTGATGAAGGTATGTTACAGCTAACATGGCCAGGAATCGAGTACCATCTTGATGTGCTTCGTGCAACTAATGGTGCCCATATAGAGGTGTATTAAATGAGGCAAAAAAAAACCTTAAATATATTTCATTTTGTAATAAGTGAAAATTTATCTGTCTTTTCATTTGCCTTTGTAATAAATTTTTGCAATTGTAAAAAGACTTTATGGACACCATGTATAATAACAGGATGTGTTCCACAAGTCCACAACATTGAAGCAATTTTAAAACTGTCCTTTTCAATAAAAATGTAATATGCGGATTGATGTAGTGAGAGTGAGCCACAGGGATCTATTCACTAAGAGTAGAGTAAAAACTGGCTGAAATCGCCAAGTTGTCGCCCAGCTAATCATGAAGGGACCCAATCATCTAGCTATTACTATATGGCCCTTGTCAAAGTCACTCAGATATTTTCATTTGCCCATTTTTTCTGCTTCCAACACATGAAATTCCTAGAACTGACTGTTCATTTGCAGCCCAATATATCCCAGCCCCTTGACAGGTGCCATCGTAACCATATAAAGTATTTTACCAGAGCCGTGTTCCGTTCCTCAGCAACTGCTGAATTGCTGCAGCGCAGCAATTCAGTTTGCTGCAGCAGTGTCACTGAACGCTTTGGATGCGAATTTTGAAGCAAAATGGCTGGCGCTTTCTTAATGGAAGCTGTAGTTTCTGCAATATCCACAGTTTTATTAGCTGAGACTGAGGCCATCTTTGAAATCACTACAAATGAGATACAGATGTCGTTATCCGAAGAACATTTTCAAAGCAATTTATCCTTATGTTTACAACAATTAGATCAACAGCCAACTGCTGCAATCCCTGATTATTATGAGGAAACAGTGCCTCGTTATTCAGATTGTTTTTCGTTCACACGTTCGTATGACTCGGACAACTGTTAAAGTATATATGATAAAGAAAAGCAGTCGGCACAATTCCGTTTTGTATGCACACACTACAAATGCCCATAGTGTAATGATTTGTAAGCCACCAATCCTAATGGGCTTCACCGTACACATGTGTCGCCACTACGGGTTCATCGATGCAGCCTGTGTGTGTGGTTCCTGGAGATATAATATACAGTGTATACAGTAGATAGGTGGCCACCAATTACTTTCTTACGCCAAAAAGCAGGGAAGGCCTGGTCATTACAGCAACCCTAGATGCAATTTTCAGTATGATAGTCAACAGGGCTTCCTGTCTGACGCATCTGAAATAGAAAACATAGAAACATGTCGGCAGATAAGAACCTTTCGGCCCATCTAGTCTGCCCAATTACATGGATACTTGACATGGATTTATCTTTTGTTTAGGATAGCCTTATGCCTATCCCATGCTTGCTTAAATTCAATTACTGTTTTGGCCTCTACCACTTCTACTGGAAGACTGTTCCATGTATCCACCACCCGCTCAGTAAAATAATGCTTCCTGATGTTACTTTTAAACCTTTGCCCCTCTAATCTAAGACTATGTCCTTTTGTTTTGCTACTTTGTTTCCTTTTAAATATACTCCCTTCCTCTACCTTGTGGATTCCCTTTACGTATTTAAATGTTTCTATCATATCTCCTCTGTCTCGTCTTTTTTCCAAGCTGTACATGTTAAGATCATTAAGCCTTTCCTGGTAACTTTTCTCCTTCAAGCCGTACACCATTTTAGTAGCCCTTCTCTGAACTCTCTCTAAGATGTCTATATCCTTCTGGAGATACGGTCTCCAGTACTGCACACAGTACTCCAAGTGAGGTCTCACCAGTGCTCTGTACAGTGGCATGAGCACTTCCCTTTTCCTACTGCTAATACCTCTCCCTACACAACCAAGCATTCTGCCAGCATTTCCTGCTGCTCTATTACATTGACTACTTACCCTTAGATCCTCTGAAATAATGACCCCTAAATCCCTTTCCTCAGATGTTGAGGTTAGGACTGTATCAAATATTCTATATTCAGCCCTTGGTTTTTACGTCCCAGGTGCATTATCTTGCACTTATCCACATTAAAACTCAATTGCCACAACTCCGACCATTTTTTTTAGTTTACCTAAATCATTTGTCATTTGGCTGATCCCTCCAGGAACGTCAACCCTGTTGCAAATTTTTGTGTCATCAGCAAAAAGACATACTTTTCCATTAATACCTTCTGCAATATCACTAATAAAAATATTAAAGAGAATGGGTCCAAGTACTGACCCCTGAGGTACCCCACTGGTAACAAGACTTTGCGCCGAATAAACTCCATTTACCACAACCCTCTGTTGTCTGTCACTCAGCCACTGCCTAATCCATTCAACAATATTGGAATCCAAGCTCAAAGATTGCAATTTATTGATAAGCCTTCTATGCGGAACAGTATCAAAAGCCTTACTGAAATCTAAATAAGCAATGTCTATTATTTTTGTTACCCAATCAAAAAAATCAATAAGATTAGTTTGGCATGATCTCCCTGAGGTAAACCCATGTTGTTTCTGATCCTGTAATCTATGTGTTTTTAGATGGTCAACAATCCTTTCCTTTAACATGGTTTCCATTAATTTCCCCACTACTGACGTAAGACTAACTGGCCTATAGTTCCCAGATTCCTCCCTACTACCCTTCTTGTAAATAGGCACAACATTTGCTAATTTCCAGTCTTCTGGGACGACTCCTGTTAACGGTTTTGCTATTACATCACTGAGCTCTTTTAATAATTTAGGATGGATCCCATCAGGCCCCATTGATTTATTTGTCTTTACTTTAGACAGCTGCTTTAGAACCTCCTCCTCTGTAAACTCCTATGTAAATGTCTCTTTAGTGTTCTCTCCTAACTGAGGTCCCCTTCCTTCCTTTTCTTCTGCAAAGACTGAACAAAAATATTCATTGAGGCAGTCAGCGAGACTTTTATCCTCTTCTACATACCTTCCTTCCTTTGTTTTTAATCTAACTAATCCTTGTTTTACTTTTCTTTTCTCGTTTATGTATCTAAAAAATGTTTTGTCCCCCTTTTTTACTGACTGAGCTATTTTCTCTTCTGCGTGTGCTTTGGAAGCTCTTATAAATTGCTTTGACTCTTTCTGCCTAATCTTATAGGTTTGCCTATCCTCTTTTTTTATAATTATTGAATGCCATCTTCTTGTTCTTCACTATTTTGGCCACTTCTGCAGAGTACCACAGTGGTTTCTTCCCTTTTTTGTTTTTGCTAACAAGCCGAATGCAATTTCCTGTGGCCTTCAATAATGCTTCCTTTAAATAATCCCATTTCTCCTGGACTCCCTTTAAACTCCTCCAGTCTGATAATGACTCATTCACACAAAATCTCATTTTAGAAAAATCTGTTTTTTTTTAAAGTCTAAAACTTTTGTTTTTGTGTGGTGCGGCTCCATCCCTGTTCTTATATTAAACCATACTGACTGGTGATCACTAGATCCCAAATTTTCACCTACAACAACGTCCGATACCAAACCTCCATTTGTGAGTATTAAATCCAATATGGCCTCTTTACGGGTCGGCTCCTCAACTACTTGTGTTAGAGATAATCCCAGTAGGGAGTTTAGAATATTTGTACTCCTGGTGCACCCAGCTATTTTGGTTTTCCAGTTCACATCAGGAAGATTAAAGTCCCCCATGATAATAACTTCCCCCTTCATTGCCATTTTGGCTATTTCCTCAAGCAGCAGATTATCTAGCTCTTCTACTTGTCCAGGGGGTCTATAGATCACACCTACACGAGCTACTGTATGATTGCCAAATGTTAGCGTAACCCAAACTGACTCTATGTTCACCTCGCTCACTTTTATTTGGTTCGTTTTTATGTTGTTTTTCACATACAGGGCCACTCCTCCTCCTCCTTTCCTACCTTCTCTGTCTTTTCTATATAAAGAGTACCCCGGTATTGTTATGTCCCAGTTATTTTTCTCACTGAACCATGTCTCCGTAACCGCCACTAAATCTACTTTTTCAGCTGCCATCATTGCCTCCAGTTAATTGATTTTATTGACTAAACTGCGAGCATTTATAGACACGACTCTGAGCTTGTCATTTTTTACCTCGCATGTTGCTTGTACCCTCCGATTTAGTTTTGGGGGACAATCGGGCAGATTGTTTACCCTTTTGTCCCCCCCCCTCCTAGTTTAAATATTTCTTTGCGAAACCTTTGAACTTCTCACTGAGAACATATGTTCCCCTATGAGTAAGATGCAAACCATCTTTTTTATGCAGTTCCTTTCTGCTCCAATTAGAGCTATCATGGGACACAAAGCCAAATCCTTGCTCCCGACACCATTCCCGAAGCCACAAATTGAATTCCCTATTGCGCATCTTCCTATCTTGAATGTTATGCACAGGCAAAACTTCAGAGAATGACACAGTGGACGCAATCTGCTGTATTTCACCTCCAAGAACACACAAATCTTCCTTAATCTCAGAAACCTCATTGCTAGCCAAGTCATTTGTCCCTAGATGGACTAGAACATCCACTTCCCCTTGCTGCTTTGCTTCTTTGACAATATTGAGAATACGTCTCCTGTCTCTACGAGCAGTAGCCCCAGGAAGACATCTCACCAAACCAGTACTCTCTAGCTCAACACCTCTTATGATAGAATCACCCAGCAACAATTGCCTTCTATCAAGTCCCACCTTTTCATTTTTGTCCTTGGTTGCAGTGCTGCATACCTTAGGCATAGTGGATGGTGGTTCCGCAACTATGGTGTCTGAGCCTGCATCCGTCTTACCACTACACTCTGAAAGTGCCTCAAAAGAATTAAGAAGAGCCACAGATTGTCGGACATGCTTTCTATCCACAACGCTAAGTCTACCAGATCCTACAGTAGTCCATCTGCCGCTCCTAGGAGGCCTCTGTGGCAGTGGCTTTGTAACAGTCATAGCCTGAGTTTGTCTAACAGATAATTTACAATTCTCAGACTTCAAACAGGCAATTTCCTGCTGCAATAAAGAGAACTGCCTACATATCAGGCACACTCCAAACCTCCAAAAATTGGATCTAAAAACAAACTCATGACAGCTCTTACACTGGACCAAGCCTGCCATTATAAAAGAATGGATTTAAAAACAGCAAATCTTACCTTTTTGTAGGTTTTCTACTTCCTGTCAAACCTCAGACTACCTCCAGAGTATCTCCAGAAGATCTCCTCTAAGAGTTCACTTTGAAGACTTCACTTAATCTAGAAGAGCTGCAAATGTAGAGGAGCCACAATAAATTAGAATATCGTGGAAAAGTTCATTGATTTCATTAACCCACCTGACAATTATCCCTAGGGTGTCTCGGGGTTAAATTTTGCCGCTAAGAGCGGCAACCCTGAGACACACTCGGGCTGCATACATCACCTGTCTCTGCGCTCCCTCGCAGTCTCCTCCGGCGATCCAAGCTTTTTACTTCCTGGATTCCTTCTATCGAGGAGGGAACCAGGAAGTATGAGGTCACGATCGCCGGAGGAGACTGTGGGGACATGGAGGGAGCGCAGGGACAGGTAATGTATCCAGCGGCAGCCCGAGTGTTGCTCAGGGTTACCGCTTTCAGCATAGGAATTTAACCCCGAGCTACACTCGGGATGCTGCTGGGGGGGGGGGGGGGCAAAACAAAAAGAAATTGAGCGCTTTGGGACAAGAAAATTTTAAATGAATTAATCTCCCTGGCAGTATATTTAACTCAAATTGTGACACTTGTGTATTAAATAAACTACTTCAGTCCATGTGAATTGAATTTAAGTGTTTGGTTCTTATAAATTTGATGATTTGGCTCCCATTTAACAAAAAACAATTCACTATCTCGTCAAATTAGAATATGTTGACATGCCAATCAACTCAAAACACCTGCAAAGGTTACCGAGCCTTCAAAATGGTCTGTTTGGTTCACTAGGCTACACAATCATGGGGATAACTGCTGATCTGACCGTTGTCCAGAAGACAATCATTGACACCCTTCTCAAGGAGGGTAAGCCACAAACATTCATTACCAAAGAAGCTAGCTGTTCACAGAGTGCTGTGTTCAAGCATGTTAACAGAAAGGTGAGTGGAAGGAAAAAGTGTGGAAGAAAAAGTTGCAAAAGCAACCGAGAGAACCGCAGCCTTGAGAGACTTGTCAAGCAAAATCGATTCAAGAATTTGGGTGAACTTCACAAGGAATGGACTGAGGCTGGGGTCAAGGCATCAAGAGCCACCACACACAGACGTGTCAAAGAATTTGGCTACAGTTGTGGTATTTCTCGTTAAGCCACTCCTGAATCACAGACCACGTCAGAGGCGTCTTACCTGTTGCCCAGTGGTCCAAAGTCCTCTTTTCAGTTGAGAGCAAGTTTTGAATTTTATTTGGAAACCGAGCTCATAGCCCAAGTTGCTTGAAGTCCAGTGTTAAGTTTCCAGTCTGTGTTGGTTTGGGGTGCAATGTCATCTGCTGGCGTTTACTGTGTTTTGAAAACCAAAGTCACTTCACCCATTTACCAAGAAATTTTAGAGCACTTCATGCTTCCTTCTGCTGACCTGCTTTTTAACCCCTATGGGACCGCTGACGTACCATGTTCGTCCTGCCCACGGGTCTCCCTTAGACCCGCAGATGTACATAGTACGTCAGCGGCTCCTAACCTCCCTCCCGTCCAATACTTACCTCCCTCGCAGTTCTGGCAGGGAGGAAGCCTGCCTCCATGTTTAAGAGGGGCCGGCAAGCTCGATGACGTCACCACGCTGCGTGGTGACTTCATCAGGAGGCGCCCCCATTGAAACCAGTGGAGGGGAGGGGGCTCCTTTTGGAACTTTCTATCTCCCCAATCATTGAAGATAGAGCCCTGGAAAGGGAAGAGTCTCCCCTTTTCAGCGGTGTGCAGCATTAACTATTTCGCTGCTGGATCGCAATTCGCCGCAAATTTGCACCAAATCGCAATTCAAACCTGAAGGGGCTGACATCGTGGATGTCAGCCAAGCCTCCAGGTCACCCACATCCCCACCATATGCGTGAGGATGTCAGTGGGCCAGTTAACAGGATCTCCCTATCTCCCGATCCGTGGCAACTAGAGGGTCATGCTGGACATCATTAGAAAGGCTTGATCATGGCCTTCCCAATGATACCAAACATGACTAGGTTTGGTGTGAAAAAAAAAAAGCTTAATTTTTTTTGTCTGGGGGTGGGGTTTATTTAAATAGGACCTTGGCTGTCATCTAAAAATAATGCACACAAGAGTCAGAATGAGCTCAGCGCACATAGGTGAACTAGCTCAGCAGTGAAGGGGTTAAAAAGCAACATGGAAACATGTATAAATTGGGTATTTCTATTATCGGGACAAACTTCTGAAACTTTAGCTAGGGTCTTTTATGGTGGTTGTAGATGTTGGGGATTAAATTACAAAAAAGTGTGTTTTTACCATTTTTTTTATAGTAGATTATAGGATATGATGGAAATAATGATATTTTTAGAAAGTCCATTTAAGGGCGGGAAAAACCGTGTATAATATGTGTGGGTTGCATAAACGAGTAAGGCTGGGGTCAGACCAGCGCACTTTTAATGTGCGTTCTGGCACACATAATTACAGCCGCACTAGCAGCAGATGACGGGCAATGATGGCCAATATACGATGTACGGCAGCACAAAAGTCCGGCCATGCAACGCAAGTGGAATTTGAACGCATGTTTTTGAGAACGCAGAACCGCTAGTACTGACGTACAGAGTGCGCAGCTGCGGCATAGCGGCGTGTGTGCTAGATTAGGATATGTCAGACACTGCTAATGTCCAGCCTACATAACGTCCAGACGCAAAAAGAGTTTTATTGACGATCCGTACAAAATCACGCCCGAAAATGCACATCGTCTGACCGTTTTTGCGCATTCCGTGAAAAAATACATCAATGCGTTCGGACGCACTTTTTCACGTTCGCGGGGAAAAATGCTTTCGTCTGACCCTAGCCTAAGGAAAATTTGACCTAAACACGAGCAGCGCAGAAACCTAAAAACAGCAGCGGCCACTAAAGGATGGATTTGTGTAAAACCGCCTGGTCACCAAGGGGTTAAAGATACGGATTTCATTTTCCAGCACAACTTAGCACCTGCCAAAAGTTGGTTAAATGACCATGGTGTTGGTGTGTTTGACTGGCCAGCAAACTCTCCAGACCTGGGGTATTGTGAAGAGGAGAAATGACAAAAAAATGCAGATGAGCCAAAGGCCAGTCAAAGAAACCTGGGCTTCCATAGCACCTCAGCAGTGTCACAGACCGGTCACCTCCATGCCACGCCGAATTGAGGCAGTAATTAAAGCAAAAGGAGCCCCTACCAAGTATTGAGTACATTTGCATTATATGAACATACTTTCCAGAAGGCCAACAATTCACAAAAAAGGATTTTTTTTTTATTGGTCTTCTAAAGTATTCTAATTTGTTGAGATAGTGAATTGGTGTGTTTTTGTTAAAAGAACCAAAGACTTAAAATAAATTCAATGCACACAGACTGAAGTAGTTTAATACACAAGTTTAACAATTCGAGTTAAAATAATGAAATAAATTAACTTTTCCACGATATTCTAATTTATTGAGATGCACCTGTAAGTACCAGCCAGCTCCATGTATAAAACATAAAAGAAAAAAGATTGTCATCTGCGCTCACCACTTTAATGGGCATTCAAGTAAACTAAAACCGGTTTTGTTTCGCATGGAATTACAGGGGTGAGCGCAGATGACAATCTTTTTTCTTGTTCTGGTTTATACATGGAGCAGGCTGGATAATACGTTGTTTTCTGTTGTATCTCCAGTCAGGTCATCATTGCAGTTGTCCCTTTCCATGTTTTTCTTTTTATTTATTTGCAAAGTATTTTACCAGGAAGGAGACATTGAGATTTCCCTCGTTTTCAAGTATGTCTGAAGTGGAATAGTTTCTGGGGAGGGTATAAATGTAAACCCACAAGTCTCTCTCATGACAGAGCTGACATACGCAGCATGAAGAAGTAGGACTTGGTAGAAATTATTCAAACCCATGTAGTTATATCAGCAATCACAACGCAAAGGTTTATGAAAGATATTTTCTAAAATACAGAGAGCAGGTGAATCATCTGTCACTCACTTATAAATGTTTTTATTATTTTAATAGCACAAGGGAAAGACCAGCTCTTAGAAATAATAAACAGATTTATTTACATATGGCATCAAGACGTTTTCACTGCACAAAAAAAAATATAGATACAGGAAAAAGTAAATACTTAAAAACCATTTCATTAAATGACAACTGACATTTCTAATATATATTTGTTCTCCTTTCCCCCAAATAACAGATTTAAAAGGTCTACAGTGACACTTGACTCTTGATATCCTATCATGGTGTAAATGGCCGTGCTAGCAGATACCAACAACCTAAACCTAGCTGTCCAAAAGGCTAGGAGAATTTAACACTTGAAT
The DNA here is from genome assembly GCA_009667805.1 of Leptobrachium leishanense. Taxonomy (NCBI): domain Eukaryota; kingdom Metazoa; phylum Chordata; class Amphibia; order Anura; family Megophryidae; genus Leptobrachium; species Leptobrachium leishanense. Next base: position 59,344,932 of record CM019067.1, read on the forward strand.
GATGGAGAGGTAATGTTTCTTGTAGTAGCTGGAATAAAACTAATAAAAGAAACATAATACAACAAAATAATGCCTCACGCATTTGAAGATACAACATTCTAAACACTGAAAGAATCAGAAGCACAGTAAACAATCCTGCAGAATGACAGCTCACTTGCAGTATAGTAACCCCTCCAAAAATGCTTCAAGTAATCACTACGCAAACATTACCAGTCAACTATAGTCCCTAAAATATTCAACTACAGTTCCCAATGTTTTAGAAATTTCAGGCTGAGGATTTTACACCATAACAAGAGGAAGGGCAGTTTGATACTTTTGGTTTAGTGAATGACAACTGATGGCTATGAAACCTTTGCTAAACTGAAGCCATTAAAGGGATACTAAAGGGTTAAAACAGGAGGAAGTGGTCAACAGTGGGATTAAACATTAACCCTTCCTGATCACCTCCTCCCGTTTTAGGCCCGTGTCAGACGAACGCAGTGATCACATCCGTGTTGCTGCACAGTTTAGGCCAGGGTCAGACGAACGCATTTTTTCACGTCTACCGTCAACAAGTGCATCGATGCGTCCGAACGCATTTTTTTCATGGAAGACGCGATAAAGGTCATACGATGCGCAATTTCGGCCGTGATTTTCTACGGATCCAAACCAGGAAACTTTGGGTGTCTGGACGTTATGTTGGCTGGACATGAGCAGCGTCCGACGTCTCCTAATCACGCACACACGCCGCTATACGGACGCAGCATACTCTGTACGACAGAACTAGCGATTTAACATTCTTGCAAAAATGCGTTTGTTTGCCGCTTGCGTTGCGCAGCCGAACTTCGTGTGTGGGCCTGTGTTGGATGTCATTTGCTGCTACCACTGCTGTAATAAAGTGCAGCTAAACGCACGTTCACACTGCTTTCGTCCGTCTGACCCTAGCCTTAATGTCCATTGTAGCATAGAATCATGATCAATAACGACCCACACACTAAGTGCGTCCGCACCGAACTGTGCACGCACAACGCACGTGGCAAACGGACGCAAGTTAGGCAAGAACGTAAAACCGCTAGACGGACGGACAGAGTGCGCCACGTCCGCGTAGCGTTCTGCGTGATGGGGAGATGTCAGACGCAGCGCATTTGTGACGTCCAGCACCTTGACGCACAAAATGGCTTTTCATATTCTTATTTTTCATATTAAATTTAGTTTCCCATAGTTCCCTTTTTTGTTCTACATTCGTCAAAAAAAACACAGACCGTGTAGTGTCTTCAGTATCTTCTGTCAGTACGGCTGTCCATTATGCGCGCACGCAGAGTGCGCTCAGACGGTGTTCGTCTGACTCTAGCCTTAACTGTTCAGTTACTTTTAAAACTTGCTTTCAAAACCTGCACATTGCCGGCTCTCTGATGCTCTGCATGCAACATGCTGCAGGAAGATCTCACAGATCTGTGCTTCTGAGGGGAGCTAAGCCCCTGTACTCAATGGGCTAAATAAACTAAAGAGTACTACAGAGTGAGCATAGCAGAGAGGCTGCTCAGGGCAATGTGACCACTCAATTTACACTGAGCCGTCACAAGGCATAGAGCAGTGTTACCCAAACCTGCCCCCAGGAACCTCTGACAGACCAGGTTTTAAGGAGTAATTAACTTGGGGGGAAATACAGACTGGATCCTGCAATCACTGAGCAACAAATCATATCACCTGTGCTGTGCTTCACATATCTGGAAAACCTGACCTGTTAGGGGGACCTGAGGACAGGTTTGGTAAACACTGGCCTGGAGTGTCCCTAGCTATAGAAAGGATATACAACATTATGATGTTCCAATACTGCACATCACCAAAATAACAAGACATTTACACATTTAATCAGCTGTGTTTTTGGCACTTTAAATATTGCACTGCTGGTAAAATATATACTATACAAGCTAATAGATGTATAATATACAAGTGACTGAGTGTCACCCTCTACCACAACCTTGCAGTCATGGTTGTGGTGATGGACATATACAGATAATACAAAACTTACATCACATTACCTATCCAGCATGTTCCAAACAGCTGGGATAACCTGGAGAATACATTAAAAATTCAGACTTCTATATTTTGATTAAAGCAATGGTTTACAGATAAAATGTATAACCACTGAATCCCTGTATAAACACTGGCATAATACATTATGTTTTATCACAGGGTTTGACACATTAAATATAGGAACCAGTAAGAAACTACAGATTTTTTAAGTCAAACTTTTGCATTCATAAATATATTTGTAGAACTGTCCCAATATATAGTAACTAGAAGTAAATTCTAGAAGCCCGTGGCTACCCGGCCTCTGGGGCTGTTAAGCCCTAGTTCATCATTCAGCAGGTCCAGAAATTCATTGGGTATTGTTTTGAAGTACGGGAGACAGTTCTGCTTAAAGCCACAAACGTATTTATCCTGTGGCATTAAAACATCCTTTAGTAAGGTGTATTGACCCCATGCTTGATCCCCTTCATTAACTGCTAAGACAAGCCTGTTGAGTCCATGTGTGGTTAAGCACCCCAGGGTCTGAGGTTAGCAGCATTTCTGAAGATTTTTATTTTTTAAGTATCAGAATTCATTCGTTTCCCTCATCTGTTGAACTTTCGTCGTCTTCTTCGCCAGCGTCGTCATAATCATCTTCATCCTCCAGGACTTTCTTTTTTTGTCTGGTCCTTGAAGATTGCTAAAAGCACAAACAAATATTAAGGTTAACAGTTTCTTAAAAATCCAAACTTAATGTTCACAAACATTAAAAAGGGACATTCTAGTCACTGTGATCACATTAACTTTACTGATCATGGCGAGCCAAGTGCCCTCCCCATAAGCTATCTCTGAAAGGTTTTCCTCTGCTCTGGAAGGCAGTCAATGTCTTGCTGGCTTCTGCAGTGAAAGGCATCTGATTATCTGTGTGTGTACACTGATCAGTAGTTAGCCTGAAAGAGTGCAGAGGAAGACCCTGGTGGTGGAATAAAGAAATGTATTTAACACTACAAATTTTTAGCTTGGACAAGGAGCAGAAAATAAACCGTGTCAAATGTTAAAATGCATCTTCTTTTACCAGACTGTGACTCCTATTCCAGCTGGAGTAGTGATTTTTCACTCAGAGTACATGGCAAGTGGCCTTCATCTAGGAGCTGCAAGCACTGGCAGAGTTGATGTGTTAGGCTGCTGGTACTCACCCATGCAATCCGTAGGAATTGAGTATTACAAAAGAATTTCAATTTCTTTCCACGTAAAAAACCCCCATCAAATTGCAGCTTGAAGCAGCAGCAGACCACGCTGCCAGCTTCATTGAGAGATATAAGGGGAGTGTCACTTTTTTTCCTATGCAAGGTAGTAAAGGACTTTGCAAACAGCTCGCTCAGAAAAGGATAAATGGGAAGAAACAAAAAAACACAGAACGACCATTTAAAGATAGGTAACCTGTAACCTTACCGATAATGGAACGGATGGTTTTGCTGACCCACTTTTGGAACTGGCACGCACAATGTCCAAGCGAGACTGGAAATCTGGAGGATGGAGAGAACTTCTGAAAACCTGTTTAAAAAAAAATAAAAAAATATGTAATTCAATTATTTGAAGTCTGAGATAAGGAAAAAATGGCCTGGGGCTTGTGACCAGAAATAATGATAGATGGTTCCTGACATATTAATTTTGCATCACACAAGGAGGATACAATAAAAGCTACGTAAAAGTATATTATCTATTCCCTTCTGATATTAATGGTAAGATAAACAAAACGTTAGAAGAGAAACAAAAATGATTCAGTAGCTATAGAAGTAATGGATACCCAGTTGCTCATCTGTGAAAATAAGAGCTTTTGTTTTATTGTATACAACTTATTACATGGAATTTACTTATGCTTAAATTTAGAATCACTTAAAGCACTGTACTGCTATGTAGTCTTTAACGCCCAGTGATGGCATACACCGACATTATTATTATTATCATTTATATAGCGCCAATAGTTTCTGCAGCGCTTTACAATAACCAAAGGGAACGAGATACAGATAAACGGACATAGGATGGAAACTAAAAGGTGTATAGGGCCCTGTTCATAAGAGCTTACAGTCTAGAGGGATTGGGGTTGATGAAGACCAGAAGTTTTACTGGACATCAGGATCATTAGTGTCAGCAGTTCAGGAATGGTGGGGCAATGGAAACGGCTTCAATCATGATGTGTGAGTAGGTGAACAGAGGGGCGCATAGCATCAGTGATGTGGTTCACTAATCTGAAGAGATGGGTTTTGAGGGATTTCTTGAAGGCCTGAAGATTAGGGGAGAGTTTGATAGTGCGAGGCAAGTCATTCCACAGGACTGGAGCTGCCCTTGAGAAGTCTTGGAGGCGAGAGTTGGCAGTGCATGTTTAGACAGGTGGAGGTCTACACCTACACGCTGACCAGAGTTGTCTAGACGGCATGTGTTTGCGTAGTAACAAAGACATGTAAGGGGGGGGGGGAGGGTTGAGTTGAGGTATGAGTTATTGAGCGATTTGATTTGAACGTGAGCGTCAGTATTTTAAACTGTATCCTGAAATGTACAGGAAGCCAATGGATGGATCGGCAGAGGGGGGAGGTACGCGAGGTGCGTCTGGCGAGAAAAATAAGCCTGGTGCCTGCATTCATTACAGATTGCAAGGGGGCAATACGGGAGTTGGAGGCCAATAAGGAGAGAGTTGCAGTAATCAAGTTGTGAAATGACAAGCACGTGAACAAGTCACTTTGCGGTATCTGGTGTCAGAAAGGGGCGGACGCAGGCGATATTCTTGAGTTGATAGTAACAGGATTTAGTCACTGTCTGGACATGGGGAGAGAACGTTAGGTCAGAACCGAAAAGGACACCAAGGCAGTGAGATTGAGGCGTCGGGCTAATGAGCGTTCCATTTATGCACGGTTTTCTCCATTCTGAGCTGTGGATTACTTGGAAATCATGATTTGCTATTGTCAACTGCCAGACAAGTCAGGCAGATCAGCAAATTCAAGTGTGGTGTAACTGGGGACAACCTATCGATCATGTAAAATGCAAGCACAAAAAAAAAAAAAAAAATACACTTAATGATATGTTATAAACGTAAAAGAAAAAAACACATTCAGGATATATGAGATATTCCCACATTCAATCCAAATATATCGGTATCTGTTGCATTGGAAATAGAATAAATAACTAGTGTGTCCAAATTATTGCATTCAAAACTGGAGAAAAATAAATATATATTTTTTTGTTAAAAAAGGGGTGGAGGAAGGAAGAGAGAAAGGCAAGGAGATGGTGGGGGTAGGAAGCCACCACAGCACAAACCCAACACATAATAGAATGGTCCAAAAGAAGCAGAGGAAGAGTAGGAGTAGGGGAGGGGCTGGGAGATCAAGGTGTGGAATTTCTAAATAACGTCTACACTTCCTGCTTATGAAAAAAGGGAATTGGGAATTGTAGGCCGTCAACATCTGGTGGTCTGGAGTTTCACAGCCCTGCTCTACCCCATGATTCATCTTACCTCTAAATCTTCCTCTTCATCAATGTCTTCGATATGTTGATAGGCAGATGTTAAGACTTCTAAGGCTTTTCCATGGAACAACATTTCTATCTTTAAAAACTCACAAAATATTTTCTAGGGCGACATAAAAGATTGATATCAGCATCAAATGAGCGAAATGGATTATAGTGTGGATCATGAAAAAAATAATCAAAAAGTGACCGCTATATAGCAGAGGAATTGCGAAGGGAAGGCGTCAAAAGAATACAGGTTTATGATTTCTGAATAAGATTGCAGCACTTTGTGTCATTAAATTAAATTATGTTCTGCTTTGCTCCCTTGTAAGAGGGCATTGTGCACTGAGGAAGAAGCTGTGACCCCGAAACGTTTGTATTTTGTTCATGTAAATGTGGTGACACCAGAAAAAAACAGCGCTGGCAGTGTTTCATTTTTTTGTTCGCTGAAATTCCAACCTTTATTTTGATGCAATGAGGGGGGGTCACTGTTTAGCTGCAACCGACATTGTCTGTTCAGTTTTTTTAGGGTGGGACAGACACCTCGATTCTCAACCCACCATTTTTGTTGCTCCCGTGTAAGAAGGGATCTCTCTAAGGCTAGGGTCAGACGAACGCATTTTTCACGTTGGCCGTGAAAAAGTGCGTTCGAACGAATGGACGTATTTTTTCACGGAATACGCGATAGCGGTCATACGATGCGCATTTTCGTCCGTGATTTTGTACGGATCAGCAATAAAACCCTTTTTGCGTCTGGACGTTATGTTGGCCGGACGTGTGCAGCGTCTGACGTCTCCCAATCACGCAAACACGCCGCTATGCGGCCGCAGCGCACTCTGTACGTCCGTACTAGCGGTTTGACGTTCTCGAAAAAATGCGTTCGTTTGCCACTTGCGTTGCACAGACGAACATTTGTGCGGCCGTTCGTCGTATGCTGCCCGGCATTGGACGTCATTTGCTGCTAGCACGGCCGTGATTTCGTGCGGCTAAACGCACGTTAAAACTGCGTTCATCTGACCCTAGCCTAAAAAGGTTTACATGAGAATGTAATGATACACAGCAGGACAATAAACTTCAAACTACCCGCTGGATGTTTAGAGAAGGTCCTCCAGCATGGTTACCTTAATATCATTCCAAATAAGAACACCCAGGTTAGGTTTTTGATATGTGTTTTGCTTCAGAGCAGATAAGCTATTGTCATGTTAAAATACACTGTCTCACATGCTCTATAAAGCTCTTACTTGCAGTGCGTGATGTAAACAAGATATTAGGAAAGGACATAACATTGAAAAGGCAATAATTTTATTACCGGTAATATTTCTATTTCTATCAAGTAACCAGTGGTCAGCAACCTTGTCCCTCCAAATGTTTTTGAACCACATTTCCTATGAGGGAAAGATTTCCAAAGCATCTGGATGGCCAAAGCTGCCAACTCGTGAGCTACACTGTGCTTAACCTTCCACTGGACAGTAATGTTTTCATGTTAGTCAGAGCTGGAGAGTTTTGTTTTACCTTTAGGTCTTGAATTTTCTGTTTTTCAAAATTGTCGATGGTGTCTTCAAGTTGCCGACTTATTCGAGATGCATCCATTGTTGCTCGTTGAAGCTCTGCTTCAGCCTTAAGTGGAGAGGAGGAAAAAGTAGTATGAAAATTATTTGGTTTTAAATTAAAAAAGTCAATCTTTTAGATTTCCGACGGTTCACCCCTTAACAGGCCAACCAAATAGTCTCTTGCCAAACCATTTCCATCAAGCCACTGCAAACAGTCCATTTTCCTAAAATGCTCATTAGCATTCTCAGCCAGCCACCAACAGCAGTCCATTCTCCTCCCAAGAGCCATTGTAATCCCAAGCCATTCATTGTGAACATACATTCTGCTCTAACAGACCCAACCACAATACACCATAAGGCCAGTAAAAAGGCCAACACAAAACATGGTATTAAATTCACAAGACATGAAAATAAGCCCTGGTCTAGGGAATGAAAAGGACAGACTGCCCAGCAATCCAGGAGTTGATTCTTCTGTACCTGTGACTGTAGCCAGTAGTTAAGGTATAAATAGTAGATTTGTGTAATATACTTCATTATATTTCTTTTCACATTGATCATATATTGTGTCCACAGACTCACAAGTGATTCAAACAAATAGAACGTTAAACAATATTCGGGGGGGGGGGGCAGATTTTTTTGCATTAGGGCAGGTTTGGGAAAATGGCAATGTGGAAGGTTTTTATAATGTAATTGACACTTTTTATTATTATTGATCAGGAAAGTGGCAGGCATGGCATGCAAGCTGAATTTCTCTATACGTATACTATGAGGTTGCAGGCTTTATAGGACTTGTGTATAACGATTATGATATTGTTATGCATGCACTCCTTATATATGGTATATCAACAACAAAGGATACGATGATCTGACGATCCGATGGGTTTCGCTGACGTGTTTTTTCCAGCTGAGCCATTTGCTTTGATTCCCTGTTTCTAGCAGTTAAGGTCACTTTAAGATCATCCTGTGAAGGGCATAAATAAAAGAGGAAAAAATCAGCAAAGGATTCCACTTACCAGCTTATTGAAAGCACAGCTGTCTAATTTTGAAATTGTTTTGTATACAGTACATTTTCACAGCTTACAGCAGTAGTTCCAAGATGCTTTGGAACTACAACTACCATGATGCATAGCTACTCATTCAATTGGATAAACCTCATGGGATATGTAGGGCTCTGTTCCAACCTTGCTGTAAACTTACCAGAGCCATTATACTCCAAGGACACTATTCCCTTCCTCACACTTAGGCCCCATTCACACTGGGCGATTTTTGCAGCGATATCACGCATATTTCCGCTCGATATCGCTCTATGTAGCTTATCCAATGCATTTCAATGGAGCTGTTCACATCTCAATGTCGCTTGTAGCTCGTTGCTGGTACGTGACCCTTTTTTCTGCGATTCGCTGTGACTTGCATTGAGAGACACAGTGGTGTCGCATGATATCGCTCATAACAGCGATATTATCGATCAATGTCCCGTATATGAAAATCGTGCGGAAAAACACGTGATTTTCATGTCGCTCAGTGTGAATGCAGCCTAAAAAAGGGATGCTAACTGGGAAAACCTGAGCCTGTAGGTATCTCCGTAGCATCCCCATTTTAGCGTGAGATTCCTGGGCAGGCGCTACTTCAGCACCTTGCCCTGGAATGCGATGTGATACTCGCGGGTAGCGCTTCCACGAGTATCACCTCCTGGAGTCCATAGGACTCCATGGAGGGTTGCGCTGTCATGCCACGAGCCCTGCGCAATCTAACTCAATTTGTCTCCAGTCTCACTCTGCTCACGGCGTAAAGAAGCAGTGGATCGGGCCACCATTCTTGCCACAGGATGAGTGGAGAGTACTGGATTTTATGATGGGCGGGGGGGGGTCTGGACGTCGCTAACATTTCGTTTAGCGCAACGCTGGGGTAATTAGTACTGGGACTTTGTAATACCTTACTTATCCCAACGATAATTACAGATTGCGCATCCTATATTTAACATTGGGAGCTCAAAGTACAGTAAGCTCGCACAAGCTAGCGTAATCACCAATGCGCTGATTTTTGTGAGGTTTCGCGTTAGATACATAATCTGGGCGACATGCTTTAAAGTCACTTATCCTGAAGTTAACGCTTAATCACCCGAATGCTACAGTTAGTGTTCACTAGGGAATAGAGCCCTAAGGTGGCCTGGAAGTGCAACCCTTCATGGAGTCCTCACAGTGGCGCAGAAACGGTTAGCGCTGTGCTCTGGGGCAAGGCACTGAGCCAGCGCCTGTACCTGAATATTTCGTTAATCTAGGGACTCTGATTTTTTTCCTGTTAGTGTCCCCATGTTAGTGCAAAGAAGGGAATAGGGTCTTTTATTGCCTACCATTTTAACTGCTTGCTGAATGATATTTGAATACTTTGAGATCCCAAGGAAAACATGTATATGCTCTGCTAAGATCCTTTACAATACAAAGTGTAAGTTTGAGGGTCATTTCATTATCCAAGAACAACAAATAGCCATGTCTTTTAAAACGTAGCTATAAGATTAGCTTATTGCAGGCAAACATGATAAACTTTGCAAGGGAATATCTACCTATTTTCATTTATATAGGTCTGTAAAGATCTATATACAGAGATTACATCCCTGTCATGTACAGAAATTATTTTGCCCAAAACAGGATCTCTTTAATGGTGTATAAGGAGAGCAAGGCTAGAACAGAGATAGTTTGTGATAAGTGGTTTGATGAAAAGAAACTGTCTATTTTGGAACGTTTCATGTCATACTGTATCATATTGTTAAACAGTTCTGTATACACATCATCCTGACCACTTTATAGTTTTAATGTGGTCAGGCTGAGAGAAGTGACCCCCTCATAGCTGCCCGACCTGTTTTGTTGCTGGGTAAAATGAAGGAGTTTCCTCTATCCCACCCAGAATCACCAGCCGCCCGGGATTTTTAAAATTTCCCCAGTCACCAGATCGGTCGCTACGCAGAGAACGTGCCGCTATCTCCCTCTCTTAGGCTGGTGTCAGACGAGCGCATTTTGTACGGACTGTGCGTCCGTGCAGAACGGATGCACTTTCTGACGGAAGACGTAGTAGTGGCCACACAGTCAGTTTTTTTAACCCCCCTGACGGTTTTCCCGAGTGTGGCTCGGGGTTAACATTTTGTACCGAAAGCGGTATCCCCGAGCCACACTCGGGCTGGATACTTACATGTCCTGCTCTCCCTCACTGATCCCCGCAGTCTCCTCCAGCCGCTTGCAACGTCACACTGCCTGGTTCCCTTCTCGCGAGGAGTGAACCAGGAAGTGTGACATCGCGATCGGCTGAAGTGTGACTGCGGGGACAGCGAGGGAGCGCAGGGACATGTAAGTATCGGCCCGAGTGTGGCTTGGGGATACTGCTTTCAGCATTGAAAGTTAACCCCCGAGCCACACTTATACCGCTAGGGGGCCAGAATAGATTGGACCGATTCTGACATATAAAATATGTCAGAATCGGACGCCAGGGAGGTTAACTGACGTTATTTTTGACTGATGTAGCAGGGAAAATATATTAAAATGCAAAACCATTTTGTCCGTCAAAAATGCTGGACACACAAATGCAGTCCGTCTGACCTCGTTCATCATTCACACACAAAGCTATGCGGACACAGTGCACTCTGTGCGTCCGTTCTAGCGGATTTACATTCTTGTCTAACCTGCGTCCGTTTTCCACGCCCGTTATTTGTCCGCAGTTCAGTGCAGACGTACTTTGTGTGTGGGACCCCATTGGTCATAATTATATGCTATAACGGACATACAAATGTGCGGCAACACGGACGTGATCAGTGCGCACATCTGACACGAGCCTTACAATGCCTGTGTTAGCAAGAGGTCTGAGAGAGGTGGTGACAGATCAGATCTGTGCACGCAGCTCAGATGCATCACTCTACGCAGGCTCTACGGAACTTGCATACGTAAAGCGTGCAAGTCCTGTAGAGGTGCGCAATTTGCGGTTCCTACACTACGCAAGTAGCGTAGGTGTGCATATTGCATTAGATAGCTACACGGACTTCCAGGTTCAGGAGTCTCTCAGTTGACAAGGAGGAGAGGCGAAGGACAAACTGAGTAAATTCACCCGAAAATAGAAAAATAAAAAATAATTTGGCAGAGGCTGTCAGTAGCTTCTGCGCAATTATTTAAAAAGGGAAAAAAAATAATTGTCTATTTTCAATACAGTATCCCTTTAAATTCCACCTCTCAGACCAAAAGTAAACAAACCCCATTTGACAGGGAATCACTCCAATATGTATCTGCATTTTTTACTAAAACAAAGGGAAATTTTAAGACATTCCCTACCATAGTTTAGCTGTCAGTCACTTCCCGGAGCATGCTGTAAGGATGAGTGACACCTGCAATCGAAAGTTCTGTCCCATAGGATTCCCTCCACTTACTCCTCGTGCCTGATTGCATGCCGGCGCACTGACTGGCACGTCAGCACCAACGTCACCACTGTAGGCCAATTGCGCAACACTTCTCAATGGTTCACTTACAGTTCCACTGAGGCAATAGAACCATGGTGCTGAACAGGGCTGGAACCAAGTACAGTCCGCAACATCTCATCAAATGGCAAGATACTGCAATATCCACCTCATGATGGAATATCGCCACATGATAGAACATGGCCTGTACAGATTCACTTTAACGATTGCTGTATTGGTGACAGCCTTGGCAGAGCATGAAGTACAATCACAGTTTTGCAGGGTTATTCAAAGAGAATCGAAAAGTCACCACCCGTTCTGTGACTTTTCGTTCCCTGCAATTCGGCACGATTCGGCGATCCCATTTCGCCGACCTTGTGGTGTATTCAGCGAGCACCACAGGGCCGCCGTACTGCAGGGAAAACCCGCCGCAGACCTGACGAACACTCACTGCAAAACCTGCCGAAACCTGCAGAAACAGCTGGATTAACCCAGCTGAACACGCTGGAGAAACCAGACTAGCCACCGATCACAGCGCAGAGCAGCTGCCGGAAAAACCCGACACCACAGACGAATTAGGTGAGAGGAAAAAAAAACCAGTATGCTTGCATGTTTGAAATTTGAATTGCTGTTTGCAAAAAAACTACTGAACGAAAATGTCTGGAATTTACATATAAGATCCAATGAATGATAATAAAAAGGGCTGTTACAGAAAAAATTATTTTAAAAAAAAAAAATTCCCAAACATCCTAAAAAAGTCTATGAATAAAGAGACTTTTTACTGCAGAATAAAATGATGAACGGTTTCTTAGATATTGTATTAAAACGGGAATATTTTCAACATACAAGCCTATGGGATTCGCCTGAATAAATCTGTTGAATGAAACCACCGAACAGCAGGGCATTTAGGCAACTCTTCACTGCTGTTTTGTGTTCTCTCAATAGCTGAACCATTGCTTCTCTGTGGGGATATCACTGCCCTCAAACAGGCAACGAACAGGCATCGTATGTGCAGGCAATTCGCTAAGATTTGGTGAAATGCCTGTTCTCTGAATAGCAGAATGGCCAGGAAAGGTAACTGAACGCTGAATTTCAGTGTTCGGTTACCTTTCGGCCATAATTGGGATATTTTTGAGTAACCCCTTGATGTTTACCTGTCATGCGGGATCAGACACACCAGTCCAGCCTACAGGAGACAATGGCAGAGCTCAGCAGATAAAGTATGACAGGTGGACTTTAAGATAAAGATCAAAGCGTTTAAAAGGAATTAAAATACATACCTACCCTTTTAAGTTTGATAATTGCCCCATAACTTTTCAGAGGCTCCACTACTTTGGTTTCAAGTCTTTCAACCTAACAAAGAAAAGCAATACCCAGCACATTATTCACTTGATACGTAGGCCTTTTTAGGTCAAATTAACATGCCCTACAGTACCAGGTCCAGGACACATTTATGCTTCCTACAATGACAACTTAAAGGAAAAGGGAGAAGCGGAAGAAAAAAAAAAAAAAAATCACAACATGTCCAGAAACAGAGATATACAAAAGATATAGTGGAATATAGGGATATTTATTGGAGCAGAAGCCCCTGACATCACCAGTGGAGCAGTCATGGCTGTGATCACAGCGTACCTCTGCCTGACGGTAATCCTGGAGTTTGGCAAAATCATCAGCAAAGTTTTTCAGGCCGGTTTTCAGGTTTGGAGTTTCGGTGTCTGCGTATGTATTGACCTCCCTCACAAGAAGATCGGCCTTGTCCCTCAGTCTGGCCGTCTTGCGGACATACCCAGCAAAGAGTTGGCACAGCTCACCAAAGTGCTTCTCCACATTGCTAATGGAATCCTGTATTTGCCGGGTTTGGTTGTCCCTGGGAAGGAAAAAAAAAAAATTTTGGGAATGAAAATAATCTGCTTTAGACCAAAAGCTTGATTCCAAGCCTCGTGTAAACGTGCTAGAGCCATTAAAGTCTATGGGCAAAAAGGGGTTTGTGAGGGTCCTGAGAACGAACAACAGCACTAGTGGCCTGCTCTGTGGTGGGGCCCGCTCAGGTCTCACAATGCCTTGGTTCGATTATACCATTACAAGGACAACTGCTTCCTATGCAAATCAGACTGCTTCACCCAGAAAGGGTAACAATCATCGGGGGCTGCTGCACCTCTCGTGCACGGATGACTTCCTTGGCATTTCAGTACTGGCCGCCCTTTCTGGGTGATTGCGTCTGATTTGCATATGGAGCGTTCATCCCTGTAATGGCACAAACACATTTCTACAGGTTTATCCAGACGTGGACCCCTTGCTCAATGTGCCTAGAGGGGTGTCAGCTATACCCTTCTTCTAGATTGTGAGTTCCTACGGGAATAGGGCCCTCATCTCCTCCTGTACTGTTTGTCAAATGTTGTTCAATGTATTGTAACCCTGTCTATACTGTGCCTATTGTACAGCGCTGCGGAATAGGCTGGCGCTTTATAAAGAATAATAATAATAACGAGGCCTAACAAGGCCGAAAGGATCGTCGGGGGTTGCTGCATCTCTCGTGCAGGGATGACATCCTTGGCATTCAGTACCGACCATCCTTTCTGGGTGATTGCTTCTGATTTGCAAATGGAGCATTTGTCCCTGTAATGGCACAAGCAAGCTAAAACCTTGTGACCTGAGCGGCCCGACCGTAGAGCAGAAAACTAGTGCTGTTGCTGGTTCTCAGGATCCTCACTGTTTCTCAATTAAAGTCTATGGAGTTCCTAATTTTACACCAGGCTCAGAATATGGGGGGGGGGGGGGTGTCTTCATAATTCCTGATCCAAGGATAAAGAATTGCGTCCCTGTACCATGATGTTTAGAGTTATATTCTGTCGCCTTGCTGTGTACCTCGTACACCCTTTGTATATTGATATATTTATGTTGCCCTACTTTTATGTATTAAGTTGTGCTGTAAATCACCGGGGGGGGGTGACCCTGCAACATAAGCTTTACTTACAGTTGCAAGAAAAAGTATGTTAACCCTTTGGGATTACGTGGAGTTTTGCATGAATTGGTCATAAAATGTGCTCTGATCTTCATCTAAGTCACAACAATTTGAAAAACACAGTCTGCTTAAAATAATACAACACAAACATTGAATGTTTTCATGTGTTTATTGAACAGAACAGGTAAACATTCACAGTGCAGCGTGGAAAAAGTATGTGAACCCCTAGCCTAATTACTTCTCCAAGAGCTAATTGGAGCCAGGAGTGAGCCAACCTTGAGTCCAATCAGTGTGATATTATTGGATGTGTTGCTGAAAGCTGTCCTGCCCTTTAAAAACACCAGTTTTGGTTTTACTGGTTTCAAGAAGCACTGCCTGATGTGAACCATGCCTCGCAGAAAAGAGCTCTCAAAAGACCTACGCTCAAGAATTGTTGACTTGCATGAAGCTGGAAAGGGTTACAAAAGTATCTCCAAAAGCCTTGATGTTCATGTGTCCACAGTAAGACAGACTGTCTTCAAATGGAGAAAGTTCTGCACTGTTGCTACTCTCCCTAGGCATGGTCGTCCTGTAAAGATGACTGCAAGAGCACAGCGCAGAATGCTTAATGAGGTAAAGAAGAATCCTAGAGTGTCAGCTAAAGACTTACAGAAATCTCTGGCACATGCTAACATTTTTGTTGACACATCTACAATAAGGAAAACATTAAACAAGAATGGAGTACATGGGAGGACACCACGGAGGAAGCCATTACTGTGCAAAACGAATATTGCAGCAAGTTTGAAGTTTGCAAAAGCGCACCTGGATGTTCCACAGCACTACTGGCAAAATATTCTGTGGACAGATTAAACCAAAATTGAGTTGTTTGGAAAAAACACACAACACTATGTGTGGAGGAAAAAAAGGCACAGCACACCAACATCAAAACCTCATCCCCACTGTAAAACATGGCGGAGGGAGCATCATGGTTTGGGGCTGCTTTGCTGCCTCAGGGCCTGGATGGATTGTTGTCATTGATGGAAAAATTAATTTGAGTTTATCAAGACATTTTGCAGGAAAACGTAAGACCATCTGTCCGCCAACTGAAGCTCCGCAGAGGATGCGTGATGCAACAGGACAATGACCCAAAGCATACAAGTAATTCAACAAAAGAATGGCTTCAACAAAACAAAATACGCCTTTTGGAGTGGCCCAGTCAGAGTCCTGACCTCAACCCGATTGAAATGTTGTGGCATGACCTTAAGAGAGAGATTCACACCAGACATCCCAAGAATATTGCTACACTGAAACAGTTTTGTGAAGGAGTGGTCCAAAATTACTCCAGATCGTTGTGCAGGTCTGATCTGCAACTACAGGAAACGTTTGGTTGAGGTTATTAAGTCCAAAGGTTCATATACTTTTTCCACCCTGCACTGTGAATGTTTACATGTTTTGTTCAATGAAAACATAGGTTTGTTTTTTATTTTAAGCAGACTGTGTTTTTCAAAATTGTTGTGACTTAGATGAAGATCAGAGCACATTTTATGAGCAATTCATAAAAAACTCAACGTATTCCCAAAGGGTTCACATACTTTTTCTTGCAACTGTATATGATGCTACAATATACTTGTGGGAGAAGAATGCGCCATCATTAGCAGAACTGCTATAGGGAATATAAACGCACCCCTAATGCTAGACATATAGAGCAGCGAGACATAAACACAGATTTCGTGTTAATGCCCCAGCATTTTCACAAAGTGTATTGGAATATTTTACAGGGCAATAGCTGCTCCCAGATAAAGTTTAATACAACCCACACCTTACAGGCTCAGGATTGCTGTGCTTCACGCATGGGGAGAGGCTTGTTAGGGTTACTTGCATGGACACAGACTTCACTGGGTATGGCAGCAGCACCCCCCCCCCCCCAGAGGTTGCACCAGCATGGCAGAAAATGCATGCATGGTAGCAGGCCTCCTGGGATACAAGCATGGTAACACCTCCCCCCCCCCCCCCGGCTGCACACATAGCATCCAGCCCCCCTCCCGGTTGTATGCATGGTCGCGGGTCTCAAGGTATGCACTCATGGCAGCAGGCCTTTTCATGCATGGTGAGTGCGCTCACTGCTCCCCGTCAGCCGTTACTCACAGAACTGGCCTCTCCTCTGTAACTCTCGCTCACACTCAGCCCGGGGGCCGCTCGCACACACACAGCCCGGGGGCCGCTCGCACACACACAGCCCGGGGGCCGCTCGCACACACACAGCCCGGGGGCCGCTCGCTCACACTCAGCCCGGGGGCCGCTCGCTCACACTCAGCCCGGGGGCCGCTCGCACACACACAGCCCGGGGGCCGCTCGCACACACACAGCCCGGGGGCCGCTCGCACACACACAGCCCGGGGGCGGCTCGCACACACACAGCCCGGGGGCGGCTCGCACACACGCAGCCCGGGGGCGGCTCGCACACACACAGCCCGGGGGCGGCTCGCACACACACAGCCCGGGGCCCCCGGGGGCCGCTCGCACACACACAGCCGGGGGCCCCCGGGGGCGGCTCGCACACACACAGCCCGGGGGCCGCTCGCACACACACAGCCCGGGGGCCGCTCGCACACACACACAGCCCGGGGGCCGCTCGCACACACACAGCCCGGGGCCCCCGGGGGCCGCTCGCGCCCGGGGGCGGCTCGCACACACGCAGCCCGGGGGCCGCTCGCTCACACTCAGCCCGGGGGCGGCTCGCACACACGCAGCCCGGGGGCCGCTCGCTCACACTCAGCCCGGGGGCGGCTCGCACACACGCAGCCCGGGGGCCGCTCGCACACACGCAGCCCGGGGGCCGCTCGCACACACGCAGCCCGGGGGCCGCTCGCACACACGCAGCCCGGGGGCCGCTCGCACACACACACAGCCCGGGGGCCGCTCGCTCACACGCAGCCCGGGGGCCGCTCGCTCACACGCAGCCCGGGGGCCGCTCGCTCACACGCAGCCCGGGGGCCGCTCGCACACACGCAGCCCGGGGGCCGCTCGCACACATCGCTCCCCTGAGACCAACATGGCAGCAGGTCAATGGAGGAGCCTGTATTTAATTGTACACACAGAGCGCCGAGTCGCCCGGGACTGAGCGGTTACCTGGCCCTAGCCTCCGGGGTCTGGCTCATGATGTTGAGAATAATGATGGCGGGCCTTTTCCCATTCACAGTGCCGCCTCCTCCTCAGCCATTCCCATCACCAAGGCAACGGCGTCATTCCGCTGCGTGCGCCCTGCCTACGCGTCATCTGTGCGCCCGCGCGCGGTAGGAACGATCAGAAGCTGAGGCCTGTTCAATACCTCAGCAGCTGCTGAATTGCTGCAGCGCAGCAATTCAGTTTGCTGCAGCAGTGTCGTTGAACCCTTTGGATGCGAATTTTGAATCCAAAATGGCCGACAATTTCTTAATGAAAAATTCAGATTGTTTTTCGGATCACTCGGACAAAAAATAATAAAGAGAAGCAGTCAGCACAATTCCGTTTTGTTTGCACACACCACAAATGATAGTTTTTAATGAATAAACGTTATGTTTACTTCTGAAACAATATATAAATTGAACTGTAATATATGTCTATGTGCAGGGGGAAATAATAAATAAATTATTTTGTGCTTTGGTGAACAAAAACCTCAAAATTAACATTGCTGTAGGGAATTATTACTTGCTTCGAAGCGGCGGCCATCTTGCTGTAGGGCATTGTTACTGGCTTCATGCGGCGGCCATCTTTAATACGTCACACGAAGCATCTCCTCGGGTCGCTGCAAGTGCTAGGTTAGCACTGCTGAGCGCTGAGCGGTTGAACGGCGTTCAATGCAAGTTGCTAACTTAGCACTTGCAGCGGCTGAGGTATTGAACAGGCCTCTGTTAGTGCCATCACGCAAAGGACTACATTTCCCTTGATGCTCTGCAGCCGGCGGTGCAGACTGAGCATCACGGGAGTTGTAGTCTTGAGCAACTATATCGTCAATACCAATCGGGTTTTGCGCTGCTATCAGTTGAGCTTGCATCTTGGAGGTGTATATTGGTAGGGTATGGCCCCTGCTCAAATAAAACTCTTTTTTCTAACCATTTTTATTTCCATCTCATTGCACACAGAGAGGGGCGGTTACTACACTTTACAGTAGGGTTGCTAGGTCCATCCTGTTTTCCTCATACAATGTATTCATGCTGATGGGCAGTGCATGAAATATGTCACTTTTCACTATGCAGGATTCACATGCTGCCGGGTGTTGTGTCGGATCAGGTTCCTCGTCGAGAGCTGTTCCAAGCAGTCTTTCAGGGTTATCCAAAGAGATTCGAAAAGTCACCGCACGTTCGGTGACTTTTCGTTCTCTTCAATTCGGTTCCTTTTGCCGATTGCATTTCGGTGACCCTGCGGTGTATTCAGCAAACAGCACAGGGTCCCCGAATTGCAGGGAAAAGCTGCCGAACACCTGACGAAAACTAACCGAATGCACTATGAAAACAAGCAAAAACATCTGGATTAACCTTCGAAAAAGCCGAACAGGAGCCGAAAAGGAGCCGAATCACACAGAGCCGAAGCAGCTGTGACGTAGAGGAGGCAGTGAATAAATTAGAAAAACCATTTGTATGAATCTGGGAAAAAGAAACGCTGTTTGCAAAGAAACTACTGAGCGAAAATGTCTGAAATTTTCACAGGAGGTCCAGGGAATGATAATAAAGAGGGCTGTTACAAAAAAATAAGCAAACTGAAAAAAAAAAAAAAAAATCGGACTTTTAATTTTTTTTAAAAAATTCAGAAAAATGCTTAAAGTATCCTAAAAAATCTATAAATAAAGAGACTTTTTGCTGCAGAATTTTATAATGAACGGTTTATTAGATATTAAATTAAAACGGGAATATTTTTAACATTGAAGCCTATGGGATTCTCCTGAATTAATTTGCCGAATGAAACCATCGAATGGCAGGGCATTAGGGGAACCTTTCACTGCTGGTTTGTGTTCTCTGAATAGCCGAAGCAGTGCATTTTCATGGGGATTTCACTGCCCTCGAACAGGCACCGAACAGGCACCGTATGTTCAGGCAATTCGCCAGGATTTGGCGAATTGCCTGCTCTCTGGATAGCCGAATGGCCAGGAAAGGTAACCGAACCCTGATTTTCAGCGTTCGGTTACCTTTCTCAAGCAATTCGAATCTCTTTGGATAACCCTGTATGTGCAGTTTTATATTGAAAAAACAAACAGGGTTATCCAAAGAGATTCGAAAAGTCGCCGCACGTTCGGTGACTTTTCGTTCTCTTCAATTCGGTTCCTTTTGCCGATTGCATTTCGGTGACCCTGCGGTGTATTCAGCAAACAGCACAGGGTCCCCGAATTGCAGGGAAAAGCTGCCGAAAACCTGACGAAAACTAACCGAATGCATGCTGAAAACAAGCAAAAACATCTGGATTAACCTTCGAAAAAGCCGAAAAGGAGCCGAAAAGGAGCCGAATCACACAGAGCCGAAGCAGCTGTGACGTAGAGGAGGCAGTGAATAAATTAGAAAAACCATTTGTATGAATCTGAGAAAAGGAAACGCTGTTTGCAAAGAAACTACTGAGCGAAAATGTCTGAAATTTTCACAGGAGGTCCAGGGAATGATAATAAGAAGGGCTGTTACAAAAAAAATAAGTAAACTGAAAAAAAAAAAAAAAAAAAAATCGGACTTTTTAAAAAATAAAAAAAAAAAATGTAAAAATGCTTAAAGTATCCTAAAAAATCTATAAATAAAGAGACTTTTTGCTGCAGAATTTTATAATGAACGGTTTATTAGATATTGAATTAAAACGGGAATATTTTTAACATAGAAGCCTATGGGATTCTCCTGAATAAATTTGCCGAATTAAACCACCGAATGGCAGGGCATTAGGGGAACCTTTCACTGCTGGTTTGTGTTCTCTGAATAGCCGAAGCAGTGCTTTTTCATGGGGATTTCACTACCCTCGAACAGGCACCGAACAGGCACCGTATGTGCAGGCAATTCGCCAGGATTTGGCGAATTGCCTGCTCTCTGGATAGCCGAATGGCCAGGAAAGGTAACCGAACACTGATTTTCAGCGTTCGGTTACCTTTCTCAAGCAATTCGGATCTCTTTGGATAACCCTGAAAGTATGGTCTTAATAAATACGCCATAACATTATATAGGCTTAAACAAACCGACCCTTTAAACTTATACACACACACATATATATACAAGGTCCTTTATATATTTAATTATTTGGTTTATTATTATTTAGGTATTTTACATTAACCGTTTCTCAGTGTAAAATAACAGTTTTTTTTCATACAAAACGTCTCCGCAAGAAATAAAACCCAAAAACTGGGGTGAGAAATGGCTACTTGGAACAGCTCTCGACGAGGAACCAGATCCGTCACAACACCTGGTAAGAAATGTGGACTCCCAGGTGAACAGACCTGATTTGCTAATCAGTTTCCCTCCTGAAGCATATGATTTATACAGACTGCAGGGTAACACTTTTCATGTGCTCTCCCTGTGTATGAAATGGTAATGTTTGTCCAAGAAAACATTGCTCAACTGGCAACCCTACTTTACAGATGTTACCCTATAAGGCTAAGGTCAGACTAACGCAGTATTAACGTGCGTTTAGCCGCACTAAGGCTAGGGTCGGACGAACGCATTTTTCACGTTGTCTGTGAAAAAGTGCGTTCGAACGAATGGACGTATTTTTTCACGGAATACGTGATAGCGGTCATACGATGCGCATTTTCGTCCGTGATTTTGTACGGATCATCAATAAAACCCTTTTTGTGTCTGGACGTTATGTTGGCCGGACGTGTGCAGCGTCTGACGTCTCCCAATCACGCAAACACGCCGCTATGCGGCCGCAGCGCACTCTGTACGTCAGTAGTAGCGGTTTGACGTTCTCGAAAAAATGCGTTCGTTTGCCACTTGCGTTGCGCGGACGAACTTTCGTGCGGCCGTTCGTCGTATGTTCCCCGGCATTGGACGTCATTTGTTGCTAGCATGGCCGTGATTTCGTGCGGCTAAACGCACGTTAAAACTGCTTTCGTCTGACCTTAGCCTAAGGCTAGGGTCAGACGAACGCATTTTTATGTTGTCTGTGAAAAAGTGCGTTCGAACGAATGGACGCATTTTTTCACAGAATACGTGATAGTGGTCATACTATGCGCATTTTCGTCCGTGATTTTGTACGGATCATCAATAAAACACTTTTTGTGTCTGGACGTTATGTTGGCCGGACATTAGCAGCGTCTGACGTCTCCTAATCACGCACACACGCCGCTAGCGGACGCAGTGCACTCTGTACGTCAGTACCTGCGGTTTCACGTTCTCGAAAAAATGCGTTCATTTTCCACTTGCGTTGCGCAGCCGGACTTTTGTGCGACCGTACTTCGTATATTGGCCGTCATTGCCCGTCATTTGCTGCTAGTGCGGCCGTGATTAAGTGCGGCTGCACGCGCGTTCGCACTGCCTCAGTCTGACCCTAGCCTAAATCACGGCCGTGCTAGCAGCAAATGACGTCCAATGCCGGGCAGCATACGAAGAACGGCCGCACAAAAGTCCGGCTGCGCAACGGAAGTGGCAAACGAATGCATTTTTTCGAGAACGTCAAACCGCTAGTACAGAGTGCGCTGCGTCCGCTAGCGGTGTGTGTGCGTGATTAGGAGATGTCAGACGCTGCTAATGTCCGGCCAACATAACGTCCAGACGCAAAAAGGGTTTTATTGATGATCCATACAAAATCATGGACGTAAATGCGCATCGTATGACCGCTATCGCGTATTCCGTGAAATAATACGTCCATTCGTTCAAACGCACTTTTTCCACGGACAACGCGAAAAATGCGTTAGTCTGACCCTAGCCTAACATGATGAGATTTAACCTATACTGACATCAATACACGCTGGTTGGGTGATGATATGTTGGATGTTTTCACACTAGCCGCCGTCTTCTCAAGTATAAGTATTTATAAACAACTTGGCTTTAACAGCTGAGCTGCAGTAAATGCATTGTCTCTCCGTATAGTGAACAGATCCTATAATACACATTCAGCTCAGATATCCAGGTAGGGTCGTCAGATGGGCCATGTTTTCCTGGAAGTATATTACTATTTCATGGAGACGGGGAACACAGGGAAAAGTACTGCCCTGCAACACATATAACTCATATGCTGCAGGAAGGAAATCAAGGCAGGTCACCTGGGATTCCTTTTTGATTTCTTACCTCCAGCGTATGGATTCTACATGCTGCAGGGTTTTCCATGAACTGCCATCAGCATGAATAAACTATATATCTGTCCTGGAAAACATGGCTACTCTGTATCCAGGTTTTACCTTTTGCAAATCACTGAACTAAGCTACAGTGAACACAGGACAGGTTCTGTGCTTTGGGCAGTGAATTGTTTGTATTTCCTGCCATCTGCTGGTTCCTCTGTTTATTGCCGGCTCGGCATAAAATCACACTTTTCGTATATTCATTTTGTGATGCTTCCTATGCAAGTCAAATTCTGAGCCCCTTCTAATTCCCCCCTCTAAGGCTGGGGTCAGACGAACACAGTGTTAACGTTCGTGTAGCCGCACTTTAGTACGTCCGTGGTTGCAGATAATCATGACCAATGAAGACCCACACAGGAAGTTTGTCCACAAGGAAGTACGGATGCACTACGGACGCAGCAAACCGACGCAGGTTAGCAAGAACGTCGAACCGCTAGGATGGACGTGCGGAGTGCACCACGTCCGCAAAGTCCGCATAGCTTTGTGTGTGAGTGATGGAACGTGGTCAGACGGACTGCATTTATACGTCCAGCATTTTTGACGGACAAAATGTTTTTTTCATTTTAATTTATTTTCCCTCCTACATCCGTCAAAAATAATGCCCGTCACAAAAACGGACTGTGTGGCCACTACTGCGTCTTCTGTCAAAACGTGCGTCCGTACTGCACAGGCGCACAGTCCGTAGAAAACGCGCTCGTCTGACCCTAGCCTTACTCTACACCAACTTCAGACATTTGTGTAACTGCTGACGACGTTGTGACTATCCTTCCTTTATCTCACGTCCTCTGTCATTCGAACAACCCAGTAACCGTCCTCATCTCTCTGCATTCACATCATTCTTATACCTGCAGCCCTCCCTCCTGTCTCTCCCCCCTCCACCCATCTAGATTGTAGGATCTCACCGGAATAGGCCCCTCAATCCCTCCTGTATCTATTGGTAAAATACACTGACTTGCCTTTTTTAATGTATTCTAGAATTGTCCTATTTTTATCCATTGTACCTTTGTACAGCGCTGTGGAATGTCTTAGCGCCTAACCAGTTGAACGTGAAGGATGTGCGTGGAAGGTCCTCCAGTTTCACTCACGTGCATGGAGGATGCTCCCCGCACGTCGTCGGGGTGCTCTGGTTTGGCGCCTATCTAGCGCCGAACCGGAGCTTCAACCAGTGGGCTGACATCTTGCATCTCAGCCATCGCTGTGGGCCTGGCCCCATCGCACGTGCACGTGATGACGTATTTTCAGGTGCCACCCCGGCATGCCGGGAGAGTGCCTGAAGGGGAGGGGTCCTTTGTACTCTTCTATCAGTAAGGGCTGCAGAAATAAGAAAGGCATCGCTGGAAAGGACAGTGTCTGACCTTTCCAGAAATTCCCCTCTTAACCCCTTACCTGCGCGATAACATCAGAAAGGGAATGCCAGGATTCCCTATGTTAGAGATACGGTGGTCCTTTAGGAACCCTTATCTTGAGATCATTAAAGTTAGAGGGTCATGTTTGATATCATTGGAAAGACCTGAGCATGGCTTTTCCAATGATGTCAAGCATGACCAGGCCATATGTAAAAAAATATTAAAATAAAAGTGTCAGGTTTTTTGGGAGGTTATAATGCAGCACTACTGTTTACTTTTTCAATTATAATGTGAACAATGATGCTGCACAAACTCACTTTCTCATTTCCCATGATGAAAAATGTAATTTTTTTCAGTTTTAGTTAAAATCGCGTATTTTCACAGAAAAATTCAGTAACACTTTGCCATTTCTAATTTTTATTATGTGTACCCCATAGAATATACAATCACAAAAGGCTCGGTTGATAAAATGTGAAAAAAATAATTTTATACGCTGTAAATGATTGAAATCTAAATGGAAATTCACTTTTGTGTTTCATTTTTTGTTATAGCATTCTGACAGGACATAACATATACATATAATTATGATATATTATGAATCTGCCGAGTATGCAGACAGCACGGCACACACACAAGACTTTTCATTTTGGCTCGTTTCGGACGATTTTCTTTTCGGGTCATTTCATTTCAGCTCGTTTGTCGTATCGACTTTTTTTTCATGATATCGGAAATTTTCGTGTTTTTCCTCGTCTAAAAAAGTGTCTATTCCTTTTGACTGAAAGTTACTAATGGTTTTTCGGATCCGATATTTCTATCATTTTTTTTCATTAAATAAAGATACTTTTTATCTTATGAATATGCATTGCACAACTTTATTTACAGTAATCATATTAAAATGGTATGAAAGGAACAAAAATGAACAAAACGATTTAAAAAACCCAAAACTGACCCAAATGGTCTAACATTAAAAATAAAAACCAGAGTAAGGCTAGGGTCAGACTGAGGCAGTGCGAACGCGCGTGCAGCCGCACTTAATCACGGCCGCACTAGCAGCAGATGCCGGGCAATGACGGCCAATATACGAAGTACGGTCGCACAAAAGTCCGGCTGCGCAACGCAAGTGGAAAATGAACGCATTTTTTCGAGAACGTGAAACCGCAGGTACTGACGTACAGAGTGCGCTGCGTCCGCTAGCGGCGTGTGTGCGTGATTAGGAGAGGTCAGACGCTGCTAATGTCCGGCCAACATAACGTCCAGACACAAAAAGAGTTTTATTGATGATCCGTACAAAATCACGGACGAAAATGCGCATAGTATGACCACTATCACGTATTCTGTGAAAAAATGCGTCCATTCGTTCGAACGCACTTTTTCACAGACAACATAAAAATGCGTTCGTCTGACCCTAGCCTTAAAGGTTTTAAAACAGAAAAAAAGCTGAACAAAATTATCAGAAACAAAAATAAATAAATAAATAAATAAAATGATTTAAAAAAAAAAAAAAAGCGCCTCTCTGCGGTATAATTAATGCAGCATATGAATCCGCACACGGCGGGGAAGCGCCTCTCTGTGGTATAATTAAGGCAGCATATGAATACGCACACGGCGGTAGCTAGGGGTTAATGTTTGGTATTGTTGGATCGGCCAGAGCATGGCCTTTTCAACCATATCAAACATGACCATGTTAAAAATTAAGAAAAAATAAAAAAATTAAATAAAACATTTAAAAAAAAAAAGTTTTTGTTTTGCTAATGCAGCAATATTGTTCCCATTTCAATTATAATGTGAACAATGATGCTGCACTAACGATTTTTGTATGTGTTGCGTTTGTTAAAAATCGGGTAATTTTCCCCCAAAAAAATGTATGTAACAAGTCCCCATCTCCTAATTTTATTAACAAGCACAACTCATACAAAATATAACCATAAACGCTCGCTTGTGAAAATGTGAAAAAAAAAAACACCTTACACCTTGTAAATGATTGAAAATTCAAATTTCATTGCATTTTTAGGCTAGGGTCCGACGAGCGTGATTTCTACGGACTGTACGTCAGTACGGAAGACGCAGTAGTGGCCACACAGTCTGTTTATTCACTGACGTATATTTTGACGGATGTAGGAGAGAAAATAAATTAAAGAGCAAAAACATTATGTCCGTGAAAAATGCTGGACGTATAAATGCAGTCCGTCTGACCACGTTCCATCACTCACACACAAAGCTATGCAGACGTTGCGGACGCAGCGCACTTTGTGCGTGCGTTCTAGGACTTGTACGTTCTTGCGTCCGTGGGCCGCGGCCGTTGTGCGTCCGCAGTTCAGTGTGGACGTACTTCATGTGTCAGGCTCCAATGGGCTTTCTGTCATGCTATCACGGACGTAATTTTAGGCGCAATCACGGACGTGAACACTACGCTCGTCTGACCCCAGCCTAAGTTATATGTTTTTTTCTCCTGTCTGTATATTATAACATTAGACTAGGGATGAGCCGAACACCGCCTGAGTTCGGTTCGGCCCCGAACCCGAACTTTCCATATGTTCGGGTCCGAACTCGAACTCCATGCAAGTCAATGGGGCTGAAAATTCGGTTTTTAGAGTGCCCTCCAAGAGGGCATATATGCTAGATATTTGCCATAAAAGGTGTATGGGGGTCCGGGTAGTGTCCTGGGGGACAGGAAACAAGGACAAAAAGTTAAAAAAAAAACGTTTTTAAAGGGACAGTGAGTTTTCCATGAAATAAGGGTTAAAAATAAAAACCAAACATTCCTTCAAATATCGTGCCTAGGAGGTCCCCATAACCTACCCGTGAAGTGGCGGATTTCTAGGATGTATAGAAACACTTAAAAACATAAAAATGACGTTTCAAATGATGGTAAACAGTTTTCCTTTAATCTAGCCATAAACAACTGCTTGGGGCGGCAGTCTGTATGAAAAGAGGAGACATTTTCGGACACGCAGAAAAAGTTTACTGATTTTTTTGGCGGTGAAAAGCAGGAGAATGGAAAATTCTAGACCAAATAGCCGATTTGGAAAGTGAGATAAATGGGAGAATTTTTCTGGTTCGGCTATTTTGACCTAGAATTTTCTCTTCAGTCATTCTCCTGAGTTTCACCTTTCTCTGAATAACCCTGTCAGGGTTATTTAGAGAGTGGTGAAGAGCAGGAGATTGACTGGAGAATGGAAAATTCTAGGTCAAAATAGCCAAACCAGAAAAATTCTCCCATTTAGGCTAGGGTCAGACTAGCGAATTTTTAACGTGCGTTTAGGCGCACTTAATCACGGCCGCACTAGCAGCAAATGACGGGCAATGACGGCCAATATACGAAGTACGGTCGCACGAAAGTCCGGCTGCGCAACACAAGTGGAAAATGAACGCATTTTTTCGAGAACGCAGAACCACTAGTACGGACGTACAGAGTGCGCTGCATCCACTAGCGGCGTGTGTGCATGATTTGGAGACGTCAGACCCTGCTCCTGTCCGGCCAACATAACGTCCAGACACCCAATGTTTCCTGGTTTGGATCCGTAAAAAATCACGCACAAAAATGCGCATCGTATGACCGTTTTCGCGCATTCCGTGAAAAAAATACGGCAATGCGTTCGGACGCACTTTTTGACGGTTGCTGTGAAAAATGCGTTAGTCTGACCCTAGCCTTATCTCACTTTCCAAATCGGCTATTTGGTCCAGATTGTTCTCTTTTCCTGCCATTCTCCTGGTTTTCACCTTTCTCTGAACAACCCTGAGAGAGAGGTGAAAGCCAGGAGAACTGGCAGGAGAAGAGAACAATCTAGACAAAATAGCCGATTTGGAAAGTGAGATAAATGGGAGAATTTTTCTGGTTTGGCTATTTTGACCTAGAATTTTCACTTCTCCAGTTATTCTCCTGCTTTTCACCGCTCTCTGAATAACCCTGTGAATGTTTAATCCCGAGGTGAAAAATAACATTGCTTTAGATGTGAAAAGCGGGCAATGAGGAAATTTTGTATTTTTTCACACAGCAGTTAAATGCTGCATATTAGGAAGTTTTAGGAGGGAAATTACTCACTCAGAAAAGCAAACACCCCACACCTTCATTCTACATAAAATGTATCAAATTGATTAGACCAGACTAAAACATCTGTTGTTGTTATGCCGTTTGAAAAAAAAAAAGGTCATTTAGAGGTGAGAATCTTTGCACCTAGACATTAGTTTTTAATTCAATATCTAATAAACCGTTGCTTATAATATTCTGCAGTAAAGAGTCTCTTTATTTCTAGATTTTTCAGTATTTTTTAAGCATTTTTTTATACTTTTTTCAAAATTTCTTTTTTTTTTCTGAACTCGAACCGAACACACCCAAAAAGTTCGAACTTTCGAACTGCTAAAGTTCAGGCCGAACTCCGAACCCGAACAGCTCATCCCTACATTAGACGTATACATTAATTATACCGCAGAGAGGCCCTTGTTCCCCACAGTGTGCGTATTCATGTGCTGCATTATGCCGCGCAGAGAGGCGCTTGTTCCCCGCAGTGTGCATATTCATATGCTGCATTAATTATACTGCTCAGAGAGGCGCTTGTTCCCCGCAGTGTGTGGATTCATATGCTGCATTAATTATACCGCGCAGAGAGGCGCTTGTTCCCCGCAGTGTGCGTATTCATATGCTGCATTTTTTATTTTTTCGGTTTAAATCTTTTTTTTTTTTTCGGTTTCTGATAATTTTGTTCAGCTTTTTTCTGTTGTAAAACCTTTTGTTCTGTTATTTTCTTTAAAGTCAGACCACTTGGGTCAGTATTTTATTTTTGCGTTTTTAAATCGTTTTGTTCATTTTTGTTCCTTTCATACCATTTTAATATAAGAAATAAAGTATCTTTATTTAATAAAATAAGATAGAATTATCGTATCGACAGAATTATTGAATCATTGGAAACGATACGGTATCAGCAATGGAACCAAAAAATACGATGTCCGAAATGGAACCGAAATCACGAATGGAATGAAAATGACTTGCGATTTTACACATTTCACGTCCGTACGAAAATCTTTTCATATGGGACGTTTTCGGATCCGATTCGGAAATTGGGCCGAAGCCACGATTCGGACCGATTCGTGAAAAATACGAATCGGTCCAAATCGAAACGCACATGCCTAACTACAACCTGCCTGTTTGCCGTGTGTCCCCTGCTCTGTATACTCCGGTGCCGCGATTGTGACAATAATAGTGCGTATTGTGTAATAAAATCAAACTAAAATGATAACTAAAACAATAACTCACATGAAGTAGAGCCAAGAGGAGGGGCTGTACCTTATAATGCCTAGGGTTTTTTTTGTGGCACAACCCCACGAAAGCCCATTCAGAAGGAAATATTCCACAGGTGGTGCATGTAATGTAAATTCACTTATTACAAAATAACAAAATCAATAAAAGTGATAAGAATAGTCACCAAAAAGCAATTCAACCAAACTTCATAAGCGGTTATTCAGAGTGCACCGAAATGGTCGCCGACACTTCGGTGAACTCTTGTTCACCGCACTTCGGGGAATCAAATTCCCCCAACCCTATGGTGAATTCAGCAAAAATCGCAGAGAAAAAAAGCTGAAAATCCGCCGAAACGACGCAGCCGACCTTAAATCTTAAAAAGAAATAAAGAGACTTTTTGCTGCAGATTAAAAGAATAAACGGTTTATTAAATATTGAAAAAAAGGGAATATTTTTAACATTGAAACCTATGGGATGCGTCTGATTAAACCTGCCGAATGAACCCACCGAACAGCAGGATATTTCACTGACATTTCTCTGCTGTTCGGTGAAGAGATTAACCATTGCTTCTTTATGGGGGGTTTCACTACTGTCGAACAGGCACCGTATTTGCTGGCAATTTGCCAAAATTTGGCGAACTGCCTGCTTTCTGAATAGCCGAATGGCCACGAAATTGCACCATACGGGGAAATTCACTGGTTGATGCATTTTTGAGGCCAGATCGTCTCTCTCTGAATTAACCCTGATAGTTTCTTCCTTCTGTTGGCGGTCAACAGGTGAAGGTTTTTACACCGAAATGACGAAGTTACGTCAAATATAACACTCTACTCCTCCTGATCACTTTATCTTTTTAAAGTGGTCAGGATGTGAGAAGTGCCCCCCTTCTCCCCCCTGCTGCTCCGATTTGGCTAAAATGCTGGGCGTAGTAAAGGAGTTTCCTCTTACCCACCCAGTGTCACCAGCAGCCAGGATTTTGAATTTCCCGTCTGCCGGTCACCAGATCGGTCACTAGTGACATTAGAGCTCAGAGAGCGAGCCAACGCCACCCTCTCTGACACCATCTGCGACAGCGAGCATTCTCAGAACGGCAGCCGATGGATGGGATCTACGCATGCAGCTCCGTTCCGAGGGTCTGCGCAGGCGCTATGGAACGTGCGTATGTAAAGTGCGCAAATCTCGTAGCGGTGCGCAATTTGAGGTTCCACGGCTACGAAATTTCCATAGCCACACAAATTGAGTAGCAAAGCTGCAGTGATTACCACATTGGAAAGCCCCTAAACTGAAGAGGAGGAGCAGTGTGCAGCAAAGAAAAAAAGGTGAGTAAATTCACCTAATATTTTTTTAAAAATTTTAATTATTTAGTAGCAAAAAAAGGGGCTCTATTATTAATAGACTATCTGTCTAAATAAATATACATTGCAATTTGATTTTCATTTCATTTTCTGAAATAAACAAGTACGTTTAAAAGAATATTTTTATTGTAAAAAATAGTTTAGATTTACTATTAACAGTTCTCCTATAAAAAGAAAATCTAAATTGTCTTTATTTTAGCTCAGAAATAGTATGATTTCCTCACTGTTGTTTGAACGCCAATAAACCTCGCCTCACAGAATGACTTCACCGGGATCAGTACTTTGCTTTCTTTCAATTTTAAATTTGCTTTCATCTATATTATTCCACAACAAAATAACTACTTTGTGCTAAAATGCACGGCTCGTTTAGGCAAGGCTGATCTTTAACAATAAGAAATGAAATATAACATCAATACTAAAGAAAAAGCAAAAAGTACAAACCATATAGCGTTGAGCGCGGCCTAAAATCTGTCCCGTCTTTCCTTTGTGCGCAGCTTCTGGAGGCGATATATTTAACAGTTTTGTTATTATTTCTTTTCGCCTCTATTTATCCCCGTGCCGCTATTTGTAAACCAGAAAGCTAGCGGTGACGCGGCTTTGAGCGCGGGTCATAAGGCGTTTTTATCAGTATATGTGGCAGTCCCCTATGGATAGATTTATTTTTCTTTTTATAAAGAACCAACAGCCTGTCCTTGCTAAGTCGAAAAAAATATCCATCCAATCCATTTACCATATAAAATATTTTAAACGTGGTCCTTTCATGTGTGGAGCTGAGAACCTACTCGTACGATTTTGTTTTTGTTATAATATTTATATATTTTTTTGAAAATCACTTTAATGACGGCGGTCTATTCAGCAGAAGTCCAAACCACTTAAACGCATTATGGAATAAACCCGCGGAAAGCATGTTATTTAGCTATTTTGAAGGTAAAATGCTCAGCGCGTGCAAATACTCCTTTATTTATTTGGGCGCATTGGGGCACATTCAAATAAATGGCCATTAACAGGCAATAATGACAGTTTCACATTAGTAAATATGCTCCTTTTAAAAGACAGATATCCTTTTTTCTCCCCCCACCGGTGGTTTGCTTACTATTTATATTGAGTGGGCGCTGCATTACAAACATACTGAGATTTCTAACTAATGTCCTCCATGAATGTCCCCCTGTGGCGTCCACGTCTGTCGGAGTGACACACAGACAATACCTACGCGCTGTGATAGTGCAATACTATTGTCACAACTAGCAGAAGAAAAAAGGGCAGCAAATTAAAATGTCATTATTGTACATCCGTATTCACACCAGAGGAAATATTTTTATTTTTGAATTTAAATATTTTTTTACAAGTAACACTATTAGGTAAAAGTAAGCAAAGAATCTTCTCATAACTTGTCTTAACGCATAACTGGCAATGTTCCAATCTACTGTAGATACTCGAGTATAGCGCGACCCGAATATAACGCGATGGATATAGATTTATTATGGAAAGAGAGAGTACTCAAGACTCGAATATAACGCGAGGAGCAAAATATTACTGTAACGGTAAACAATTAAGATCTTTCCAGGTTCTCTTAACACAGTCAGGCTCCACCTCAGGCCAGGGTGCTCTGCTCTAGAATGATTGCAGTTGTTACTAAGTATGAAACCACCGGCCACCTGTCCTTCTTTACTGGCGACTAGATGACCGGCGGAGGTGAAAGATTGGCTTAAACCGAGCGTGCGCTCTGGCCGTGATGGATCCCACCAAATCTGGGAGTTTCGGGAGCCCGCATTCACTTCAGCAAGACTACCGGAACTTCCGGAAGACTTGGCTTTTTTTTTTTTACATGCGATGCAGGTGTCTCGAATATAACACGACCCATCCAATTTTAAGGTAAATTTTTGTCACCAAAATCTAGCGGTATACTCGAGTATCTACAGTATCTACAGTAATTGCTAATCTTAGAGCTCAGCTGTGTGAGCGTTAACATTAGGTTAAGTGGCCCTAGCGTGGGCGGACCATATTAGAATCCGAACGCTAACGGATTAAAAAACCCGTTAGCGCATCGGAGATTGCGCTTTCCAGCGCGAGCTTACTGTTCTTTGCGCTCCCTATGCTTAACATGGGGAGTGCAAAGAGGTAATTAGCGTTAGGATTACAAAGTCCTAACGCTAATTATGTCCCGCTGCGGTTAACGCAAAAGTTAGCACCAGCAGCAAGCTGTAGTTAACTGATACCGCTTCCGCCATTCATTGACGAGGTAGAGCAATGTTAGTGAACAATTTACGTTCAGCACAGGTAAGTCCTTCATGCATCCAAAGGAAAAATAAAAAATTGTCAGTACAATCCAGAGAAGCCTTTGATGAACGACCTGAAAGTAGTGCTTTTTGGGCTTACCCAGTTTGTTTAGAATTCTATTTTTCAAAGTTCTTGTATTGTTTCATGGCTGCTTTGTGTAACGCTAGTAGTATTATATCTATTGTTACATTTCTTGAATGCATCATTGGCGGTGTATAGTGATTTTAATGCTCACTATATATTAGCAGAGGTTACGACCTCACCATCGTAGAGCTTGTGCAGTGTCCTAATTGTTTTGATGCTGTGTCCAAATCACAGCACCAGTTCTATTGTACGTATGTGGTGATACCTTTGTAAGCATTAGAGAATTTGGCCCTTTTTGTTCATTTTAGAAATTCTGTAATCGTAAACCCCCCCAGTGGCACATGGTATTGGCTACTACCAGAGGCGTAACTAGAAACCTCAGGGCCCCGGTGAAAGAATCCATGAAGGTCCCTCCTCCCGCGAGAGAGTTTTGCATTTTTACTAAAAGCATTTTGCAATGCTTTGCATAAAGGAATTTTTTCAAAAATACTTGTATACGTCTCCTGGACTATCCAAAAATTGCTGGTTTCAAAAACAAATAATACTATAACCTATCGCCTAGTACCTCTATTATATTAATGTTACCATAGCATTAAATTCCATAGCTAATGAACATATAATAGAGATAGTAGGCCATAGATAGCCGAAACGTTGGTGTACCTTGTCTTGACTATCAGGAGTCTGTTTGTACTGACCCACTTTATGTTTTGGCTGCTTTTTGCATTGTGCTTTCCCTAATATTGCATATTTCATATGGTTCAGCTATTTGGTTTTTCTTTTGTTTATTTTTGTCAAGAGCCTGTGGGGCTGCCTTACTATATGCTACATATTGTGTGCAGTAACTTTATGTAACATTTGGTATTGTGATACTATTACTTTTGTTACTGCTATTATATATTTTTGTATTTAATAAAGATATTTTTTATTATAGTTTTAGTATATTATTTCATGGTTGTGCCATCTTGATTTATTGTGGTTACACATTTATAGGACCTTGGAGAGTCTTTCGTGCAGACACGCACCCTTTTAGTGACTATTTTATGAAAACAGTGTGCAGGATATCTATTTTGTTTCAAGAAAAAGATCCTGACACATCACACTTGAGCAATCACACATGAGCGACCAGACTCTGCAATGAGACACCAGGAAGTGTCAGATTTATGATGGATAGCCAGATGAAAAATAACAAGGCCTCTGCTGCCTAATTAACCCCTTAAGGACCAATAACAGAAATGTTCAGTCATAAATGCATTGACTTTAAAGACCCTTGTTCCTTAAAGGATTAAAGAGCCACCACTGCCTGAGCCCCTCCTCCAGTGATGGAATACTAGGGCCCGGTTGCAAGTGTGACTGCTGCGACTCAGGACAAGTACTAGCCAGTGGCATAACTACCAATCAACCAGATGGCATGGAACGGCTGTCCACATAGCTGATGGGTAGCGCTATGAAATGCACGAGATTTAGAATTGAAGGGAAATACAGATGTATGGTCTGGTTTTGAGACTTCTTTCTCCATTTTGACCTAGAAGCTAGGAAGAGTGTTATCATGTCTCGTGGGGTTGATACTTGGGTAGCAGGATGTTTAGGATGTAATTGGATTGTAGAGATACTGCAGGTTTGTCACCATCCTAAGAAGAGGACTAATTCCTTGACTCCTTGATGATGGCGAACTCAATAATGCAGATTGTCTCCTGTTCACAAGCCTTTAGAAATGCCAGCCACCGTTAAGTGGCGAATCTGTCCAAAGAACACTTATCTGACCAATCTCCAATAAGCAAATGTAAAATAACACGATAATAACAATATCTCTGTGGTTTATTCGGACATATGGTCTTCTGATCTTTGGGTACTAGCTTGCTGTAATTGTATCAGTGACGTAAATCACTTTGGACTTGGGGTGCATGGACCTGGAGGCATATTTGTAGGGTGCAGGCCTCATAATCCATATTATATCATTGGCCTCTCTTGTGTGCAGCAGAGCGTTTATGTAATCTGAGTTGGACAATAAATGTATTCTTGCATAGCTGTCTATTGTATGGCCCATGTGTATCTTGTTATCTTTCTGAGAGGATTAGCCTTCCAGCATATCCTTGTCTCAGGAATGTGTTTATATTTGTTTATATTTGAGTTTGTTATATTGAGTTGGGTAATGTGCTTTGTCAGACAATCACTGGCTCATTATCTGTTTGCTGATCACAATTACATTGTCTGTCTGGGAATGTTGACCAAATGTTTAATCTATTCTAGGGTCAGTTTTTGTGTATGTAAATGACCCATGTTTGATCGTATAAATATGTGTGCCTGTTCCCATTTAAAAGAGTTCCATTCTGACCCTACATGCAGTCACGACTCATGGTGTGGGTAGCAGCTACATACAGTGGTAGCTATTCCATAGAAAACCTTCAGATCTGCAGCCACGGCTTATTTCTGGGGGATGCAAGCAAGGTTGTCTACGTGCCGCGGTCTTTAAGCTGTGGCTAAGGACTGGAGAAAGGCACGAGAGTCATCAGGGGAACAAGGGGGGGTCCAGAAAGGAAGCGGAATTGACAGATGAGATCCTATCGGGGTGCTGAGATCTGTTACAGTATCCATACGAAAAGTTGGTGTGCTACATAAAGAGAGTCTTTACTTACAGAAGAGGTTATTAAGGTGTTTATTCTCTGAGTCTCAGCAGTACAAGTCGTCATCTTGCGATGTACAGACAGGTGGTCAGCTGAAACAAATCTTAATTTCATCAAAACTGGACATGACAGGCTCGGCTTCTGTGGATGTTGCAATGTGTGAGAGTGTGTGACATTGTGTGTATATGTGAATGTGCGTGGGGAAGATTGTGCGTGTAAATGTGAGTGTGTACGTGTGTAACTGTGTGTCCCGATGAGAAACAAAGTGTATATATATATACGTACAAAATGCAGCTATTCTTTTTTTTACTAAAAACTAGAATATTCGTACATGGTCACAGTCAGCAGCTTAGTGGTCAGAGTGTTCCAAGAACAGATATGCAGCGTAAGCGAGTGTAGAACCTCGTATTGGTCAGTTTTGTTTGGCTACCTACAGACAGAGCAATGTCACTGCAAACCATCTGGCGTCATGTCAATCAAATTTCACGCATGCCTATTCCTGACCCCAATTTATATAGGATATATAATATTTAACAGCAAATAAATGGCTGACGCCAGCATGGACTGTATTTTCAAGATTTATGGTGTCGTATTCATGCGTGTCAGGATTCTAGATGAAACACTTTATAGATTTTATTATATTCAGACAAAGAGAAATGAGGGTTTCAAGATTGCTCCTACTCCTGCTGTGAAAAGATAAACCTGGGGATGCACTGAAAAGAAAATATGTATGTATGTTACAAACTGTTTAGGGAAGCCTACCACCCAACTCACTGACGCAACCAGTCCATCACTCACACCAGTCCATCATTCCCACCTTGCAGTCCATCACTCCCACCAGTCCATCGCTCTCTCCTTGCAGTCCATCGCTCTCTCCTTGCAGTCCATCGCTCTCACCTTGCAGTCCATCACTCTCATCTAGCAGTCCATCACTCTCACCTTGCAGTCCATTACTCTCACCTAGCAGTCCATCACTCTCATCTAGCAGTCCATCACTCTCACCTGGCAGTCCATCACTCTCACCTGGCAGTCCATCACTCTCACCTGGCAGTCCATCACTCTCACCTTGCAGTCCTCTCCTCCTGTTTCCACCACCAACCCTTCTAGATTGTGAGTTCCCACGTGAATAGGGCCCTCGTTTCCTATTGTACCAGTTTGTCAATTGTTGTTCAATGTATTGTAACCCTGTCTATATTGTGCCCATTGTACAGCGCTGCAGAATATGCTGGCGCTATATAAAGAATAATAATAATAACTAATAATAAATGGGTGGTACAATGTGTATTTGTTTTTAATAATAAGCAATAATGAGAGTTTTCTTTTTACTGGTTATACGAAAAAGCTATTTATTATATTTAATAACCTTTTACTGCAATAGCTGAAACTACAATCTAAACACAATAGTCATGTATATCACCACATCTCATGCTTATGCTTAATGTGCAAACCGAAATCTGATCTGTCGCCCGCAGAGGGCAGCATATGATAACGGTACGAAGAGAATCATTTGCTGGAAGCATTAAATCTTGCAGATAGGGTGGCAAAGAAATAAACGTGGTATTTACTGCTGTATTCTGAGACACCTTAACCGTACAAAGTTGATGGAAATTTACAGGAGAAAGCAATCGTACACAATTTGGAAATTTTACTTTATTATTCGAGTTTCTATTTTTTTTTTTTATTTAGGAATTGAAAATAACCATCATTAGCATTTCTTTAAAATCTTTAG
Source organism: Leptobrachium leishanense (assembly GCA_009667805.1). NCBI lineage: Eukaryota > Metazoa > Chordata > Amphibia > Anura > Megophryidae > Leptobrachium > Leptobrachium leishanense. Next base: position 59,382,274 of record CM019067.1, read on the forward strand.
ACCAAGTGTTTGAATACTTTCCATTTCTCTTTTCTTAGCTTCGTACTAACATTATCCGAGAAGCTGTGGGAACAATAAGCGCTGAAGAAAAGTCCTAATACAGCTATTTTATTTTCTAATTTCAAATATGCTGGCCCATTTACCACGTCCTGCAAATCCCTGTGGTTAAATCAGGTGTTGTACAAGCATTAATGAAAATTTTAATGCTTCAAAGGGAGGCAGAATTAGCCTAGAATAAAAATGGCAGATTGAGGAGGAGCGAAGACAACGGGTATATGGAGGGACTAGGTATAAAAGGATGAGCTGGTGTGATCAGGTGATTACTGCTGGGGCCACATGGGTCACAAGTGCATCCGTTGTGACCCCCAGCATCCGTCACAGCATATCGATGGATTGGCAGGTAGGACCACATAATATAATGTGCATACTTTTAATGCACCTTACAACAGACGTGGATTTTACCTCCTCGCTGAACCGCTACTAAGGACGTCAGACGGGTCTACAAAGCAGAAGCCTGCATAGGGGTATGTGATCACAGTGAAGTGGCCACACGGGCATCCATGTAGAAAGAAAGACGGTTCTGACCGACATTCTTTCCACACTCATGTAGGCCATTTGGCCTTCCAATGAGATGGACCATTGAGACACTCAGGGTTATTCAGAGAGGTGAAAAGCAGGAGAATGACTGGAGAATGGAAAATTCTAGGTCAAAATAGCCAAACCAGAAAAAATCTCTCATTTATCTCACTTTCCAAATCGGCTATTTTGACCTAGAATTTTACGTTCTCCAGCCATTCTCCTGCTTTTCACCTCTCTCTGAATAACCCTGTAAGCTCAGTGAGGTCAAAGTGTTGATTTGGAGGCTCAGAGATGACAATTTTTAATATTACACAAATGTAAATCAAGTGCTAGGCTACTCATTATATGGGGAATTGTGTAGAACCAACAAGAAGATTGCATATTTAAGCTAAATGATCTAAATAGAAAAATATTTCCAGACTTTGCTATTTTACCTGCTTGATTACTTGGCCTTAACATTTGGAATTCTGTTCTTAAGTCTCCATGTGTACCTGCTTGTGTGAAAAATTATGAATACATCTACAGGTTGGACACCCCTGATCTGGAATTTGGAAATACGGAAGACTCCAAAATCCAGCATTTTTGGAGTCTTCTGAATTTCAGATATACTTATCTTCCGATGCACCAGAAGGGTCCTGCTGTTATGGCTGCAGCACTACGAGCAACGCTGGGAGATTGTATGGAGCCTTAGAATGGGACATGCTGCCCAGAGACAAGTTGGGTCTGAGCAGCGTGTCCCTCGAAAAAGACTACTCGGTGTCTCCCAGTTTTTATACTTTATGGATATTCCATAAAGTAATCTGGATTTAGATTCAGATTGACACAGGAGCTCCAGGTCCATCTCTTAAAAAGGTTCTGTTAAAGGTTTACCAAGTGACTCCATCACAGAGAAGGATAGGACAAAGGCACGTTGGTGAGGAAGGCATGAGACAGATACAACAGGATGGGAAGAATGGATCAAAGATACAACACGATTGGAATGTGCAAAGACACAATGATGATCCAAGGGATGGAACAAATACACAACAAAATCTTCAGCTCCATACTTGTGTTGCCCCTGATCCAGCTCTACATGGAATAGATAGAAGCATATGGGATTAACCATTGAAAAATATAAACAAAAGTATTAGTCGATCCTTTTTTGCCAGTTAAAAAAACAAGACAAAGATTGTGATGCTGTGCTCTCTTGAACATGTATGCTCAGTATTACGGTCAAAGGTCATGATCAGGCACACCTGTGTTCAAGTAAGAATAAAAAAGATCTATCCCAACATGGGACTTGGGAGTGATTTCACATTTCCCCTACTGTGAAAAATCTGTTATTTCATAGATGTAAAGAATGCATCCTTGTGCATCCTCTCGCAAGAAGTGAAATCAACATTATCTTCTGTCTAAAAAATATACATAGATAATTGCGTGTAGAAATTCCATTAAAACCAGGCAGCACTGCAAGCTGGCAGGCAGATAAATAGTATAGCATAGACAGAAGCTCAAATCTACAAAAAAAGAGAGAATATTGGTCTGCTTTAATGACCATTAGAGTATTAAGGCCACCACCACATCAAGACAATCTCTGAGGTGGGTCCTAACCTAGTGAAACACCACAAAAACGAAAAACATAATATGCAACAAAGCACAATGAAAAAAAACACAAAACACACCAAAGTGTCATTAAGGAGACAGCCCCAAACATGTAAGGTGTCATTTAGTATGTGCACTATTCTTTTTATATTCTTTTTTCTCTCTTTCTGTGTATTGTGTAACAAATATACAAGAGCTGGGAGAAGTCCTTCAGTTTATGTTTTATTTATTCTTTTTAATGCATATATTTACTTATGATAACACTTTTACATTAAAATTGTCATTTGAGCTTTGAATCCCTTGTGTCCATGCTGAATTAGGCTAGGGTCAGACGAGCGGGATTTCTACGGACTGTGCGTCCATGTAGTACGGACGTACGTTAGTACGGAAGACGCAGTAGTGGCCACACAGTCTGTTTTTTCACTGACGTTATTTTTGACGGATGTAGGAGGGAAAATAAATTAAAATGCAAAACCATTTTGTCCGTGAAAAATGCTGGACGTATAAATGCAGTCCGACTGACCACGTTCCATCACTCACACACAAAGCTATGCGGACGTTGCGGACGCAGCGCACTTTGTGCGGCCATTCTAGGGGTTATACGTTCTTGCCTGCCTTGTGTCCGTGGGCCACGGCCATTGTGCGTCCGCAATTCAGTGCGGACGTACTTCGTTTGTGGGACTCCATTGGCCTTTATGTCATGCTATCACAGACGTACTTTTGTGCGCCATCACGGACGTGAACACTACGCTCGTCTGACACCAGCCTAAAAATAGAGATTTTCAGTTTACCAATGTATGACATCATCAGTGCTGGACTTGTTCCCGGCAGGCAGTATATTCAAAATTCTATCTGCCAAGTGACAGCTGTGTGGACTATGGAAATGGAAACTAGTCTACTCCACACAGCGATATCGACCAAACGGGGCGGGATGGAGGGGGGATATGAGGTGGCACTCCAGGCAGCCTGGCTACCTTAATTAGCTGAAGTGGTCAGGGATCAGGGTGCGTTGAGTGTCCCTTTAAGCTCAATTTCCACATCCAGACAAACCACTTTATAGTCAAGGCTCTTAGTGTGTGTTCTAACCTGATGCCAACACAAAACCTGCTACCTTCTTTCGGATCAGAGACAAAATGTTGCACCAAACATCCCACAAAAAGAAAATGTGCCAACAGCAGCAAATATAACCCAGCTGCGCAGCACAGAATATAGCCAATTTGGAATATAAAAAAGCATGTTTCAGATCAAACCATTAGAGGATATCTAAGGGTCTGACACATTCGTCTGTTTCCGATAATCGGAACCTCGTATTAAAATATAAAATCCTACAGAATGATGTGTGAATGACTCTGGAATGACACACAGAATGATGCACATGCACCAAAATTACTCACAGAATTCAGCATATGCTCCAAAATGAAGCACAGGATGACGCATATGCTTTAAAAATGATGCACAGAATGGGGCATATGCTCCAAAAATGATGCACAGAATGGGACATATGCTCTAATTATGATGCACAGAATGGGTCAAATGCTCCAAAAATGATGCACAGAATGGGTCATATGCTCCAAAAATGATGCACAGAATGGGGCATATGCTCCAAAAATGATGCACAGAATGGGGCATATGCTCCAAAAATGATGTACAGAATGGGGCATATGCTCCAAAAATGATGCACAGAATGGGGCATATGCTCCAAAAATTATGCACAGAATGGGGCATATGCTCCTAAAATGATGCACAGAATGGGGCATTTGCTTCAATATTGTGCTCCGAATGCATAATTTGATCCAAACAAATGACACACAGTATGACACGTTCCAAAGTAATCCGAATTTATAAAACTATCAGGGTTATTCAGAGAATGTGAAAAGCAGGAGAATGACTGGAGAATGGAAAATTCTGGGTCAAAATAGCTGATTTGCAAAATGAGATGAATAGGAGAATTTTTCTGGTTTGGCTATTTTGACCTAGAATTTTCCATTCTCCAGTCATTCTCCTGCTTTTCACCGCTCTCTGAATAACCCTGTATATATTCGAATATGGCCGATTTATAATTGGATCGGTGCGGATCAGTTCAGTTAATTTTTATTCGCAGAGCGATCTGGTTTGGATATCGGCAAATTGGATTTCTTATCGATCCAAAACATAGACTTACCATTTCTTCGGCTGAATTCCGACTTGATCTGAACCATAAAGCACATGTCTTGTCAATGGAATTCGATGTGCACACGACCAATTTTTGATATGTTTTATGTGTGAAGTGGGGCTGAATACTAGCAGTAGTGGTAGCCGAGCACAAGTCTGATTTTTATGTAGTGTGAGAGATTTTTTTTCTCCCTTACTTTCAGAATTCTTATGGTGAGGCTTCACTGTCCACCTGTTTAATTCCCGGATCTTCGCAGTGGACACCCATTAATGATTTGTTTTTCTTGTTCGTATCTGAATCGAGTTGACCATTTTTCCTCCAACCAAAAGGTTAACTTCCTCAGCAACATTTCTCTGCAATTCTGCAGATGTGCAAATCCTCCCTGATCCTCTGTGAAGCCCATGAATAGTTTCATCAGTTGCACGCAGTAACTACAGTAACTGAATATCATATCCGCACATCGTTCGGCAAGCTTATAATCCGTCACTCAATTGGTGTTAGATTTACAAACACGATATCTTCAAGCAATAAGTGTTTCGCATTGAAAGAGATATTTACATCATACAAATTCCAAAGAATAATGAAAATATGTTAATGGCAGTTATAATAACAGATGAACATCTGTGCCATTTTATTCAAGGAAAAAGCAGGATCTGTTAGCTTTTGATGGGTTGTCCTTGGGTAAAAGAAAATTTTCTTTTTTTTTTTTGTCTGTGTGAAGATTTTCCGACTCGGTGGCGAACAATACGATTCTAACCTACTGTTCGTCGCTAATTATTTAGCTTCGTTATTGTTCCGCAATAATGCATATGCAACATGTATGCCGGTTCCACTGTTACTCAAGGTTTCTCTTTTGTAACGTTAATATATTAATAATTTGGAGGCGACGATAACCTATGAGACGCAATAATGAGGACAAAGACAATTTCAGGCAAAAAGCTCGTTTCTCAAACGCCTGTTCTGCAAATGAAATACATTTTACAGACTTCCAAGAAAGATGGGAGAACAATGATGGAATAGAAATAATTCATTGTTTACGGGTGCTGTTTTACATGTGATATCTACCTTTTGCGTTGATCATTTTTTCCCTTACCCCAACAAAGACACATCTGAGCTTTCTTAAAAAAAAAATAATATATAATAATACTAATAAAAAAGGCGAGCAGAGTTAAACTGCTGCAGGTGGTAATTGCGTGATAAAATAGTATATTAAATATAAATAATGCATTCGGGTTGATCGTGATGAAGGTGGAGTACTTTGCATCACCTTAAGAAAGGAATCGACACGATACAATCAGTTCGTTGATATGAAGATGGTGCCATAGTCAAGCTCCCTTAATAAAAGAGTACCGCGTGAGAATACGTCACGCTCCAAGCTGACATTTGGATTTTTCGTGAGGGCAGATAGGTACCGCAACGAAGAATTTATGCCTAAATTATTTATTATATTCCATATCTTATCATTAATAAATGCAGGATGGCCTTATATAGATAATACCTTCTTAACAGAGAAGCCATGCAGCAGAATTGTGTTTACTGGCACTCCGGCCCATAAATCCTCACTGTTACATCTTTACTTTTTTGTTGTAGGATTGGCCGAATGCCACAATCCATTGTGATTTAGTGAGATAAAGCAAGGGCAAGATGTTCTCTGTTCCTCTGCACCTTTGCTTGATAAGTTTGCACAGGCAAGAAAAATATGATTTCTGCCTTACAGCGACCTTCCAGAAGGCAATAAGAAATGAAGACAGATGTGCCGTGTAGATTAGAGGTCATCTTGTGTTTAATCCAAAGAGCGATACTGGTACAAACATTTCAAAAATGATATGTCTTATTTTCAGTGTAACATACCCTACTGCAACCTCCTGGATTAGGGGGTGCAAGGCGTAAAGAATCCTTTTTGCCTCCTGTAGTTACACCCACAGTGACTTGCAGGGCCGCCATTAAAAGGTATATGCATGTCTAGAAATTTTTTTTTTAAATTGACATTTAAACACTTTTATCCCTATAGACAAACTAGAATAAATCAATAAACGTTTTAAAAATATGTAAATTTTTTTATTTTCTTGCTTTAAATTCTGTCATTTCATCTTCTCCGGCGACGCTCCTCAGCTCGGGGTGTTTCTTCAGCTCCCACTTCCTGAATATACCCCGCCCACTACTATACCCACTATTCCATCCATCAAAGCTTCACATGAACTACATTTCTTGCTCCATCTGGCACACAGCCCCCATGCACCCCACTACTTCACATACTCCACTATTACCTTCACCTAGTGTGTCACCCCTCTCCTCTTAGATTGTAAGCTCTTAGGCAGGGTCCTCTCTCCTACTGTTCTGTATGTTTAACTTGTATGGACATTTGTTATTCTGTCTCCCCCATTGTACAGCGCTGTGGAACTTGCTAGCGCATTTTAAATACCTGTGACTGTATGAACTAACACAAGCTGTGCAGCTCAGGACCTCAGACTGGGGTAACCGAGGAACTGAATATTAGCATCTCTACAACTGTGAATGCAAAACTCACTCACCCGCTGACTCGCTCACACACTCACGCTCTCTCACAAACAGACTCACTCACCCACTGACTCGCTCACTTGCGCGCTTTCAAGATTTACATACTCACTGTCTCACTCAAACTCCCTCACACAGTCACTTCCACTCACTTTCTTGTGCTGTCTGTCTCTTGTACGAGTGCTCTCTCTCACTGCACCTTTTCTTGTGCTCTCTCTGCTTTATCTTGCTGTCTTTCTCTCTTTACCGTTTCTTGCTGTGTCTCTGTGCTTTTCTTTGCTGTCCCTCTCTCTGCTGTCTCTTTATCTCCCTGTGTGTATGGATTTCTTTCCTTCCCTGTCTCTGCAGTAGCTGAGGGTGAAAGTTCAGCCCCGCCCTCCCCTCAGCTCACAGTGCAGGAGGGAGGAGGAGCAACAAAGACGCACATGCTCAGTGCGTTTTTTTTAGCTCTCCCTAGGTATAAGCACTGATTGGTTAGCTCAAACTGCCTCCTGAGGTGGGCATGGAAAACTGTAAGAAAGAAAAGCCGGTAAATATGAAAAAATATCATATTTACTTGCTTTTTATGCCTGCTGAATGAGACGACGGACTCAGAGAAGCAATGCACGTTTTTAAAAGCACACTAGCAAAGCACGCATGTCTCCTTTAATATATATTAGATTGGGAATCATTCTCTGGAGTAGAGTTTTCCAAATGGTGTGCCGTGACACATTAGTGTGTCGGCGTCAGGCTTCTGGTGTGCCGCCATGCTGCAGAGAAGGCAAATTATGCCGCACTGCATTGATGCGGAGCATTTGCCTGTACCTCCTCTGTCATTTTGGGAGGCGCCAGAACCCCGTGCCCTCCCAGCCAGTCGCCTTTACTCCATGGCATCGCTGGGAGGAAGTGATCATATAACATCACTTTCCGTGCTGCTGCAGATGGAAGTAGAGCCCCCTGTTGCTGGCTCAAAGAAAGCCATGCAAAGGAAGGGGTAAGGATGGGGTGGAGAAGAACATGATAAAGGGGGAGATGGACATGGTAATGGGGAGGTGGACATGATAAAGGGGGGAGAGGGACATGATAATGGGGAGATGGACATGATAAAGGGGGAGATGGACATGATAATGGGGAGGTGGACATGATAAAGGGGGAGATGGACATGATAAGGGGGACATAGAGATCAACATGAATAGGATGGAGGGAGGTGGACATGATATGGGGTGAACATGATAAAGATGGAGATGAGATGGAGAGGAATGATGCCACGGTGCGGGTAACGTGACAGTCATAGAGCTGGAAATAGGAAGTGGGATGCCATCCTGGAGGTGAATGAAAATATAGAAAATTTTAACAATTTTCCTTTTTTTAATCAGCCTTGCTAAACTAGAAAGTGATCCTTTCAGAGCATGCAGGATGCTCCAGATGGCATTTTTTTGTATGTCTATGTGTAGCTATTTCCAATGGAAAATACTCTCCATTTTTTTCAGATTCTACATACAGTCTGAATAATTCATAATCCAACAATTCATCCTGAGGTCACTGGAAATGAAAGGTGTTACCTTCCTGTATCTGCTTCAATACCACTTGTGATCCATCCCTTATCAGTTTAATATTTGTTCTTATGTTAGCCTCTTGCCTCTAAAGATGGTGTGATGCAATCGCTGTCAGATGGGCTTCTTGCATTCTTAAACATTCTTATCAGCCTTGAACCACTTCAGGATTATTTCTGCCATGAAGGATTTTTTCCAAGTATACTATTTTCTGGATTCACCTCCCAGACGAATAAAGAGCAATTGTTCGGGGGGGGGGGGGGATTTTAACTGGTTACAGCAACAGATGAATAATATGGCATGTATCTGAGATTGCTCCGTGACATCAGCCACAAAAAATGCAAATAAAGAAGCCGGCACCAAAGTGGGTACAAGGTACATGATATTGATCCCAAAATAACAAGATGTTTCGGTCCTTGGATTTTAATCAGACATGTCTCCATATATCCATATATCCTCTGTGGGTATATATATATAATTGTATATATATCATTCCTAATTGGTGCTACAAAATCTTGTGATCAATAAACATACCAACATGTGACAAACCATCACATAATTAAATAGAAGACATACAAAATATGGTACCAAAATATCCTGTCTATGTAACCTTCCCAAACCTTATGTTGTCAATCATAAGATTCACAATGGACACAAGGAGGGACAGGAAACACTTTCCAGATTCTGATGATGTTCTATAATGACAGGGAAAAACATATATAAATATATAACTAGAGAAAAAAGGTGTCATCTGCGCTCGTTTCTATATATTTCCATGTACAACAAAACACTATCAGGAGGTTTTAGTTTGTTTTAATGGCCATTGAAACGTAAGCTCACTCGCCCCGACAAGGCACCTCTTTGTAGAGTGAGTCCTAACCAATGTACCAAAAGCTGCTCTTCTGAGCAACTACATGCCCTTTTCAGCTAAGGAGAGGCAGAAAGATGGTGGGTTTTATTTATACACGCACCAAACACTTCCCATTTGGGGTTGAAAACAAAAACATGGAAAAAGGAACAGCAGCAAAAATGACTAACTGGTGTTACAGCATAATATACATACATACAGAAAAAATGGCGTCACGCCTATACTCACCAGAGCGGCTGCAACAGCCAGGAGTAACAGCCCAGTTCATGTATAAAACATAACAAGAGAAAAAAGATGTCATCTGCGCTTGTTGCTATATATTTCCATGAACAACAAAACACTATCAGGAGGTTTTTGTTTGCCTCTCCTTAGCTGAAAAGCAGCAGGAGGGGCATGTAGCTGCTCAGAAGAGCGGCTTTTGGTACATTGGTTAGGACTCACTCTACAAAGAGGTGCCTTGTCGGGGCGAGTGAGCTTACGTTTCAATGGCCATTAAAACAAACTAAAACCTCCTGATAGTGTTTTGTTGTACATGGAAATATATAGAAACGAGCGCAGATGACATATTTTTTCTCTTGTTATGTTTTATACATGAACTGGGTTGTTACTCCTGGCTGTTGCAGCCTCTCTGGTGAGTACAGGCGCGACGCCATTTTTTCTGTATGTATATGTAGCGATGTGTTTAAAAAGACTGTTCTGCTGCATTTACTTGCAATGGCCACCAGAGGGAGACAGAGACCATGGAAATTTATGCTGGACAAACACAAGGCACGAAACTACCTTTTCCATGATGCTTTGCGTAAGGACAGGAAGTGGGTGTGTAGGAAAGGAAAGGCATCACCAGCCTTGTGGAAAGCATGCTCAGAGTGAGCTGGGAGCTGAAAGGAGAAGGAAGCAGGCCGAGCTGTGGAGGATCGTGACCAGGCCAGAGCGCAGGGGCTACCTCGCTGGTGCTAGGGGATCGGGACAGTGACCCTGCAGAGACCTATCTATACCCACGCTGCGATCAAGGCAAGCAGAGGACCCGAGTGAGGAGTACCGCAAGTCCATTGGATGGGAGAGCAGGCGGTAGCTGGACAAGTCCGGGTGGGAGCAAGGAAAGCCAGACAACGGATCCAGTAGCCAGTATCACAGCCAGGCATTAAGCGGAGAGACGTCCTGGGTCAGCGGAGCCTTGGTGATCGAGCGGATGGGTGAGAGGCCTCCAAGGCCGGTTTATAAAATCAAGAAAGCACGCTGCTGTTTGTTTCCAAAACCCACAGGGCCCCAACTTGACTAGTCGAAGACATCGTTATAAGTAATTCACTGGCCAGTTGAATAGTACCCGGGTACCATATACACACACGTACACACCCTTTACATTCCGGGACTTAACCTGTGCGGGACTCATTTGTTACGAATCGGAACAGGGGTTAAAGATACGTTCCGAATATATTTTTCTCTTTTCCGCTGCGCGTTTATCGTAATACGAAGAGATTGTATTTTTGGGTTTTGCTACGTGTCCCTTTTTCGAATATTCGTGCAATTGCATTTCTTTTCTGTTCGGTTGTGAAGATATTATTTTTCCGAAATACGAAGCCTCGTGTTTCGTTTCTTTCCCGCTACGCGTTTTTACCGCGATACGAAAGTACTGTAATATACCTGTGAATACCGTGTCTCAACATCTGCTTATTATTTTAGTAAACTATTTAAATTATAAAAACTCACAACGGTGTTGGAGTATATTTATTCCCTAGTGCGGGGAGACTGACCCGTGGTTCAATTTTCAGCGGCTCCTCCGGGAGTGAGCGCTACACGTGGGGGCTCGTTTCCGGGATCTCAGTCTCTGGAAAAACCGCATTTAAAGGGTTAAATATGGATCCAGATGAAGCAGCAGAGTGGTGTAAAGCACAGGGTGGCCAGTTAGAGTTGAGTGTAGTATTGGATATTCCTGTAGGCACCTGGCAGAAGAGCAGATCCGCCTGGCCGTGGCAGCGTTGGCACCTGACCAGCGGGGGTTTCTAGCGGACATTAAAGTGAACCCAGAGACTTCTCACACGTATGTTCTTTTTGAGTGGAGAAAGGGTGTTCCTGTGTGTTTTCAGGACGTGAGTATACAGCTAACCGACGACGTGGAAGTTCGTCTGATCCAGCCAAGTAAGCCACATGGTGATTCAGCGAACATTCCTGCATCCAGCCCGCTGGCCATGATCGGGCCGGAGTTCATTGCTGCTATTGGAGACCTCGTGGTTAAGTGTCAGAGGGCTCACCCTTCTTACATCAGCTTCGGATATCGGAAGTTGGAAAAATTTTCAGGAAACTTGCCAACTCCGGCGGGAGAAGGAACCTTCGAAGAATGGGTGGAACAAGCGATGCAGGCTCTGGATGAGTGGGACGTCTCTGAAGCGCAGAAGAAGCAAAGAATTACTGAGAGCTTAAAGGGACCTGCGTCAGAGGCTGTCAGGAATCTGAAGCTGAGTAAGAGAGACTGTACTGCTCTAGATTACCTGAACATATTACAGGAAGTCTTCGGGCGAACGGAAAAGGCTGCTGAGCTAATGTACCAATATGAGCATACTTACCAGAAAAGGGGTGAGAAGATGACAGAATACATGAGGCGCCTGGATAAGATACTGTACCAAGTACTTTTGAAGAAAGGAACAGACCCCACTACAGTAGATCAGGTTAGAATGCGTCAGATATTGAAGGGTGCCTTACCTTTAGATCCTGTGATGTTGCAGCTGAGGACTCGAGAAGGTAATAAAGAGTTAAATTACCTAGAACTGATTCGAGTTGTTCGGGAGGAAGAAGCCCTTCTGGAAGAGAAGCTTGGAAAAAGGGGAGAAAAGGTCTATGCGCAACCCATAGAGTATAACGAGTGTTCATCAGATGAGGAAGATCCGGAAGAGACATATGAGCCGGAGATAACTCAAAAGTCGTCAAACCAGGTGTATGGTGAGATACAAAAGACTCTCGCGAGAGTACAAGAAGCCCAAGTTAAGATGGAACAGACACACACGGACCTATGCCGGACAATCTTGAAAGTAGTAGAAATGCAGACTGAAATACTGAAGTCTCTCTCAGATACGAACAGCAGCAGTTGCTGTGGTCTCCGACAGAGGATTTTCAAATGAGCCACAGGAAGAAAGTGTGCCCTCATCCTCGTGGGGAAGATGTTTTGCCTGTAGAGAATTCAGTCATTTCAAGGCTCAGTGCCCAGAAAGGAGACAGGGAGGGTCTCTATATGTGCCTGCTAGACCTAGAAGATCCTCTCCCTGGAGGTCTGATCCTATGTCACAGGAGGAAAATGTATGCCCGCAGTCACCACGTATGAGGACAAGGGTTAGAGTACAACAGACTGGGTCTACCTCTCCTGCTGCTACGAAAAAGTTCCCTGACAAGTTGATAGGTCCTTCGCCCATCATCCCGGTTCAAGTGGAAGGAGTCTATACTAAGGCTCTTCTAGATTCAGGTGCTCAAGTAACGCTGATTTACCGAGACTTCTATCAGAAATATCTGAAGCATATACCCCTGAAGAAATTGAAGGATCTCGAAATCTGGGGTATGGGAATGGAGAAGTTTCCCTATGATGGATATATACAGGTGAAGCTAGAATTCAGTTCGGAAATCGCTGGACAACCGAGAGTATGTGACACGTTGGCAATTGTGTGTCCTCGTCCCTCGGGAGCTAATCGAAGTTCTATGATAGTGGGGATGAACGCTGATGTGTTGAGACACCTCTTAACCCCGCTGGTCACGGAAGAGAATCCTGCTCCTAAGAAGGCACACTCGATGTCACGACCGGCCTGTCCACGGAGGGTCAAGGAACAGAGAACCACTACAGAAATAAGAAGGCTGAGGAGAACGGAAGGGACAGAGAAGGCCCTAGGTTCAGGAAAGACTGTACAAGTACCGATTGGAGACAAATTATCTGTGCCTGGTCTGCCTATATCCCGTCCGACTCCTACTATTCGGTCTCATCAGTTACGCTCCGTTAGAGAGAGTGAAGAAGACAGTGAAGAAGAAGGCTGGTGTCTGAGCTGGGTGTGGGCACCTGAGTCCCAGAGCGTCAAGCCGGTTTCTGACTGGGGTGAGAGTGATTTAGGGTCTGATATCTCTGAAGTTATGACTCGAGCACCTGCAGTACCTGAGACCTGGGAAGTTCCTGAAGTTTTAGAGGAAATATCCATAGATTACAGTTCTATGCCTTCACTGGAGGGCTCATATTCCGAGGAAGTGTTGGCTCCAATGGCTGATGAGAGAATTGAGCCTGTAGAGTCAGCTCTCCTGACTGAAGAGGTTCTTGAAAAATTTGAACCTAAACGTTCAGTACGACCCCCTCAGAGACTCACATTTGATTCACCAGGACATAGCACAGAGGAGGCTGTAACAACTGGGCGGAGGTTTCCAGAAGTGTCAGCTCTAATTGCCAAGGTGTCTAAGGGTTTGGGGGAGATTGAGGAAAATTGCTGCCTGTTGTCAACCCTGAATATATAGGCTAAAGTTAGAAATGTTAAGTAGAAATGTAATGCAACTGTTGTTATGTTATGTATGACCGACACATGTACCCGTTACACGCCCTTGGGAGGACCCAAGAGTTTAGGGGGGGGAGAGTGTAGCGATGTGTTTAAAAAGACTGTTCTGCTGCATTTACTTGCAATGGCCACCAGAGGGAGACAGAGACCATGGAAAGTTATGCTGGACAAACACAAGGCACTAAACTACCTTTTCCATGATGCTTTGCGTAAGGACAGGAAGTGGGTGTGTAGGAAAGGAAAGGCATCACCAGCCTCGTGGAAAGCATGCTCAGAGTGAGCTGGGAGCTGAAAGGAGAAGGAAGCAGGCCGAGCTGTGGAGGATCGTGACCAGGCCAGAGCGCAGGGGCTACCTCGCTGGTGCTAGGGGATCGGGACAGTGACCCTGCAGAGACCTATCTATACCCACGCTGCGATCAAGGCAAGCAGAGGACCCGAGTGAGGAGTACCGCAAGTCCATTGGATGGAGAGCAGGCGGTAGCTGGACAAGTCCGGGTGGGAGCAAGGAAAGCCAGACAACGATCCAGTAGCCAGTATCACAGCCAGGCATTAAGCGGAGAGACGTCCTGGGTCAGCGGAGCCTTGGTGATCGAGCGGATGGGTGAGAGGCCTCCAAGGCCGGTTTATAAAATCAAGAAAGCACGCTGCTGTTTGTTTCCAAAACCCACAGGGCCCCAACTTGACTAGTCGAAGACATCGTTATAAGTAATTCACTGGCCAGTTGAATAGTACCCGGGTACCATATACACACACGTACACACCCTTTACATTCCGGGACTTAACCTGTGCGGGACTCATTTGTTACGAATCGGAACAGGGGTTAAAGATACGTTCCGAATATATTTTTCTCTTTTCCGCTGCGCGTTTATCGTAATACGAAGAGATTGTATTTTTGGGTTTTGCTACGTGTCCCTTTTTCGAATATTCGTGCAATTGCATTTCTTTTCTGTTCGGTTGTGAAGATATTATTTTTCCGAAATACGAAGCCTCGTGTTTCGTTTCTTTCCCGCTACGCGTTTTTACCGCGATACGAAAGTACTGTAATATACCTGTGAATACCGTGTCTCAACATCTGCTTATTATTTTAGTAAACTATTTAAATTATAAAAACTCACAACGGTGTTGGAGTATATTTATTCCCTAGTGCGGGGAGACTGACCCGTGGTTCAATTTTCAGCGGCTCCTCCGGGAGTGAGCGCTACATATATATAAATATATATAACATTCCCAGTAAAAGAGTACCATGTAGTTGGGGCCCATCTAGCCGCTGATGGGCGGGACCGAGGCTGCCCATTCAAGTCAATGGGTCATACTAGTAGCACGCCCAGTGGCTTCAAGGCCCACCCACTGCAGGGACGGCATAGTACATCCTGCGGCGGGAAAGGGTTAATGGAAAACCTCTTGGTAGTGAGAGGTTTAGTCATTCTCGATGGTTGCCCAAGCAAGGGTGAAGACCTTCCATGATAAACCCAATGCTATGAATGTGTTTTCGTTGAGTAACGCCCACTGAAATATTTAAATCTTACCTTTTGCTGTTGCTCCTGTAATCCTAAAATAAAAGTGCATTATTCGTGTTATTAGCCTCTCGTTTATAAGATTGGAATCACTGACTGTGTTGCAACAAGTTAAATACAAATTCACTCACTAAGTACTGATGTGAAACCATTTAAATTATGCTGCTTATGAGCGTGTGTCGTCTGCCAGGGGCTAATGCCTAAATGATCACTGCGGAGAGTATTATCATAATTTAATTGAAGCCCCAGTCAGGTCAGGAAAGGCCGGAAACAGAAGAGCCTTTGTTATAGTCCCTGCTTGATTGATGGACTTTACGTTTCTATTCTCAATACAAATTCATTCCAAAATGGAAGACCTTGAAATTTTTCTCTGTTTAAGTGAGATAAAGAACCTAATATTTTCTAGAATAACATGAGCTTTGGGACCTTTTTTTAGAGGATAATTTAGTGCACCATTGCTTGAACAGACGCAGCCAGTAATGGTTTCCATTTTTAAACCACTGTTTTAAAGTTCTAAAAATAGTTTGGTAAAGAAATAGCAGTGCTTTGCTTTCTGATGATATGTACCGGTACTCAGTACTGTCACCTACTGGCAGCGCCGGCACTTCCATTAAGGCAGCACGGCATATTTTAATATATTTCTATTAGTATGTTTCCTATTTATGCTTATTTTAGTCTATTTTCATTTTAATATTTAAATGGATTTTACTGTATTTTAATTATATTTATTTTAATAGCATAGATTTCTCTTGATATTTATATTTTAATATAGGATTTAATAATATATATTTATTATATTTTAATATTTTGACATTTAAATTTTTAGTATTTTAATATTCATTTTAATATATTTATTAATATATTAAATTGTATATAATATAATATTTATTTATAACATTATAGGAATGTGTATATTAACTGTTTAATAATATTTCAATATTGTTTATTTTAATAATTATTTTAAAGGGACACTCTACGCACCCTGACCCCATTTAAATGGGTAGGCTATGGGGTGTGATGGGGCCAGTTTTTTGTATGTCCTTAGGTAAAAGGGCTGATTATTTGTTATTTTTTTAGCATGGAGGGCATGAAGGGACTGATTTTTGGCATACAGGGGCTGATTTAAGCATTAGATGAGTGTTGAGTAAAACCCACAGAGCTTGCACTCTAATGCGTCTTATGACATTTCCTGGTGAATACCCCACCTTTTATTCCTGGTAAAAAAGCACAGGTAAAGAGCAATATTTTTCTGCAAACTGCATGTTTTCATAATAGGTTTATCATAAGGCACACACACTATAGCAACCTGCACTCTAACTCACTGAGGGCCAGAGTTCACCGAGAGAGACACTATGCGGTCTGTTCTCGATTGAAGCACAGACCGTGTTGGTCTCTCACTCGGCCATCAGCTCAGATGAAGGGACCTGTCGACTGTTCCAATGGGTTGTGTCCAGCTCAGCCCCAGATTGTGTCGCGTTTTGACAAAGGGCAAGAATTAGCTGCTGTGGGCCCCATGTAAATTATTTGGCCCATGGCTGCTACCCCTTTTGGCCTGTAGTTAAGACAGCTTTGGTTACTAAACTTATGTAGCGCTCACTCCCGGAGGAGCCGCTGAAATTAAACCTCGGGTCAGTCTCCCCGCACTAGGGAATAAATATACTCCAGCACCGTTGTGGATTTTATAAATTATATAGTTTACTAGAATAAATGGCATATAATGAATAACACAGTGTTCGTAGATGTATTTACAGTACTTCGTAATGCGGGAAACGCACAGCGGAAAAGAAATACAAGGTTTCGTAATTCGAGAAACGCGCAGCGGAAAATAAATACGATTCTTCGTATTTCGGGGAAGCGCGCAGCGGAAAAGAATAATGAAAAACGTATCTTTAACCCCTTCTTGTGATTGGGGAGTGAGTCCTGCACAGGTCAAGTCCCGGAATGTAAGTGTGTGTGTGTGTTGCGGTACCCGGGTACTATATTCAACTGGCCAGTGAATTGCTTAAGAAATGTCTTCGACTAGTCAAGTTGGGGCCCTGTGGGTTTTGGAAACAAACAGCAGCGTGCTTTACTTGAGTTTTACAATGGCCTGGAAGGCCTCTCACCCATCCGCCAGATACTCGAGGCTCCGCTGACCCAGGACGTCTCTCCGTTCGATATTGACTGGGGTTACTTGCTTCTGGATCCGCTGTCTGGCTTTCTGCACCGGCCTCGACTTGTCCAGTTTACCGCCTGCTCTCCCGGTCCGATCGATCTGCGGGGTACTCCTCACTCGGGGTCCTCCGCTTCCTTTCTAGCCGCTTGGGTAATCTGGTGGATCACTGGGTCTTCTTCGGGAATAACTGATAACCTGATCTGTTCCTCTGTTAGGCCGCACTTGCGCTCCGGCCTGGTCACTGTTACTCTCTGCAGCACTGTGTCTTGTCTCTCTCACTCCCTGGCGTGCTCTGCCAGCTCTTTCCACGAGGCTCAGGATGTAACTCTCCCTGCTCCACCCACTTCCTGTGTCCGTTCCCAAAGCATGCCGGGAAATGTAGTCCCAATGTAATATTCAGTGTCTCACATTTCGCTTGTCTCCCTCCGGTGGCCAAAAATAGGTACTGCCACAACAAGGATTTAAACACAGCGCTACACTCTCCCCCTCCTAGAACTCTTGGGTCTCTCCAAGGAGGTACAACAGTTACATTACATTTCAACACAGTTTAGGCAACATATACAGGCTCAGCAGTAAGCATACACTGGGTTATATACATTTCTTCAAGTTGACTCATACTTTGGGCTACCTCAGCTAACATAGCAGACACTTCGGGCAACCTTCGCACTGTGGTGACGGCCTCTTCAGTGCTATGTCCTGATGAGTCGTAGGTGAGTCGCTGGGGCGGTCGAACAGAGCGTTTTGGTTCTGGCTCAATCAGTTCCTCTTCAGGTGGAAGTACTATAGGCGCTGGCTCAGTCCTTCTTTCTACCACTGGAGCAGACACCTCTTCGGAGTATGATCCTTCCAGTGAAGGCATAGAACTGTAGTCATAAGATTCAGCCTCAGGAACTACAGGGATTGCGACAGTCTCAGGAACTTCCAACTGAAATTCAGGAGCTTCAGGCCTCAAATTACTTTCCCACCGTTCAGGAACCGCGATAACCTCTTCAGGTTCCGGTGAGCGCATCCAGTCCAGACAAAAACTCTTCCTCACTGTCCCTTTCGCTTTCTTCGACAACCCGGGTCTGTTGAGACCGAGTAACAGGAGGCAAACGTGGAGCAGGCGGATTCGGCAGAGGAAGTTCGTCCCCAACTGCCATCCTCGCAGCCTCTCTCAAAGGTAACAAATGATTCCGGTGCCAGTTCTTAAGAGGCCCAGCCTTTCCATCCGGCCGGATTTGATACACCGGCAGGCCCGGCAGTTGCTTGCAGACAATGTAGACTTGAGAACTCCATCTATCCGCCAACTTTTGCCTCGCAGCAGCACCCAAGTTCTTCAACAAAACCCTATCACCGGGTTGCAGATCCTGTATCCGAACTTTTAAGTCATAGTTCCTTTTGTTCCTTTGCTCCCTGTTTCCTGAGGTCAAACGGGCCTGTTCAAACGCAGAGGCCAGATTCTTTCAAAGTCTATCCACGTAATTTCTATGGGAAGCTACCGACGTCTGGTCTAGAGATAACCCAAACGCCAAATCAACCGGCAGTCGAGCTTCTCTTCCGAACATAAGGCGGTACGGTGAGTATCCAGTGGCATCACTCTCCGTACTGTTATATGCATGCACCAGAGTAGCTATGTGACGACTCCAACTCTGCTTCTCTGTGTTTGACAATGTCCCCAGCATATTTAGCAGCGTGCGATTAAACCTTTCAGGCTGAGCATCACCTTGAGGGTGATATGGTGTAGTTCGGTTCTTTTGGATTCCCAACAGTTCCAACAATTGCCCAACAAGTCGGCTTTCAAAGTCTCTACCCTGATCAGAGTGTATTCTCCTTGGTAGGCCGTAGTGGACAAAGAACTTCTCTATTAGAACCTTGGCTACTGTCAGAGCGCGTTGGTCTTTCGTGGAAAAAGCTTGGGCGTAACGGGTGAAGTGATCAGTCGCTATTAGAATATTCCCTTGCCCACTAGCATCCGGCTCTAAGCATAGGAAATCAATGCACACCAAATCCATGGGTCCCTGACTCTGCAGATGGCTCATTGGAGCGGTTCGGGTCGGTAGGGTCTTCCTCTGAATACACCTCAGACATGAATGGCAATAACTTTCCACTTCAGCTCTCATGCAAGGCCAAAAGAACCTGTCTCGCACCAGCTTAAAAGTCCTTTCAGCACCCAAATGTCCATGCTCATCATGTAGCAATCGCAGCACACTCTCTCTATGTTTAGTGGGAAGGAATAACTGTTGGGTCTCTTCAGCATTGTTTGAGGGGCCCCTTCGGTAGACCACCCCATCCAACATCTTCAACCGTTCCCACTCTTTGTAGACCAATCTGGCTCCATCTGGGGAATTGGTCAGCAGAATTTCCCGCTGGTTCGCAGTTAGGGACTTTATGGTTAACGCAATTAAAGGATCTCTGGCCTGATCAGCTTTCAGGTCCTGTTTTGAAAAGGTAGGTAAACTTTCATCCCTCAGTTGCGTAGGGTTGCAGTAGAACTCAGGAACAGCCGCAGCCATGACTCCTATGGCCTCCGCTTCAATCCCTCCCTTGACCCGGCGCTCTGCTCCTTGACACAAAGCTTGTACCCCGTCTGGAGTTAACTGGGTCCATTCTGCAGTGTAGGGTCTTCTCGATAAAGCATCAGCATCTCGATTATTCACCCCAGGGCGATATTTCAGGCTGACCCGAAACCCTGACAGAGCGGCCAACCACCGATGTCCTGTTGCGTCCAGTTTCGCAGTAGTAAGGATGTAGGTAAGAGGATTATTATCCGTCTTTATCACAAACTCGGCTCCATACAGATAGTCCTTTAACTTGTCTACTACTGCCCACTTTAAGGCTAGGAACTCCAACTTGTGGGTAGGGTAGTTCTTCTCTGAAGGCGTAAGGCTCCGGCTCACGTACGCTACAGGCCTCAGCAATCCACCATACTCTTGATACAGGACTCCTCCTAGACCTTCTCTGCTGGCATCCACATGTAACTCATACGGCTTGTGAGGGTCCGCGTAGGCCAAAACAGGAGCTTGAGTTAGACTCTCCTTCAGCTTCAAGAAAGCACCTTCACAATGACTAGTCTATTCGCCCTGTATGGACTCTCGAGCTTTCCTTGGTCCTGGAGCTGACGGGTTTCGGTCAGAGGCCTTGCAGCCTTCCTCTGTGCTTTCCTTCTGTAGGAGTTTGTTCAGTGGTTGAGCTATTTTCGCGAATCCTCCTACAAATCTTCGATAATAGGAACAGAACCCCAAGAAAGATCTAAGTTCAGTGACGTTTCGGGGTCTAGGCCAAGAAGCTACAGCCTCCAACTTCCGAGGATCTGTCGAAACACCTTCTGCTGAGACCACATGTCCCAGATACGTAACAGACGGTAGACAGAATTGGCATTTCTCCAGAGACAGTTTCAATCCCTCTTCATGGAGCCTCTTCAAGACCTTCTCCCAACGTTGCTCATGTTCTTCCAGAGTCTTCCCGAACACAATTATGTCATCCAGGTACACTAATACTTCGATCAGATTCATGTCCCCGACTGTCTTCTCCATTAACCGTTGGAACGTGGCTGGAGCCCCCGTAAGGCCTTGAGGCATTCTGTTGAATTCAAAGAACCCCAGTGGACAGATGAACGCAGTCTTCTCTTTGTCTTCAGGATGCATAGGTATCTGGTGATACCCACTTCGCAGGTCTAGTACACTAAACCATTTTGCTCCAGACAAACACTGTAAGGCATCTTCTATCCGAGGAGTAGCATATTGGTCTGGGATGGTCCTCCGATTCAGCGTGCGATAGTCTATGCATAGGCGGACAGAACCATTCTTCTTCCGGACCATCACTATTGGAGATGCGTATGCACTCCTGGACTCTTGGATCACCTTGGTTCTTTGCAATTCATTCAGCTGTTCTCGCAGATCGTCCAAGTCTCCCAGCGGAACTCGTCTTGACCTTTCACGAAACGGCTTGTCTTCTTGTAATTGAATGCGGTGCTCAGTACTTTTTGCTAGGCCCACGTCGAACTCATCTTTCGAGAACAATTCTCTCCACTTTAGTACTTGAGACTGAAGACGTTTCTTCCATTCAGGTGAAATGGGAGCGTCCTTGGGGTAAAATCTTTCATCTGGAATCTCTTTATCCGCTCCTCCTCCTAAATCGGTAGGAGAGCGGGGCGTAACAGACGCTACTTGCCCGATAGGCATTTGTGCTTTAAGGACTACTGGAGAATCAGACACATTGCACACGCTGACTGAGACTCTTCCTCGTGTTCTTTTCAAAGCTTTTGTGGAGATTATTTCAGGAATTACTTCGACTCCGGCTTCACTCCCATGATTAAAATCGGTTTCCAGTACCACATAGGGACCTGGTTGCGATCCGTTCAACTTGACTGAAGCCCGGAAGCTCGCTACTTCTCCTGCTTGCAGAACCTTCTCTGTTCCTTCTAATCTCCATAGGCGCCCTACTTCGGCAGGTGCCTTCTGTTCTTCAACCATCCTCTGATAGACTGGACGTAACATTGGGTGCACTCCTTGAGTAGAACCTTCTTCCAATACGATAGGTGTCAGGAGACGTCGCACCAAGTCAGTATTCGTCCCCACTATCATGGAACTTCTGTTTGCACCTGTGGGCCGAGGACACACAATGGCCAATGCATCACAACCTCCGGACTGTCCGATGACTTCGGATCCGATCTCCAACTTCACCTGTAGATACCCGTCATAAGGGAGTTTCTCAGCTCCAATACCCCAGATTTCCAGGTCCTTCAGTTTCTGTAAAGGAATGTGCTTCAAGTGTTTCTTGTAGAAGTCTCGGTAGATCAATGTCACTTGGGCCCCTGAATCCAACAGGGCTTTAGTGTAGACTCCCTCCACTTGGTTTGGCACAATAGGGGAAGGACCTATCAGCTGGTCAGGAAACTTGGTGGTGGCACCAGGACACTTAGACCCAGTTTGTTGTACCCTGGCCTTCTTCTTGGCCCGTGTAGGTTTTGGGTGTGCATTGCTTCCCCATGACATAGGTCCGGATGCTAAGGGAGTGACTCTTTCAGTCCTGGCAGGCTCAGCAGTTGGCCAGACTTTGGGCCCTCTCGCCCTCTTAGTCCTGGCTTGATTTTTGGAGCGGGTTTCAACCTTCGGGCACCTAGGTTGCTCCTTCACTTGTGCCCTCTGGCGTTTCCCGCCGGTGAGGTAGATAACAGTCCTTCCAAGGCTTTCAACAACTCCTCTATTTCCCTCAGGCTTCTGGCTTTTGCATTGTGCGCGGAAATGGCCCATTTCTCCACAACTGAAACATCTCTTCTTTGAAGACGGAGGCGCATTCACCCGTTTTGATTCGGTTGAAGGACCTTGGCTAGACGCCACAGCAACTCCGGTTGTCTGCATGTCTGTAAGGAACTTCTGCATCTCTGTCTGTGTCTCTGTCACCTTCAGCAACACTCGGCACAGTTCCACGTACGCCTTTTGCAGTTCAGCTTGAGCTTCTTGTACCTTCTTAACAGTTTTTCGTAACTCTCCTTGTGCAGAGAGGTTTAATTCTTTGACGGCCTTCTCTGTGGGTTTAAAAGCGATCAGATGCTCTTGTTCGTCCTCGTCAGATCCGTAGGTATCCAACGAGTCGCTTTCAGGCCGCAAACAGTCGTTATGCCTCACAGGTTGCGCGTAAGCTCTTTCCCCTCGCCTGAAGGATTTTTCTTCCAGTAAAGCCTCTTCCTCTCTGACAGCTCGGATCAGTTCCAGGTACTTCAGTTCTTGATTACCTGCTCTGCTTCTCAGCTGCAGCATCACTGGATCTAGAGGTTGAGAGCCCCATAGGATTTGTTTTATTCGGATCTTATCCACTTCGGCCGGTTCGGCCCCTTTCTTGAGGAGTATCTGGTGCAGAATCTTATCTAGGCGCCTCATGTATTCGGTCATTCTCTCACCTTTCCGCTGGTAGGTGTGTTCATACTGATATACAAGCTCTGCTGCCTTTTCCGTTCGCCCAAAAACTTCCTCCAGAACGTTTTAATAATCTAAAGCAGTGCAGTCTTTCTTACTCAGTTTTAGGTTTCTCACCGCTTCTGACGCAGGTCCCTTTAAGCTCTCGGTGATCCTTTGCTTTTTCTGGGCCTCAGGGACGTCCCACTCATCCAGAGCCTGCATCGCCTGTTCCACCCATTCTTCAAAGGTTTCTTCTCCCGCCGGAGTTGGTACGTTTCCTGTAAAATTTCTCAACCGTTGATAACCGAAGTTAGTGTGCGGAGGGCTTGTTCTCTGACACTTAGCCAGCAAATCTCCAATAGCCACTATAAATTCAGGCCCGATCATGGCCAACGGACTGGGCGCGGGAACACTTGCGGATTCGCCACGTGGCGCACTTGGCTGAATCAGTTGGGCTTCCACCTCATCGGTCAGCTTCACACTCGCGCCCTGAAAACACTCTGGAACACCCTTTCTCCACTCGAAAAGAACATACGTGTGAGAGGTATCTGGGTTCTCTTTAATGTCCAGGATTAACCCCCGATGATCTGGTGTCAGCGCGGCCACGGCCTGGCGAATCTGATCTTCGGCCCAAGTGTCTGCGGGAATATCCATGTCTATACAACATCCTAACTGACTACTGTGCTCCTCACACCATTCGGCAACAGTATCTGGGTCCATATTTAACCCTTTAGATGCAGTTTTTCCAGAGACTGGATCCCAGACGAGCCCCCACGTGTAGCGCTCACTCCCGGAGGAGCCGCTGAAATTAAACCTCGGGTCAGTCTCCCCGCACTAGGGAATAAATATACTCCAGCACCGTTGTGGATTTTATAAATTATATAGTTTACTAGAATAAATGGCATATAATGAATAACACAGTGTTCGTAGATGTATTTACAGTACTTCGTAATGCGGGAAACGCACAGCGGAAAAGAAATACAAGGTTTCATAATTCGAGAAACGCGCAACGGAAAATAAATACGATTCTTCGTATTTCGGGGAAGCGCGCAGCGGAAAAGAAATACAGTGCTTCGTAATTCGGGAAAACGCGCAGCGGAAAAGAATAATGAAAAACGTATCTTTAACCCCTTCTTGTGATTGGGGAGTGAGTCCTGCACAGGTCAAGTCCAGGAATGTAAGTGTGTGTGTCTGTTGTGGTACCCAGGTACTATATTCAACTGGCCAGTGAATTGCTTAAGAGATGTCTTCGACTAGTCAAGTTGGGGCCCTGTGGGTTTTGGAAACAAACAGCAGCGTGCTTTACTTGAGTTTTACAACGGCCTGGAAGGCCTCTCACCCATGCGCCAGATACTCGAGGCTCCGCTGACCCAGGACGTCTCTCCGCTCGATATTGACTGGGGTTACTTGCTTCTGGATCCGCTGTCTGGCTTTCTGCACTGGCCTCGACTTGTCCAGCTTACCGCCTGCTCTCCCAGTCCGATCAATCTGCGGTACTCCTCACTCGGGGTCCTCCGTTTCCTTTCTAGCCGCTTGGGTAATCTGGTGGATCACTGGGTCTTCTTCGGGAATAACTGATAACCCGATCTGTTCCTCTGTTAGGCCGCACTTGCGCTCCGGCCTGGTCACTGTTACTCTCTGCAGCACTGTGTCTTGTCTCTCTCACTCCCGCGCTCTGCCAGCTCTTTCCACGAGGCTCAGGATGTAACTCTCCCTGCTCCACCCACTTCCTGTGTCCGTTCCCAAAGCATGCCGGGAAATGTAGTCCCAATGTAATATTCAGTGTCTCACATTTCGCTTGTCTCCCTCCGGTGGCCAAAAATAGGTACTGCCACAACAAGGATTTAAACACAGCGCTACACTTATATAACTGCTTGCCATTTTGGCGCACAACCCTACGTACCGCAATGCTTTCTTTCTAAATATGTTAGAGCTGCATGTAATGTGAACTATGAAACAGTCCAGGAAGTTCGGATTTATTTCTTGTTATAGCTGCACTTGATTTCTCAAACATTCTGGTTTTCACCTTGTTCACTTGAAGCAAGGGACGATTCTAAAAATCACTTTTGAGGGAAGGAATTCTGCTCCAGGCACTCAATAGAACATTATCCGTGAATGTTTCTAGGTTGCCTCTTTTATATCCCGAGCTCTTCCTTTTTTTTATGACCTGAGTTCAGAAAGTCTCTACGCTAATGGATCTGTAGTCATATTAAATGGAAAATGGGATTGAAGGAGCTTGGGAGCATATCGTCACAGTAGCTCTTTTACATTCACTCTCGGCTTCAACTTTATTTTAATATAATGTAAGATTTAACCTTTAGGCTGGTGCCAGACGAGCGCATTTTGTACGGACTGTGCGTCCGTGCAGTACGGACGTACTTTCTGACTGACGACAAGGTAGTGGCCACACAGTCCTTTTTGTGACTGACGTTTTTTTTGACGGCTGTAGCAGGGAAAATAAATTAAAATGCAAAACCATTTTGTCCGTCAAAAATGCTGGACGTATAAATGCAGACCATCTGACCACGTTCCATCACTCACACACAAAGCTATGCGGACGTTGCGGACGCAGTGCACTCTGTGCGGCCATCCTAGCGGATTTACGTTCTTGCCTAACCTGCATCCGTTTGGCGTGTCAGTTATGCATCCGCAGTTCCGTGTGGACGTACTTCGTGTGCGGGGCTCCATTGGTCATAATTTATATGCTATAACGGACATACAAACGTGCGGCAACACGGACGTGATCAGTGCGCTCGTCTGACACGGGCCTTAGGCTAGGGTCAAATGAACGCATTTTTCGCTGCGAACGTCAAAAAGTGCGTTCGAACGCATTGACGTATTTTTTCACGGAATACGCGATAGCGGTCATACGATGCGCATTTTCGTGCGTGATTTTTTTACGGATCGTCAATAAAACACTTTTTGCTGGACGTATAAATGCAGACCATCTGACCACGTTCCATCACTCACACACAAAGCTATGCGGACGTTGCGGACGCAGTGCACTCTGTGCGGCCATCCTAGCGGATTTACGTTCTTGCCTAACCTGCATCCGTTTGGCGTGTCAGTTATGCATCCGCAGTTCCGTGTGGACGTACTTCGTGTGCGGGGCTCCATTGGTCATAATTTATATGCTATAACGGACATACAAACGTGCGGCAACACGGACGTGATCAGTGCGCTCGTCTGACACGGGCCTTAGGCTAGGGTCAAATGAACGCATTTTTCGCTGCGAACGTCAAAAAGTGCGTTCGAACGCATTGACGTATTTTTTCACGGAATACGCGATAGCGGTCATACGATGCGCATTTTCGTGCGTGATTTTTTTACGGATCGTCAATAAAACACTTTTTGCGTCTGGATGTTATGTAGGCTGGACATTAGCAGCGTCTGACATCTCCTAATCACGCACACTCGCCGCTATGCCGCTGCAGCGCACTCTGTACGTCAGTACTAGCGCTTCTGCGTTCTCGAAAAAATGCGTTCATTTTCCACTTGCGTTGCGCGGCCGGACTTTTGTGCGGCCGTACTTCGTATATTGGCCGTCATTGCGCAGCATTTGCTGCTACTACGGCCGTGATTAAGTGCGCCTAAACGCACGTTAAAAATGCGTTAGTCTGACCCCAGCCTTAGAGCGCAAGCCGGGTGAACAAATCTAAAGCGACGGCTGATTATTATTATTTTATTATTGTTGTAGGACCGTTTTTACTCGAACTGACAGAAAGACATTGGCATTGTGTCTACCCACACTCGTCTAGAGAAAAAAATGCATTCATAAGAAATATATCGTGTTATTTTTTGACATTTTATTTTAATTGTTGCAGACTAAGGGTAACTTGATTAGGAACCAACATCTGGTTCCTAATAAACTTGCATATTCATACATTAATGAATATGTCTTTTATGGTAATCACAATGTCTTCTTTTTATTTCCTTATGGTACATTAAAAAAAAAAAAAAAAGCACAACAAACTTTGATGCATGTTGCCGTCCTCTCCACTGAAATATGCTGGAGTAATGGCTTTGTCTCTCTTGTGTGTTAGCTTCAGCCCTTTCGCTCATAAATTAAAAATTCAGCAGCAGTTAAATCAATCAGACAAGATAACGCGTTCGTACCAAAGAAGCAACCACTTTGTTTAAAGAAACTGAAATTCATATACAGTAACTAACTATGGACCCGACGTCATTCGAATGTATTAATTTTTCGTCTGCAATTCGCCCATTTCTCGGTTTGGCAGATTAATTTACCAAAATCAAGTTACAGCTACACTATATTGCCAAATGTATTCGCTCACCTGCCTTGACTCGCATATGAACTTAAGTGACATCCCATTCCTAATCCATAGGGTTCAATACGACGTCGGTCCACCCTTTGCAGCTATAACAGCTTCCACTCTTCTGGGAAGGCTGTCCACAAGGTTTAGGAGTGTGTTTATGGGAATTTTTGACCATTCTTCCAGAAGCGCATTTGTGAGGTCACACACTGATGTTGGATGAGAAGGCCTGGCTCTCAGTCTCCGCTCTAATTCATCCCAAAGGTGTTCTATCGGGTTGAGGTCAGGACTCTGTGCAGGCCAGTCAAGTTCATCCACACCAGACTCTGTCATCCATGTCTTTATGGACCTTGCTTTGTGCACTGGTGCACAGTCATGTTGGAAGAGGAAGGGACCAGCTCCAAACTGTTCCCACAAAGTTGGGAGCATGGAATTGTCCAAAATGTCTTGGTATGCTGAAGCATTCAGAGTTCCTTTCACTGGAACTAAGGGGCCAAGCCCAGCTCCTGAAAAACAACACCACACCATAATCCACCCTCCACCAAACTTTACACTTGGCACAATGCAGTCAGACAAGTACCGTTCTCCTGGCAACCGCCAAACCCAGACTCGTCCACCAGATTGCCAGATGGAGAAGCGTGATTCGTCACACCAGAGAACGCGTCTCCACTGCTCTAGAGTCCAGTGGCGGCGTGATTTACACCACTGCATCTGACGCTTTGCATTGCACTTGGTGATGTATGGCTTGGATGCAGCTGCTCGGCCATGGAAACCCATTCCATGAAACTCTCTGCGCACGGTTCTTGAGCTAATCTGAAGGCCACATAAAGTTTGGAGGTCTGTAGCGGTTGACTCTGCAGAAAGTTGGCGACCTCTTCGCACTATGCGCCTCTGCTTCCAATGACCCCGCTCCGTCAGTTTACGAGGCCTACCACTTCGTGGCTGAGTTGCTGTCGTTCCCAAACACTTCCACGTTCTTACAATACAGCTGACAGTTGACTGTGGAATGTTTAGGAGCGAGGAAATTTCACGACTGGATTTGTTGCACAGGTGGCATCCTATCACAGTTCCACGCTGGAATTCACTGAGCTCCTGAGAGCGACCCATTCTTTCACAAATGTTTGTAAAACAGTCTGCATGTCTAGGTGCTTGATTTTATACACCTGTGGCCATGGAAGGGATTGGAACACCTGATTCTGATTATTTGGATGGGTGAGCGAATACTTTTGGCAATATAGTGTATATTGCTATTTGCATTACATTGAAAAGCAGTCATTAACATATCAAAACCCAATTCCCATACCTTTATAAAATCAAGTTTAATGTGCCTCCTGTGGAGTAGGAAAATTCTTTGTTTTCCATTCTACAGTCACCTTGAATTACTGTAAACAAGCAGCAAATAGCAGCCCCAAACATCATGATAACAAAAAGTTCAACAGTTTGCTGCTGCATTACAGCAGCCAGGGAGAAGACAGAAAATAAGGAGAGAAGACAGGGAAACTATTCAGGTCTTATAATGACTGAAAATCCCTGTACAGTACAGATACAAGGTGTTACTGTAATTTCTATACACAGGCATTATGGCACACACAGATATTATTTTTATGTTCTGTTGGCATTTTTTGGACGCTGCATTGTTAATAATCTCATTATAATCACAATCAGGTCTATTCAAAGAAAGATGAAACTCAGGAGAATGACTGGAGAAGTTAAAATAGCCAAACCAGAAAAATTCTCATATTTATCTCACTTTACAAATCTGCTATTTGGTCTAGATTGATCTCTTCTCCTGCCAGTTCTCCTGGCTTTCACCTTTCTCTGAATAACCCTGGATATCCCTATAAGCAGGAGATCTGACCATGTTTAATAACCATCTCTATTGCATTTACTGTACTTGACACAAAGGCCATTTCTGCCCGTATGCTGATAATGCAGACCTCGTGTGAAATTGTATAAGGGACACCATCCCAAGCGCAAAATCTTTCATTCCAACAATATTTCTGTAAAGGATAAAAAAATACAAGAGATGTCAAAAATTTGAAGCTTTACATTATTTTATTTTTTTTACTATCTCAGAACAGTTTCTGTGCACGTTTTCTATTTTACCCTATCAGGGTTATTCAGAGAAAGGTGAAAACCAGGAGAACTGCCATGAGAAGAGAACAATCTAGACCAAATAGACGATTTGGAAAGTGAGATAAATGGGAGAATTTTTCTGGTTTGGCTATTTTGACCTAGAATTTTCTCTTCTCCAGTCATTCTTCTGAGTTTCACCTTTCTTTGAATAGACATGTATATTTAATTGTTAGCTTTGCAGCCAATGTTATGATAAAAACATTTTCAGCAAAAATGTCTTGGTGGCGAAGGGGTTGATGCCTTTTTATTTATTTATTTATAAAGGGCTCTATTAAATTCTTCGCGCAAACGTTAACGCGTGCTCAAAAACACATTAATGCGAGGGGAAAAACCCTTTGTGCAGAACGTCGTATTACAATGTCCGCGCATAAAATGCACGTTAGCGTCTACTGCTGGTGAACCTGCGCGAACCCTTTGCGTGTGTAATGTACGTTGCGCGTCCTATACTTAACATTGTGAGCGCAAATGCGATCGTGCGCTGGTACGCGGATGGTATTGCAATCTAAGCGCAAATTTTAACGGACAACGTTTTCACGCATAATTTTAATGTCTTTTAAAAGCTGGTGTTAATGGTAAGGCTGGGGTCAGACGAGCGCAGTGTTAACGTCCGTGTTGCCGCACATAAGTACGTCCGTGATAGCTACAATTGTGTTAAATGGAGCCCCACACACGAAGTACGTCCGCACAGAAGTGCGGGGGCTGACGGACGCTGCAAACGGACGCAGGTTAGGCAAGAACGTAATACTGCTAGAACGGACGTGCGGAGTGCGCCACATCCACAACGTCCGCATAGCTTTGTGTGTGAGTGATGGAGCATGGTCAGACGGACTGCATTTATACGTCCAGCATTTTTGACGGACAGAATGTTTTTTCATTGTAATTTATTTTCCCCTCCTACATCCGTCAAAAAAAACTTCAGTGGAAAAAACGGACTGTGTGACCACTACTGCGTCATCCGTACTGACGATGTCCGTACTGCACGGACGTACAGTCCGTACAAAATGCGGTTCATCTGACCCTAGCCTTAATCTGAACGTCCTGGCCGAACCCAAATACACCAGCCCAAAAAAAAATATGCAGCAAAGTATAGTTACACATTCTACACGTACCCAAACAATAAAATGGAGAAGTTGTGTGTGCATTTATTATTGCTGCAGCATATATACTCAGATTGATTTTGACAGGTGCAAAAACTGAACGGGAGACAATTGTGGTTCTTAATTCTGATTGGCTGAAACGCAGTAAGAAACAGTCCGCACACCGATTTCTGCGCGCAACGTATTTGCGCGTGCGTTTTTTGTGCATCTTTTTTACGCGCGTTATTTTATGACAGATGAAAAAATGCGCAGGGATTGTAATACCACCATTATTTTTTGCGCGTTAACATCTAACGCTTTGCGCAAAAAAAATAGCGTTGCGCGTGCGCTTTTGCGCAATGAATTTAATAGAGCCCAAAGTATTTTACCAGGAAGGATAAATTGAGATTTCTCGCGTTTTCAAGTATGTCCTGGATTCAAGAACACTGAATTTTTGCTAGTTAACTGGATACAATCAAACAATTAACTATTCCATCATAACATAAGAACTTTTATTCCACAACATGCTGCATTTTACATAGAAACATAGAAACATAGAAAATGTCGGCAGATAAGAACCTTTCGGCCCATCTAGTCTGCCCAATTACATGGATACTTTACCTGGATTTATCTTTTGTTTAGGATAGCCTTATGCCTATCCCATGCTTGCTTAAATTCAATTACTGTTTTGGCCTCTACCACTTCTACTGGAAGACTGTTCCATGTATCCACCACCCTCTCAGTAAAATAATGCTTCCTGATGTTACTTTTAAACCTTTGCCCCTCTAATCTAAGACTATGTCCTCTTGTTTTGCTACTTTGTTTCCTTTTAAACTTATTTTACTTATTGTTTATTATCATCATCATTTATTATTTATCAATTATTTAAATTGATGTTGAGCTATGCTCTTTTTATTGGTACTTTTTAGAGCTAGAGCGATCATTATTTAGATTATTAAGCCGATTCATTTCACATTGTTACTGCGCAACAAAACGCACGACTGTCTGTATAACACTGACAGGTGCCGGATATTTCCCGAGTTGCTGTGAGCACAATAGAGTCGGTGGCTCATCTTGTAAAAACCTATTTATTTAAAGATGGAATATGGACATTGGAATTTGACCTTATTTTAACCCCAGCGGTAATGACTTCACCCTGCACAGGCTGAAACGTGGGGAGAATAGTCAATGCTGTAGAATTTAGCAGACATCCCGAGGGTACGGCATCGGTGTCCTAAGGCTGATGTCTAAATTAGATGACAGTCAGGTATTTGTACAGTGCAATGGTCATTAGACTTGGCAGATGTGCTCAGCTAATGGCTGGCAAGGAAGATAGCTGTGAGGGGAATTTATTTGATGAAAATGTGTAAAATTAGGCACTAGGGTATTAAAGCCGGTGGTTTTATGACTCTGCGTGTGACATCCACCGCACAAAGAAAGTGATCAGCGAAGTCTCATGTGCAAGAAATAATAAGAATAGATATTGTCTAAAAATACTCGTAAAAAAATCAATATTTTTTAACAAATTAGCACGGAGCTGCAGGTTTTGTGACGGTCGAAAGACTCTCGTATGTCCTAGAGGTTCTGGCATTGATTGAATGGCCAAGTATAAATATTAGTATTCGAGCTGTCCCGACATAGCTGTATGGAATCCGATTTTAAAAGCATGTGGACTCTCATACCTATTCTGTGTCAATTTGTTTTGAGGGTTTTTCAGCCTTTGTTAATGAGGAATTTCTGTATAGAGCACATATCCATGATTATTGCCGCAATGCCGAATGCAAGATTTTTCGTCTCCGGTGTTTAACCCCTTCACTACCGAGATCGAGATATCTCGGGCTTCAAAGGCACCATCCGGTGCCCTGATATCGAGATATCTTGATCTGGTGATCTGCAGCCCAAAAGCAAAAGGAAATACGTTTGCTGCGAGCGAGTTTCGTTTGCTTTTGGGCTGCAGAAGGTGCCCCCAAAGTTTTAGCCCTGTGGGCATAAAGCCCAAAGAGATAAAACTGTGTAAAATCGTTTGATGTTTCCCTTACATCGGGCTTTCAGCAGCCGAAGCAGGGGAAAAAAAGAAGAAAATAAACCAACCGCTCAAACTGCTGTAACTAAATTTGGCAGTAGATGGCGCCATCTACTGGTCAAAATAAGTTATTTAATTCACGGCACATCCTCGCTTGCCCATGGCGACCCCAATATCAGCTCTCCATTATCTAATACCACACTTTCAAATGGGTCCCTGGCTGCAAAGGGGAGTGACACACCTGCATCACCTCTTCACACCAGCGGCTGGCCTGCCCTTCATGGATCTACAACAGAAATTTAATATACCCTCTTCTCTCTTCCTATCACATATGCAGTTAATGTCCTATGTAGGATCTCAAAATGTAGTGTCTGGGCTACGGGCCACCATACCCCTACTTTCGACTACCGAGTTGTTCTGCTTGGATCCTCATTCTACTATCAAACCCATTTCACATTTTTATAAGATACTGAACACCCCACTAACAGCGGTACGCTGGACGTTCCAGGATGCCTGGGAGGGTGAGCTGTCTAAGACCTTTACACCCACGCAATGGGCACAGGCCCACATGTTTGCGGTGGGTGCAACTAGATGCGCCACCTTAATAGAAACGCAACGGAAAATGATGTACGGTTGGTACTTGACACCAAGCAGGCTCCATAGATTCGCCCCTCAGGTCTCGAATGTGTGTTGGAGGTGCTCCGATGGGGTGGGAACGATGGGACATATGTGGTGGCACTGCTCCAAGGTGACACCTGTCTGGAGGGATGTATCGTCTCTACTTACCGAAGTGCTCGGCCGATCTATTCCGTGCTCGCCTGAGGTTTTACTGTTGGGCATGGTTCATTTGCCTCGTCCACATCTTCGTATGATGTTCATTATAGTTTCCACGACCCTGTTACTTCTTGCTCGTCACTGGAAATCGGATGTGGTGCCGACACTACGCCAATTAACGCAATTACTAAATAAATACCGTGACTTTGATACTAAAGCAAATAGTATGTGTGGGTGGACGTCCCCCAAGAAGGATCCTTGGGCAATATGGGATATACATAAATTATATGAAGCGTGTGGGTTGTGAGGTAATTTAAGAAAGTGTTGATGTTTGGCCTTGTAGTGCTGGTCTTGCCCCCTCTCTTGAACAAAGTATCCTCAGATTGACCTCCTGGTATTCCCTACCTTCCCCCAATTATTAGTTTTTTTACTGTGTGGATAAGTGCGCGAATTTCTGAAAACATATCTATGCGACGCTCAGCTTTCAGTGCCGTTCAGTGGAGCACATATTGATTTCGATAGCCACGGATTTATGTTGTCGCATTTGATTATAGAAACACTGTATGTGTACCCCTGATGTGTAATGTACTATCCACACCTTTCTTTCTGTACCCTTGGTTTTTGTTCTTTTTGAAAAATAAAAACATTTTATTCAAAAAAAATAAAAAAATAAGTTATTTACAGTAAGAAATACAATGGGTATAAGCTCAAATATTCTTAATGTATAATTAATTTACAATGATTTTTCAAAAAAACACTGGTTTCTGTCAATGTTTTTTTGGAATATCACTTGGTAGTGAAGGTGTTAATTGCAACGCCTTTATGGGCAGCCCGTGGCACTCTGGCAGCTTGGTGTACAGTTGTGTTCAAAATTATTCAACCCCCAATGCTGTAAAGGGTTTTAGGGAATTTAGTGTACATTTGTAATTGTATTCAGAATGAAATCCTACAAGGACTTTTTAAAGAACCATATGCAACTAAAATGACATCAATTGGTTTTGTAATACAGTAGTAAATGTTTATTTTGTGAATTCTTCATTGACACAATTATTCAACACCTTAAAGACTACCACTCTGAAGAACAGAGGTTCGTTCAAGTGTTTTCAATCAGGTATTGAAAACACCTGTGGATGTCACGGAGCAGCAATAAAGCATAATAAGCACCAATTAGGCAGCTTTAAAATGACTGTGATACTCAGCTCCTTCTAGACATTTACTGGTGTGGTTACAAACATGGTGAAGTCAAGAGAATGGTCCAGGAAGACAAGAGAAGAGGTGATTACTCTTCACAGGAAGGGCAATGGCTATAAGAAGAATGCAAAGATGTTAAACATACCAAGAGAGACCATAGGAAGCATCATTCGCAAATTCAAGGCAAAGGGCACTGTTGAAACGCTACCTGGTCGTGGCAGAAAGAAGATGCTGACTTCGACTGCTGTGCGCTACCTGAAGCGTAGAGTGGAGAAAAGTCCCCGTGTGACTGCTGAGGAACTGAGAAAAGATTTGTCAGATGTGGGTACTGAAGTTTCAGCTCAGACAATATGGCGCACACTGCGTAATGAAGGCCTCCATGCCAGAACTCCCAGGCGCACCCCCTTGCTGTCTCCAAAGAATAAGAAGAGTCGACTGCAGTATGCCAAAAGTCATGTGGACAAACCACAGAAGTTTTGGGATAGTGTTCTGTGGACTGATGAAACAAAATTAGAACTGTTTGGGCCCATGGATCAACGCTATGTTTGGAGGAGGAAGAACAAGGCCTATGAAGAAAAGAACACCTTGCCTACTGTGAAGCATGGCGGGGGGTCAATCATGCTTTGGGGCTGTTTTGCTTCTGCAGGTACAGGGAAGCTTCAGCGTGTGCAAGGTACCATGAATACTCTTCAGTACCAGGAGATATTGGGTGACAATGTGATGCAGTCTGTCACAAACCTGAGGCTTGGGAGACGTTGGACTTTCAACAGGACAATGATCCCAAGCATACCTCCAAGTCCACTAGAGGATGGTTGCAGATTAAAGGCTGGAACATTTTGGAGTGGCCATCGCAGTCACCTGACTTAAATCCAATTGAGAACCTCTGGTGGGACTTAAAGAAAGCAGTTGCAGTGCGCAAGCCTAAGAATGTGACTGAACTGGAGGCTTTTGCCCATGACGAATGGGCGAAGATACCCGTAGATCGCTGCAAGACACTTGTGTCAAGCTATGCTTCACGTTTAAAAGCTGTTATAACTGTAAAAGGATGTTGTACTAAGTACTAAGATTGAATGTCACTTGGGGGTTGAATAAAACTGATAATGATGTAAGCACAGAAAAGACATTTGTGGTTATTTCATTATAAATGTTATGTTATATTTGTCTGACCTACACGTGCCTCTTTGATTTAATTGTAAGCAAGATGACTGAATGATCAAAATCAATGTCAAACTGGCCAAAACACTCAATTTCAGTGGGGGTTGAATAATTTTGATCACAACTGTAGATTTCTCTGTATACGTTAAAAAAATGATGAGATCTTGTGCAGTGTCTTTTATTCAGAGCTCACAAAGGATGCTTTCAACGTTTCAGACTTCTGGCCTTCTTCAAGCTCAAAGGACATTACCAGTGTCCTTTGCATATGTGAGCTCCGGCTGGGTGGAGTAGAGGTAACATCACTGCTCTGCGTGGAGAGAGCCTGTGGAAATATGGGTTCGATCCGGGCAAGAGCACCTCTCCAGCAAGTGTCCCTGGGCAAGACACCTAACGGTACATACTCGCCACCCAGGACATACTTGAAACGAGAGAAATCTCAATGTATCCTACCTGGTAAAATCCTTTCTAGAAAAAAAAAAAAATGGACACTTAACAAGATCCTAAATTGTTCTGATCTCCTTTTTATGTATTTAGTATATATATATATATATATACACTTGGAAAGTCCCACTACCTTTGTTGCACCGTGGTTTGCATCTGCACCCTTGTTGAGTGAATGCTGACTTTTAGGCTAGGGTCAGACGAACGCATTTTTCACGTTGTCCGTGAAAAAGTGCGTTCGAACGAACGTACGTATTTTTTCCCTGAATACGCAATAGCGGTCATACGATGCGCCCTTTCATCCGTGATTTTGTACGGATCATCAATAAAACACTTTTTGCGTCTGGACGTTATGTTAGCCGGACATTAGCAGCGTCTGAAGTCTCCTAATCACGCAAACACGCCGCTAGCGCACGCAGCGCACTCTGTACGTCAGTAGTAGCGGTTTGACGTTCTAGAAAAAATGCGTTCGTTTGCCACTTGCGTTGCGCGGACGAACTTTCGTGCGGCTGTACTTCGTGTGTTCCCCCGCATTGGACGTCATTTGCTGCTAGCACGGCCGTGATTTCGTGCGGCTAAACGCACGTTAAAAATGCGTTCGTCTGACCCTAGCCTTATATTCACTCTGTGTGTATTTCTCGTGTGGCATGGTAGACCAAATAATGTAATATACAGTCAGGTCCATAAATATTGGGACATCGACACAATTCTAACATCTTTGGCTCTATACACCACCACAATAGAGTTGGAATGAAACAAACACAATGTGCTTTAACTGCAGACTGTCAGCTTTAATTTGAGGGTATGTACATTCATCTCAGGTGAATGGTGTAGGACTTACAGCAGTTTGCAGATGTGCCTCCCACTTGTTAAGGGACCAAAGGTAATGGGACAGAATAATAATCATAAATCAAACTTTCCCTTCTTAATACTTGGTTGCAAATCCTTTGCAGTCAATCACAGCCTGAAGTCTGGAACGCATAGACATCACCAGACGCTGGGTTTCATCCCTGGTGATGCTCTGCCAGGCCTCTATTGCAACTGTCTTCAGTTCCTGCTTGTTCTTGGGGCGTTTTCCCTTCAGTTTTGTCTTCAGCAAGTGAAAAGCGTGCTCAATGGGATTCAGGTCAGGTGATTGACTTGGCCATTGCTAAACATTCCACTTCTGTCTCTTCAAAAACTCTTTGGTTGCTTTTGCAGTATGCTTTGAGTCATTGTCCATCTGCACTGTGAAGAGCTGTCCAATGAGTTCTGCAGCATTTGGCTGAATGTGAGCAGATGATATTGCCCGAAACACTTCAGAAATCATCCTGCTGCTTTTGTCAGCAGTCACATCATCAATAAATACAAGAGAACCAGTTCCATTGGCAGCCATACATGCCCACGCCATGACAGTACCACCACCATGCTTCACTGATGAGGTGGTATGCTCAGGATCATGAGCAGTTCCTTTCCTTCTCCATACTCTTCTCATCACTCTGGTACAAGTTGATCTCATCTGTCCATAGGATCTTGTTCCAGAACTGTGAAGGCTTTGTTAGGTGTTGTTTGGCAAACTCTAATCTGGCCTTCCTGTTTTTGAGGCTCACCAATGGTTTACATCTTGTGGTGAACCCTCTGTATTCACTTTGGTGAAGTCTTCTCTTGATTGTTGACTTTGACACTCATACACCTACCTCCTGGAGAGTGTTCTTGATCTGGCCAACTGTCGTGAAAGGTGTTTTCTTCACCAGGGAAAGAATTCTTCGGTCATCCACCACAGTTCTTTTCTGTGGTCTCCCGGGTCTTTTGGTGTTTCTGAGCGCACGGTGCGTTCCTTCTTTTTGAGAATGTTCCAAACAGTTGTTTTGGCCACGCCTAATGTTCTTGCTATCTCTCTGATGGGTTTGTTTTGTTTCTTCAGCCTAATGATGGCTTGCTTCACTGATAGTGAAGGCTCTTTGGATCTCATTTTGAGAGTTGACAGCAACAGATTCCAAATGCAAATAGCACACTTGAAATGAACTCTGGCCTTTTATCTGCACATTGTAATTGGGGTAATGAGTGAATATCACACACCTGGCCATGGAACAGCTGAGAAGCCAATTGTCCCATTACTTTTGGTCCCTTAAGAAGTGGGAGGCACATCTGCAAACTGCTGTAAGTCCTACACCGTTCACCTGAGTTGGATGTACATACCCTCAAATTAAAGCTGACAGTCTGCAGTTAAAGCACATTGTGTTTGTTTCATTCCAACTCCATTGTGGTGGTGTATAGAGTCAAAGATGTTAGAATTGTGTCGATGTCCCAATATTTATTGACCTGACTGTATATTATGCAGTAGCTGTATATGTGAACTATGCAAAACGGCGCATACAGTGCGACATAAAACAGAATAGTCAAAAGTGTCTATCAGTGACCAAATAGCACATGCGTGTGCCTAAAGTCCAGGGAGAAACGTGCAATTAATAAAAAGTACTTATATGCAATCAACTAGGGGGGTGTCTTTTTTGTTTTTCTTGCCGTAAGCAGCCGCAAACTACCGACCACAGCCGATGATCTACCAAACAGACCGTTGAACACTTCCGATCAGCTGCAAATGCCACCGAAAAAAAACACAACCAGCTGCCGAACCGGGGTAAAAAAAAATGCAATTTTTAAAAGGTGGACGCGAAAGCGGTCAAACGATGCGCATTTTCGTGCGTGTTTTTTTACGGATCGTCAATAAAACTCTTTTTGCGCCTGGACGTTATGTAGGCCGGACATTAGCAGCGTCTGACATCTCCTTAACACGCACACACGCCGCTATGCGGACGCAGCGCACTCTGTACGTCAGTAATAGCGGTTCTACGTTCTCGAAAAAATGCATTAGTATGCCGCTTGCGTTGCGCGCCCGTACTTTCGTGCGGCCGTACTTCGTATATTGGCCGTCATTGCCCGTCATTTGCTGCTACTACGGCCGTGATTAAGTGCGCCTAAACGCACGTTAAAAATGCGATAGTCTGACCCCAGCCTAAATACAGACAAATAAAAAATTGTAACTTGTAAGGAAAAAAACAGAGCTACTGAGCTAATTAATAGAGACCTATGTGTAAAATGCAGAAATAACACATTGAAAACATTTGGAATATGTATATTTATTTAGTATTTTTCAGATTGCTTATTTTTTTTTCACTTCATTCAGCAAGTAGCCCCCAGGAATACAGGGCGATAACTCTCTGGAATCTTCTCTCTGGATTATATGGAAAGTGGCGGCAGGGGGCTCATGCCGTGTTGTTATATTTATCGAATATAAATTATTTATGTGTAGTTGATAATTTACCTTTGAGCCTGATTCTACTTGCCATGATAAACGGTGCAATATATCCGGCAAATTGTGACTGCAGGATGTGTGCGAGCCACGGGATGTGAGGGAAGCTTCATTGCCAAGAGCCTATAAATTACCACAATTTATTTGAAATACCAGATGCCATTGCACTCTGAATAAAACAAGAGAACAAATCAAGTGTTGGCCAACTAGGAAATGCATAGCAAATGTAGCTATGGTTTTAGATTTATAGCACTTAGCATTAGGAAGGTTAAAGAATAGCAGAAAGTAGATACACTGTATCTTAAATGAGATATAGAAGCTGAGGATTAGGGGACTGGCAGGCGAGATTTCTCTTCCAGATGTCACAAGCTGGCAGAAATCATAACTTTTTAACCATGCGTGTAGCCGTCTTAGTTTGGATTAACCACTGACATCAGGATCCATTATTATTATTATTCTTTATTTATGAAACGCCAGCATAGGTGAGATGTATCAGTGAGTCGGGTGGTAGGCTTGCCTGAATAGGAATGTCTTCTTAACCACTTGGCTGCTAAGGACGCGCTTAGCGCGTCCAGCCAGGTGGTTCTCCTGTGCTATGGAAGCGCTGAACGCGTCCACTCCCAGCACAGGAGGCAGCAATTGGCCGAGATTCTGGCCGATTGCTGCGCCCACCGGGTGCTTGCTGACATCTTGGATGTCAGCTCTGCGCTCCGGGACCCCGGCGCAATGACATCTATTACAGGCGCCCCCCCCCCGTGAGTGCGGGGAAGGTGCCTGAAAGGGAGGTCCTTTGGACCTCTCTCCCTCCCCTTCCGTAAGGGGCAGCGGTGAAAGTCAGGCACCGTTTGGAAGGGCACAGCCTGCCCTTCCAAACAGTGGCTGGCTTTAACCCATTGGGTGCCAGATCACAAATCGGTGCCAAAAAGCGCCAGATCACGATCCTCTCCCGGAACTGCCGACATCTTGGATATCGGCCAAGCTTCCGGGATCTCCCCCGATGAATGGCGTCATTGTGCATAGTGCAATAACATCAGTTCTGGAGTTTATCCCTAGCTGCCACCAATGGTGGATGAACCCCCTATCTCCCGATCCGTGGCAGCAAAACGGTTAAGGGAGCGTTTGAAGGAAGGGAAACTAGGGGAAAGTCTGACAGTATGAGGGGGAGTGTTCCAGAGGATGGTGGCTGCGCGTGAGAAATCTTGCATTCTATCATGGGAAGAGGTAATGCGGTGATATTAGGGAGTGGGCTGGGGTGTATTCGGTGATTAGTGAGGACAGGTAGTGGGGAGTTGAGTTAGTGAGAGCTTTGTAGGTCAGCGTAAGGATTATGAATTAATTCTGCAGTGGATGGAGAGCCAGTGAAGGGACTCGCAGAGAGGAGCGGCAGAGACAGAGCAGCGGGTGAGGTGGATGAGACTGGCAGAATGGATTGTAGGGGGGGCGAGTCCTATGGGGTACTATGGGTATCGGACGCAAGTGGGAGGCACCACTCCATTAACCACCCTCTAGCCAGAGGTGGACTGATCATTAGGCATAGGCAAAAGGGCAGTGCCGAGGGATCAGGCCTAGGAGATTTCTTTAGGCCTTCCCAACAGTGGCAAGAGGTCCTACATGTGCAGGTCAGGCCTTGCTTGCCAGGACCCCACAATGTGGGGCTCTGTGCTCTCCTATTGCCCAGCCGCCCTAGGTCTTGTCGGTCTGCTTCAAGCCCACAATGTTATTGTGTTAAAGCTCCTTTTTAGCTGCCAATAGACCACCCAATTGATGTTTTTGTTACTTTGCAAGTATGATGGCTGCCCTCATCTTCCACCGCATGTATTTCTGAGGCAGCTAGCATGTGAAGTGACGTGTATAACTGTAGGCCGCACCTTCCAGCCCCCTTCATTTGAGATGGAAGGATTGCCCAGTAGACCTCCACTGTCACAAAGAACAGACAGCCATCATCTCTGGCAGCAGGGGGGTGACATGATGCAGCCTGGGAAAGAAAAAAAAAGAAAAAGAAAAATTACATAACAAATATTTATTGCAACAATGTTATGAGGCGGCTAAATGTACAACAACTGTAACACAAAATTGTATGTTTCAACATAGTGGGCCCTATTACAATCTTTGCGCAAACATTTGCGCCGGCGCAAAAAAACATTAACACCAGGGGTAAAGCCCTTTGCACTGAACGTCGTATTAGAAAGTCAGCGCAAAAAACGCACGTAATCATCTACCGCGGGTGAACCTGCGCGAACGCTGCGCAAACGTACTTTACAGCACGCGTCCTATACTTAACATTGTGAGCGCAAATGCGTTTGTGCGCTGGTACGCGGATGGTATTACAATCTATGCGCTGGAATTTACGCATAGCCGTTGCGCGCATAATTTTAGCAACTCCTAAAATCTGGTGTTAATGGCAAATTCTATCAACCTGGCCGAAACCAAATACACCAGCCCAAAAAGAAAACGCAGCAAAGTATAGTTACACATTCTACACATACCAAGCCAATAAATTTGAGAAGTTGTGTGAGCATTTATTATTGCTGCAGCATATATGCTCAGATTGACTTTGACAGGCGCAAAAATTTAACGGGAGATAATTGTGGTTCTTAATTCTGATTGGCTGAATCGCGTGAAAAAAACAGTCCGCACACTGATTTCTGCGTGCAACGTTACTGCGCGTGCATTTTTGCGCGTCCGTTTAACATGCGTTATTGCGCGACGGATGAAAAAATGCATGAGGATTGTAATACCAGCGTTGATTTCCACACGTTAACGTTTAACGCTTGCCGCACAAATTAACGCGTTGCGCGTGCGTTTTTGCGTGAAGACTGTTGTAGCGCCCAGTATGTTTTTAAATTTAACAACCTAAAAATTAACTGTTAGGATTAGAAG
Source organism: Leptobrachium leishanense (assembly GCA_009667805.1). Classification (NCBI taxonomy): domain Eukaryota; kingdom Metazoa; phylum Chordata; class Amphibia; order Anura; family Megophryidae; genus Leptobrachium; species Leptobrachium leishanense. The sequence continues at coordinate 59,424,801 of CM019067.1, forward strand.
GGTCCCCGATGTCAACAGAACTGAGGAGAAAATATATGGGGTCTGTAGGGTCAGACAAGAGGTCTACGAGGGGATTGGGGATATGTCATTGGGTATTGAGGGTTAAAAATTACTGACATGAGGTATTGTGGGTGTATGTAATTTATTTAACCCTAGTTGTAACCCTAACTTTTATAGTAACACATACTCTAATAGAAATCCTAACCCTAATAGTTACCATAACCCTAACTGGAATATTACCCCTAACCATAATTTAACAGTAACCTTCACCCTAATCCCAAACCCTTTTATTAACCCTAGCTCTAACAGTAACCTTCACCCTAATCCCGAACCCTTTTATTAACCCTAGCTCTAACAGTAACCTTCACCCTAATCCCGAACCCTTTTATTAACCCTAGCTCTAACAGTAACCTACACCCTAATCCCGAACCCTTGTATTAACCCTAGCTCTAACAGTAACCTACACCCTAATCCCGAACCCTTTTACTAACCCTAGCTCTAACAGTAACCTTCACCCTAATCCCGAACCCTTTTATTAACCCTAGCTCTAACAGTAACCTTCACCCTAATCCCAAACCCTTTTATTAACCCTAGCTCTAACAGTAACCTTCACCCTAATCCCGAACCCTTTTATTAACCCTACCTCTAACAGTAACCTTCACCCTAATCCCGAACCCTTTTATTAACCCTAGCTCTAACCGTAACCTTCACCCTAATCCCAAACCCTTTTATTAACCCTAGCTCTAACAGTAACCTACACCCTAATCCCGAACCCTTTTATTAACCCTAGCTCTAACAGTAACCTTCACCCTAATCCCGAACCCTTTTATTAACCCTAGCTCTAACAGTAACCTTCACCCTAATCCCGAACCCTTTTATTAACCCTAGCTCTAACAGTAACCTTCACCCTAATCCCGAACCCTTTTATTAACCCTAGCTCTAACAGTAACCTACACCCTAATCCCGAACCCTTTTATTAACCCTATCTCTAATAGTAACCTGAACCCTAAAAGTAATTTTTACTCTAATCCCCAATTCTAACCCTTCTAGTAACCCTATTATTCCACAAGACATGTAATCGCTCCTAGGGTCTGATAAAGGGGTTATCTTGCATGATGAGAAATGGAAGTAAAGATGAGATAACAGTGCATATATGCCTAACCTTTGGTTGCGTAATTATTAAATTAAAGTATATTGAGATTATAGTGTAATCTGCAGCCCAAATCATCCAAAAAGTGAAAGTTCTCTTAAGGATGTCCAGGCCAAACCTGTCATATAAAGACTCATTTAAGTGCGGTTGTTTTAAAATATATATTGGGATCATATTAACGTTGCCCTGGAGAGAGACATCACAACGACTCAGCAGCTTTCATGATCCACGTTGTGAATAATAGATGTTGATCACCCCAATATAATCCGCAACCATAACGCAACGGTTGACGAACATTAAGGTAAATGTATTCCAACAAACAATATAGAACACAAGAACAGATTGAAGCTGGTTGAGCATTGTGGTAAACGTGGTTCAGAAATATCTGCAGGACCAAGGCAAGGAGTGAGTATCTTTAGCACTCACTTCAGCACCACGGACAGCACCTCCCTCCACATCCCACTGAATGGCTCTATTATTTACATTTATTATTTCATTATTATTGGGATTTCATAGGATTTGTTATTCTAGCTGCCATTTCTTCCCTTTAGGCTGTGAAGTGGAGGAATAATATGGGAACATCCAAGTGTTTCGTTTTTTTTTTTCGAGTAAGGCTAGCGTCAGACGAGCGCAGTCATCACGTCCGTGTTGCCGCACAGTTTAACGTCCGCCGTAGCATTGATTTGTGATCAATAGAGACCAACACACGAAGTACGTGCGCACTGAAGTGCACACGCACCACGCAGGTGGAAACGGATGCCCATTAGGCCTCGACGTAAAAGCTCTCTGACGGACGCCCAGAGTACGCTGCGTCCGCGTAGCGGCCTGTGTGCGTGATGGCGCGACATCCATCATGTTGACGCTCAGAAGTTATTTTTGATCTGGCTGACTGTACCTGTCTTTTAATTATAATTAATTTTGTTTCCCATATTTCCCTTTTTTTTCTACATCCGTTAAAAAAAAAAACGGACCGTGTGGTGTCTACAGTATCTTCCGTCAGTACGTCCGTCCGTCCGTTATGCACGCACGCAGAGTGCGCTCAGACTACGTTCATCTGACATAAGCCTAGGACTTTATAAATCCAGTCAAGTAAAATAAGCACCAAATCCTGCACTTTCTCATTTTCAGCTAAAAAGTAGAAGGCTAGGGTCAAACGAAAGCATTTTTCCCCGCGAACGTAAAAAAGTGAGTCCGAACACATTAACGTATTTTTTCACGGAATACGTGAAAACGGTCATACGATGCGCATTTTTGTGCGTGATTTTTTACGGATCCAAACCAGGAAACTTTGGGTGTCTGGACGTTATGTTGGCCGGACACGAGCAGGGTCTGACGACTCCAAATCACACACACACCGCTAGCGGATGCAGCGCACTCTGTACGTCAGTACTAGCGGTTCTGCGTTCTCGAAAAAATGCGTTCATTTTCCACTTGCGTTGCGCAGCCGGACTTTCGTGCGACCGTACTTCGTATATTACATAACAAGGAAAAAAGGTGTCATCTGCGCTCGTTTCTATGTGTTCCATGTACAACAAAACTGAGTTTTTTGTTTGTTTCAATGGCCATTGCAACGTAAGCTCACTCGCCACTTCACGGCACCTCTTTACAGAGTGAGTACCTAACATGTACCAAAAGGCCGCTCTACTGAGCAGCTCCAAGCCCCTCCTGCTGCTTTTCAGCCAAGGAGAGGCAGAGATGGTGGGTTTTATTTATACACGCACCAAACACTTCCCATTTGGGATTAAAAACAAAAACATGGAAAGAGGAACAGCTGCAGAACGACAGACTGGTGTTACAAGCATGATATACATAAATACAGAAAAAAAAATAAAACTTGGAGCTGCTCAGTAGAGCGGCCTTTTGGTACATGTTAGGTACTCACTCTATAAAGAGGTGCCGTGAAGTGGCGAGTGAGCTTACGTTGCAATGGCCATTGAAACAAACAAAAACCTCAGTTTTGTTGTACATGGAACACATAAAAACGAGCGCAGATGACACCTTTTTTCCTTGTTATGTTTTATACATTAACTGGGCTGTTACTCCTGGCAGTTGCTGCCGCTCCGGTGAGTATGGGTGCGATGCCATTTTTTCTGTATTTATGTACTTCGTATATTGGCCGTCATTGCCCATCATTTTCTGCTAGTGCGGCCGTGATTAAGTGCGCCAGAACGCATGTTAAAAATTCGCTAGTCTGACTCCAGCCTAAATTGTCGTTATTTAGTATGCCTTTTCACAGATATGATTAGAATCCTGATTTAGCTGGTAGTATATATATATATGTCACTGTCGTTCATAATGGTTTGTTTTTTGAGAAAGTATTTTACCAGGAAGGATACATTGAGATTTCTCTCGTTTTCCAGTAAGTCCTGGGTGGCGAGTATGTACCGTTGGGTATCGGTAGCCCACAAGGGCAAAGAGTGAATAATCGGCACTAAGTCACTATAAATGGGTAGTATTATACTTTTGTGCTGCTACAAACAACCCCACGTGCACCCCATACACGGAATAAAAGCCAGAATACAGTTGGACGTCAGTCCTGTGTGAGCGCACGCTTTTAACTTAGTGATGTTAACACCTCTTATTGTTTACATAGAACACTTATCTTATAATATTGTTCTCGAAGGGTAGACCTTTCGTGGGTTCAAACCCTACAGTATAAATGTGTAAATAAAAACATAGGGTGCAATATTGTTTGTACATAAGCAATGGTCAAGAAAGTTTTCACAAGTTATGTACAAACAATATTGCACCATATGTTTTTATTTTACACATTTATACTGTAGGGTTTGAACCCACGAAAGGTCTACCCTTCGAGAACAATATTATAAGATAAGTGTTCTATGTAAACCAATAAGAGGTGTTTAACATCACGAAGTTAAAAGCGTGCGCTCACACAGGACTGACGTCCAACTGTATTATGTACCGTTGGGTGTCTTGCCCAAGGACACTTACTGGAGAGGTGCTCTTGCCGGGATCAAACCTGTGTCTCCACAATCTCTCTCCACGGTTATAGAGCAATGATGTTACCTCTACTCCACCCAGCCGGCATAATTTGTATTTGTATTCTGATATACTTTATGCCCTTCAGCCTTAGCAGTATCTTTTCATTATCACTTCTCAATATAAGGGGGTTATTCCAAGACTGACGAATTTGACACCGGATTGCACCGAACGGTGAATTTCCCCGTACGGTGCAATTTCGTTGCAATTCGGCTATTTTGAAAGCTGGCAATTTGCCAAATATTGACGACCTTCAACGGTAGTGAAATTCTACATTGGGAAGTAATGCTTAATCTATTCAGAGAACGCCGAACAGCACCGAAAAGTTGTCAAAATGCCCAGATTTTCGGTGCTTTCGTTTGACAGGTTTAAACAGGCTAATCCCATATATTTCAATCTAAAAAAATTCCCCGTTTTTATAAATTTTTTATTCAACCGTTTATTCTTTTCACTTGCAGCAAAAAGTCTTTATATTAATTTATATTTATAGAGTCTTTCAGGCATTTTTCTGGAATTTTTCGGCAAAATTTTGGATTCCGATTTATTTTAAATTACATTTTTTTTTATTCTATAACAGACCTTTTTATTGTTATTCATAGGATTTTATATATAATTTCCATGAATTTTCATGCATTATTTTTGTTAAAAACGCTTTTTAAAAATGGTGTTTTTGTTGCTTTTTTACCCCTGCTCGGCGGTTGATTGGCTTTTTAAGTGGCGTTCGGCAGCTGATCGGAGGCGTTCGGCGGCCTGCTTGGCGGATCCTTTGTCGATTTGCTGCATTCAGCATTATGTTACCTTCCTAATGCTAAACCCATATAAAATCACTTAGCACATTGTTTTTTACATTAGCTTCCGCGAGCTTACTATACTTTGCGCATCCTATCCTTAACATGGGGAGCGCAATCATTAATTAGCTTTAGGATAAGTAAGGTTTTACAAAGTGCTAGCACTAATTACTGCACCGATGCGGTAACCAAAATTTTAGCTAGTCCTTAATGTTGCCGCTAAATGATTCTGCATTTGCAAAAACATTTAGCACCCCTAAAAACCACCCATAAATCCCATACTCACCTCTCATCCCGCAGTGAGAGCGATGACCCGATCTGCTGCTTCTTGTCGCCACACGGGAGCAGAGTGAGACTGGGAACAAATAGTCCCCAGTCTCCCTCCGTGCAGGGCTGGATTAACATAGGGGCTGATGGAGCAGCAGCTCCTGGCCCATGCCCCAGAATAGGCCAAGAAAAAGGATAACTATCAGGGTAATTCAAAGAGATCCGAATTGCTTGAGAAAGGTAACCGAACGCTGAAAATCAGCGTTCGGTTACCTTTCTTGGCCATTCGGCTATCCAGAGAGCAAGGCAATACGCCAAATTCTGGCCGTGCGGTGACTTTTCGAATCTCTTTGAATTACCCTGTATGTCTGCATTGATGGGCATTTGGACCCCTGTATCTCCACCTCCATAGCAGCTACACGTGGGTCATGTGAGGTATCACTGGAAAGGTCTGGACATACCCTTTCCAATGATATCAAACATGTTCAGGTTTTATGTAACCATTAATATAAAATAATAAAAATTTCTTTATTTTTTTTCTTTCTAACACAGCAATATTTTTTACTTTTCAATTGTAAAGTGAACAATGATGCTGCACTAACACCATCTCATTTCTCATGTCAAGTGTGGAGGTGATGGCTCAATCCTCCAAAACACAAGGGAAATATTTAATTTTTTTAATTATTTGGTTAAAATTGTATTTTGGTCCCAGACAAAATGCAGTAACAGCTTCCCATTTCAATTTCTTTAACAAGAATTCCCTATAGAATATATAACCACAAAGGTTTGGTTGATAAAATGTGAAAAATAATTTTACACGCTGTAAATGATTAAAATCTAAATGGAAATTTCCTCACACAGTGTCTGCCTGGTTACATATACCTGTATCTGCACTATTAAATAACCTAAAATATGTTTTCATTTCACAAAATTCCATGAAAAGCCACCAAAATCTTTATCTCCAGGCCCATAGAGATCTTAATCCAGAACTGCCTCTGTTATCATTCCGCGTCACATTGCGATCTCATGAGAGCGAGCACACGCAGAGAAAGCGTCCGTGGAAATGCAATCCTCCATGCAGTCCTACGGACTCCAGGAGATAATACTCGTGGCGGTGCGGAAGCTGTATTCCTCAGCACCTGCCCTGGAATATCGCGCTAAAATGGGGAGGTTACAGGGAAACCTGCTGGCACAGATTTTCCCCTTTAACGTTCCCATTTGAGCGTGCTCTCTGGAATAGGGCCCTATGTGTTTGGTCTCCATACATTACCCTGTATAATATCTATTACAATATTACGAATCTTGTTTGTAATTTCTTTGTGCAATTAATATGCTTTATAATACATTTTGGCCCCTATTACTCGCTTCGCGCAAATGTGCTCGCGCGAAAATTGTGAAAATTATCGCCCGAAAATTAACGCGGCTTTCTGATCGGAACGCATTTTTTCAGCCTTCATGTTTTTTCGTGCGCAAATCCGACGTGCAAATTCTTGCGCAAATGAACGTTGCGTGCAGGAATCGGTGCGCAGACTGTTTTTTCACGGGATTCAGCCAATCAGAATTAAGAACCACCATTTTCTAAACTTAGGTTGTTGCGTCAAAGTCAATCTGCGTATATGTGCTGCAGCAAAAAAAAATTTGACAAATTATTCATTTTTTATGTCTGGGTATGTGTAGAATGTGTAACTGTACTGTGCTGTATGTTTTTTTTATTGCTGAGTTATTTCATTTCGGCCACAACTATCATATTTGCAGTTAACACCAAGTTTTCAAAGACGTTACGAAAATTCGCGCAAACGTCGCTCGTACGACTTTGTGCGAAGATTGTAATACCATCCGCACTAATGCATTTGCGCTCACAATGTTAAGTATAGGATGCGCGCACGAACTTGTGCTCACGCTGGGTTCGCGCAGGGTCAATCGCGGTAGACGATAACGCGCATCGTTTGCGCGAACGTTGTACTACGACGTTCAACGCAAATGGTTTTGTCCTCGCACAAAAGTGCATTTGCGCGCACGCAAATGTGCTGCGCGAAGCAGTAATAGGGGCCTATATTTCTACTGACATAAATGGCCCGGATTGGTCAGGACGGTGTGTCTTATTTTCATGTTTTTCTTCAAGAAGTTACTTTTGTTCTGCCCCAACTTGATATCAAATAGATATGAACTTATATTTATTTGATATCAAGTTGTGGCAGAACAAAAGTAACTTCTTGAAGAATGTCTTCATATTCTGACGCCCAAAGGACATCGATCTCTATCCACAAAACACGCGTGTTTTTATTAAATCCCATTCACCTGGGGGCATTAGATCGCCAGCCCCTGCTGTTTCTATCACACGCTGGAAAACCAGTACAAACACATACAATGGTTTGGTTTCTCATTATGGTACAAATGAAAACATTTTGGGCTAAATTACAATCTTCGTGCAAACGTTTGCACCGGCGCAAAAAAAACATTAACACGAGGGGTAAAACCCTTTGCGCCGAACACCGTATTACATAGTCAGCGCAACAAACGCGCGTAATCGTCTACCGTGGGTGAACCTGCACGAACTCTGCGCGAGCTTACTATACTGCGCTCATCCTATACTTAACATTGTGAGCGCAAATGCGAATGTGCGCTGGTACGCGGATGGTATTACAATCTATGCGCAGGAATTATTGCGCGCATTATTGTAGCAACTCCTAAAAGCTGGCGTTAATGGCAAATCTGAACAACCTGGCCGAACCCAAATACACCAGCCCAAAAAAAAAATACAGCAAAGTATAGTTACACATTCTACACATACCAAACCAATAAAATGGAGAAGTTGTGTGTGCATGTATTATTGCTGCAGCATATATGCTCAGATTGACTTTGGCAGGTGCAGTTTCTTAACGTGAGATAATTGTGGTTCTTAATTCTGATTGTTTGAATCGCGAGAAAAAAACAGTGCGCACACTGATTTCTGCGCGCGACGGTACTGCGCGAGCATTTGTGCGTTATTCGACGGATGAAAAAACGCGCGAGGATTATAGTTCCAGCTGTGATTTGCGCTCGCAAACGTTTAACGCTTGGCGCACAAATTCACGCGCTGCGCAAGCGTTTTTATGCGAAGATTGTAATATGGCCCTTTGTTTATTGTGTTAACTTTAATGCAGCCTTGAACAATAATAAATTAAGCATCTATATAGCATTTGCTACTTTTCAACAGATCATATGCTATTAAAACCAATCGCGAGCAGGTTTATGAATAAAACATATAAATTGCATAAATTCTATATAAATACAATAGAGTAAAATGAATCGTATTTATTCAGGGACGGCACAAGCAGGGAATAAACCTCTTCATATACAGGTACGGCAGTCCTTGAATTGTAGTGCTGCATAACTCTTCATGGTAATGACCGGTAGATATACATAATGTATGTATCACAGAGATTTAATACATCATTTTTTACTCTTGCAAATGGATGCATTATCTCCAATGGTTTTATCACCCCCCCCTTTCTCCCTCCACATAACTTGTTGGGTAACATCAGCTGGAGATCGGTACTTAAAAACCCAGCAATGTAAATAAAGGGATGGTAAGATGTATTAGAAGGAGCCACATAAAAAGCCTGTTAAGTCTCTTCCACTGGTTATCAATCTGAGTATGATCCCTGTTGCCAGTTGGTTAATGAGTCGTTGACGTTGATACAAGCTGACATTGCACAGTGGCTTTGGGTAAAGCCTGAAATAAAACCTTCAGGGCTCTATTACACTCTTAACGCTAGTGTTAGCGTTCAGATATATATGAAGGTTCAGATGTGGTAATAAGCGCTAAGACTTTGTAATACCCTACTTATCAAAACGCTAATTAATGATTGCGTCCCCATGTTAAGTATAGGATGCATAAAGTGCGGTAAGCTCGCGCAAGCTAGCACAATCACGATGCACTAATATATTTTTGGGGGTTTTAGCGTTAGGAAGGTAATATGGGGTCATGCGTTTCAGTCACTTACCCTAGCGTTAACGCTTACTCATCCAAACGATACAGCTAGCGTTCACTAGGGAATAGGGCCCAGTATCTTCACAACACTTGCTCCTCACTTTGTAGTATTGGGCATAGAATGGAGCTTATAGGGCAGATTGATCTGGAAGATAGCAAGGATACATAGAAGGTGAATTAGATGAAATTAACACTACATTGACCTGCTAGAGTGCTCCATTCATACCTGCATAGAGTCAGTGGAAGGTGGCAGGTGACAGGAGTAAAATGATACTCCGTAATGAAGATGCAGCCACAATTGGTTTCGACCATGACTGAGATTGAGACCATGCCATGTGGTTAAGACTTTATCTTCACCTTTCTGAGTTGATGCAGTGACCCTGAATTTTCTTTTGAGAATGTTTTTTACCAGGAAGTATACAGAGATTTCTCTCATTTTCAAGTATGTCCTGGGTGGGAGGAAGGTACCGTTAGGTGTCTTGCCCAAGGTCACTTACTGGAGAGGTGCTCTGGCTTCGATTCAAACCTGTGTCTCCACGGTCTGCACAGTCATAGAGCGGTGATGTTACCTCAACTCCACCCAGCCGGTAGCAGGGGTGGATCCAGGGGGCAATGGGGCAATTGCCCCCTGAGAAAATCGCCGCCGCCGATGAAGATGATGCAGCTTGGCCGCTTGCCTGGGATGGGAACCACCTGACCAGCGCGCGAGATGCACGGAGTTCACGTGGGCTCCGTGATGTCGCGAGAACCCGGCTGCACTGGTCAGGTGGTTCCCAGTGAGTGGCCAAGCTGCATGCTGGTGGCCACTCATAGGGAGAAGAACAGCCGCAGACAGAGGAAGTAAGAGCTGGGGGCAAGATATATCCATGTGATGAGCTGGGGCAATATATCCATGTGAGCTGGGGGCAATATATATATCCATGTCAGCTGGGGGCAATATATCCATGTGAGCTGGGGCAATATATATATATCCATGCTGGAGGCAATATATATCCATGTGAGCTGGGGGAAATATATCCATGTGAGCTGGGGGAAATCTATATCCATGTGAGATGGGGCAATATATGTATCTAAGTAAGCTGGGGGAAATATATCCATGTGAGCTGGGCACAATATATATATATCCATGTGAGCTGGGGGCAATATATATCCATGTGAGCTGGGGCAATATATCCATGTGAGCTGGGGCAATATATATATCCATGTGAGCTGGGGGCAATATAATTCCATGTGAGCTAGGGGCAATATATCCATGTGAGCTGGGGGCAATATATCCAGGTGAGCTGCGGGGCAACATATATCCATGTGAGCTGGGGGCAATATAAATCCATGTGAGCTGGGGACAATATATATATATCCATGTGAGTTGGGGCAATATATCCATGTGAGCTGGGGGCAATATATATATCCATGTGAGCTGGGGCAAATATATCCATGTGAGCTGGGGCAATATATATCCATGTGAGCTGGGGCAATATATATATCCATGTTAGCTGGGGCAAATATATCCATGTGAGCTGGGGGCGAATATATCCGCCTGTCACTGCAAACCCAACCCCAGCTCTTTGCCAAAACTGGTAGAATGCCCCCAACATGTGTCTGTATCCGCCCCTGGCCGGTAGGAGGCTCTCTCGCGATGTGGTGCGTAATGTGGTGACACTTGGTTTTGGTCAGTGATTTTCAGACCCTTAAAATAGATTATCCAGCAAGTGTCAATATGAAGGCAAACCATCTTCTCTAGAGGAAAAGACGAGTGCAACATTTGCTTGAAAAAGACTAGAGGGGTTATTCAGAAAGCGACGAACTTGCCACCGAATTTCACCATACAGTGCAATTTCGGGGCAGTTCCTCTATACACTAAACTGTCAATTCGCCAAATACTGGTGAACTGACAGCGAAATACGGTGCAGTTCAATGGAGATCGGCGATCTTCAGTGACAGGGAAATTGTTCCATAGAGAAGTAATAGTTTATCTATTCACAGAACGCAGAAGTGCCAGTGAAATGGCCTGATTTTCAGTGGTTTAGTTCGACAGATTTAACCCTTTCGCTGCTGAGCCATTTCACACCTCTGTGTTGAGCTCATTTTTACCGGATTTGCTCATCTTGTTTAAACGCGATTTGAAGCCACATTTTATTATGCAACCCAGACATATTATATATCGTTCTTTCCGGCAGACTCGGCAGATTCATAATATATCATTTTTATATGTATATGTCCTGTCCTGCCTGAATATTATAACAAAACATGCAATACAAATTGAATTTTCAATCATCTACATTGTGTAAAGTGTTTTTTTCACGTTTTATCATGCAAGCCTTTTCAGTTATATTTTCTATGGGGTGCGCTTGTTAAAAAAAAATTGAAATGGGGACTCGTTAAAATTTTTGGGGGAAAATTACGTTTTTTTTACCAAACGCCCACATAGAAAAAATCGTTAGTGCAGCATAATTGTTCACATTATAATTTAAATGAGAACAATATTGCTGCATTAATAAAACAAAACACAAAAAAATGTTTATAAATTTTTTTTAAAACTTATTTTTTTAATTTTAGTTTTATTTTTAATTATTTTCTCTTACATTTTACTTGCTCTGGCCGTTCCAATGATACCAAACATTAACCCCTAACTGCCACGGATCGGGAGATAGGGGGTTCATTGGTACCCCCTAGCTCCACCTTAGGTGGCAGTTAGGGGCTAATTGCAGCACTGACGTCATCACGCTATGCGCGATGACGCCAGTCGTCGGGGATATCCCTGAAGCTTTGCCGACATCCAAGGACCTCACCCCCTCCCCTTCAGGCACCTTCCCCGCACTGGCGGGGGTTGCCTGTAATAGACATCATCGCGCTGGCGCGATGACGTCTATCGTGCCCGTCTGGGTCCCGGAGGCTGGGCTGACAACGAGGATGTCAGCCCGCACCGGGGGGTCCGTTGCGATCGGACGGAATTCCGGCCGATCGCCGCTGCAAAGGGAGGACACGCTCAGCGCGTCCTCTGCAGCGAAGTGGCCATGCGGCAGGACGCGTTCAGCGCGTCCTCCGCATGGAAGGGGTTAAATAGGCGAATCCCATAGGATTCAATGTAAAAAAATTATATATATTTTTAAAACAAATTAAAAAAATGTTTATTCTTTTCATTTCAGCAAAATGCCTTATTTTTTGAACACCCTTTTGTATTTTTTTTGAAGAAATTGTTTTATAAGACTTTTTTAAATACTGTAACTGTCCTTGTTATTATTTTATAAAGGACCTTTTTTATCATTTACACACATTTTTGTGCATTTTTATCGGTTTAAACACCTATTCGGAGAATAGGAGAGTTCAGTTTTTTTTCTGCAGTTCGGTGCCTAGTACGATGACTCCATCTTCGGTGCACTGTGGGGAGTAGAGAATTCACTGAAAGGTCAGCGAAATGGAATCGCAGAAGTGCACCGAAAAGCACTGTAAAACTAAATTTAAAATTGTTTAAAAAACTGTCCTCACTAATCACCAAATACACCACAACCCGCTCCCTAAAATCAAACAGTGACCTGCGCCTAGCTTCTCCCCGCATCACCTCTTCCCATGATAGACTGCAGGATTTCTCACGCGCAGCCCCATCCTCTAGAACGCTCTCCCTCGTACGTTCATAATTTCCCCTAGTTTCCCTTCCTCCAAACGCTCCCTTAAGACTTTCCTATTCAGGCAAGCTTACCACCTGACTCACTAATACACCTCATTGACGCAGCCAGTCCATCACTCTCACCTTGCAGTCCTCTCCTGTTTCCACCCCCAACCCTTCTAGATTTTAAGTTCCCACGGGAATAGGGCCCTCGTTTCCTCCTGTACTGGTTTATCAAATGTTGTTCAGTCTCAATGTATTTTAACTGTCACGTCCAGTGCCCATGATTTGACCCGGCACCCGGCAGTGCCGTCCTCGCTGCTTGCTGGCCGGTAGGGATGAGCTGGCTGGCTGCGTCAATGAGGTGTATTAGTGAGTCAGGTGGTAAGCTTGCCTGAATAGGAAAGTCTTAAGGGAGCGTTTGGAGGAAGGGAAACTAGGGGAAATTATGAACGTACGAGGGAGAGCGTTCTAGAGGATGGGGCTGCGCGTGAGAAATCCTGCAGTCTATCATGGGAAGAGGTGATGCGGGGAGAAGCTAGGCGCAGGTCACTGTTTGATCTTAGGGAGCGGGTTGGGGTGTATTTGGTGATTAGTGAGGACAGTTTTTTAAACAATAAACCAGTACAGGAGGAAACGAGGGCCCTATTCCCGTGGGAACTTAAAATCAATATTAGATATTGAATTAAAAACTAATGTGTACGTGGAAAGATTATCAAGTCTAAATGACCTCTGTTCACAAACGGGCATTACACCAGGTGTTTTTAGTCTGGTAATCAATTTGATACATTGTACACCATACTGAGGGTGGGGTGGTGTCTGCTTCTGATTGAGATTTGAGAATTAATTTCCCTAAAACATCCTAATATGCTGCATTTAACCATTTCGCTGCTGAGGCTTTTCACACCTCTGTGCTGAGGTCATTTTTACCGCTTTCGCTCATCATGTTTAACCGCGTTTTGTAGCCATATTTTGATATATGACCCAGACATATTATATATCGTTCTTTCCGGCAGACTTGGCAGATTCATAATATGTCATTATTATATGTATACGTTATGTCATGTCTGTATATTATAACAAAAATGCAATAAAATTAGAATTTTCAATAATTTATTATGTGTAAAGTGTTTTTTTTCACATTTTAACATGCGATCGTTTGCGGTTATATTTTGTATGGGGTGTGCTTGTTAAAAAAATTAGAAATGGGGTCTCGTTACATTTTTTTTGGGGAAAATTTCAACTTTTTTTAACAAACGCACCACATACAAAAATCGTTAGTGCAGCATTATTGTTCACATTACAATTGAAATGGGAACAATATTGCTGCATAAACAAAAAAAAACTTGTTTATTTTTTTTGTAGAATTTTTTTTTTTTTTTTTTTTAAATTTCATGCTCATGTTTGATATCCTTGGAAAGGCCATGCTCTGGCCGATCCAACGATATCAAACATTAACCCCTAGCTGCCACGGATCGGGAGATAGGGGGTTCCAATGAACCCCCTATCTCCCGATCCGTGGCAGCTAGGGGTTAACTCCAGGACTGGCGTCATCGTGCTATGCACGATGACGCCAGTCCTCAGGGGGAGTTCCTGGAGGCTTGGCCGACATCCAAGATGTCGGCCAGCTCCAGGAGAGGATCACGATCCGGCGCTTTTCAGCGCCGATTCGTGATCCGGCTCCCCAGGGGTTAATCACAGCCACCGTTTGGAAGGGCAGGCTGTGCCCTTCCAAACGGCGCCTGGATTAACCCTCTGCCCCCCAGCGATTGGGAGGGAGAGAGGTCAGAAGGACCTCCCCCCCTTCCTTTCAGGCACTTCCTCCGCACATGCAGGGGGGGCGCCTGAATTAGATGTCATCGCGCCGCCGCAATGACATCTAATTGCTCTGCCGGGGTCCCGGAGTGCTGGGCTGACATCCAAGATGTCAGCCCGCACCGGGGGGCGCAGCAATCCGCCAGAATCCGCTCAGCGCGTCCATAGCACAGGAGAACCACTTGGCTGGACGCGCTGAGCGCGCCCATAGCAGCCAAGTGGTTAACTGGTGTTTGAAAAAAATCCAAAATAACATCTAAGGCTAGGGTCAGATGAGCGCATTTTGTACGGACTGTGCGTCCGTGCAGTACGGACGTACTTACTGACTGACAACAAGGTAGTGGCCAAACAGTCCGTTTTTTTCACTGACGTATTTTTTGACTGATGTAGCAGGGAAAATAAATTAAAATGAAAAAACATTCTGTCCGTCAAAAATGCTGGACGTATAAATGCAGTCCGTCTGACCTCGTTTCATCACTCACATACAAAGCTACACGGACGTTGCGGACGTGGCGCACTGCACACGTCCGTTCTAGCAGTATTATGTTCTTGCCTAACCTGCGTCCGTTTGCTGCGTCCGCCATGCATCCGCACTTCCGTGCGGACGTACTTCGTGTGTGGGGCTCCATTGGTCAGAATGCTATGCTGCCACGGACGTACAAATGTGCGGCAACACTGACGTGATAACTGCGCTTGTCTGACCCCAGCCTTAAGCAATGTTATTTTTCACCTCGGGATTAATCATTCACAGGGTTATTCAGAGAGCGGTGAAAAGCAGGAGAATAACTGGAGAAGAGAAAATTCTAGGTCAAAATAGCCAAACCAGAAAAATTCTCCCATTTAACTCATTTCCAAATTGGCTATTTGGTCTAGATTGTTCTCTTCTCCTGCCAGTTCTCCTGGCTTTCACCTCTCTCTCAGGGTTGTTCAGAGAAAGGTGAAAACCAGGAGAATGGCAGGAAAAGAGAACAATCTGGACCAAATAGCCGATTTGGAAAGTGAGATAAGGCTAGGGTCAGACTAACGCATTTTTCACAGCGACCGTCAAAAAGTGCGTCCAAACGCATTGCCTTATTTTTTCACGGAATGCGCGAAAACGGTCATACGATGTGCATTTTTGTGCGTGATTTTTTACGGATCCAAACCAGGAAACTTTGGGTGTCTGGACGTTATGTTGGCCGGACATGAGCAGGGTCTGACGTCTCCAAATGACGCACACACGCCGCTAGTGGACGCAGCGCACTCTGTACGTCCGTACTAGCGGTTCTGCGTTCTCAAAAAAATGCGTTCATTTTCCACTTGCGTTGCGCAGCCGGACTTTCGTGCGACCGTACTTCGTATATTGGCTGTCATTGCCCGTCATTTGCTGCTAGTGCGGCCGTGATTAAGTGCACCTAAACGCACGTTAAAAATTCGCTAGTCTGACCCTAGCCTAAATGGGAGAATTTTTCTGGTTTGGCTATTTTGACCTAGAATTTTCCATTCTCCAGTCATTCTCCTGCTCTTCACCGCTCTCTGAATAACCCTGACAGGGTTATTCAGAGAAAGGTGAAACTCAGGAGAATGACTGAAGAGAAAATTCTAGGTCAAAATAGCCGAACCAGAAAAATTCTCCCATTTATCTCACTTTCCAAATCGGCTATTTGGTCTAGATTGTTCTCTTCTCCTGCCAGTTCTCCTGGCTTTCACCGCTCTCTCAGGGTTGTTCAGAGAAAGGTGAAAACCAGGAGAATGGCAGGAAAAGAGAACAATCTGGACCAAATAGCTGATTTGGAAAGTGAGATAAGGCTAGGGTTAGACTAACGCATTTTTCACAGCGACCGTCAAAAAGTGCGTCCGAACGCATTGCCTTATTTTTTCATGGAATTATTCCGTGGTTATTCAGAGAAAGGTGAAACTCAGGAGAATGACTGAAGAGAAAATTCTAAGTCAAAATAGCCAAACCAGAAACATTCTCCCATTTTTCTCACTTTCCAAATCGGCTATTTGGTCTAGAATTTTCCATTCTCCAGTCATTCTCCTGCTTTTCACCGCCAAAAAATCAGTAAACTTTTTCTGCGTATCCGAAAATGTCTCCTCTTTTCATACAGACTGCCGCCCCAAGCAGTTGTTTATGGATAGATTAAAGGAAAAGCATTTACCGTCATTTGAAATGTCATTTTTTGGTTTTTACATATTTCTATACATCCTAGAAATCTGCCACTTCACGGGCAGGTTATGGGGACATCCTAGGCACGATATTTGAAGCAATTTTTCATTTTTATTCCCTTATAGAAACATAGAAAAATGTCGGCAGATAAGAACCTTTCGGCCCATCTAGTCTGCCCAATTACATGGATACTTTACCTATATTTATCTTTTGTTTAGGATAGCCTTATGCCTATCCCATGCCTGCTTAAATTCAATTACTGTTTTGGCCTCTACCACTTCTACTGGAAGACTGTTCCATGTATCCACCACCCTCTCAGTAAAATAATGCTTCCTGATGTTACTTTTAAACCTTTGCCCCTCTAATCTAAGACTATGTCCTCTTGTTTTGCTATTTTGTTTCCTTTTAAATATACTCCCTTCCTCTATCTTGTGGATTCCCTTTACGTATTTAAATGTTTCTATCATATCTCCTCTGTCTCGTCTTTTTTCCAAGCTGTACATGTTAAGATCATTAAGCCTTTCCTGGTAACTTTTCTCCTTCAAGCCGTACACCATTTTTAGTAGCCCTTCTCTGAACTCTCTCTAAGATGTCTATATCCTTCTGGAGATACGGTCTCCAGTACTGCACACAGTACTCCAAGTGAGGTCTCACCAGTGCTCTGTACAGTGGCATGAGCACTTCCCTTTTCCTACTGCTAATACCTCTCCCTACACAACCAAGCATTCTGCCAGCATTTCCTGCTGCTCTATTACATTGACTACTTACCCTTAGATCCTCTGAAATAATGACCCTAAATCCCTTTCCTCAGATGTTGAGGTTAGGACTGTATCAAATATTCTATATTCAGCCCTTGGGTTTTTTACGTCCCAGGTACATTATCTTGCACTTATCCACATTAAAACTCAATTGCCACAACTCCGACCATTTTTTTAGTTTACCTAAATCATTTGTCATTTGGCTGATCCCTCCAGGAACGTCAACCCTGTTGCAAATCTTTGTGTCATCAGCAAAAAGACATACTTTTACATTAATACCTTCTGCAATTATCACTAATAAAAATATTAAAGAGAATGGGTCCAAGTACTGACCCCTGAGGTACCCCACTGGTAACAAGACCTTGCGTCGAATAAACTCCATTTACCACACACCCTCTGTTGCCTGTCACTCAGCCACTGCCTAATCCATTCAACAATATTGGAATCCAAGCTCAAAGATTGCAATTTATTGATAAGCCTTCTATGCGGAACAGTATCAAAAGCCTTACTGAAATCGAAATAAGCAATGTCTACTGCACCACCTGTGTCTATTATTTTTTTACCCCAATCAAAAAAATCAATAAGATTAGTTTGGCATGATCTCCCTGAGGTAAACCCATGTTGTTTCTGATCCTGTAATCTATGTGTTTTTAGATGTTCAACAATCCTTTCCTTTAACATGGTTTCCATTAATTTCCCCACTACTGACGTAAGACTAACTGGCCTATAGTTCCCCGATTCCTCCCTACTACCCTTCTTGTAAAATGGGCACAACATTTGCTAATTTCCAGTCTTCTGGGACGACTCCCGTTAACAAGGATTGGTTAAATAAATCTGTTAACGGTTTTGCTATTACATCACTGAGCTCTTTTAATAATTTAGGGTGGATCCCATCAGGCCCCATTGACTTATTTGTCTTTACTTTAGACAGCTGCTGTAGAACCTCCTCCTCTGTAAACTCATATGTAAATGTCTCTTTAGTGTTCTCTCCTAACTGAGGTCCCTTTCCTTCCTTTTCTTCTGCAAAGACTGAACAAAAATATTCATTGAGGCAGTCAACGAGACTTTTATCCTCTTCTACATACCTTCCTTCCTTTGTTTTTAATCTAACTAATCCTTGTTTTACTTTTCTTTTCTCGTTTATGTATCTAAAAAATGTTTTGTCCCCTTTTTTACTGACTGAGCTATTTTCTCTTCTGCGTGTGCTTTGGAAGCTCTTATAAATTGCTTTGCCTCTTTCTGCCTAATTTTATAGGTTTGCCTATCTTCTTCACTCTGTGTTTTTTTATAATTATTGAATGCTATCTTTTTGTTCTTCACTATTTTGGCCACTTCTGTAGAGTACCACAGTGGTTTCTTCCCTTTTTTGTTTTTGCTAACAAGCCGAATGCAATTGCCTGTGGCCTTCAATAATGCTTCCTTTAAATAATCCCATTTCTCCTGGACTCCCTTTAAACTCCTCCAGTCTGATAATGACTCCTTCACACAAAATCTTATTTTAGAAAAATCTGTGTTTTTAAAGTCTAAAACTTTTGTTTTTGTGTGGTGCGGCTCCATCCCTGTTGTTATATTAAACCATACTGACTGGTGATCACTAGATCCCAAATTTTCACTTACAACAACGTCCGATACCAAACCTCCATTTGTGAGTATTAAATCCAATATGGCCTCTTTACGGGTCGGCTCCTCAACTACTTGTGTTAGAGATAATCCTAGTAAGGAGTTTAGAATATTTGTACTCCTGGTGCACCCAGCTATTTTGGTTTTCCAGTTCACATCAGGAAGATTAAAGTCCCCCATGATAATAACTTCCCCCTTCATTGCCATTTTGGCTATTTCCTCAAGCAGCAGATTATCTAGCTCTTCTACTTGTCCAGGGGGTCTATAGATCACACCTACACGAGCTACTGTATGATTACCAAATGTTAGCGTAACCCAAACTGACTCTATGTTCACCTCGCTCACTTTTATTTGGTTCGTTTTTATGTTTTTTTTCACATACAGGGCCACTCCTCCTCCTTTCCTAGCTTCTCTGTCTTTTCTATATAAAGAGTACCCGGTATTGTTATGTCCCAGTTATTTTTCTCACTGAACCATGTCTCAGTAACCGCCACTAAATCTACTTTTTCAGCTGCCATCATTGCCTCCAGTTCATTGATTTTATTGACTAAACTGCGAGCATTTATAGACACGACTCTGAGCTTGTCATTTTCTACCTCGCATGTTGCTTGCACCCTCCGATTTAGTTTTGGGGGACAATCGGGCAGATTGTTTTTTACCCTTTTGTCCCCCCCTCCTAGTTTAAATATTCCTTTGTGAAACCTTTGAACCTTTCACTGAGAACATATGTTCCCCTATGAGTAAGATGCAAACCATCTTTTTTATACAGTTCCTTTCTGCTCCAATTAGAGCTATCATGGGACACAAAGCCAAATCCTTGCTCCCGACACCATTCCCGAAGCCACAAATTGAATTCCCTATTGCGCATCTGCCTATCTTGAATGTTATGCACAGACAAAACTTCAGAGAATGACACAGTGGACGCAATCTGCTGTATTTCACCTCCAAGAACACAAAAATCTTCCTTAATCTCAGAAACCTCATTGCTAGCCAAGTCATTTGTCCCTAGATGGACTAGAACGTCCACTTCCCCTTGCTGCTTTGCTTGTTTGACAATATTGAGAATACGTCTCTTGTCTCTACGAGCAGTAGCCCCAGGAAGACATCTCACCAAACCACTACTCTCCAGCTCAACACCTCTTATGATAGAATCACCCAGCAACAATTGCCTTCTATCAAGTCCCACCTTTTCATTTTTGTCCTTGGTTGCAGTCCTGCAACCAGTGGAAAACTCACTGTCCCTTTAAAAACGTTTTTTTTTTACTTTTTGTCCTTGTTTCCTGTCCCCCAGGGCACTACCCAGACCCCATACACTTTTTATGGCAAATATCTAGCATATATGCCCTTTTGGAGGGCACTCTAAAAACCGAATTTTCAGCCCCATTGACTTGTATGGGGTTCGAGTTCGGGTTCGGATCCGAACATTTGGAAAGTTCGGGTTCGGCTTCGAACCGAACTCGGGGGGTGCTCGGCTCATCCCTACTGGCCGGGTGCTGAGTGATGTACATGCTCGCGGCGGTCACGTAGGTGGTCAGGGGGCGGGGCACAGCATGATAACCCTGTCTATATCGTGCCCATTGTTCAGCGTTGCGGAATATGCTGGCGCTTTATAAATAAAGAATAATAATAATAATACAAAGAACTGAAATTTTGGTGCTTTGTGAATAACACCTTAGGAATCATTCTTTCCTGAGATTAGTCAACCTTTTCTACATCATCTTTAACCACTTCGATGCTGAGGACGCGCTCAGCGCGTCCTCAGCATTCCCGCTGGTATGCGGAGGACGCGCTGAGCGCGTCCTCCCATTGGGGTCAGCGTTCGGCCGGGTTCCGGCCGATCGCTGGCCCCTCCGGTGCGGGCTGACATCCTGGATGTCAGCCCGGCATCCGGAACAGCAGCCGCCGGAATTTGGTGTCATCGCGGCAGCGCGATGACACCAAATTCAGGCGCCCCCCCGCATGTGCGGAGGAGGCGCCTGAAAGGGAGGGGGGAGGTCCTTCGGACCTCTCTCCCTCCGATCGGCGGCTCTGCGGGGGTTAACCCAGGCATCATTTGGAAGGGCACAGCCTGCCCTTCCAAATGATGCCTGGCATTAACCCCTGGGGAGCTGGATCGCGAATCGGCGCTGAAAAGCGCCGGTTTGCGATCCTTTCCCGGAGCTGGCCGACATCTTGGATGTCGGCCAAGCCTCCGGGAACTCCCCCTGAGGACTGGCGTCATCGTGCGTCGTGGACTTAACCCCTGGACTTAACCCTTAACAGCCACCAACTGTGGAGATAGGGAGTTCCAATGAACTCCCTATCTCCCGATCTGTGGCAGCTAGGGGTTAAATTTGCCAGAGCATGGCCGTTCCAACGATACCAAACATGAAAGTGAAAAATTTTGTAAAAAAAAAAAAAAAAGGAAAAATAAAAATAAAACAAAATTAAAAAAAAAATTATAAAAAAAAAAATAAACACTTTTTTTTTCTTTTTTTTGGTTTGTTAATGCAGCAATATTGTTCCCATTTCAATTATAATGTGAACAATGATGCTGCACTAACGATTTTTGTATGCGGTGCGTTTGTTAAAAATAGTGTAATTTTCCCCCAAAAAAAATGTAACGAGACCCCATCTCTAATTTTTTTAACGAGCGCACCCCATACAAAATATAACCGCAATTGCTCGCATGTTAAAATGTGAAAAAAAACACTTTACACATTGTAAATTATTGAAAATACATATTTTATTGCATTTTTTGTTATAATATACAGACATGACATAACGTATACATATAATAATGACATATTATGAATCTACCGAGTCTGACGGAAAGAACGATATATAATATGTCTGGGTCATATACTAAAATAAGCCTTCAAAACACGTTTAAACATGATGAGCAAAACCGGTAAAAATGACCTCAGCACAGGGGCGGGAAAAGCCTCAGCAGCGAAAGGGTTAATTGTGGGTTTTTCATATGAATATACACATATAATTATACACTAAGGGCTCCACTACAAATGAAGCTGCAGTGAATTTACAAACAACCTCTGAAGGTCAAATTAAATGTATTTTACTAAAATAAATCAATTTACATGTCGTTATAAGCTCGGTACAATGCACTGGTTTTATTGGTGAATTAACCCCTTTGATGAGCATAACTGGATTTCCATGTTAACATTCTATATTACCATTTCACAGCTTTAAACATCTGTCTGAATAGCAGGCAATGAGGCTTTATCATCAAATAAACATTTTACAGTTCCACTTCTATCTGGGTGTCTTCTTCATGCAGCCCGCACTTCATCCTTCCTATCCCTTAAAGGGACTGAGACAAATAGTGCGAAATCAGAAGCTGAAACGTTTTTATTTTTCTGGAGTGCAAACAATGTTGTGTTCTGTGTTTGAATATACAAACCATACAGATGCTGCTTGCCGTGACCCTTCAGGCTGGCACTCTATCCATCAAATGATTCCCCAATGGTTAGTTGTGGCACTGCCAGGGATGTTGGGTTGGTCGAGCTCGTCGTGGATTGCAGTTCTGAAGCATCTGCGGTGCTGAGCTTAGTCACCCCTGGCGTACTTTGCACCAGGGCACACATAACCGTTTACAAATAATCGCACATAAAAACACTGGATTAATGCAGTTCTTGATGTGAGATCTCTGGAGCAGTTATAAACCAGGATTTATGAGGCTTGAAGCACCTAAGTCGTAGGGCCCTTAAGTTGCCTCTGATGCCAGGACGCAGGGAGGATTTTTCTAGAAGGATTTGCAGCGCGTGAGGAGATTGAGCGGGAGCAGTGTGGGAGGAGTCGACAGGAGGGTACATAAGGCGTGTGAGGAGAGGCTCTTCCCGCCTTTTTTCTCCTGAGGTAGAGCGGTGATGATCTGGGCTGCGTCAGAGAAGCAGTGTTTTTTTTTTCAGCTTTTTGCCTAAAAAATGTATTGTTTTGGAAATGGCGGAAGGTGGGGAGCTTGAGTCGTTACTGGAAGAAGTGCGGAAGGCGGCTCGGCACCGTGGTGTGGAGTAAGCCAGAAGAAGCCTGTCAGAGGTGTTGGCGGCGGATGGGGGTTCTCGGCCTGCCAGGATTTTGAGGCTCCAGTGCGGTTTAATCCGGGAGGTGAATCCAGTGTATCGGCGGCCGAGAGATGGAGATTGGAGGCTGTGAGAGGTCGTGTTCGGTTGGTCCAACGGATGTTGGCTGGTGGTGACGCAGTTGGTAATGAGGCTGGCGTGAGCGCTTCCAGGCGTGTGGAAGGTAGGAGCTTGAAGCCGGCTTCGGGGGCTAAGGATCCTTCCAGTCGGAGGGGTGGTGTGGTGAGCTCTACCAGGAGAGAAGGAGTGCAGAGTTTGAGGAGTTCCTCGGGGAGAAGGAGTGTTCGGTGTTCTGCCAGGGGACCAGAGGAGGAGCAAGGGCTGTCTCAGGGACCGATGTTTTGTCGGTAAGACCGTTGATGGATAGGGATGTGGACGGTGGTGTGACACAGGGTGTTTGTGTGCGAGATGAGGGCACCCAAGAGCTCGAAGTAAATTGGTGTACAGTTGGTGGAGATGATGGGGCTCCGGATGTGAGGGAGCGAGTTGATGATTTTGGTACTTCGGGTTCTGGGGCTCATCGCACTATTAATTTTTTTTTCGTCTACAGTTCCAATGGTTCGGGAGAGGAGTCCACAGCCAGTGGGTGGTTTTCAGGCTGCTGGAGTTGGAGGTGGTGCAGGAGGTTTGGAGTCGGTGGCGCTGGAGGTTCCGGGAAGTTCGGGCGGACCTCGTGTGGTGACAGGTAACGGAAATGGTGGTGATGTTGGTTCTTTCATGTCTTTTTTACAGGGGCCTTTGAGGCTTGGTCGGTTTCACCAAGGGGTGTGAACCAGGGTGTGGATTTGGCTCAGGCATGGAAGGGTGCAGGTGGGCCAGTTGTGAGAGCTGGTGGAGCTCTTGTCGGTGAAGTCATGGCTTCAAATGGGCCGAGTGGCGATGTGGGTTCACTCGGTGAGTCCGCAGGAGTGGCGGATGTGGCAAGGAGGAATGCTTATGTGTCATTTTCTGGGCCTTTGGGGTTTCATTTGAAACCGGAGGTTAAAGAAGGCATTTGGCGGGGGGAGTATGTGGAACTTTTTTCCCTGCTTCCGTTGGATAGGTGGCTGGGGTTAAAGATTATTTGTCTAAGAACGGTTTAAAGGAAGAGGAGGAAAGGAAGAAGAGGTTTCGGAGGATTCCTAAGTAATTCGGGAATTGGCTCCGGGCTTTTTGTATTTTGGCAAGTGTGGTGGGGGAAAGGAGCCCACAGCACTGTTCGGGCCTTTTTTGTTATGTGGATGGGATTTGGGAGGCTTATCAAACGTATGGTGGTTGGGCGTGGTGGTAATACGATGAGCAGTTTAGGCAACGTTTGGCGGCTCACCCAGGCATGGGGTGGGATCAATTGGACATTACGCTGTGGTTGATGGGGGCGCAAAAGGCGTTTCCCTTTCCAGGGGGAGCCGGTGGGGGAGGGGTCAGTTCCCAACCGGCAAGTGTTAAAAAGGGATCGTGCTGGCAATTTAACGAGGGTCAGTGCAGGTTTGGTGCGGGGTGCAGGTACAATGCACGAATGTTCAAATTGTGGAGGATTGCATTCATTGTCCAGATGTTTTAAGAGGGCAAGACAAGGAGGTCTGCCTTTTGGAGGGTCTGGAGAGGGGAGCTTCCCCGGTGGAACTTGACGCGATGTTACCGTGACTAAGGCTTTACGGAAGACTTAGAGATGCAGAATTTTTTACGTGACGGTTTTGGTGTTGGTTTTCGGATTCCTTTTGTGGTAAGGCCAGGGGGTGGCAAGTTAAGAAATTTGAAGTCGGCTGGAGTGTATCCGGAGGTAGTTCGGGAGAAGGTGTTTAAGTAGATTGGGGCTGGTAGGATGGCAGGTCCATTCTCGTCTCCTCCGGTGTGGGATTTGAGGATATCCCCTTCGGGAGTTGTGCCGACGCGGAAGGCAGGAGAGTTTCGTTTGATTCATCATTTATCCTTTCCATGGGGGGGATCAGTGAATGATGATATTGGTGAGGAGTTGGCCTTGGTGTCATACGTGTCCTTTGATTTCACGGTCAGTTTGGTTCGTAATGCAGGACCGGGGGCTTTAATGGCTCAGGTGGATACTGAGTCGGCTTTTCGGCTATTACCTATTCATCCTTCGTGTCATCACCTTATGGGATTTTGGTTTGAAGGCGAATGTTATGTGGATCTATGTTTGCCTATGGGTTGGTCCATTTTCTGTTCCTTTTTTGAAGGTTTCAGTACATTTTTGGAATGGGTGGGCTGTGAAGTGACAGGGTCGGATAATCTCACTAATTTTCTGGATGAATTTTTGTGTGTACGACACGGGGTATTCGGGAAGGTCATCACTTTGTTAGGATATCCAGTACCATGTAAGAAGATTTAGACTGGA
This sequence comes from Leptobrachium leishanense, assembly GCA_009667805.1. NCBI lineage: Eukaryota > Metazoa > Chordata > Amphibia > Anura > Megophryidae > Leptobrachium > Leptobrachium leishanense. The sequence continues at coordinate 59,450,333 of CM019067.1, forward strand.
AGAAAGAAAATTTAGCTTAAAGCATAGGAAGGGTTATTTTACGGTGAGAACAATAAAGCTGTGGAATTCTCTGCCTGTTGAGGTGGTTGGGTCAGAGTCTGTACAGACTTTTAAAAAACGACTGGATGACTTCCTGCAGACACAGAATATTAAGGGTTATAATATTTAATATGTGGGTAAAAGCTTCTTGATCCAAGGAGAAATCTGACTGCCATTCTGGGGTCAAGAAGGAATTTTTTCCCAGTATGTTGCATATTGGCAAGCATTCAGACTGGGTTTTTTGCCTTCTTTTGGATCAACAGCAGTAGGTTATGTGGGAGAGGCTGAACCCGATGGACGCATGTCTTTTTTCAGCCTATATAACTATGTAACTATGTAACTATTTGGAAGTGTGGAAATCCTTTTTGGTGGTGTTTAATGGGGTGGCCTTATTCCCTTCAAAAGAGGTTTTGGCGAAGGAGCTGCAATTTTTTTACGGACGCCTCGGGAGGTGTTGGTTTTGGGGTATATTTTGGGGGACGTTGGTGTGCTTCTCGTTGGCCTGATAGTTGGTTGGCATCTTCTTTGGTGCGGAATTTGGCCTTTTTGGAGTTGTTTCCATTAGTAGTGGCCTTGGAGCTGTGGGGAGGTGCTCTGGAGGGAAGAAGGATTCTGTTCCGTTCTGACAACATGGCGGTGGTGTCGGCGGTTAATTCTTTGTCGGCTTCATCATTGCCAGTCATCAGACTGCTGAAGAGATTTGCGTTGATGTGTCTTAAGTTTAATGTTTTATGCAGGGTAAGGCATGTCCCGGGTCGCCTTAAATCAGTGGCAGATGTTTTGTCTCATTTTTCAGTGGGGCAGGTTTCGTTCCCTGGCTCCGTTGGCAGAGGAGATGGACACCCCTTGTCCGGAGGGCCTTTGGCAGCTAGGCTCGGAATTTTTGGAAGATGGGTGAGAGGTTCTTTGTCTGAGTCATCTTGGAAGGCCTACTCGCAAGTATGGAGGGATTGGGATGCTTTGGCTGAGCGGTTCAGGTACGTGGCAGTGGGCGGTTTGGATGAGGAAAGTCTGCTCAGAGCATAGCTAATTCGGTTATTTGAGTCTGGGGCATCTCCTGGAGTGGTTCGGCAGTCTTTAGCTGCCTTGGCTTTCCTTTTTTCAGGTATCGGGGAAAAGAGATGTCATCAAGGATTTTGGGATCAGATGTGCAGTTCGGGGTTATGTGAAGGGGAGATGCAGGGCGGATGCTAGGGGTCCAGTTTCGAGACGATTATTGGAGGGGCTACGGGATTTTGTTGGGACTTTTTGTTCTTCAATTTATGAGGTTCTGCTTCTGAGGGCGGCTTTTTGTTTAGGGTTTTTTGGGGCATTTCGAGTGGGTGAGTTGGTGTGTAATTCTAGGAGAGGAGATGGTGGTTTAGGAGCTGCTGCAGTTGGGTTGGGAGTTAATGATCTGGCTATTTGGGTTGCTAACTCCAAGACGGATCAGTTGGGTAGGGGGCGTGGAGTTGGTTTATTCAGTGTGGATAACTGTGTGGTTAGTCCAATGGACAACGTTAAGAAATTTTTGGTGGTACAGGTGGAGTCTACTGTGGCCTTTTTATGTCACGCGGACGGATCGGCTTTATCAAGATTTCAGTTTATTTCTATTTTCAGAAGGAAGAAAAGACCTCTGAACTAGAGGTAACAGGCTAGGACATATATTTTCAGAAGGGTTTGGTGAGTTTAGGGAGAGATCCGAAGGAATTTGGTTCTCATTCATTTCGTATTGGGGCTGCAATGGGAGCTTCAAGGTTGGGTTTGTCGGCAATGGAAATTCAAGAATTGGGAGGAAGGAACTCAAGGGCTTTTAAGTCTTATGTTTGTCCTGGTTTGCTGTCATGAATTTTGTAATCATCCGTTAAAGCTTGGAGGTAATGTGGAGCACAGTTTGCTGTATGTTATGTTATGTTATGTTTTCAACTTTTATAAAAAATAACAAAAAAAAGAAATTTTGAAATACGAAAACTATCAAATTTATACCTGAAATATGAATTATTCCTTTTATACGGAATATATATATTTATTCTATTTTATCTTTGTCAATTTGTTGGTTGTTTAGGGTTGAGTGTGGGGGTTTGGAGTATTTGGAGGCAAGGAGTTGGTCTTTGTTTATGATATGTTTTTCTTTACAGGTATGGTCATGGTTATTGGAAGGGATGTGTGGTGGTTTGGTGGGGAGATTTTCTTTTAAAATATTTTGTGTGGTGAATTTTTTCTTTTTAAAGTATTTTGTGTGGTGGAGATGTTGGTAATGTGTTTTTGTTTTTGCAGATCCTCCAAGAGTGGTGTGGATTATTGGAGACTCGCTGATTTTTTTGGGCGAGAAGAAGGGCGTTGGTGCGATCCTCTGGAGTTCAGATGGGTCTGCTTGGGTCGGCAACACGGGTACGGTGGATCGGAATCCGTAGACTCCTATTGGAGGAGTTTAAGCCGACGGCTTTGGGTGCCCTGAGGCACGGTGAAGTTCCCCATGTGCTGGGGTCCCTCTTGGTGTGCTGCTGGAGCAGATGCAGGCGGATCTGCGGCAGTTGAGGGATTTGGGAGTGGTCCCTCATGGAAAGCTGCTGGAGCAGATGAGAGCGGATCTGCGGCATTTGAGGGAGTGGTCACCATGGTCAGTGGTGATGTGGTCTGAGGTGATGCCAAGGATGGTGTGGGAGCAGGCGGAGTATGAAGAGGCGGTGCAGCTGGGCCGTATCAAGCTGAATCGCTGCATGGGAAGGTTCGTGAGGAGGATGGAGGGTGTGGTGGTGCGACATCTACCTTTTGAAGAGGAAGAGGCGGAGTGTTATTTTATGGCGGATGGAGTTCACCTGACAGATGTGGGCAAGGATCTGTTCATCCTGGGACTCAAGGAAGGGATTGAACAAGCCCTGTTTTTTCTTGGTGGGGGAGCTCTCCCATAAGGGGTTATGTGAGGAGCTCGTGGCGGGGGCTTGTAGGCAGTGCTGGCTAGGGGTTCCTTTTTAGTTAGGATTACTTTGTCAGATGGTTGGGAGTTGGGTATATTTTTGGTGGTTGGTTGGTTTGGAGGAGTGTGGGGTTGTGGGGAGTCCTCTTTCAGCACTGGGTTATTGTTTTAATTTGTTATGAGAATTGTTATGTTATTATGGTGGGGTTTTAGTGTGGAGTTTTTAGCTGTGGCCTATATATAATAAATATATATATTATTCCACAGTTATGTGTTTGCGTATTTTTGTGTGTTTCTTGTCTCCCGTAGTCCGACCCGGTCATCAGTAGGCGACTTAATAAAAATCCCAGAACACGAGACGTTACTACAGGCAGACCTATCAAATGCAGAGAATGCCTTTAGTATTATGCGTTTAAGGTATTGTTTGCAAGTTCATGTCAGAATGTCATTTCAATTGTTTTGACACGTCATGAAGTCCATATTCAGGAGTTATAATGAGTTCATTAACACTAGCCAACACTTATTGCAGGATTAATATGTATCACAGTGTAACACACGCCACGTGTTTGTGTATATCCTGATGGAAAAGGTTCACATAAAACAAAGGAAAAAAATTCTAGGCTTTTTATATGCATGTTCACTGATCAGCCATAACATTAAAACCACTGACAGATGAAGTGTATAACATTGATTATATGTTACAATGACACCTGTCAAGGGGGTGCTGGACAAAATCCCTACAGCCAGGTTCCCTAATGCCAACATCCCGACGGCCAACTGCCAGACAGAACAAGTGCCGGACATACCAAGTTCCCTACACGACCAATTTCCAGACATCCATAATCCCAGCAGCTAACCCTAATACTATTATTATTATTATTATTATTATTATTCTTTATTTATAAAGCGCCAGCATATTCCGCAGCGCTGTACAATAAGCACAGTATAGACAGGGTTACAATACATTGATCAACATTTGACAAACAGTACAGGAGGAGATGAGGGCCCTATTCCCGTAGGAACTCACAATCTAGGAGGGTTGGGGTTGGAAACAGGAGGAGAGGACTGTAAGGTGAGGGTGATTGATGGTTGCGTCAGTGAGTTGGGTGGTAGGCTTCCCTAAATAGGAATGTTTTAAGGGAGCGTTTGAAGGAAGAGAAGTTAGGGGAAAGTCTGACAGTACGAGGGAGAGCGTTCCAGAGAGTGGGGGCTGCGCGTGAGAAATCCTGCAGTCTATCATGGGAAGAGGTGATGCGGGGAGAAGCTAGGCGCAGGTCACTGTTTGACCTTAGGGAGCGGGCTGGGGTGTATTTGGTGATTAGTGAGGACAGGTAGTGGGGAGCTGAGTACTAACACCCTAACCCTAGGTTTAAGGGGGTTAGGGCTAGGTTTAGGGGGGGGGCTAGGTTTAGGGGGGTAAGGGTTATGGCTAGGTTTAGGGGGTTAGGGTTAGGGCTAGGTTTAGGGGGTTAGGGCTAAATTTAGGGGGGTTAGGGCCAGGGGTCAAGTCCTGGGGAAAAATGTGAGGGAGCTCTCTGAAGATTTTTACAATGTGCATGCGTGCCATATCTCACCCACATATTGCACATGCACAGGACACGTCACCCTGGAAACACAAACCTCAATATAGGTGATACTTGCGGCAGTGCAGAAGTGATACTGCAAGTATCCCTGCTGTTAGCGCCTGCTCCGGAATACTGCACAAACATGGGAATGCTACAGGGAAACCTGCAGGTGCAGTTTTTCCCCGTTAAAGGTCCCCATTTTTGTACAAAGTAGGGAATAGGGCCCATTACAATTTTATTACATTACGATTTAGGGAAATAAAATCAGTCCCATTTTATTATAAATATATAAATAATGTGTATATAAATAATATAATAATGAGCACATAAGAAAACACAGTCAAAACTTTACCACTAAATCATACCACTGAGAAAAAGAAATAAGATTACAAAATCCCAGATTAATGTGATGCAATAATACCTTTATGTTGTACTGACGTGATACTTAAAAGGCAAGCTTTCAAGAGTTTTCTTTTCTTTCTTAGGTCTGAAGCAAAACCTGAGAAAGAGGAAAATGCTCAAATGCTTTTTTTTATGGTTTAAAGCAATATCAGCAAACACCCGGGACTGTGTAAATAACCCCTATGTTAAATATGTCCCATACTCAAAACACCCAGCCGTCCATTAGGTGAGAGGTAGAAAACCATGGCCCTCCAGATGTTCTGAAATTACATCTCCCATGATGCTCAGCCCCTCATCAGATTAGCTGAACCTAAAGGGAAACATAGTTCCAAAACATATGGAGGGCCCTGATTCTGGTGATCAAAGCAGACACAGCAGGTAAGCGTTAATGGCATTCCACTTCTGGTGCCAACCAGAATTGGCTGGCAACCTACAGGGTGCAACTCCGTGCACCTCTAGCCAGCCAGGTATGGGAGTGAGTGCCCAACAGGTTAATGTAGACCCACAGGAAGCCCTAAAAATTTGGATCTAGCCACAGATACGCTGTGGAGGCCTACAAAGTGCGCAGACGTACAAAACACATGCTTTGTAACCCCTATAGTGTATGATACAATAAGTGTCACTTCAAGGCAGCTCTGTGTCCCTGTATCTGTGACCACTATAGATAAAGGACACAGATTTTTTTTTTTTTTTTTTTTTTTAAACACACAAGAGGAAGTAGCCTGTTTTGTTTGGTAAACAGATTTATGCCAAGCCATTTCTAAAAGAGGCCACAGATGGAAGGTGCAATTGGTGTCCAAGAGCTAGCAATCCAGAAATAGTTTTAGAATCGCTGAAGACTACTTTCAGACGAAGAATTTTTTTTTTCTACTTAACGTTAGAGCAGTGTTTCCCAAACCTGTCTTCAGGACCCTCTAACAAACCTGGTTTTAAGGATCACCTTGTGGAAATGCAGACTGAGTCCTGCAATCACTGAGCAGCAAATCTTTTCACCTGTGCTGTGCTTCAGATATCTGGAAAACCTGACCTGTCAGGGGTACCTGAGGACAGGTGCGGGAAACACTGCATTAGAGGGACACAAGAGGAAAATGTAATTTTCTAAAAAAATAAAATAAACAAAAGATTAAAAAATGTTACCTTAAAACAGGACCGGGCGCTGCCTGTGTGAGACTCCCTGGAGTATTCAAGTGAGAGCAGCGAGCACAGAGCGGGAGAGAGACCAGCAGAAGTTATGTGCAGGGTCAGAGGTGATGTGCCTGCGTTCCGCCTGAGTTCCTCCTGCAGGAGAAGTGGGGGAACTCCGTTCCCACGTGTTCCTGCAGGACTCAAGCCCTGGTTACGGCTAGGATGGGGGAGGTGGGGTTAGCGCAAGGTTTAGGGGGTTAGGGTTAGGGCTAGGTTTAGGGGGTTAGGGTTAGGGCTAGGTTTAGGGGAATCAGGGTTAGGGGGTTAGGGCTAGGTTTAGGGGGTTAGGGCTAAGTTTAGGGGGTAAGGGAGTATGGTTAGTGTTAGCCATTGGGATTTTGGATGTCTGGAAGTTAGCCGTCAGGGAGTTGTCTGTGTAGGGAAATTGGCCATCAGGGAGTTGTCTGTGTAGGGAAGCTGGCCATCAGGGAGTTGTCTGTGTAGGGAAGTTGGCCGTCAGGGAGTTGTCTGTGTAGGGAAGTTGGCCATCAGGGAGTTGCCTGTGTAGGGAAGTTGGCCGTTGGGATTTTGGCATTATGGAACCTGGTTGTAGGGATTTCAGCCTAAACCCCTGTCAAGGGGTGGGCTATATTAGGTAGAAAGTGAGCAGTCCGTTCTTGAATTTCATGTGTTGGACTCAGGAAAAATGGCCCGAAAAGATCTGCATGACTATGACAAGGGCCAAAAATGTGACGACTAGACAACTGGGTTAGAGCATCTCCAAAACGGCACGTTTTGTGGGGTGTTAACGGTATGCAGTGGTTAGTATCTACAGAAAGTCGTGCATGGGAGGACAACTGGTAACCAGGTCAGGGTTATGGGTGCCCAAGGCTCATTGATGCTTATGGGGAGTGAAGGCTAGCCCGTCTGGTAAGATCACAAAGAAAAGCTACTGCAGCTCAAATTGCTGAAAACCATAATGATAGAAAGATGTCAGCACAAACGTGACACATACCACGTACTACCTAGAGGTTGTTGCAGACCACCCCTTCATGACAATGCTGTTCCCTGATGGCAGTGGCCTTTTTCAGATGGATAATACACACTGCAAAAACTGTTCAGGAATGATTTGAGGAACATGACACAAGGGTCTATTCAGAGAAACGTGAAACCCAGGAGAACTTTTGGAGAAGTTAAAATTCTAGGTCAAAATAGCCAAACTAGAAAAATCCACTTTCCAAATCGACTATTTGGTCTAGATTGTCCTCTTCTACTGCCAATTCACCTGGTTTTCACCTTTCTCTGAATAACCCTGTAAGATTTCAAGGTGTTGACTTGGCTTCAAAATTCCCCAGATCTCAGCAGCACAAGGGGGACCCACACGGTATTAGACAGGCGGATCTAATGCTGTGGCCGATCAGGGTATTAGAAATAGGTGAACTCTAAAGATTATACTTCATCTTAAAAATATAGTATATATTAAAGTACAAAACAAAAAATAGATACTGTATACAGATAAATGGAGTGATAGATTGCATATGTAGAAAGATATCTATACCGGCTGGGTGGAGTAGAGGTAACATAACTGCTCTATAACCATGGAGAGAGACTGTGGAGACACAGGTTCGATCCCGGCCAGAGCACCTCTCCAGTAAGTGTCCTTGGGCAAGACAACTAACGGTACATACTCGCCACCCAGGGCATACTTGAAAGTGAGAGAAATCTCAATGTATCCTTCCTGGTAAAATCCTTTCTCAATAAAAAAAAGTTAAAGACATATGCATGACAGATTTATAAACAATAGACACATTTATTTATTGAGAAAGTATTTTACCAGGAAGGATATGTAACAAATACATAAATATAATAGGTGACTGATACATAAATAGATCATAGATTGATATCTAATTAATAAACAGACAAATAACAGACAATCCCAGATGTATTTTACTGCAAAATTATCAAGACCTCTGTTATGATATGATTAAAACTGAGTCACGTCGACAAAGAAACAAAGCCTGCATGATCCACCACAAGTGGGCTCCGGTAATTAAATCAGCGGAGTCAGCAAATCTCGATTACCAGAGAGCGGGTTAATCAATTTTTTGGGGGGGTTATTAAAAACCGTTAGCACCTGAGAGGAAAGATCGCAAACAAAAATATAGAGGGTACATGATTTATCACTCCCCTCACAAATAAATTTTATTCATTGCATCCACCAGCCATCACACAGATGGTCAGAAAATTGGCTTTGTGTAAGGATGTGGATTCAGGCATGAATATTAATATGAGACAGATGTAAAAGCATATTAATATGCATTTGCTTTGCTGGGACTGACATTACAATATTTTACTTAACCAGTTGGTAGCCAGTATGGCTGATGAAGCAAGTCGCTGGAATGTAATACAATCCATTCTGGCAGAAATAAGTCACATATTTATGATTTATTGCTTTCATCTAAATTCCTTTTATTTTGATGCTCATTTCGATAATTTTTGCACGAAAGAGTAAAGTTCCAGAATTTGTTTATAATTGTTGTTGTTATTATAATTATTCAGAACATACAAATGTTGCAAGTAGGGAAAATTAGGAGAAGAACAATGGTCTATAAACAGACCTGAGGCTGCCGTTGGCAAAACGTTTGTAGATATCACATGAGCAAAAAGCACATTGGGCGCGATTCCCTAGTGAACACTAACGTTAGCGTTCGGATATGTAAGCGTTATCACTAGGATAAGTTAGTTCATCAGGGATTGCGATAGCTTGCGTGAGCATACTGTACTTTGCAAATCCTATCCTTAAGATGGGGAGCGCAATAATTTATTAGTGTTTCGATAAGTAAGGTATTACAAAGTGGGATTACCATTGTGACGCGCAAGAGAAAACTTTAGCGAGTGCTTAAAGCTGGTGCTAACTGATTCCTCATTTGCAAAATCATTTAACAGCCCCTAAAAATATCCCAATAAATCCGATACTCACCTCTCATCCCGCAGCGAGAACGGTGGCCCGATCCGCCACTTCTTGTCACTGGGAGCAGAGTGAGACTGGGAAGAAGTAGTTCCCAGTCTCCCTCCGCGATCACGCCGCAGGGCTGTGCGATCTTGTGAGAGCTACCGCGAGTATACCAGTGGCTTGTGCTGCGCTGCAGTTCAAGGTGTTGAGGTAGCGCCTGCCCCAGAATGTTGCACTAAAATGAGAACGCTACGGGGGAACCTGCAGGTGCACCCCCATTTTAGTGCACACTAGGGAATAGGGCCCATTATCTTTCACAAGTTGGTTTTCATGTTAATTCTAACAAGTAAATTATCAATGATAAAATCTTTCAAGTTTAGCAAAGATTATGAGGGCAATAACATAAGGTTCCATCTCAGCCGTTCAACTATACACTATATGGACAAACATATTGGGTCGTCTGACCATTTCACTAACATGGACTTTTATGACATGACATTCAAAATACATAGACATTGATATGGTGACGGTTCCCCCTTTGCAGCTAAACCAGCTTCCACACTTCTGGGATGGTTCTCCACAAGATGTTGGAGTGTTCCTGTGGGAATTTATGCTCATTCATCCAGTAGAGCGTTTGACAAGTCCTGACTCACACTCTCCATTCCAGTTCATCCCAAAGTTGTTTGCTGGGGTTGAGGTCAGGGTTCTGTGTGATCAGTCAAGTTCTTCCACACCAAACTCATCCAACCATGTCTTTAGGACCTTGCTTTGTGCATTGGGGCACAGTCATGCTGGAGTTGAAAAGCCACTCTTTTTTTCACAAAAGTTTGTAAATACAGACTGCATGGCTAGGTGTGTGATTTTATACACGTGTGACAATGGTGTGATTGAAACACCTGACTTCAATAATTAAGAGGCTTGTTCCAATACGTTTGTCCATTAGGGATGTGCGTTTTGGGTTTCGGAATTTCGGAATTTTCACGAAATTTCCCGATTCGTGTTTTCGGATACGGCCGATTTTCCGAACATTTTTAGATCCGAAGATGTCAGATACGAAAAGTTTTCCGAGCCGAAACGAAAAAATTTCAGAATTTTCGAATGGACTTGAAATGTGTCAAATCGAAATTTATTTTTTCTCTATTCATGATTTCGGTTCCATTCGTGATTTCGGTAATTCTGGACATCGTATATTTAACTATTATCGGTTATATCGCTGATTCTGTAAATTTTGTATTTGTAAATGCGTATCACTTGTTTCTTGTGGCATTCGGGTCAGTTTAGCGTTTTTAAATCGTTTTGTTCATTTTTTTTGTTCCTTGGCTTTCATACCATTTTAATATGATTAAATAAAGTTGTGAAATGTATATTCAATTATTCAAGAAAAAAAGGATCTTTATTTAATAAAAAAAAACACGATAGAATCGCCAGAATTATCGTAGACACTTTGAAATGAGGAGAACAGACGTTCCGAAAAAAACGAAAATTTCCGAAAAGTCGATACAAAAAACGAGCAAAGTGACACGAAAATACGAAAAATGGTCGAACCGTACACGTGAAAAATGTACACGAAAAACGAGTCGAACCGAACCGAATCAAAACAGAAATCGGTCGAAACGAGCCGAATCGAAAAGTTTAAACATCCGAACAAATCGAACCGAAAAAAAAAATAATCGGTGCACAAGCCTATTGTCCATTATAGTGTAATATGAATGAACTGAAAGCTAGGATATCAGTCGGTGTGTTTTGGTACGGTAAATAGAGAGGCAAACTAAAAAGCTAATAAAAGGAATGAAACACTTTAAATATGAAGAGGGAACAAAGAAACTGCACTTGTTTAGCATTGACCCCTTAAGGACGCGCGGGTAGCGCCATTAAGGGGTCGATTTTGCTGGTGAGGCATACAAGTACGTCTCGCCGACAGGTTCTGTCGCGTGGCACTGATTCCGAGCCCTCCCTGCAGCCGGTGTGCAACGAGCGTCATTAGCTGCTGGGGACGGCTTGATTTCAGGCTGTCCCGAATGCAGCCAATGACGCGCCACGTGTTGTGTGCGCAGGCTGCGGCGGAGGGGCAGAGGCGGCCCCTTTGAAGACAGCGTGGCGTACATGTATGCCCTGCGTCTTCAAAGACTGCCCGCCACCAGGACGTCATGGAACGTCCTGCGGCGTTAACGGGTTAAAAAATAGTTTTTTAGAGGAAATCTGATCACATTGTTCAAATTCATACAGGGTCAATCCATAGAGTTTTCGGGTGCTTCGATTTCTGGAGTCAAATCATAAGGGGTTATTCAAAGTGCACCGAAATTTAAGTGCTCTTTCATTCGGCACACTTCAAGCTCAATTTTCCAATCCTGAATGCAGAAGTGCGCCGAATGGATCCACTGAACACTGCCGATAAAACTGCCAAACGCAGTCGTTAAACTACCGAACGCATTTGATAAACCGCCGAATGCAGTTGCAAACTGCAGAATGCAGCTGACGATCCACCGAACAGAGTGGTGAACGCTTCCGATCAGCCACCGAAAATGCAGACAAGCCGCCGAACAGAGGTTAAAAAAACAAAACAAGAAACTACATTTTTAAAAGTCGTTTTAAACAAAAATAATGCATAAAAATGCATGGAAAAATATATAAGGTCCTATGAATAACAATAAAAAGGTCCATTACAGAATAAAAAAATGGCATTTAAAAAGAAATTGGAATAAAGAAATTTGCCGAAATAATCAAGAAAAATGCCTAAATTTTTTTAACCACTTGGCTGCTGCCGCCCCCCCCGGTGTGGGCTGACATCTTGTCAGCCCGGCACTCCAGGACCCCAGGGGGGACGATAGATGTCATTGCGGCGGCGTGATGACATCTAATTCAGGCGCACCCCCCGCGAATGTGGAGGCGGTGCCTGAAAGGGAGGGGGGAGGTCCTTCAAACCTCTCTCCCTCCCGATCGCCGGGGGCCAGCGATCAAAGCCAGGCACGGTTTTGAAGGGCACAGCCTGCCCTTCCAAATGGTGCCTGGCTTTAACCCCTTGGGTGCCAGATCACGATTCGGCGCCGAAAAGCGCCGAATCGTGATCCTCTCCCGGAGCTGGCTGACATCTTGGATGTCGGCCAAGCTTCCAGGAACTCCCCCTGATGACTGGCGTCATCGTGCATAGCGCAATGACATCAGTTCTGGAGTTAACCCCTAGTTGCCACCAATGGTGGAGATAGGGGGTTCATCGGAACCCCCTATCTCCCAATTCGTGGTGGCTAGGGGTTAATGTTTGGTATTGTTGGATCGGCCAGAGCATGGCCTTTCCAATGATACCAAACATGACCATGTAAAAGTTTAAAAAAAAAATATATATATATATATATATATATAATAAATAAAATAAATAAACAATTTTTTTGTTTTTGGTTTTTTGTTAATGCAACAATATTGTTCCCATTTCAATTATAATGTGAACATTGATGCTGCACTAACGATTTTTGTATGGGGTGCATCTGTTAAAAATCACGTAGTTTTCCCCAAAACAAAATGTAACAAGTCCCCATTTCTAATTTTTTTAACAAGCGCACCCCATAGAAAATATAACCGCAAATCCTCGCATGTTAAAATGTGAAAAAAAACACTTTACACATTGTAAATTATTAAAAATTCTAATTTTATTGCATTTTTTGTTATAATGTACAGACAGGACATGACGTATACATATAATAATGATATATTATGAACCTGCCAAGTCTGCCGGAAAGAACAACATATAATATGTCTGGGTCATATATTAAAATAAGGCTTCAAAACGCGGTTAAACATGATGAGAGAAACCGGTAAAAATGAGCTCAGCACACAGGCGTTAAATGCCTCAGCAGCGAAAGGGTTAAAGAACAAATTAATAAAAAATACTTTTTGCTGCAAATAAAAAGAATAAACGGTTGATTAAAATTTTTATAAAAACTGTGATTTTTTTTACATTGAAACTTATGGGATTCTCCTGTTTAAACCTGTCGAATGAAAGCACCGAAAATCTGGACAGTTCGCCAACTTTTCAGTGCAGTTCAGCGTTCTCTGAATAAATTAACCATTACTTCCCTATGAGGAATTTCCCTGCCGCCGAAGATCACCGTATTTCACTGGCAATTTGCCAATATTTGGTGAAAATTAACAATGGTTTGCGTTTGAAAATCTGTAATTGTTCCTGAAAAATGCTTTAAAAAAAAAAAGAAGTCCCAAAGCATCAAATTCAGAGGCATGTGCATTAGAGCGTCTTTTTCATTTTAGCAACTTAATCTTCATATCATTTTTATCCACGTTTAGAAGGTGGCAACTTTACCATTTATACCTAGAATTTTTGTCACTGTGTTCATTGATCTGTAGAATGTATATAGTGTCAGCCGTGGGAGGGACGTTTCAGTAAAGTGTTAGGGCAGTTGGGTGAGCGACAATAATTCGATGAGGCAGTCATGCATTATAACTGTAGAGTGTAAGAAGAGCTGCACCCGGCCTAAACAACCTTTTTAGACAGGTTTATTGGACAGCAAATACAGCAACCTTTCCGTAAAAAAGCTTTTTTTCCCAAATGTTGTTGTAGTTGTGTTGATCAATAAACCTATCTAAAAAGTAGCTTGAGTGCCCTCTCCAGTTTTTCTTTGAGGGACTCCTGGGCCACATACCCAAGCATTGCCAGTTTGACGATCCCTGCACTTATTTGCATGCAATAAGAATGAAGCCAGGCTATAGGTGACACATGGTGCTGCAGAAATTACACTGCTAAACAAAATTAAAAGAATGATCATGGGTGATTCTAGTTCTGTTTTTTTGTTGCAACCTCAGATATCTTATAGGGAATGGAGATGTGGAGACAGCGCTTATGTATGTGTTTTATCTTGTATGTCAAGATAAAGTATTGATGCAAGATTAAGGTCTTGTAGGACCGAAACGTCGCATTTTTATCTGCTGTCTTATTCATTTTGAAATAAACTTTCCGTTGGAGACATCTGAGTTGCACGCTTCAGTGGATTTGTGGATGTTCTTTGAGTTTGGGGCGGAGCTCGTTGGTGTTGCACCGGACTTCTCCACTCGCCTGACAGAGCTCTCCCTGGGAAGGTACATCACGCATCCTGTGTTTTGATCTCTAGGATAAAGTATTAGGGTGGGTGCTGCCACTAGAATATAAAGTGTCCACACACCTCAAACGACACAATAAGATAAAGCATCCTGACATATGGCTTTTTTAATTTAAATAAAAGTCTATATTTTTTATTCTTATACATGTCTTGCTGCCTGGTTTTTTCCTGAGTCCACTTATTCATCCTTCCCACCCTGGAATCTGGATTACATTGCTGGAACCAAGGAAAAGAGAAGAAATCAACAAAATATAAGTATTCCAATCTTACAGTACTTCCATTCTATGCGTCAATTATTCAGTAGATATTAAATTTTTTCTTGCAAATTGCTCTTATTATGTAAATACATACATATGCTGTTTTAGAATTTTTGTTTTTGCGCCCGGAACCCTTTCTCTTGCTTAAACTCAGATATCTGCTTAGAAATTCTCCATCACGTAACGTTTTCAAGTGACATCTATTTGAAATTTACATTGTTTTGCTCGATTTACGATAGATGTGTACAGATGCCTATAGTAACGTAATGTGTCCTAGAAGGTACTTGTATACGATTTTCTGCTGTATTGTGCCTCATCACTCTTAAGGGTCCAACAATAGTCTGCAAGCATACTGGAGATCCACACGGCCTGACACCTATTTTATATTACCGAAATGACATAAATCCTGGTTAAGTATCCATGTAATTGGGCAGACTAGATGGGCCGAAAGGTTCTTATCTGCCGACATTTTTTCTATGTTTCTATGGTTCTATGAAACCGTTCCCCATGTTCATCATTGATTGCACCTAGATTTGCTTGGAAAAAATCCAGGTGTGAATCCAAGAAGTGCATTTTCAAGGACATGCTACATCCCAGTTTCTGGTAAGATTTCAGTAAAGTATTCACTAATTCTGCGTAGTTGTCTGCCTTGTTATTTCCCAAGAAGTCGCGGCAAACAGTCTTAAAGGACTCCCATGCAACTCTTTCAGATTCATTCAACTGACCGTCAAAATTCTCATCTTTCATCAGTTTTCTAGCTTCTATGATCTTCGCCTCACTGATCCTTGGAAATGTCTTTCTTAGATTTATTTATTTATAAAGGATTTTACCAGGAAGGATACATTGAGATTTCTCTCGTTTTCAAGTACGTCCTGGGTTCAAGAACATTGAATTGTTACAGATGTTACAGAAATACAAAGTAATAAAATGCAAGATATTAAAAAAACAACACACATATACAGATTAACACAGAAAATAAATACGTAGGAAATAGTCACTATGTTACATGTTTACAGGTGCATTCTGTATCCAGGTATGTTAATAGAGATCTCTTAAGTGTCTTTAGACTTGGTAGTTTCCCAGAAAATCTCTTAAACACCAGGTTGGAGAGGTGAAGGGTGAATCTGGATTCCAGCAACGGCTAGTTTAGCTCTTTTAACATGTCACAATGGTGGGTCATGTAGTTACATTGTAGCACAAAGCGGCAGAATGAGTTATACAATTGTAACGGTGGGCTATAGCACTCACCTCAGAAAGCGTATTTGGATCCTTCAGGACAGATTTCTAAAGACAAAAGACTAAGAACGGCTGTAATCTGATCTCCCAAGCCAGGGAGTAACGGGACAGACCTGAAAGGGCAACTAAGCTCAATTGGCTTCAAGGCCAATTGACCACTCAGTGCAAACACAAATACTCCAAAGAGAACAGATACAGTGATACTTGAACAAAAACATAAACAGAATAGGCAAGATAGTAGAGGACAGACCTAACAAAGCAACTAAGCTCAATTGGTTTCTGGACCAAAATACTGCGTAGTGCAACACACTTCTAGATAAGGACATACGGTGAGGAATCTGTGTATACCAGCCTGCAGGGGAGGCCTTCAAGCAGAGCTTGGATACTGTTACTCCACAAAGATAGCACAGATACAGACGGACAGAAAATGTATATATTATACAAAAAGCAGGGCAGGACTTCAACTAGACTCTGGAAGCACGCAGAACTGGATGCCTTGTGATTAGGACCACAACCAGTTAAACGAACATAAGACATGAATCATAAGGCTAACATAAACATGAACAAGAGAGACAAGAACCATAAAGGCAACAATACACAAGAACGAGAAGTACCAGGCAAAAGTACACATGGGATAATTTAGAGAGTAGTCAGAAGGATAGCCGGTCGAAACGTGATCAGGGTCCTCGAACAGAAACAGGTCAGCAACAGATTAATCAGAAAATATCAGGCACAAGACTCCACCAAACTAGACACCACGACAGTCCAAGGAGCACCTTCTCTCAACCTCTTTTAAAGGCTGATGGCTCCTTTTTATGCTTGGCTCCGCCCCCTCAGATGCCGTTTTTCCAGCCCTTACTACTGGCAACAGGCTAGCAGCGATGCACCTGGTGCCCTGACCCCCCAGGGAGCGCTGCGGGGGCCATGGATGTGACAACAATGTGGTAAGTTTATGAAGGTGTGTTTGCGGGGCAGCTGCATACACTACATCTCCGTATTCAATAGCCGGCATAGATATGCAAATCCAAGTCCATCGCTTTTACAAAGTTCTTCATAACCATGGAATTTTTCCTATTAAATCACTGTTGTACCTAAACAATTCTGCGTTGACTTATTTACCGTAATGTGGCTTATTTACCGTAACGTACAAACTTTACTAGAGCATAACTCCTGAAGTATGGGTGATAGAGAAATTCTGATACCATATCTGTAAACAGGAGGAAAAATTACATATGGAACAGGTTAGAGTGGGTCTGTGACAAAAATTGTGTTGACCAGTGTTATTAAAAGAGATTGAATGTATATGGCCACCAAATGTAACCTTCCTCTTTCCATTGTCCAAAATAAAACTGAAAAATAATAAAAAAAATCATTCTGATATCCTATGCATTTCGTAAGATTAGCAGATGTTAGTGGCACCGGTGGTGTATGGTCGAGTTGGATAAATAATGTAGGAGGCCAATGCACATTGTCATATGGTGCTTTATCATGGCGTGCTTTCTTCCAAGCGAGCGAGTAGGCGCACTTATGGCTTTATAGTGCATCCAAGTATATAAAATTTACCCGTGCGTTCATATCTAATAATACACTAGCTACGCTCTCATTAAAGTATAATAATATAAAATTGTACTGATGGTAGTTAAAGAGTTCAGTGGCTGAATTGGCCGCTGCAGAGTTGTTATACAAGTTGACTTTCCAATTTTCTCGCATCAATTTTTTCTTCCGCGGTCTCTCAACAAAAGGTTAACCAGAGTAAAACCTTTTAAGTGCCGCAGAATTCGTGAAAATAGCAGCTCCGCGAGCGTTGAAATCAAGCGGTCCAGCTGCCCCGAAAGGTACAGGCTTTTTGCTAAGTACCTTTTACACAGTAGGTACGAGCTCAGTACACGTTAAATAAAGATTTAAGGAGTAATGAATCTCCTTAACTTCACCGTGAATCAAAAATTACTTTTTTTTTCTTTCTATCAACACCATGGTAAAGCAATTCGGGAACATTGTGTCTTTAGAAAGCCCTGCTCCTGCTGGTCCTGCTATTACTATGAGTTGGACCTTCTTTTTTTGTAAAAAAAAGAAACAAATAAATAAATATATATATATAGCACAGGGCTAATTTCTAAGTGGGTTTTTATCCTTTAAGCTTTGTATCTACTTGCCGACACCGCTGCGTGGCGTCACAGTGATACAAAGTGGTAATGTCATAGGAAACACACAAACTACAAAAGTGGACGGACTATTTCATGCATTCATTGCTCTTTATGATTTGTCCTCTATAGCTGCATATACATAAACTGTTATTACTTTAAAGCACTTACATCAAATCCTGTTATACCTCCTGCCTTCCTGTATATACAGATTGAAGGGCAGCGCATGACATCATGTTCTGTGTCGCTAAAGAGGAGACATATTTTCTGAATCTTTTTATCAAACGCATTTAGGGCTCTATTCCATTCCTTGCGCAAAAAAGCTTGTGCAGCGCAATTTTTTTGCGCCCCAGTGTTAAACTTTAACGCATGTAAATTAACGCTGGTATTACAATCCGAGCGCATTTTTTCATCCGTCCGAAAATATCGCGCGTAAAAAATACGCGCGAAAATGCGGGCGCATTAACGTTGCGTGCAGACTGTTTTTTCACACGATTCAGCCAATCAGAATTAAGAACCATAATTGTCTCCCGTTCAGTTTTTGCGCCTGTCAAAATCAATCTGAGTATATATGCTGTAGCAATAATAGAAACACGCACAACCTCTCAATTTTATTGTTTGGGTATGTGTAGAATGTGTAACTATACTTTGATGCATTTTTTTTTCGTGCTGGTGTATTTGGTTTCGGCCAGAACGTTCAGATTTGCAGTTAACACCAGGTTTTAAAAGACGTTAAAATTATGCGCACAAACATTGTATATTAAAATTTGCGCATCGATTTTAATACCATCCGCGTACCAGCGCACGAACGCATTTGCGCTCACAATGTTAAGTATGGGATGCGCGCACGAACTTTCACTCATGCTGGGTTCGCGCAGGGTCTCTCGCGTTAGACGTTAACGCGCATTTTGTGCGCGAACATCGTAATACGACGTTCAGCGCGAAGGGTTTTCCCCCTCGCGTTAATGCGTTTTTGCGCACGTGCAAAATTGTGCGCGAAGAGTGAAATAGTGCCCATAGTGAATTGAATATCCTCTTATCATTATCATAATTCACATCTGATAAGACAATATATCTGCTTTGTATATTGGGTTTAAATCGTCTCGTATCAGGGTTTGTAGAGCACTTTAAGGGGTTGCTCTCTAATCACTATTTTTTTCACCGGGAGAATGGTTAAATTGCGGGGATTTTACAAAAGCAAAATCACTTAACACCAGGCTCTAGCCAGTATTCTTTGCAGGATACCAACCGAGCTTGCTCGGTCACAAAACTCGTCCCAATAGCGGCTCGAGCCATTGAGTATAATGACCGGATTTGAAATAGGGCCCTTAGTGTATTATGTGTTTTTTGTTTTTTTTGAGAAAGTATTTCACCAGGAAGGATGCATTGAGATTTCTCTAGTTTTTATGTATGTCCTGGGTGGCGAGTATGCATCGTTAGGTGTCTTGCCCAAGGACACTTATTGGAGAGGTGCTCTTACCAGGATTTGAACCTGTGTCTCCATGTATATACTTTTTATATTTGTGTCCTGTCATGTTCTTCTTTTCTTTGTTTCCTATTGTCTTTTTTTTAATCGCTCACTATATCTTTTCCTGCTACTCCCCCAGGCCCAGATTAACATAGGGGCTATTGGAGCTGCAGCTTCAGGCCCATGTCTCACAGTAGGCTCAGATACAGGATAACTACGTCTGTACTACTGGTCCTTTGGACCCTTGTATCTTCAGAACTATAGCAGCTACAGGGTCAGGTGAGGTATCATTGGAAAGTTTAAAAAGTGGCCTTTCCAATGACAATGATGTTGAACATGGCCAAGTTTTATAAATAAATACAAATCTCTTTTTCTTTTGCTTCTTTTTCTAACACACTATTGTTCACTAGACAATTATAATCAGGGTTATTCAAAGAGAGCCAAATTGGCCCCGGAATTGCACCGGACAGTATATTTCCCCGTACGGTGCAATTTCGTGGCCAATCGGCTATTCAGAAAAGCTGGCAAGTTGTCAAATATTGGTGAATTGCCAGTGAAATACAGTGATCTTCGGTGGCAGTGAAATCACCCATACAGAAGTAATGGTTAATCTATTCAGAGAACACCGAACAGCAGAGAAATGTCAGTGAAAAGCCCTAGGCTTCATTGTAAAAAAATTTCCCTGTTTTTCTTAAATATTTATTCAACCATGTATTCTTTTCATTTGCAGTCTATTTATTTTTTAGTATTTTTTTAGGCATATTAAAGAATTTTTTCCCCTATTTTCTTTTTTTCTAAAAATGGCTTTTTATTTCTGTAACAGACGTTTTTATTATTATTCATAGGACCTTATATATTATTTCCAGGCATTTTTATGCAGTATTTTGTTTGAAAACGTCTTTTAAAAGTTGCGGCTTTTCGTTTGTGTGTCTTATTTTTATCCCGTTCGGCGTCTTATCTCCTTTTTCCGGCGGATCGACGGCGCTCTGTTCGGTTCGAATCTGCAATTTTGCGGTTGATCATCGGATGCATTCTGCGTTTTTTCGGTGGGTTTTTGGAACGATTTGGCATTTTCTCAACGGTCAAAATCAGTGTGGAGGCAGCGAGTAAGAGCAGAGATGAGCGGTCGACGCACTTACACTGTGGGCCTTTGGGTTGTACTAGTACCCTAGGCCAAAGGTTGCTAGTCAGCCCCAGATAACACATTGGGAGATGAGAAGAAGGAGCACACCCAACTCTTCTGCTCCAGGCCCATCAAGGCCTTAATTCAAAGCTGACTGGCCCCAGAGGAGAGCTGGCTATGGGGGCAGAGGCATAATTGCCCCACCGACCAATGAAGTACAAGGGTTGTGGGCCGCATCATTACAGCGGCATTCCTCTGCTGATTAAATGCAGCGTGAGGTGCACTGGGCTTTGTTAATTTCACAAATTAATAGACCACTTTTTAACCACTTCGCTGCGGAGGACGCGCTCAGCGCATCCTGCCGCAGGAAGGGTTGGCTGCGGAGGACACGCTGAGCGCGTCCTCCCGAAGCAGCCTGCGATCGGCCGGATTCCGGCTGATCGCTGTGCCCCCCGGTGCGGGCTGACATCTTAGATGTCAGCCCGTCAATCCGGGACCACCGCGGGCACAATAGATGTCATCGTGGTGGCGCGATGACATCTATTTCAGGCGCCCCCCCGCGTATGCGGAGGAGGCGCCTGAAAGGGAGGGGCGGAGGTCCTTCGGACCTCTCTCCCTCCCGATGGAGGGGGTCCTGAGCTTAATGCCAGGCACCGTTTGGAAGGGCACAGCCTGCCCTTCCAAACGGTGGCTGTCATTAACCCCTGGGGAGCCGGATCACGAATCGGCGCTGAAAAGCGCCGGTTCGTGATCCTTTCCCGGAGCTGGCCGACATCTTGGATGTCGGCCTAGCCTCCGGGAACGCCCCCTGAGGACTGGCGTCATCGTGCATAGCACGATGACGCCAGTCCTGGAGTTAACCCCTAGCTGCCACCAATGGTGGAGATAGGGGGTTCCAATGAACCCCCTATCTCCCGATCCGTGACAGATAGGGGTTAAAGTTTGGTACTGTTGGATCGGCCAGAGCATGGCCGTTCCGACGATACCAAACACGACTGTGAAAAAGTTTTTTAAAAAAAAATAAAAATTAAAAATAAAAATAAATAAATATTTAAAAAAAAAAATAAACAAGTTTTTTTTCTTTTTTTTGGTTTGTTAATGCAGCAATATTGTTCCCATTTCAATTATAATGTGAACAATGATGCTGCACTAACGATTTTTGTATGCGGTGCGTTTGTTAAAAATCACGTAATTTTCCCCAAAAAAAATGTAACGAGACCCCATTTCTAATTTTTTTAACAAGCGCAACCCATACAAAATATAGCCGCAATTGCTCGCATTTTAAAATGTGAAAAAAAAACACTTTACACGTTGTAAATTATTGAAAATTCATGTTTTATTGCATTTTTTGTTATAATATACAGACAGGTCATGACGTATACATATAATAATGACATATTATGAATCTGCCGAGTCTGACGGAAAGAACGATATATAATATGTCTGGGTCATATACTAAAATAAGCCTTCAAAACACGTTTAAACATGATGAGCAAAACCGGTAAAAATGACCTCAGCACAGAGGCGGGAAAAGCCTCAGCAGTGAAAGGGTTAAATACTATAATAATGAGAATTTTAATTGTGTGTTTATATAAAAACATTATTTATTATATTTTTGTGCAGACACTCAGCTGTTTATAAAAAAAAAAAACATTTCTTAGGTTTTCTTTGAAAATAAGCTTTTCTGGATTCACTGCGTCCCCCCCGCTCCCCTATAACCACTTACAGTATATACTATATATTTTTAAATATATATATATACAGACAAATGTAACTACATGACCCACCATTGTGACATTTTGAAAGAGCTAAACTGGCGACCCCAGGACATCAAATCTAGACGGACCTTTCACCTTTCCAACCTGGTGGTTAAGAGCTTTTCTGGGAAGCTATACCACCCTACCTGAATAGACTGCTTCCCCTAGCAACAAAGAAAAGAAAGTTCACTTATCTCCTAAGAGATGGTGAACAATTTAGAGAGCGTTCTAACCAGATGGGATTAAACCCTCATTAGAATATGAACATAAAAGCTCCAAGGTGGAAAAAAAACATTCTCAGAACTGGAAATAGGTTAGAGAATTTGAAAGTATATTTAATTTTATTTATTTATTTATTTTTTTAAATATACTTTCAAATTCTAACCTATTTCCAGTTCTGAGAATGTTTTTTTTCCACCTTGGAGCTTTTATGTTCATTTTGCTTCCCCTAGCAGTTCCCTCATCCTAGAACCTCTGATCCAGGACCAGCACCTTACTTGCAATACCACAATACAAAAAGAAAGTGTCTCTATCTTCATTTTACTACAGAGCACCGCAGTTATGGAATAACCTCCCAGACGCCATCAAATCTTCCCCCAGTCTAAAGTCACTCAAGAGCTCCTTACTAGCATACCTCAATACAGAATGCACCTGTAAACATGTAACATAGTGACTATATTACTTACATATTTATTTTCTGTGTTAATCTGTATATTTGTGTTTTGTTTTTAATATCTTGCGTTTATTACTTTGTATTTCTGTAACGACTGTAAAATTTCAATGTTCTTGAACCCAGGACATACTTGAAAACGAGAGAAATCTCAATGTATCCTTCCTGGTAAAATCCTTCATAAATAAATAAATGATAAAATAATGAAATTAATTAAAACTCTTTTGTGTGAAAGCAAAGCCTGCGATGCTATCATATTAAAAGTACCAGTGTGTGTGTATTAAAAGAACTATGCATTATTTAGAAAACAAAGGGAAAAAACCCTGTGTCTGGGCCACTAAAATACAAACAAATACATTCTCTGTGAATAGGTGATTTTTGTGTAACAAAGAATTATAAAAAAAAAACGCACTTTCATTAAAAGTAATTTTCTCACTAACTTAGTGATCTCATAGGCATCTATTATTCTAAACATTAGGTGATTGACCACTTGGAACGCACGGTCTAGAATCATTAAATCATTCTTGGGCATAGGCCAAAAATAGGAGCAATTTGAAAAGGGCCACCGCTGGGACCATCAATGTACCGTGGTTTAATGTTAGCTAAACTAATAGTCCTGCAGGAGAGCCGTAGTTGCAGACTTAAATTATTTTAAGTGAATGTGTTAGTGCTATTCTCCGTGTGAATAAAGTTTCCAGAGGATGTAGAGACACGCGAGAGTTTAAAGGCATTAACGTATATTTTAATAGACAGTCAGCATGAGGCCGGGGCGACCTCTTTTAAAAGGGATTTGCACCGGGCAAGATCTGACTGCAGCAAGAAGAACTAATAGTGAACGATAAAAGGAATGTATTGCATGTGTCACTCAGATAAAGTGACCAAAAGCAAAATTATGAGAACATGGAGAACGGGAAGCACCCCGATAACTTGCCCGACAATAGGTCCCCGCTCAAATCTCATAAGGTTTTAGCTCGATGGCGCCGTTCCATATGACTGCTATCACCCAAAAGGACGGCCAAAGCTGAATAGTGAGAAGCCCACTTATAGGGGACATTCCAGGTTGAGCGAAGATGCCTGGTATTGGCCTGTGATGGTTCTTCACATAGTGTCTGGGTGCATTTTGGCTGTGAGATTGCATCAGGGGTTTATAGATCAATTCGATATCTCAATCTCTTGATAACACATTGCAGGCACTTTTCCTGATGCTGGGAGCTGCCATGTTTCCCCTCCATGGGTGGAGCTTGCTGAGGGCCGTCACGCAGTCCTGAATGCAGGGCCGGATCCAGGGGGGGCAATGGGGCAATTCCCCCCGAGAAAATATTCTTTCCTCTGTACGAGCGGCCGCTGGCATGAAACTCGGCCGTTCGCCTGGGATCCACCAGCTGCGATCTGGCGAGATTGCGGAGTTCACGAGATTTCGTGAACTCGGGAATCTTGCTAGAGTGCGTCTTGTGCGTGGTTCCCAGGCGAGCGGCAGAGCTTCATGCCGGCGGCCGCTCGTACAGAGGAAAGCACTCGGAGGGGCCTGGCTGGCAGACGGTAGGAGACCGATTGGGACCACGTGAGTTGGGGGCAATATATATCCATGTGAGTGAGCTGGGGGCAATATATATAAAATGTGAGCTGGGGGCAACATATTACATGTGAGCTGGGAGGGGAGTACCCTGGGCCCCTGGTATGGAAAGGTTTCACAGGGCTCATGAGCCACATGAGAACAGACCCTGTTCAATGTTCTGGGGAGAGTGAGTGTAACGAGCACAGCTTGCTTGCAATATGGTACGTCTCTGCCTGTCACTGCAAACCCAACACCAGCTCTTAGCCAAAACTGGTGGAATGCCCCTTCCCCCGAAACCTGTGTCTGGATCCGCCCTGAATGCACGACTAGTTATCATCAGTGATGTTGCTGTGCTGACTTGTCCTCCTCCTCCTTTCTATTAGTAGCCCCCCTGTCATGTATGAATGGAGGATAGACGTGGCCACTGGCAGTGGCTGCTGGTGACATTTCTAGCTGGCACTTCGGGGAATCAAATTCCCAGACACTGCAGTGAATTCAGCGTTCACCGCAGGGTCCCCGAAGTGCAGGGAAAAGGTGCCCCAAAGCCATTGATTTAAAAAAGAAAAACGCTGCAAAACCATCGACATTATCGGATCCGATAATTTCAGCAGGTCTGGCGGCTTATCGGATTGGATCCAATTCGATGAGCCGCCGGGAACCCGCCGAAATTATCGGATGCGATAATTTCAGCATTTTTTTAAAAAAATCCGCGGAAATGATCGGTTCCGATCAGATAAATTATATCAGATCCAATCTGATAAGTTGCCGCAAACCTGCCGGATGCGTCCAGAAAAAGTCGATCTGCTGAACACAGCGCCGACCAACCTCCGGAAGAAGCCGACAAGCCAACAAATGGGGTAAAGAAAAAGGAAAAAACAAAACGATTGAGCTAGGGTCAGACTGAGGCAGTGCGAACGCCGTGCAGCGCACTTAATCACGGCCGCACTAGCAGCAGCGCCGGGCAATGACGGCCAATATACGAATACGGTCGCACAAAAGTCCGGCTGCGCAACGCAAGTGGAAAATGAACGCAATTTTTTCGAAACTGAAACCGCAGGTACTGACGTAACAGAGTGCGCTGCGTCCGCTAGCCGTGTGTGCGGATTAGGAGACGTCAGACGCTGCTAATGTCCGGCAACATAACGTCCAGACACAAAAAGTGTTTTTTATGATGATCCGTACAAAATCACGACGAAAATGCCATAGTATGACCACTATCACGTATTCTGTGAAAAAATGCGTCCATTCGTTCGAACGCACTTTTTCACAGACAACATAAATGCGTTCGTCTGACCCAGCCTGAAAGCGTCAAACTTGAAACACTGTTTGCAAAGAAACTACTGGACGAAAATGTCTGGTATTAACATATAAAGTCCTATGAATAATAATAAAAATGTATGTTACACAAAAAAAAGAAAAAAAGCTATATAAATAAAATCAGGGAAAAAACTTTTGGCGAAAAAATCCCAAAAAATGACTAAAAAAATCTTAAAAGAAAAAATAAATAAAGAGACTTTTTGCAGCAGATTAAAAGAATAAACGGTTTAACAGATATTGTATAAAAGCGGGAATATTTTTAACATTGAAGCCTATGGGATTCGCCTGATTAAACCTGCTGAATGAAACCACCGAACAGCAGGGCATTTCACTGACATGTCTCTGCTGTTCGGTGTCTCTGAATAGATTAACCATTGCTTCTCTATGGGGATTTCACTGCTGTTGAACAGGCACCGTATTTTACAGGAGGGGTGGGGTTGCGCCTATTCCCCGTTGGGGCGGCTGCAACCACCAGATGTATCCAGCCCAGCAACATGTATAAAACATAAGAAAAAATATGTCAACTGCGCTTATTCCCATTATACCGTGTGAAACAAAACACAATTGGTTTCTATTAATGGCCAATAAGAGAGTAAACTCACCCGCCAAACGTCAAGGCACCTCTAGTGAGGGTGAGTCCTATCCAAAAATGAAGCCACAGGCTGCTGTATAGCAAACCATCACTGCCATGCTGCTTTTAGAGGTGCCTTGATGTTTGGCAGGTGAGCTTACTCTCTTAATGGCCATTAACAGAAACCAAAGCCCCTAATTGCGTTTTGTTTCACACGGTATAATGGGAATAAGCGCAGTTGACATATTTTTTCTTTGTTATGTTTTATACATGTTGCTGGGCTGGGTACATCTGGTGTTTGCAGCTGCCCCATCGGGGAATAGGCGTGACCCCTCTCCTCCTGTACTATGTATGTTTGTTTGTACCTCCAGCCAGGTCCTCATTGCAGCATGTTCCGTTCCGTGTCTTTGTTGTTTGATCCCAAGGTGGATTTGTTTCTGGGAAGGCATTAAATAAAAGCCCACCAGTCTACCTTATGACTGAAAAGCAGCGTGAGCAGTGATGGTTTGCTACACAGCAGCCTGTGGCTTCATTTTTGGATAGGACTCACCCTCACTAGAGGTGCCTTGACGTTAGCGGGTGAACTGCGCTGCGGAATATGCTGGCGCTTTATAAATAAAGAATAATAGTAAAATAATAATAATAATAACTTACACTCTTAATGGCCATTAATAGAAACCAAAGCCTCTAATTGTGTTTTGTTTCACATGGTATAATGGGAATAAGCGCAGATGACATATTTTTTCATGTTTTCCTATGTTTTAGGCTAGGGTCAGACGAACGCATTTTTCGCGTCGTCCGTGAAAAAGTGCGTTCGAATGAATGGACGTATTTTTTCACGGAGTATGCGATAGCGGTCATACGATGCGCATTTTCGTCCGTGATTTTGTACGGATCATCAATAAAACCCTTTTTGTGTCTGGATGTTATGTTGGCCGGACATTAGCAGTGTCTGACGTCTCCTAATCACGCACACACGCCGCAAGCGGATGCAGCGCACTCTGTATGTCAGTACTAGCGGTATCACGTTCTCGAAAAAATGCGTTTGTTTGCCGCTTGCGTTGCGCGGCCGCACTTTCGTGCGGCCGTACTTCGTATATTGCCCGTCATTGGCCGTCATTTGCTGCTACTACGGCCGTGATAAAGTGCGGCTGCACATGCGCTGCACGTGAGCTGGGACAAATCCATGAGCTGGGGCATATCCATGAGCTGGGGCAAATCCATGAGCTGGGGCATATCCATGAGTTGGGGCATATCCATGTGCTGGGGGCATATCCATGTGCTGGGGGCATTATCCATGAGCTGGGGCAGTATCCATGTGCTGGGGCAATCCATGAGCTGGGGCAGTATCTATGAGCTGGGGCAAATCCATGAGCTGCGGCAGTATCCATGAGCTGGGGCAAATCCATGAGCTGGGGCATATCCATGTGCTGGGGCATATCCATGAGCTGGGGCATATCCATGTGCTGGGGCATATCCATGAGCTGGGGCAAATCCATGAGCTGGGGCAGTATCCATGAGCTGGGGCAGTATCCATGTGCTGGGGCATATCCATGAGCTGGGGCAGTATCCATGAGCTGGGGCAGTATCCATGAGCTGGGGCATATCTATGTGCTGGGGGCATATCCATGAGCTGGGGCATATCCATGAGCTGGGGCAGTATCCATGAGCTGGGGCAAATCCATGAGCTGGGGCAGTATCCATGTGCTGGGGCATATCCATGAGCTGGGGCAGTATCCATGAGCTGGGGCATATCTATGTGCTGGGGGCATATCCATGAGCTGGGGGCATATCCATGAGCTGGGGCATATCCATGAGCTGGGGCAGTATCCATGAGCTGGGGCATATCCACGTGCTGGGACAATATCAATGAGAGGAGCTGGGGGCATAGCCATGAGAGGAGCTGGGGCAAAATCCATGAGAGGAGCTGGGGCAGTATATCCATGAGAGGAGCTGGGGCAGTATATCCATGAGAGGAGCTGGGGCAGTATCCATGAGAGGAGCTGGGGCAAAATCCATGAGAGGAGCTGGGGCAATATCCATGAGAGGAGCTGGGGCAATATCCATGAGAGCTGCTGGGGCATATCCATGAGAGCTGCTGGGGCATATTCATATGAGCTAGGGCAGTATCCATGTGTGCTGGGGGCAGTATCCATGTGTGCTTGGGGCAGTATCCATGTGTGCTGGGGGCATATCCATGAGAGCTGGGGCTATATCCATGTGTGAGCTGGTCTAGGGCAATATATCCTTGTGTGAGCTGGTCTGGGGCAATATATCCATGTGTGAGCTGAGGCGCAATATATCCATGTGTGAGCTGAGGCGCAATATATCCATATGTGAGCTGGGGGCAATATATATCCATGGGTGAGCTGCTGGGGGCAATATATCCAGAGCTGCTGGGGGCAATATATATCCATATGTGCTTTCACTGCCTTCGAACAGGCATCGTACTTGCTGGCAGTTGGCAAAAATTTGTGTGAGCATATGAGAGAGCTGCACAGCAATAAACCTCACAGTAATGTGCGCTGTGTGTATGAGCATTCAGTGTTATATGGGAGTACTGATTTAGGAGTAAGAGTAGTTAAAAAAAATCCGTAAAACTCGGGGGGGGGTGACACCATAAGTTACCGCACCGGGTGACACCAACCCTAGTGACGCCACTGATCCTGACAGCCTCCAGCCTCCCCGTTGAAGTGCTACAATGCGCGTTTGTCAGGGCTGCAAAGCGCTATCCTCCATAGGATCGAGTCTTGCAACGCTTAGCGCACCAACTGCTCTCAGCGAGGTGGCCAGACGGGCGTCAGAGTGAAAGCAATGCCCACTCTCAATGACGTTCCTTCCTCTCTGCAAAGCGCTTGTCTGACCCCGGCCTTAGGGTTAGAGATTAGGGTTTGGAATTAGGGTTAGAGTTAGAAATTAGGGTTAGGGTAAGGTTACTATTTGTGCTTGATTTAGGGTTGCAGTCAAATGACTGCACGGAGGCACGCTAGCAGTAGCTCCTTTAATCGAAACCTTACAGGGGTCCCCAAAAATGATAACTGTTACTGACATGAATTAAAATATTATATTGTCAGACTTTCCCCTAACTTCTCTTCCTTCAAACGCTCCCTTAAAACGTTCCTATTTAGGGAAGCCTACCACCCAACTCACTGACGCAACCATCAATCACTCTCACCTTACAGTCCTCTCCTCCTGTTTCCAACCCCAACCCTCCTAGATTGTGAGTTCCTACGGGAATAGGGCCCTCATCTCCTCCTGTAATGTTTGTCAAATGTTGTTCAATGTATTGTATTGTAACCATGTCTATACTGTGCTTATTGTACAGCGCTGCAGAATATGCTGGCGCTTTATAAATAAAGAATAATAAAAAAATAATAATTATATTGTACTGAGCAGCATATAAAAACCTAAGAACTGCACACCATGGTTTAGAAAGGACACATAAAGCCAGTCACAAGGCCTTATGGCCAAGACGTGTACACGCCAGGTATACAACACCTCAGCTATGTGACTCCTGTAAACCTTGCATGGCAGCACTGAAAACGTATTACAGTTAATAGAAGAAAAAAACCTGCAAAATCAATTACTATAAAGTTTAATGATCCTATAGCATCCTTAACTCAGTAGGATTGAATTATCATGTTAATTTAATTTATCTCCATAAATGAGCCAGACGGTGCTATAAAGGTCAATTAACCGACTATCTTTGCTGTCTTAAATATATTTTATTGCAGGTTTAAATCTTACTTGTCTATATTCAAAGCGAACACAAAACCTATGTCAAAATAAGCCTAAGCAAGCAGATGTGTTCGGTTACATTCATTTTCCCTCCTGTTAAATGCATTTTAATTGAGAAAATCCAATGCACTTATTCTCCTAATATTACTAGTAATTTAGTTTAGGAATTTTACATTTTGATACAAATACTAATATAAAGCAGGAAAGTCTGGGACAGCATGTTTGGAAAATATTTCTTGGTCTTCTACATCAGTGGTTCTCATCCCTGTCCTGGGGTCCCCCTAAGGCTAGGGTCAGACGAATGCATTTTCGCGTTGTCTGTGAAAAAGTGCGTTCGAACGAATGGACGCATTTTTTCATGGAGTACGCGATAGCGGTCATACTATGCGCATTTGCATCCGTGATTTTGTACGGATCATCAATAAAACACTTTGTGCATCTGGACGTTATGTTGGCCGGACATTAGCAGTGTCTGACATCTCCAATTCACGCACACACGCCTCTAGCGGACGCAGCGCACTCTGTACAACCGTACTAGAGGTTTTACGTTCTCGACAAAATGCGTTCGTTTTCCACTTGCGTTGCGCAGCCGGACTTTTGTGCGACCGTACTTCGTATATTGGCCGTCATTGCCTGGCACTTGCTGCTACTACGGCCGTGATTAAGTGCGCCTGCACGCGCGTTCGCACTGCGCTCGTCTGACCCTAGCCTTACAGGCCAGGATTTAGGCTAGGATCAGACGAACGCATTTTCTCGCGTCATCCGTGAAAAAGTGCGTTCGAACGAATGGACGTATTTTTTCACGGAATACGCGATAGCGGTCATACGATGCACATTTTCGTCTGTGATTTTGTACGGATCATCAATAAAACCCTTTTTGTGTCTGGACGTTATGTTAGCCGGATATTAGCAGCGTCTGACGTCTCCTAATCACGCACACACGCCGCTAGCAGACGCAGCGCACTCTGTATGTCAGTACTAGCTGTATCACGTTCTCGAAAAATGCGTTTGTTTGCCGCTTGCGTTCCGCAGCCGCACTTTCGTGCGGCCGTACTTCGTATATTGTCCCTCATTTGCTGCTACTACAGCCGTGATAAAGTGCGGCTGCACGCGCGTTCGCACTGCGTTCGTCTGACCCTAGCCTTAAGGATCACCTTGGGGAAATGCAGACTGAATCCTGCAATCACTGAACAGCAAATCATATCACCTGTGCTGTGCTTCACATATCCTGCAAACCTGGCCTGTCAAAGGGTCCTGAGGACAGGATTGAGAACCACTCTTCTACATGACAGGAGATATCCTGGGCGAGATTTCAAGTAAGATTTAAATTAGGGATGTGCACCGATTTTTTTTTTTCATTTCGGTTCGGGTTTTTAAAATTTTTGTTTCAGTCGATTTTCGTTTAGTTTCGTATTGACTTTTTTATAGTGATATCGGAAATTTTCAGGTTTTTCGGATCGTCTGTTCTATTCGTTTCAAACAGGGTTATTCAGAGAGCGGTGAAAAGCAGGAGAATGACTGGAGAATGAAAAATTCTAGGTAAAAATAGCCGATTTGGAAAGTGAGATGAAAGGGAGAATTTTTCTGCTTTGGCTACTTTGACCTAGAATTTTTCATTCTCCAGTCATTCTCCTGCTTTTCACGCTCTCTGAATAACCCTGAAAGTGTCTATTCGTTTTGACTTAAACTAATGGTATTTCGGATGATACGATAATTCTGTCGATGCGGTAATTCTGCCGATTCTATTGTTTTTTATTAAATAAAGATCCTTTTTTTCTTATGAATATGCATTGCACAACTTTATTTAATCATATTAAAATGGTATTAAAGGAACAAAAATGAACAAAACGATTTAAAAACCGCAAAACTGACCCAAATGGTATCACTTTAAAAATAAAAACCTGAACAAAAGGTTTTAAAACGGAAAAAAAGCTGAACAAAATTATCAGAAACGAAAAAAACAAATAAAACAAATAAAATGATTTAAAACGAGAAAAAAAAAATCAAAATTAATGCAGCATATGAATCCACACACTGCTGGGAAGTGCCTCTCTGCCGTATAATTAATGCAGCATATGAATCCGCACATTGCGGGGAAGCGCCTCTCTGTGGTATAATTAATGCAGCATATGAATCCACACACTGCTGGGAAGCGCCTCTCTGCGGTATAATTAATGCAGCATATGAATCCACACACTGATGGGAAGCGCCTCTCTGCAGTATAATTAATGCAGCATATGAATCCACACACTGCAGGGAAGCACCTCTCTGCGGTATAATTAATGCAGCATATGAATCCACACACTGCTGGGTAGCGCCTCTCTGTGGTATAATTAATGCAGCATATGAATCCGCACTTTGCGGGGAAGCACCTCTCTGCGGTATAATTAATGCAGCATATGAATCCGCACACTGCGGGGAAGCGCCTCTCTGCAGTATAATTAATGCAGCATATGAATCTGCACACTGCTGGGAAGCGCCTCTCTGCTGTATAATTAATGCAGCATATGAATCCTCACACTGCAGGGAAGCGCCTCTCTGCGGTATAATTAATGCAGCATATGAATCCACACACTGCAGGGAAGCGCCTCTCTGCGGTATAATTAATGCAGCATATGAATCCGCACATTGCGGGGAAGCGCCTCTCTGTGGTATAATTAATGCATCATATGAATCCACACACTGCGGGGAAGCGCCTCTCTGCAGTATAATTAATGCAGCATATGAATCCACACACTGCTGGGAAGCGCCTCTCTGTGGTATAATTAATGCAGCATATGAATCCACACACTGCGGGGAAGCGCCTCTCTGCAGTATAATTAATGCAGCATATGAATCCACACACTGATGGGAAGCGCCTCTCTGCAGTATAATTAATGCAGCATATGAATCCACACACTGCAGGGAAGCACCTCTCTGCGGTATAATTAATGCAGCATATGAATCCACACACTGCTGGGTAGCGCCTCTCTGTGGTATAATTAAGGCTAGGGTCAGACGAACGCAGTTTTAACGTGCGTTTAGCCGCACAAAATCACGGCCGTGCTAGCAGCAAATGACGTCCAATGCCGGGGAACACACGAAGTACGGCCGCACGAAAGTCGTCCGCGCAACGCAATGGCAAACGAACGCATTTTTCGAGAACGTCAAACCGCTACTACTGACGTACAGAGTGCGCTGCGGCCGCATAGCGGCGTGTTTGCGTGATTGGGAGACTTCAGACGCTGCTAATGTCCGGCCAACATAACGTCCAGACGCAAAAAGTGTTTTATTGTTGATCCGTACAAAATCACGGACGAAAAGGCGCATCGTATGACCGCTATCGCGTATTCCGTGAAAAAATATGTCCGTTCGTTCGACCGCACTTTTCCACGGTCGACGCGAAAAATGCGTTCGTCTGACCCTAGCCTAATGCAGCATATGAATCCGCACATTGCGGGGAAGCACCTCTCTGCGGTATAATTAATGCAGCATATGAATCCGCACACTGCGGGGAAGCGCCTCTCTGCAGTATAATTAATGCAGCATATGAATCCACACACTGCTGGGAAGCGCCTCTCTGCAGTATAATTAATGCAGCATATGAATCCACACACTGCTGGGAAGCGCCTCTCTGCGGTATAATTAATGCATCATATGAATCCACACACTGCTGGGAAGCGCCTCTCTGCAGTATAATTAATGCAGCATATGAATCCGCACACTGCGGGGAAGCGCCTCTCTGCAGTATAATTAATGCAGCATATGAATCCACACACTGCTGGGAAGCGCCTCTCTGCGGTATAATTAATGCAGCATATGAATCCGCACATTGCGGGGAAGCGCCTCTCTGCAGTATAATTAATGCAGCATATGAATCCACACACTGCTGGGAAGCGCCTCTCTGTGGTATAATTAATGCAGCATATGAATCCACACACTGCGGGGAAGCGCCTCTCTGCAGTATAATTAATGCAGCATATGAATCCACACTATGTTGGGAAGCGCCTCTCTGCGGTATAATTAATGCAGCATATGAATCCGCACACTGCGGGGAAGCGCCTCTCTGCAGTATAATTAATGCAGCTTAATGCAGCATATGAATCCACACACTGCTGGTAAGCGCCTCTCTGTGGTATAATTAATGCAGCATATGAATCCGCACACTGCTGGGTAGCACCTTTCTGTGGTATAATTAATGCAGCATATGAATCCACCCACTGCGGGGAAGCGCCTCGCTACAGTATAATTAATGAAGCATATGAATCCACACACTGAGGAGAAGCGCCTCTCTGCGGTATAATTAATGTATACGTCTGTGTTCTATGTATATGTATCCTGTCTGTATATTATAACTTAAAATGCAATAAAAATTGAATTTTTAATCATTTACAAGGTGTAGTGGTTTTTTTTCACATTTTAACATGCGAGCGTTTACGGTTATATTTTCTATGAGTTGTGCTTGTTAAAAAAATTAGAGATGGGGACTTGTTACATACATTTTTTTGGGGGAAAATTACACGATTTTTAACAAACACAACCCATACAAAAATCGTTAGTGCGGCATCATTGTTCACATTATAATTGAAATGGGAACAGTATTGTTGCATTAGCAAAACAAAACAAAACAAAAAAATGTTTATTTGTTTTTAAATTTATTTATTTTTTAGTATTTTTTTATTTTTTATTTTTTTTCTTAAATTTAAACATGGTCATGTTCTGGCCAATCCAACGATACCAAACATTAACCCCTACCTGCCATGGATCGGGTGATAGGGGGTTCGTTGGAACCCCTATCTCCACCATTGGTGGCAGCTAAGGGTTAACTCCAGAATTTACTCTATCCGAGCTCCCTATGTGAAACATCGGGACATTGGATAGATTGACTATTTATTTTTTTTCACTTCGGGATAGTCGAAATCTATCCAAAGTCCCGATGTTTCACATCGGGACTTTAGATAGAGTAAGTCTTCAATCCATTAAACAAATAAGCATTCTGATTTTCTAAAGATCAGGATGCTGGATAGCAACAAGACTATCACACAGACTGTGGAGTGCTTCCACTGCGTGTTTGGACCTCTACCACCAGTGTTTTTTCCTTACTTGGAGCTGGAGGCCTGTGTCACAAACCCACCCTCCCTGCCTCCAGTCCAGAGCTGCCATCACTCCCATTGCAAATTTTTTTTTTTTATTTTCCGACGAATTGATTAATCAAAATATATAATCGTCCAACTAATCGATTCTGAACATAAACGTTAGTTGCAGCCCTAGTGTATTGTGTTCAACAGGCTAATCCAATAATAGATGGCAGGGATCTTAAAAGACTTCTAATCTACCACCTGGTGATGTCCTTTGAATACATTGCACACAATACAAAGAGATTTGAGATAGTGATTCACCCATAGACTCCATTCTATGACCAAAGCAACCCAGTGAGGAGCAAGTGAGGTAAAGATACTTTACAGCGAGGGCACTATTCTTTGCCTGGTGCTAAAAAAGGGATGCTAACGGGGAAAGCCTGCGCCAGCGCTAACATGTCCGTAGGACTCCATGGAGGGTTGTGCTGCAGGGCCGCTAGCCCTGTGCAATCTCGCTCTTGCGAGATTGTGCAGGTCCATAGAATGATTAGCAGAAGGAAACTAAGGACTATTTGTCCCTAGTCTCGCTTTGCCCCTGCGGCCAGAAGCGGCAGAATGGCCACCGCTTTTTTGGAACACCATTTGTCCCCTTTTAAATAAATATATCTATAAGGAGGGGGAGACAGGGCATTATGTACATAGAAAGAGGGGGGGGGACACAGGAGGCTCTATGTAAAAAGAGAGGGGGACATGGGGGTGCTATATGATTAGGGCAAATTTTGTTTCCTATCCTTTTAAATACTGTTCTGATTAAATTGGCAGTGATTTATATGTAATTTATTCAATAGAAACTTTCTAAATGGACGTAATGTATCAGTGCGGTTGAGTGGCTGATAAAGACCTTGCCTATATGACATGCGCTTTGTGAAAATAAAGAAAAGGTTTCGGCATGTACATTGTAATTTAAAATAAACTTGTTTTATCTATGAAATTGGCTTTGCTTCACTTAATGAGGAGAACTTCACAAACATTTCTCTAGTCTGATCTGCAAATATTGGATTCCTGTCCCGTGTGGACAAAAGTAAACATAATCCAGTGTAGACTGGCTGCGAGGCGGAGCGGAGTGAAGTCAAAACTACAAAATGCTTTGCTTAGTTTTGCTACACTCGTAGTGTATCTCAGGATTAATGTTATGTGTAACGTCTCCTGTAATTATCATATCGAAAACTATGGAATAGGGCCCTTTAGCGGCTCTGTTTATGTTTACGGCAAAATCCCTTTTTGCTAGAGCAAATGATATCCCCGTATACAAATTGCTTTGACATGCATGCCAGGCACCCAGCAAGCACTATGATACATTTCATTGATGAACTGCTGCTATCACAATGGGATTATATTAGTATGGTCTTAGTCCAGGATTTTGCCATAATTTTTCGACAGTTACAGAAAAAAAGGTATGTTTATTGATACCAATAAGGCTAGGGTCAGACTAACGCATTTTTCGCGTCGTCCGTGAAAAAGTGCGTTCGAACAAATGGACGTATTTTTTCACGGAATACGCGATAGCGGTCATACGATTCGCATTTTCGTCCGTGATTTTGTACGGATCATCAATAAAACACTTTATGCGTTATGTAGGCCGGACATTAGCAGCGTCTGACGTCTCCTAATCACGCACACACGCCGCTAGCGGACGCAGCGCACTCTGTACGTCAGTACTAGCGGTTTGACGTTCTCGAAAAAATGTGTTTGTTTGCCGCTTGCGTTGCGCAGCCGCACTTTCGTGCGGCCGTAATTCGTATATTGCCCGTCATTGGCCGTCATTTGCTGCTACTACGGCTGTGATTAAGTGCGGCTGCACGCGTGTTCGCACTGCGTTACTCTGACCCTAGCCTGAAAAGAAGAAGCAGTTTGTACGTTGTGGATGTCTGCAAGTGCATATTCAATTAAACACTTGTGAGCTGATTATATGGGGTCTCGGGAGGAAAACCTCCAGCTCATCTTCAGCTTTCAGCTCGAGGGCAAATTAAGGAATTAATCTGATTTTGCCTTAAGGCAAACAGAATAAAGGAATGTTCTAACAAAGCCTAGTTCCTAACCATTCAAACGGCACCAAAATGCTTTCTTTTAACATGGAAAATGATTTAATAGGTGTCTTATGCAAGGCGAACGAGTACAGAAGCGCGTGTCAGAAACTACAGCAAAACAATATGAAAACACATCGGCAGGAAAATGTCAAATAAGCCTCCAGCCCCAGCCTATTAAAATGAACTTGTGGTTGTCTCAAAATCCGTGTTAAACATCCAGCGGATTTGGTATTTGATTTCTCCGTTTATATATCTATTCGTCAACTCACAGCTTTGAAATAATAATGAAATCAGAAAAAACGAGTAAACCTAGATATTATTGACTTTAACCAGATAAATAACACGCAAGAATGACACCGCTGCCATTATCATCCACACACTCAGGGCCCTATTACAATCTTCAGGCAAACGTTTGCGCGCACGCAAAACCCTTTGCGCTGAACGTCGTATTACAATGTCAGTGGAGCAAACGCATGTAATTTTCTACCGCGGGAGAACCTGCGCAAACGCTGCGCGAGCTTACTGTACTGTGCGTGTCCTGTACTTAACATTGTGAGCGCAAATTCGTTTGTGTGCTGGTACGCGGATGGTATTACAATCTATGCACAGTTTGTAACACACAGCGTTTGCGCGCATAATTTTAACGTCTTTTAAAAGCTGGTGGTAACGGCAAATCTGAACGTTCTGGCCGAACCCAAATACACCAGCCCGAAAAAAAAATACAGCAAAGTATAGTTACACTTTCTACACATACCCAAACAATAAAGTTGTGCGTGTTTTTTTATTGATGCAGCATATATGCGCAGATTGACTTTGACAGGCACAAAAACTTAACGTGAGACAATTGTTGTTCTTAAGTCTGATTGGCTGAATCGCGTGATAAAACAGTCCCCACACTGATTTCTGTGCGCAACGTTGCTGTGCGCACATTTATGCACGTCCGTTTTACACGCGTTATTTTTTGACGGATGAAAAAAAGGCGAGAGGATTGTAATACCAGTGTTGTTTTATTCTCGTTAACATTTAACGCTTCACGCAAAAATTCACACGTCCTGCGTGCGTTTTTGCCTGAAGAATGTAATAGGGCCCTAAATGTTTTAGAACAGTGTTTCCCAGCCCTGATCCTCAGGTCCCCCTAACAGGCCAGGTTTGCAGATATCTGAAGCACAGCATGTGGCAGATTAGATCTGTATTTCTATCTATATAAGGGTTTTCCTGTGTATATGTGTCTATGTGCCTGTTTATACCTATCTCCTCCATATAGAGTCATATTCATATTTGTGTCTGACCATTTGGGAAGCGTATCCCTGTGTCCACAGCTGTTGAGGGTGAGTGTTAAAATGTAATTAAAATGGTTAGCTTTCTCCCCTGGGGGGAGGATATAACACGTAGCTGTAAAAGGGAATGTCTTTTGTGAACTGACATATCGTGTTGCCTGATAGTCGTACCTTGGGAGCCAACCCGGCACCAAGATTTAGGCCCTATCTTCAAAGACAGGAAGCACATCCTTGATCTCTGGGGGGAAGATGGACACCTTTCGGCAATTAAAGATTAACGACAAGCGTACTGAGCATGCTCTGGAGAAGGGAACTCTGGGATATGTAGTGCAGGAGGCTGGGCCATTTGTGGGTGGGTTTTGGAAGGACCAGGAAGTGTATAAATTCTGAAAACTGGCCATGTCAGGATCACCCCCTGATACCGCCCGGTACCCGCCGGACCCGACGCTAACGCTGTCCGTCCCATCCTCGGCAAACCACATCAGATACCATGGTTACCACACCTTCATCCCCCGACACCCTATTCCCTAGACCGCGGCCGGCGCATGCATGCGCGCTATATCGATGAGGACCTTGGCGCCGGGAGATGACGTCAGACGCCAGGTACGGTGGGAATCGGTTTAAAAGAGGCTACAGAACTGTGAGTAAATGCCCAATTATTGAGTATGATTCCTAGCACATGGACTGTGTTTCATTGTCTCCAAGTCATACAGTGGCCGCTCTTCAGCCTTTACAGCCGTCTTACCGAGCCTCAGACCTCCGGCCTGCTACAGCGTCTCCAGCACCTCAATCCGCTTTGGCTCCTCAGCCTTACAGCCATCTCGCCAAGCCTCAGACCTCCGGCCTGCTACAGCGCATCCAGCACCTCAATCCGCTTGGCTCCTCAGCCTTACAGCCATCTCGCCAAGCCTCAGACCTCCGGCCTGCTACAGCGTCTCCAGCACCTCAATCCGCTTTGGCTCCTCAGCCTTACAGCCATCTCGCCAAGCCCCAGACCTCCGGCCTGCTACAGCGTCTCCAGCACCTCAATCCGCTTTGGCTCCTCAGCCTTACAGCCATCTCGCCAAGCCTTAGACCTCCGGCCTGCTACAGCGCATCCAGTACCTCAATCCGCTTTGACTCCTCAGCCTTACAGCCATCCCGCCAAGCCTCAGACCTCCGGCCTGCTACAGCGCATCCAGCACCTCAATCCGCTCTGGCTCTTCAGCCTTTACAGCCATCTCATCGAGCCTCAGACCTCCGGCCTACTACAGCGCATCCAGCACCTCAATCCGCTTTGGCTCTTCAGCCTTTACAGCCATCTCATCGAGCCTCAGACCTCCGGCCTACTACAGCGCCTCCAGCACCTCAATCCGCTTTGGCTCTTCAGCCTTACAGCCGTCTCACCAAGCCGCAGACCCCCAGCCTACTACAGTACACCACAGTACCTCACGTTCCCTCTATGCCTTGAGATACCTATCGTCTACCGTGAGTACTGCGACCCCCGACGGGTCTGTTACTATATTATGCTGTTTCCATATACTGCACATTATTCACCGTGTCAAGCCTCCAGTATTATCGTGCCTATCTCTTCATACCCATCAACACCTGACGTCTCGGCCACTGTCACGAATAGGGTTGTACCATTCCATCTCACCCTTCGTATAGTGGCTCTCACGATCTGGTATACTCTGCCTCTTGGGTTCCCATCGTTCCAGTACTACAGTTTCCCCGTGGCAAGTCCTGACAGAATAATTGGGCCTATTATGGAACCCGCGAGTATACCAGATACCCTAGCTCTTATAACGAACCAGTTATCAAACCTAACCCACTCCATTGTGGATCTACAGAACAATCAGGCCGCTATACAAAACCACCTGAGTCGTCTAGACCAAGCACAAGGCGCAGAAGGGATAACCGAGCCCCCTGCCGAAGCCCCATCAGTCACCGAAATTTCCGCTACCAGTCATGAACCCTATGTATCCCCACCGAACAAATTCGACGGGGACAGAAAGCAATTTCGGGTTTTTATCACATCATGTCAAATAATGTTCTCCATTCAACGAAAGACATACGCATCAGATTTCGTAAAGATCAGGACGGTGATATCCCTCCTTACCGGTAAACCTCAAGTATGGGCTCATCATCTATTACGTACTGCGCACCCTTCCTTGCGCACCTGGAACACCTTCTATAATGCCCTTGAAGCCATGTATGAAGACCCCAACCGCCTAGCCTCTGCGGCCCAAGCACTAGAATTACTAAAACAAGGGAAAGACGATGTAGAGGATTATATTACTGAGTTCAAACATTTAGCCCTGGATTCGGAGTGGAACGAGCCAGCCCTACTAGCTCAGTTCAGAAAGGGACTATCCGAGGTGCTTAAAGACGAACTCGCCCGCACTGGGATCCCCTCCTCTCTAGAAGCTACCATGACCCTTTGCACCCAGATCGATAGAAGGCTACGTGAACGAAGGGCAGAAAGATCCGCCTCACACGTTCATACCCCAGTAAAAAGATATATGCAGACTCCTCCGGTGATTACTTCCACTACCTCTCCTAGCGAAGAAGAACCTATGCAAATCGGAGTCGTGCGAGGACCTCTAACAGAAAACGAAAAATCCAGGCGTAGATCTTTAGGGCTATGCATGTACTGCGGGCGCCCGGGCCACCAAGTACGAGAATGCCGAGCCAAACCTCCCAGTCGTTCAGGTGAGCCTGCACAACCCACCACGTCGGTTGCCACCCATGACCTTTGTACAGTGACACCATCCCACATAATTGTATCCTTACTATTACAGTGGGACCAATGCGCCGTTCCTCTCCGAGCTATGATTGATTCCGGAGCCAGCGGATGTTTCGTGGACGAAAGAATAGCTGTATCCCTGGGTATCCCGATCGTCCCCAAATCACACTCTTACGCCATTCAATTGCTCGATGGAAGTTCCCCCATATCTGGTCCGATCGTCAAAGAAACCCGACCGTTGCTAGTATCTCTGGG
Organism: Leptobrachium leishanense; assembly: GCA_009667805.1. Taxonomy (NCBI): domain Eukaryota; kingdom Metazoa; phylum Chordata; class Amphibia; order Anura; family Megophryidae; genus Leptobrachium; species Leptobrachium leishanense. Next base: position 59,491,649 of record CM019067.1, read on the forward strand.
CACTGAACATCGCGACACTATAGTATTTGATGTAGTAACCTCTCCCGTGTTTCCTGCTGTACTAGGTCTCAATTGGCTTCGCAGAAATAACCCTTCTATAGACTGGTCCTCTGGTGCTGTGTCTTTCGGTACTGAGACTAACATCCCGACCACAGATCTACATACCTGTAAGAACCTCACCATAGCTATGTGTCTTGAGGTACCCGAGCCGTACCAAGCCTTTAGTCATGTTTTTGAGAAAAAGGGCCGATACCCTACCTCCTCACAGACCATATGACTGCCCTGTGGATCTGCTACCCGGGGCACCCATTCCTTATGGAAGACTTTACCCCTTATCTGAACCTGAATTACTGGTATTAAAAGACTACATCGACGACAATCTACAAAAAGGCTTCATACGGCCGTCTACCTCACCTGCCGGAGCCCCTATCTTCTTTGTAGGGAAGAAAGATGGAGGACTTCGACCTTGTGTAGATTACAGAGCCATGAACGCTATTACGATCAAGGATAAATATCCTCTCCCCCTGATATCGGAATTGATGGATCGCCTTCGCTCCGCTAACATATTCACGAAACTCGATCTACGAGGAGCCTATAATCTGATACGTGTCAAAAGCGGAGACGAGTGGAAGACCGCGTTCCGTTCTCGTTATGGCCACTATGAATATATGGTCATGCCGTATGGGCTATGTAACGCTCCTGCCACATTCCAACGTTTTCTGAATGACGTCTTCCGTGATATACTAGACAGCTACATCGTGATATACCTAGACGACATATTGATATACTCCCAAGATTTAGAAACTCATCGAAAACATGTAAAAACCGTACTACGTAGACTGCAAGAACAGAGATTATATGCCAAGGCTGAGAAATGTATCTTCGACACAGACAAAGTAGAGTTCCTTGGATTTATTATCAGCCCTGGAAACATCCGTATGGATCCAAGCAAGACTGAAGCAGTAGCCACCTGGCCAGTTCCGGCAAACAAAAAGGGAGTACAAAGCTTTATTGGTTTCTGCAACTTTTATAGGAAGTTTATAAGAAACTTCTCGACAATAATACGACCTCTCACTAGGCTGACAAAACAAGATGTAACGTTCTCATGGACTGAAGACGCACAAAGAGCCTTTCATAAACTAAAAAATATGTTCACACAGGCACCGATCCTCACCTTACCAGATCCCACATACCCCTATATCATGGAGGTAGACGCTTCAGAATTCGCTGTGGGGGCTGTGCTCTCTCAAAGGCTAGTAAAGACCGGACGAGTACATCCTGTATGTTTCTTTTCAAAAGGGCTATCTCCTGCTGAGCGTAACTATGACGTAGGCGAGAGAGAGCTCTTAGCCATAAAAATGGCCTTGGAAGAATGGAGGCATCTGCTAGAAGGCACACGCCACCCAGTGACTGTTTTCACAGACCATAGAAACTTAGAGTACCTACAAAGAGCCCGTAGGCTAAAACCCCGACAAGCCAGGTGGGCCCTCTTTTTTAGCCGGTTTGATTTATACATTACCTTCAGACCCGGGAGAAAAAACGGAAAAGCAGATGCCTTATCAAGAATAGGCAATCCAGAGAGAACCAGAGAACAAGAGACCATATTACCATCTACATGTTTTCTAACACAAGAAAATACTCTATGGCAACTGATCGCTCGTAACACTCCTTCGCTTCAGGAAGCCCCCACGGGGATACCATTTTCAGAAAAAGACGGATTCTTAGTACATCAAGAAAGAATATACGTACCCCCTCTAGCCGTGACCGCAGTATTACAGCATTTCCATGATTCCACCCTAGGAGGCCATGGAGGTATTCACAAAACCAGCAATACTATAAAAAGATCCTTTTGGTGGCCACATATGTCAAAGACTATTACTGAATACATCACGAATTGTCCTACATGTATAAGAATGAAGACATCCAGACATAGACCTCAAGGATTGTTACAACCGCTACCCGTACCCTCTGTACCCTGGTCTGATATTGCTATGGACTTTATAGTGGAATTACCAAAATCATTGAAACACGATACTATCATGGTGGTTGTTGATAGATTTACGAAAATGGCACATTTCATCCCCCTCGTGGGACTACCTACCTCCACAGAAACCGCCTCCGTTTTCATCAGAGAAATCTTTCGTCTCCATGGATTACCCTCTACTATAGTAACAGACAGAGGGACGCAATTTACAGCACGCTTCTGGAGGGCTTTCTGTAAGGGATTACATATCACCCAAGCATTGACCTCCGCATATCACCCTCAGGCCAATGGGCAAACTGAACGTACCAACGGGATTCTGGAACAATACTTACGTTGTTATATATCCCATCTCCAACATGACTGGGTCGCGTATCTACCTCTAGCAGAGTTCGCCTACAACAATCAGGTACAACGCTCCACGACTATGACACCTTTCTATATCAATACCGGCTATCATCCCTCCATGTTACCTGGGTCACCTTTAGAGACTAACATCCCGAAGGCCGATGAACGACTATCACTGATCCACAAAAACTACCGCCTTGTCCGAACTGAGTTATTGAAGGCACAACGGAGGTTCAAGTTCTATGCAGACCATCATAGAAGACCGGCTCCCATATATCGAGAAGGAGATAAGGTATGGCTCTCAGCCCGTAATATTAACCTGTTTTGTCCTTCTCGTAAACTAGGTCCCCGTTTCCTTGGCCCTTTCGCCATCGACAGAGTACTGTCTCCTGTGGTTGTACGACTTCGTTTACCATCAACATTGAAAATACATCCTGTGTTCCATGTCTCTCTACTAAGATCCGCGACCCCTGACCCATTTCCTAACCGAGTTCTGGTAGCTCCTGGACCTGTGACCTCGGTATCAGATAACGAATATGAGGTGGAGACCATACTAGATTCTCGATGGCGGCGACATCGTTTGGAGTACCTAATCCACTGGAAGGGCTATGGCGCAGAAGAGGACTCCTGGGTGTCTTGTAATGAGGTACATGCTCCTGCTCTGGTTCGGCGTTTTCATGTGGTCCATCCCGATCGCCCCCAGAGGGGTCGCCTTGGTGGGGGGCCCTGTCAGGATCACCCCCTGATACCGCCCGGTACCCGCCGGACCCGACGCTAACGCTGTCCGTCCCATCCTCGGCAAACCACATCAGATACCATGGTTACCACACCTTCATCCCCCGACACCCTATCCCTAGACCGCGGCCGGCGCATGCATGCGCGCTATATCGATGAGGACCTTGGCGCCGGGAGATGACGTCAGACGCCAGGTACGGCGGGAATCGGTTTAAAAGAGGCTACAGAACTGTGAGTAAATGCCCAATTATTGAGTATGATTCCTAGCACATGGACTGTGTTTCATTGTCTCCAAGTCATACAGTGGCCGCTCTTCAGCCTTTACAGCCGTCTTACCGAGCCTCAGACCTCCGGCCTGCTACAGCGTCTCCAGCACCTCAATCCGCTTTGGCTCCTCAGCCTTACAGCCATCTCGCCAAGCCTCAGACCTCCGGCCTGCTACAGCGCTCCAGCACCTCAATCCGCTTTGGCTCCTCAGCCTTACAGCCATCTCGCCAAGCCTCAGACCTCCGGCCTGCTACAGCGTCTCCAGCACCTCAATCCGCTTTGGCTCCTCAGCCTTACAGCCATCTCGCCAAGCCTCAGACCTCCGGCCTGCTACAGCGTCTCCAGCACCTCAATCCGCTTTGGCTCCTCAGCCTTACAGCCATCTCGCCAAGCCTCAGACCTCCGGCCTGCTACAGCGCATCCAGTACCTCAATCCGCTTTGGCTCCTCAGCCTTACAGCCATCTCGCCAAGCCTCAGACCTCCGGCCTGCTACAGCGCATCCAGCACCTCAATCCACTTTGGCTCTTCAGCCTTTACAGCCGTCTCACCGAGCCTCAGACCTCCAGCCTGCTACAGCGCATCCAGCACCTCAATCCGCTCTGGCTCTTCAGCCTTTACAGCCATCTCACCGAGCCTCAGACCTCCGGCCTACTACAGCGCCTCCAGCACCTCAATCCGCTTTGGCTCTTCAGCCTTACAGCCGTCTCACCAAGCCGCAGACCCCCAGCCTACTACAGTACACCACAGTACCTCACGTTCCCTCTATGCCTTGAGATACCTATCGTCTACCGTGAGTACTGCGACCCCCTACGGGTCTGTTACTATATTATGCTGTTTCCATATACTGCACATTATTCACCGTGTCAAGCCTCCAGTATTATCGTGCCTATCTCTTCATACCCATCAACACCTGACGTCTCGGCCACTGTCACGAATAGGGTTGTACCATTCCATCTCACCCTTCGTATAGTGGCTCTCACGATCTGGTATACTCTGCCTCTTGGGTTCCCATCGTTCCAGTACTACAGTTTCCCCGTGGCAAGTCCTGACAGGCCTGTGCTTTGGTGTCACTTGGGGTACATTCGAAAGATGACTGATGTGTCCAGCTCCTATCTCTAGCCTCCCAGGAGCCACAGTGCTAGCTTACTGAGTAGTTTGTTTCGTAGTAAGGCTTGTGGTTAACCCTTTTCTTTTATTTGCAGTGTAGTGTGTAATTGATTTATTGTTAGCTATAATTTTTCCTGTAACAAATGCACTGTGATTTATATATATCTTTGTTCTATATCTTAAATAAACCTAATCTATTTAAGTTCTGCTTCTGGCTGATGAGATCCACGCTAACGAAGAGATCGGGAGTATTGCTATTTGGTTTAAGCTCGGTTAGATAAGAAATTGCGAGTTGCAGTCGTCGGGGACGGCAGGGATTGTGGGGTCTGTAGTCACTGTCCGAATCTAGGGTAGGCAGATAGTACGGTTGCTTAGCCCTGCGTCTCCCGTTGCGACGCTCGTAGTGTCCATGAGGACTGGTGGCAGCGTAACTAATAGAATAGGAAAGTGAGCTCAGGGATTGTGGGAGACGTAGTCATTACCCGCTTCAAGAGAAGATTTGTACTGCGCAGCAATCTTGGGATCATTGTATCACGCTCTACGTGCCTGTTTTGAGAGAAAGTGTGGCCTGGACGGTTAGATAAGCGCGCGTGTGGATTGTGGTTCACGCAGTCATTATCTGGGTCTAGGTTAGACAGATAGTGAGCGGCTTAACCCGGCGTCTTTCGCGGCAGCGCGCGTAGTGGTTGTGACACAGCACAGGTGATATGATTTGCTGCTCAGTGATTGCAGGATTCAGTCTGCATTTCCCCAAGGTAATCCTTAAAATCTACAAGAAAAAAGAGGTTATATTGCACACCAAAAATACTGTATAAGCAGAAAAAAAGGCTTTTCAGCTGAAACGGTGAGCTGAGAAGGTTCCTTGATATTTGTGTCATTTCTATATATCACTCAACTACAACCGCCCTTTTAAAAGTCTGCAATGATATCCAGGCTGGGATGGAACAAGGAAGCCTAACTGGAGCCATCTTCCTTGATTTTACCAAGGCCTTTGACACGGTAGACCATGGCATCTTGTTAGAAAAACTTAAAAACTCTGGCATTGGGGATCGCACGCTAACCTGGTTTCAATCATATGTATCCGACCGATCACAATATGTGTCAATTTCTGGCAGCTCCTCCCTCCCGCTCCCAGTCACTTGCGGTGTACCCCAAGGCTCAATACTCGGCCCCCTGCTATTCACAATATTCATAAATGATCTGCCCAACGTCTGCAAAGCCTCAACTGTACATATGTACGCAGACGACACTGTGATCTATACCAGCAAACCAAATCTCCCGCAGCTGGAGGCCGTGCTGCAAGAACAATTCACAGAGGTAGAAAAGTGGATCAAAAACAACAAACTTTTTTTAAATACTGACAAAACTGTAACGATGCTCTTTGGAACAGCACCTAAACTAACAAATTGCAAAATCCCCATCTATGTGTTGGGACAAAATCAAATGGCATGCTGACCACAGTCACTTCTCTCAAATATCTAGGTATGTGGTTGGACCCTAATCTATCCTTTGGCCCCCACATCGAAAAACTCTCATCTAAACTTTACCCCAAACTAGGTGCCCTGTACAGAAACAAATCCTGCCTGAGTCCCGCGGTAAGAAAGCAGATTGTACAGCAAATGCTTATGCCGGCTATTGATTACAGAGATGTAGTGTATGCAGCCGCGCCCCGCAAACACACCTTCATAAACTTACTACATTGTATAACTCATTCTGCCGCTTTGCGCTACAATGTAACTACATGACCCACCATTGTGACATGTTAAAAGAGCTAAACTGGCCATCGCTGGAATCCAGACGCACCCTTCACCTTTCCAGCCTGGTGTTTAAGAGCATCTCTGGGAAGCTGCCACCCTACCTGAATAGACTGCTTCCCCCAGCAGTTCCCTCATCCTATAACCTCCGATCCAGGACCAGCACCTTTCTTGCAATACCACAATACAAAAAGACAGTGGCTCGGTCCTCATTTTCCTACAGAGCACCACAATTATGGAATAACCTCCCAGACACCATCAAATCTTCCCCCAGTCTTAAGTCACTCAAAAGCTCCTTACTAATATACCTCAATACAGAATGCACCTGTAAACATGTAACCTAGTGACTATATTTCCTACATATTTTTCTGTTAATCTGTATATTTGTGTTGTTGTTTTTAATATCTTGCATTGTATTACTTTGTATTTCTGTAACTGTAACACTTCAATGTTCTTGAACCCAGGACATACTTGAAAACGAGAGAAATCTCAATGTATCCTTCCTGGTAAAATCCTTTATAAAATAAATAAAATAAATAAAATAAATATATGGTTGCTTATCTTTGTTTATATAATTTATCAGATTGATATTACATGTGTCTTTGATTCGGCATATGGGCATATGGTGAGGGTTCACCAATCACCTTTTGCTCAACCGGGCTTAAGTGTTTATTGATATATTGCCTTGTTTTTTCCCCTAACATAGGGGCTAATATTTATTCATGATGTCTATAATGTCTACTATAGCCTGCGGTGTGTAAAAATATACATATATTTGTGCTAGTGTTCGACCGGGCAACGCAAGCGGCAAACGAATGCATTTTTTCGAGAACGTGAAACTGCTAGTACTGACGTACAGAGTGCGCTGTATCCTCTAGCGACGTGTGTGCGTGATTAGGAGACGTCAGACACTGCTTATGTCCGGCCTACATAACGTCCAGATGCAAAAAGTGTTTTATTAATGATCCGTACAAATCACGGCCGAAAATGCGCATCGTATGATTGCTATCGCGTATTCCGCGAAAAAAATACGTCCATTCGTTCGAACGCACTTTTTCATGGACAACGCGAAAAATGCGTTCATCTGACCCTAGCCTTAAATCTACCCTATTAATGGGTTGAGAAATATTGATTTAGATTATGTAGGATGTAGACTGCATTTTATGTATAAGGTTGCACATTATATAATGTCATCTATTTTATTCCTTCCAACAATGTAGCCTTGTAATTCCTGTATTATTCTATTGCACCTGCACATATTTTACATGCATTTGATACCTTTTAGTTGAATAATAAGTCTTGTCAGGTTCTTTTTTTTTGTCTAAATTCCATCTCCCTCTATCCCTTTGTAACCTGATCTCAATCTTTCTGCCCCAACTCCTTTGATCCAGTACGGTTAGAAGCACAAGGCTGTAGACAGTAGGATGCTTAAAGCTCCTAAGGAAATAGGATTAGCTCCTTGTAGGCAGACAATAATACAGGGTTATTCAAAGAGATCCGAATGGCTGGAGAAAGGTAACCGAACGCTGGAAATCAGCGTTCGGTTACCTTTCTTGGCCGTTAGGCTATCAGAGAGCAGACAATACGCCAAATCCTGGCGAATTGCCTGCACATTCGGTGCCTGTTCGAGGGCAGAGAAATCCTCATAAAAAAGCACTGCTTCGGCTATTCAGAGAACACAAACCAGCAGTGAAAGGTTCCCGAAATGCCCTGCTTTCGGTAACAGCCCTTTTTATTATCATTCCCTGGATCTCATATGTAAATTTCAGACATTTTCGCTCAGTAGTTTCTTTGCAAACAGCGTTTCACTTTTCAATCATTCATGCAAACTATTTTCCTAATTTATTCACTTCACTCGTCTGCGGTGTCAGGTTTTTCCAGCGGCTTCGCTGTGTGTGATCGGCTCCTGCTCGGGTTTTTCCGGTGTCTTCGGCGGGTTAATCCAGATGTTTTTGCGGGTTTTGGTGTGAATTCGCCGGGTTTTTGCGGTGACTTTTCGTCGGGTTTTTGCGGCAGCTTTTCCCTACGCTTCGACGGCTCTGTGGTGCTTGCTGAATACACCGCAGGGTCGCCGAAATGGGATTGCCGAATCAGCCCGAATTGAAGAGAACGAAAAGTCACCGAACATGCTGTGACTTTTTGATTCTCTTTAAATAACCCTGATAAATAGCCTCGGTTTTTAAAATGCTTATTTGCCAGACAGGACTTTTTTTTAACCGGTTGGCTGCAGATGACGCACCGAGCACATCCTCTGCTTTCCGACTTGGTAGCGGAGGATGTGTTCAGCGCCTCATCGCATCCCCACAGCTCAGCACCAAACTGACGCCGACTGCAGTCTTCTCCCGACAACAGCTGACATTTTGGACGTCCAGCCGCCCACTGACATCATCGCGCATGAGCACTGGACATGTAGATGATTAAAGACCTTGGTGTGGGTCCTCTTACAATATAAAACCCATACGAATGGGAAAATGACCACTGAAACAAGGTTAGTGACACAGCTAATCCATGGAAGAGCCATCGCCTGCTCTGAAAGACTTAAACCTGGGCTGTCTGCGGATATATTGTATGACAAATATGCATAAATGGTCGCTTACCTTTGCTGAATGTTGACAAAGATCTGGGCTGTATTCCTTCAATTTAGAAAATGACTCATTCAGCCTTATTCCGGGCTAAACATATTTCACGCAACAGTTTCATATGGAAAAATAGCACATGCTCTGTAAGGTCTGTAAAATACAAGCCCGCTGTGAAGAAGTTTGTGCACTCCTTGCAGATACTTGTTTCTCAGCACTCAGACTCGCATGCGGATAGAGTGAGTACAATATGCATAAGCACAAACTATATACCCACATAATCATAAATCACTGCATTGAATTTTTTTATTGACATGTTGCAGAATACAGCATAATAAAATCAGAGACACTGCACATCAGATACATATTCATAAAGAGAAACAAAGCTCTTCAAACACAATGGCCGGATATGCTACCCCACTTATCATGCTAAAGCGCTGAATAAAAATATAAAGTCTAATCATACAAAAAATGTTCTCACTAATGGATAAATCTGATGTATTAAAGTTGTTTGATCCATTTTATTTAGATAACGTGATACACTATATAGATAGCTTGACTGTAACATTACTCTGAGTATCTCTGGTATTGTTATCTTATGATTTTGCTTCTTCAGTTTATCTATTATACACGTTGGACACTATTCCCTGGTTAACCCTAACGTTTGGCTATGTAAGCGTTATCGCCAGGATAAGTGAGTTTAACGCATACCTCCTGTATTAGCTTCCTGACGCTGAACCCGTAAGAAATCACTTAGCGCATCGGTGATTGAGCGAGCTTGCATGAGCTTAGTGTACTTTGTGCTCCCCATGTGAAGTATAGGATGTGCAAACAGCAAGTAGCGCTAGGATAAGTAAGGTATTACAAAGTTCTAGGGCAATTTTTTTTTCTTTGAGAAAGTATTTTACTATAAAGGATACATTGAGATTTCTCTCGTTTTCAAGTATGTCCTGGGTGACGAGTATGTACCGTTAGGTGTCTTGCCCAAGGACACTTACTGGAGAGGTTGCTCGCTGGGGACATGCAAGGAAAAAGTTTAGCTACACCTAAAGGCTGGTGCTAACGGATTCCACATTTGCAAAATCATTTAACACCCCCTATACCCCCCCCAAAAATCCCATACTCACCTCTCATCCCGCGACAAGACCGGTGGCCCAATCCGCCTCTTCTTGTTCCTGGGAGCAGAGTGAGACTGGGAACAAATAGTTCCCAGTCTCCTTCCGCGGTCACTCCACAGCTCTGTGCAATGTTGCGAGAGCGAGACCACGCAGGGCTCGCGGCCTGGAAGCACAACCCTCCATGGAGTCCTATGTACTCCAGGAGGTGATGCTCACAGCATCGCGGATGCGTTACCGCGAGTATCCCAGCAGTTAGCGCTGCATTCCAGGGTGAGGTGCTGAGGTAGCTCCTGCCCCGAATATTGCGCTAAAATGAGGACGCTTTGGGAAAATCTATAGGCGTTGATTTCCCTATTAGCGTCACCATTTTAGCGCACACTAGCAAATTATAATACCATTTATTCCTTGGATATTTTATAGTTTTTTTAATTTGGCTCCTTATATACCGTGTCTTATAATTGCATTATTTTGGAAGTTTTATTTCAAGAGAAAAATGTGGTTGTTTCAATATTGGTTAAAAAAATTGCTTATTATTTGCTTATTATTTTCCTACAAAAAAATAAACTGTAACAGGTTGTAAATAAATTTTTTTTAAAGGAGTTATTTAATACCATAATGGTTTGGATAAAAAAAATGTAGAAAAATAAATTTACATAATGCAAATGAGTGACATTCAAAAGAAAATTTAAATTTTGGTCATTTTATTTATAAAAATTCTGACATAAAATGACATATACAGTACACATATTAATGATATATTTTGGATCTGCTGAGCCTGCTGAAAAAAGGATATATAATTTGTCTGGGTTCTGCAATAAAACAAATCTTCAAATCGCGTTAAAAAGTGAAGAGCAAGATATGGTGATAATGAGTTTAGCACACAGGAGTGAAAGGGTTCGGCAATAAAGGGGTTAAATAAGCTTTCCCTTCATTGTGAAATAAAGGTAACCATCTTGACTGCAGTATTACAGTTGTCATGGAGGAGACATTGCAGGGAGAGCTCTGGGTTCATGCATTTCTGTAAATTGATACTCTTCAGATTGCAGCAAATGCTGAAAAACTGGAATTTTTCGGAGCCTTACGGATTTTTGTAATACTCACCTTCCTGTTCCTTGCGAACACAGCTACTTCCCTGCAGCAGGGTGCACACTGACTCTGGGCAGCATGCCCGCAGAAATACCCAGCACTTCACTATCAGGCCCCTATTCCAAGGTTAGCACAAAATGGGAGACGGTAAGTATAAAAAAATTTGCTCCTTCTTTTCGTCTCTCTTATTGAGCGCCTATTCCAAGGTGTACGCTTAAATAGTGCCTAGCACCAGAAGGAAGCACAGCGCAAGCTGATACTTTCAGCTGCGCCACCATGAGTATCAGCTTCTGGAGTCCATAGACACGATGGAGAGTTGTACGATCTGGCCACGAGATCACACAGTGCTGCAGAGGAATTGTAGAGGGAGACTAGGAGCTATTTGTTCCCAGTCTCACTCTGCTCTGACGAGAGGAAGCAGGGATCACACCGCCTTCTCTACCAATGAATGAGAGGTGAGTATGGGATTTTTGGGGGGGGGGTTAAGACAGTAAGCAAAATCACTTAACACAAACTTGGGGGGAGTGTATTTCTCAGTGAAGCGCAAGTTACCTTGGAATAGCCTGCGCTTCCATTTGGTTCCATGTTAATCTATAGTGAGCAAGCATATGGAATACAGAGATGTAGTGTATGCAGCTGCCCTGCAAACGCACCTTCATAAACTTACTACATTGTATAACTCATTCTGCCGCTTTGTGCTACAATGTAACTACATGACCCACCATTGTGACATGTTAAAAGAGCTAAACTGTCCGTCGCTGGAATCTAGACGCACCCTTCACCTTTCCAACCTGTTAGAGATTTTCTGGGAAGCTGCCCCCCTACCTGAATAGGCTGCTCCCCTCAGCAGTTCCCTCATCCTATAAACCCCGATCCAGGACCAGCACCTTACTTGCAATACCACAATACAAAAAGAAAGTGGCTCGATCCTCATTTTCCTACAGAGCACCACAATTATGGAATAACCTCCCAGACGCCATCAAATCTTCCCCCAGTCTAAAGTCACTTAAGAGATCTCTATTAACATACCTCGATACAGAATGCACCTGTAAACATGTAACATAGTGAATATATTTCCTGCATATTTATTTTCTGTTAATCTGTAGATTTGTGTTTTGTTTTTTAATATCTTGCATTTTATTACTTTGTATTTCTGTAACAACTAACAATTCAATGTTCTTGAACCCAGGACATACTTGAAAACGAGAGAAACCTCAATGTATCCTTCCTGGTAAAATCCTTTATCTATAACATAATACAGTAAGAGACAGAGTGTCCGTCGCCACGCTGCCTCTGCGCGCAACCAGCGTACTGCTGGCTGCGTGCGCAACAAACCGCTGCGGCAAAACTCTGCAGGGAAACAGCCAGACCAGCACGTGCCACGCCTCTGCACATCTCCCGCATCATCACAGCCCGACCCTCTCCCTCATCCAGAACCCGACCCTCCTTCCCTGCACGGCGTCTCTGGGGTCTCACCGGTTTCCGTCAGGATGAGTCCCAGGTACAGGACCTAGGGCACTCCGAACACGAAGGCCTGGCCCTCGGCTTGCCCCACCACCCAGCTGGGGTCTGACAGGGCGGGCAGCATCACAGCGAATCCCTGCAACAATGCAGCGGCCACGCAGTGCTCGGGGGGTGGGAGGACACGGTATCGGATCCTCTCCCACTCCGGCCTGCGGCCGCCATCTTCCTGTCACCCAGCACCGACCACTTCCGGAACGCACACAGTGACGTCCCATCCCATGAGCAGACAATCTAAGGTGGTCCATGAGCAGACAATCTAAGGTGGTCCATGAGCTGACAATCTAAGGTGGTCCCATGAGCTGACAATCTAAGGTGGTCCCATGAGCAGACAATCTAGGTGGTCCCATGAGCTGACAATCTAAGGTGGTCCCATGAGCTGACAATCTAAGGTGGTCCCATGATTTTACAATCAGAGGGTCCTGTTCCGTGAGTTTACAATCTAAGAGCGCCTGTTCCCGTGAGCTTACAATCAGAGGGTCCTGTTCCCGTGAGCTTACAATCAGAGGGTCCTGTTCCCGTGAGCTTACAATCAGCGGGCCTGGTCCCGTGAGCTTACAATCAAGAGGTCCTGTTCCGTGAGCTTACAATCAGCGGGTCCTGTTCCCGTGAGCTTACAGAGGGTCCTGTTCCCGTGAGCTTACAGAGGGTCCTGTTCCCGTGAGCTTACAATCAGAGGGTCCTGTTCCCGTGAGCTTACAGAGGGTCCTGTTCCCGTGAGCTTACAATCAGCGTGTCCTGTTCCCGTGAGCTTACAATCAGAGGGTCCTGTTCCCATGAGCTTACAATCAGCGGGTCCTGTTCCCGTGAGCTTACAATCAGAGGGTCCTGTTCCCGTGAGCTTACAATCAGTGGGTCCTGTTCCCGTGAGCTTACAATCAGAGGGTCCTGTTCCCGTGAGCTTACAATCAGCGGGTCCTGTTCCCGTGAGCTTACAATCAGAGGGTCCTGTTCCCGTGAGCTTACAATCAGCGGGTCCTGTTCCCGTGAGTTTACAATCTAAGGGGTCCTGTTCCCGTGAGTTTACAATCTAAGAGCGCCTGTTCCCGTGAGCTTACAATCAGCGGGTCCTGTTCCCGTGAGTATACAATCTAAGAGCGCCTGTTCCTGTGAGCTTACAATCAGCGGGTCCTGTTCCCGTGAGCCCTACAATCAGAGGGTCCTGTTCCCGTGAGCTTACAATCAGCGGGTCCTGTTCCCGTGAGCTTACAATCAGAGGGTCCTGTTCCCGTGAGCTTACAATCAGAGGGTCCTGTTCCCGTGAGCTTACAGAGGGTCCTGTTCCCGTGAGCTTACAATCAGCGTGTCCTGTTCCCGTGAGCTTACAATCAGCGTGTCCTGTTCCCGTGAGCTTACAATCAGAGGGTCCTGTTCCCGTGAGCTTACAATCAGCGGGTCCTGTTCCCGTGAGCTTACAATCAGCGGGTCCTGTTCCCATGAGCTTACAATCAGAGGGTCCTGTTCCCGTGAGCTTACAATCAGAGGGTCCTGTTCCCGTGAGCTTACAATCAGCGGGTCCTGTTCCGTGAGCTTACAATCAGAGGGTCCTGTTCCCGTGAGCTTACAATCAGAGGGTCCTGTTCCCGTGAGCTTACAATCAGCGGGTCCTGTTCCTGTGAGCTTACAGAGGGTCCTGTTCCCGTGAGCTTACAGAGGGTCCTGTTCCCGTGAGCTTACAATCAGCGTGTCCTGTTCCCGTGAGCTTACAATCAGAGGGTCCTGTTCCCGTGAGCTTACAATCAGCGGGTCCTGTTCCCGTGAGCTTACAATCAGCGGGTCCTGTTCCCGTGAGCTTACAATCTAAGGGGTCATGTTCCCGTGAGTTTACAATCTAAGAGCGCCTGTTCCCGTGAGCTTACAGTCAGAGGGTCCTGTTCCCGTGAGCTTACAATCAGAGGGTCCTATTCCAGTGAGCTTACAATCTAAGCAGGGCCTGTTCCCGTGAGCTTACAATCTAAGAGGGAAGAGGAACCTGCTCTGTCAGCTGTGTACGCACCCATCAGAGCTGCTCAGTTGGCCCTCCTGTTGTGGAGGATGGGACAGCGACGGATGCGTTACAAACGCATTTATATAGAGAGATACTCTTGGATAGTTCATAGAATTCATGTCCACATATTTGTTTTTCAGAGCTGACCACAACAATAGACTGCCCTCTGGGCAGGCTTTACAACTAGTAAATAAATAAATGAATAAAATAAGCACAAGGTGTGGTACCCTCGAGGGTCAAGCCCAGCTTGCACCAAGCCTGGAATAGCAATTCCAGGAGATGAGATAACATCTACATGTCTCAAGAAGTTGTCTTATCGCCAACCTTGGAATAGGGTATGAGTACACACTGGTGGCTGCAGCAGGAAGGAGATCATGGCTCCACTAATGCAATTCCCTTCCTCTCAGACATCGGAATCTTCTGGATTCTGAATACTGGAAGAAGCCGAAATCCGGAACGCTCCTAATTTTGAGCATTCTGGAAAAAGGGGTGCTCAACCTATATTTGAATTCATCCCAACAATATTTCTAATCATGAATAAACGGAAAGTATAAATATTGTAAATTTACATCATTTTTTCCGATCTCTATTATTTTAACAATAGAGCCACAAAATGACTTTAAATGTTACCCGTGGTTTTACTTTAGCGTACTTATTGTTATTAAACTTACTCGGCAGTGAAGGGGTTAAGGGCTGGTAATAGCAGCAAGACGTCACGCTGGTTAACAGAGATAAAGCGTAATAAGCAGCTCGGCACCTTCAAGCTGAAATCTGTCGTACTGCATGTTAAAACGGCAATCAGAAGACAAAATAAAATAAAACACCTGCAAAAGCACTTTAAAACTATTTGGAAAGCTTTAGACTGTATCAGCTCACGACTGATTGCAGCCGCATATCCACATCGCCTCAATCGCTCGCAAAACCAATTAGCTCCGGCCTTGATTTTTCCGTTTTTTTTTTCTCAGCTGCGAGCTGAGTGACTGCGCAAGAATCCATTCGGAGATGTAACACAGCACCTGAGTCTTGCAACCAGCTAATACAAGTATTCCAAGGGCAAATACATCACAATGCCGATTTGATCACTTCAACATTTCCTTTTCTGCGGGAAAACAACAGTACCGTACACAGAGGGGGGGAAAAAAAGCCATTTAGTCAAAAAAGAAAGAGTAAAATGCATTTTTTTTTCCTCCCGTAATGTTCCAGACTCCTCTGGTAGGTATTATGTTCTATAATGTGCGGCACGCACCCATTTTGTCATCGCTTTGGGTCATCCTTGCTCACAATTGGTTATTTATTCAGGGGGCTTTTGAAATTATTGAGTTGACACATCTGTCAGACGGCAAAAAGAGAAATGCTAAAAGGTCACTCGGAGGGAAACCAGCTGCTCCAGACAAACCTCTTTGCCTCCAAATAGCACAATCATTACATACACAGCAGATGGTGCCTGTGCTTTCATTTGCGGGTTTTTTTTTTCTCTCTGTTTTATTTATTTTTTTATATATTTTTTTTTTCTCCTTCACTTCAGGTATCCAGATACAGTACCTCATTGCCAGGTCAACACGGAACCTCGTTGTAATTACCTGCACAATAGGCATCTTACTGCTTAACAAAAACAAGTCCATTTCCTCTAAATAGAGAACTCGTTTCGCCGTAGACACAAGCTGCCCGGGCCTTGCCGCAAACTTTCCTATTTATAGATGAGTTTTGACAGCGGTTAAGTGCATTTTTATTCCTCCTGTTCCACTCATTACACCATAAAACACGTAATCGAGCAGCGTTTAGAGTCTTGGGAGAATCTCGGCCGATTAGAATTCAATGGATGTGTTCTTGCAGGTTTCGAGAAGTCGTTTTACGGTTTTGGTTTCTGTCCATACGTAAAATAATACGCTTAATTCTTTGCGTGAGGCACCAGCCTCATAGACCCACAACTATCAAATGTCACTTATATCAGTATAATAAAGTGAACCGACGTTCAGTTAATCTGCGTGTCCTCGGTACAAATATCAGCCTCTAACTCTACCTTCCCAAAATTAAAAAATGGCGCATTTCAGTTCCAAATTCTAAAACGGTCACATAATTAATGGATCGGTTGTTGTATTTTTTATTATAATCATTATTGCACAGTTATTTTCCTCCCTTGTGGGTATTCTACACATTTTCGCCTTCTTGTTCTGACCGCGGCATACTTACTTTTGATATTTCTTATTATTTTGCATTTCCTTTACTGGATGTAAAAAAAAATTGGATTTTGTGTCGACTCATCAAAAATGTGAACGCACAGTGGATTACTGACTTAAATTTTTGAGTACCTGCTGGTCAAAAATAACCACCTTGGGGCCTCTTCTAAAATGAAAAGAAAGGACGTGCCAGAGTTGGCGCTTCAATGCTCTAGTGATGGCATTTTCGCAGAATCCGTGCTCGTTTCTGAGGTCCTCTGTTGCCCTTAAAAGTAAAAACCATACCTAGCGTAGCACAGTTTAAATAAAAGTGCAAATGTACCATAATTCAAGTTACTCGCAGTTACTGGTGTCTCGCAGCTCAGAAACCAGATTTGAAGGCAACCAGTGATATTATCTAGGTGCACCAGGTCACCTGTCAGCCTCAGCCGCCTCCTTGGTAGATGTAAAACAGCCAGGACCCGAATAAGGTATAAAATAGGTGCTTTTATTAAATAAATAATAAAAAGCACAAAACATAAAATTACCAGTACACCAATACGCGTTTCGCCTTAAATGGCTTCATCAGTTGGTGTGTCTGTGGTGTAGTTTAAAAATGTGAACACACATTGCATTATTGACTTAAATTTTTGAGTACCTACTCGTCAAAAAAAACACCATGGGGCCTATTCTGCCATAGCCGGGAACATGGAGAGAGACACAAGGTGGGAAATAACGAGGCAAAAACAATTAACACCCCAGGCTCTATTAGAGCCGAGAATAGCTTGTTATTCTCCCACTGACCATTTGTTACCAGGCCGTATTCAAAGCACAGGAGTCGTTGTCTGGATACTGGAGTGACCCAACAATCTGATGTCCACTACTGTAGACAAAGAAAGTCCCTGGCTGAACTGGTAGACCGGTCCTTATAATAACTGGATACCAAGCTAGAGATAGAGAAGTCAGATAAAAAGCCTTTAATCGGGAATCCATAGGTAAACAATATCGAATAAAAAGAAACCGAGGTCGGAATACTAGAAATACACAATTTCAATAAACAGGAGCCAAAGTCTAACACAAGAGAAGTTGGTTCGGTACACAGGAGAACATACAAGAAATATAGAACACCTCGAGGAATGACTGAACCATGACAGTGAAATTATTATTATTATTATTCTTTATAAAGCACCAGCATATTCCGCAGCGCTGTACAATGGGCACAACATAGACAGGGTTACTCTACATTGAACAACATTTTACAAACCAGTACGGGAGGAAAGGAGGGCCCTATTCCCATGGGAACCTACAATCTAGAAGGGTTGGGGGTGGAAACAGGAGGAGAGGACTGCAAGGTGAGAGTGATGGACTGGTGGGAGTGATGGATTGCAAGATGAGAGTGATGGACTACAAGGTGAGAGTGATGGACTGGTTGTGTCAGTGCGTCGTGTGGTAGGCTTCTCTAAATAGGAATGTCTTGAGGGAGCATTTGAAGGAAGGGAAACTAGGAGAGAGTCTGACCATATGAGGGAGAGCTTTCCAGAGGATGGGGGCTGCACATGAGAAATTAGTCTATCATGGGAAGAGGTGATACGGGGAGAAGCTAGGTGCAATGATGGAATGACAAGGTCAGATGATAATTCCCAAAGGTAAACTGATATTGGGTGGCTCCACTAGATTTCACAAAATGTCGAAAAACATGTGCATGATACAATACTTAGTATAAGAAGTCTCGACTAAATGACGGTTGCCTGGGTACTTAGCGGAACACATGTCACTACAATGATGGGAGTCGCATCAATGGAAAGACACTCCGGAGGGATCTGTACTTGGGAATGATGCCTAGTGCTTAGGCCTGCCTCTCAGCTGTCTCCGATTGGATGACGTCAAGTTTCCTAAAGCTCAACCTCTCTGACACTGAACTTCTCGTCTTCCCTCTCTCTAAATCCTCCATTTCAGTACCCATTTTCCTTCAGATGAGTGGTGACACAATTACTTCTACCTCTCAGGCACGCTGCCTCGGGTTCTTCTTGGACTCCAATCTATCCTTTACTCCTCACATTCAGTCATTATCCAAATCCTGTTACTTCCACCTAAAAAACATTGCACACATCCGTCCCTTTCTTAATCATGACTCTGCTAAAATGCTCATCCACGCTCTTATTATCTCCCGTCTGGACTACTGTAACCTCCTTCTCTCTGGCCTTAAAAGATCCCAGTTTCTCCATCTGCAGTCTGTTATGACACCGCTGAAAACACAATACTTTAGCGAAGCCTACCGGCTCACTCCCTAATTGTTGTTCATCTCTTGCTCCTTCTTCCCACACGCGCCCCATTACTTCTTGTACTCTATTCACCCTCACCTAATGTGTAACCCCCTCTCCTCTTAGATTGTAAGCTCTAATGCTTGTAACTGTAACTATAACTATGTGTATAGTGGCAAATAATGTAGCAGGAACCTGCCGAGTACATTGACACCAGTCAGTATTAGGCACAATGGTGGTATCAGTGTGATAAATAAAATATGTGCATAAGGACTTATTGAAATCCACTCACAAAACTGCGAGTGACCATGTGCCGCTCAGACATGAATGCCCTGGGGAGGATTGGTCAGAGTGGAACTCAGTCATTCGCAGCTTTTGAATGGATTTCAATAAGCCCTTATGCACGTATTTTATTTGTCATACAGAAAGCACTATTATTTATTTTGTAGACACTGATTATTTTGTTCACCATTGAGCAGCATCCATTGGTAATTTAGGGGGCGCCAGATATGTTGGTCGCAGAGCCAATCCTCCACGTGGTCCTGTAGGCTGCTGGAGAAATGGGATCAACACTTTGCAGGCAGGAAATAAGTGGTTTAATTTTCTAAAATGCTTCTCTTCACGGCAGTGGAATCATACATGTTTCCTAAAAACATTGCGTTCGGATGGTTTAGGTCAGAGATGTCCAAACTCCGCCCCCCAGATGTCCCTGAACTACAACTCCCATGCTTCACCATCCATCTAATGCAGTCAGAGATTTCAGGGAGTTGTAGTTCAGGAATATCTGGGAGGCCAGAGTTTGGACATCCCTGGTTTAAGTGGTCTTTACATTAAAATATATATGAAACAAAGAAAGAAACAATCATAGTTTTAAATAGTGGCACCAGGGGTGGACTGGTAACAATTGGGGCCCCCGGGCAATAGAAGATCATGGGCCCCCCATTGCCCCTGCCTACATGCAAGATCTGCCCATATTTACATTGTTGAATTAGAATTTAATTCTCCAAACCATCTTTAAAAGGAAAGATATAGGCCCCTATTACACGCATCGCGCAAATGCGCTCGCGCAGCGCAATTTTTTTGTGCACGCAATAAAATGTTATCGCGCGCAAATTAACGCGGTGGTACACTCCGAGCGTAGTTTTTCAGCCGTCAACTTTTTACGTGCGCAAATCCGACGCGCAAAGCCAGGCGCAAATGACCGTTGCGTGCAGGAATCGGTGGGCAATCAGAATTAAGAACCACCATTTTCTAAAGTTAGGTTGTTGCCCCTGTAAAAGTCAATCTGCGTATATGTGCTGCAGCAAAAAAAAATTTGGACAAATTATTAATTTTTGATGTTTGGGTATGTGTAGAATGTGTAACTGTACTGTGCTGTATTTTTTTTTATTGCTGAGTTATTTCGTTTCGGCCAGAACTATCATATTTGCAGTTAACACCAAGTTTTCAAAGACGTTACGAAAATTCTCGCAAACGTCGCTCGTACAACTTTGCGCGAAGATTGTAATACCATCCGCACTGACGCATTTGCGCTCACAATGTTAAGTATAGGATGCGCGCAGGGTCAATCGCGGTAGACGATATTGCGCATCGTTTGCGCGAACGTCGTACTACGACGTTCCGCAGAAATGGTTCTGTCCTCGAACTAACGCACATTTGCGTGCACGCAAAAGCGCTGCGCGAAGCGTGTAATAGGGGCCATAGTCGCTGCTGAGCTACGACAGCAATCAGCTACGCTCTTCTATAGTGGGGCTGGAATGGTGATATGCAGCGGGGCAGATATATATAAACTCCACGTTATTTTTATCTGTGGTGCTGAGGGTCCCCACTGACGGCAGGTCTGACCAAGCCTTGCGGAGCCCTTATGGGCTCCCCCTAGGCCAGGGCCCTCAAGCAGTGCCCTGTTGCCCTAATGGGGAGTCCAACCTTGAGTGGTACACTATTAACTGACGCAATAATATCTGGCTGACCTGTAATACCATTGGCCAGCCCTTGACACATAGCTATGTATCTGCATGACATCCTGCTGGTCGCATAGTGTCAGTGGTCATTGACCATTCAATATATCGGTACTCTTGATAGAGTCATGGCCAAGCCCATAGTTCCACGATACAGAAGGTACAATGTGAAAAGCTGATGCAAGGTTTCACTATTGCTGCTCCTATTTCTCTTTCTACCTTTTGGTCATTCTTGTATTGTGCAGGCGAGGGAATGCTGTGGATGACTTGAGTTAATAGTCGCTTGCCATGGGTTGGGGAATTGCACCTGCTACTCCTAATTATCCCTGCTGGCACCTGATCCCGCTCACAGAAGATTATGAAGGCCTGTAGGTCATTAGGTTAAAATTTTCATTAACACCATGCGGACTGCAGCGTACCCATCTGATTGTTAATTATGTTTTTATATGGACCCTGAATTCCACTGCTCCTTTCTCTAAATGAGTACAGATTAACCGTAGGATTGATATGCTTAAGAATTAAAAGACCTCAGGCCCTATTCCAGTATTGGTGCTAAATGGTAGACGCTGATGGAAAACCTGAGCGTCTGTCATTTTCCACTAGCGCCTTTCATTTAACACCCGTATTACGAAGGAGCCACTTTCTCAGCAGCTCCAGACGTCCTACTGCCGAGGTGTTATATAATAACACCAACTGTGCTAAGCGCCGCGGGTGTTATCTACTCCAGGAATCCATAGGACTCCATGGAGACACTACGCAAACTCTGCAAGTGTTTGCGCAAATTAAATCTGGCTTGGCACTGCTCTTGCCACAGAGGGATCTAAGGTGAGTATCTGATTTTTTGGTGGGGTTAAATATTTTAAATTTTTTTTTGGAGAAAGTATTTTACCAGGAAGGATACATTGAGATTTCTCTCGTTTTCAAGTATGTCCTGGGTGGCGAGTATGTACTGTTAGGTGTCTTGCCCAAGGACACTTGCTGGAGAGGTGCTCTTGCTGGAATCGAACTCATGTCTCCACAGGCTCTCCCCACGCAGAGCAGTGATATTACCTCTACTCCACCCAGCCGGCACTTTGTGAAATGCAATCACATAACACCAGGCTCTGAAAGACATTCTTTTCCAAATAACATCAGACGCAGATGGAGAACGGGCTGTTTGGAATAGCTCATTCTACCTCTTCTTAGAGTATAGGAGACGCTAATGTACGGTAAACTGGCGCTACACCTAAGACGCAAGCTCAGCTCAGCTTGCATTCTGCTGAACGGCTCAAACACTGTGCTTAAGCACAACATCAGTTGTGGAGTAGATGTAACATCACTGCTCTATAACTGTGGAGACACAGATTTGAATCCCGGCCAGAGCACCTCTCCAGTAAGTGTCCTTGGGCAAGACACCTAACGGTACATACTCGCCACCCAGGACATACTTGAAACCGAGAGAAATCTAAATGTATCCTTACTGGTAAAATACTTTCTAAAAAAACAAAAAAAAACATCGGAATAGGCCCCCACATTTTTCTAAAGTGCTCTCTGACACTATAATGACTCGAAGTATAAAATGATCAAGGTCCAAGGACTCCATTATGAAATTTGTTTAAGCGTTTGGTTAATGATTTCTGTAGTGGCCCTGTATGTGAAAAACAACATAAAAATGAACCAAATAAAAGTGAGCGAGGTGAACATAGAGTCAGTTTGGGTTACGCTAACATTTGGCAATCATACAGTAGCTCGTGTAGGTGTGATCTATAGACCCCCTGGACAAGTAGAAGAGCTAGATAATTTGCTGTTTGAGGAAATAATGGCAATGAAGGGGGAAGTTATTATCATGGGGGACTTTAATCTTCCTGATGTGAACTGGAAAACCAAAATAGCTGGGTGCACCAGGAGTACAAATATTCTAAACTCATTACTGGGATTATCTCTAACACAAGTAGTTGAGGAGCCGACCCGTAAAGAGGCCGTATTGGATTTAATACTCACAAATGGAGGTTTGGTATCAGACGTTGTTGTAGGTGAAAATTTGGGATCTAGTGATCACCAGTCAGTGTGGTTTAATATAAGAACAGGGATGGAGCCGCACCACACAAAAACAAAAGTTTTAGACTTTAAAAGAACAGATTTTTCTAAAAGGAGATTTTGAGTGAATGAGTCATTATCAGACTGGAGGAGTTTAAAGGGAGTCCAGGAGAAATGGGATTATTTAAAGGAGGCATTATTGAGGGCCACAGGCAATTGCATTCGGCTTGTTAGCAAAAACAAAAAAGGGAAGAAACCACTGTGATACTCTGTAGAAGTGGCCAAAATAGTGAAGAACAAAAAGACAGCATTCAATAATTATAAAAAAAACCAGAGTGAAGAAGATAGGCAAACCTATAAGATTAGGCAGAAAGAGGCAAAGCAATTTATAAGAACTTCCAAAGCACACGCAGAAGAGAAAATAGCTCAGTGTCATGCCCCGCTCCGCGGCCCACTCCCGGTCCAGACCGCCATGCTGGGAGAGGTGTGCTACTCACCCAAGATCCCTCGTGGCGCGTCGCTCCAAGTTCCTGGTCCGCAGAATGGAGAGGGAGAACCAGGAGACGCCCCACGCCGCCGACTGAATCCGAATCCTGAAGAGGAAAGTGCGCACGCGCGAGAACAAACTTGCCTAAGTAGTCAAAACCCGGGTACTCTGGCGCCCTCGGCTGGCCGATATGGGGTACTGCATGACACCTGCTCTGGAGATCCTCGAATGCCTCCCATTAACCTACCAAAATTCCAGGTACTTTAACTCCACCTACAATACCCAGGTGAAAGGTATTTCCATGATCCCATGAACCCTATTTAATGCCGCCTTCCTTCCCAGCACATTAACCAGGTTCTACTGTGCCTTCCGCCTCAGTTTCCTAGTGCTCCTTGTATCCTTGACCACATTATCTTCAACCCTTCGACCCGGATTGTGCCACTGACTACGCTGCCTTCTTCAACCCTTCGACCCGGATTGTGCCACCGACTACGCTGCCTTCTTCAACCCTTCAACCCGGATTGTGCCACCGACTACGCTGCCTTCTTCAACCCTTCGACCCGGTTTGTGCCACCGACTACGCTGCCTTCTTCAACCCTTCGACCCGGATTGTGCCACCGACTACGCTGCCTTCTTCAACCCTTCGACCCGGTTTGTGCCACCAGCTACGCTGCCTTCTTCAACCCTTCGACCCGGATTGTGCCACCAACTACGCTGCCTTCTTCAACCCTTCGACCCGGTTTGTGCCACCGACTACGCTGCCTTCTTCAACCCTTCGACCCGGAGTGTGCCACCGACTACGCTGCCTTCTTCGACCCGGATTGTGCCACCGACTATGCTGCCTTCTTCGACCCGGATTGTGCCACCGACTACGCTGCCTTCTTCCACCCTTCGACCCGGATTGTGCCACCGACTACGCCATCATCTTCGTTACTTCCCGTTATTCTTTCTGGGACTTGCCTACAAATTTCATTCCAACCTTTGACTGTATTGTTTTCTGGACTTCAGTTACTATTTATGATTCACTAAAGATTGCTTACTTTCCATCGTCTCCTGATTTCTTTACCCATGCTTGCCATTGGGTTCCATACTCACACTTCACAGGGGACTCAAACCCTGCATTACAGTCAGTAAAAAAGGGGGACTAAACATTTTTTAGATACATAAACGAGAAAAGAAAAGTAAAACAAGGATTAGTTATATTAAAAACAAAGGAAGGAAGGTATGTAGAAGAGGATAAAAGTCTCGCTGACTACCTCAATGAAAATTTTTGTTCAGTCTTTGCAGAAGGAAAGGGACCTCAGTTAGGAGGAAACACTAATGAGACATTTACATATGAGTTTACAGAGGAGGAGGTTCTACAGCAGCTGTCTAAAGTAAAGACAAATAAGTCAATGGGGCCTTATGGGATCCACCCTAAATTATTAAAAGAGCTCAGTGATGTAATAGCAAAACCGTTAACAGATTTATTTAACCAATCCTTGTTAACAGGAGACGTCCCAGAAGACTGGAAATTAGCAAATGTTGTGCCCATTTACAAGAAGGGTAGTAGGGAGGAATCGGGGAACTATAGGCCAGTTAGTCTTACGTCAGTAGTGGGGAAATTAACCCCTTAGTGACCGGGCGGTTTTACACAAATCCGTCCTTTAGTGACCGCTGCTGTTTTTACGTTTCTGCGCTGTTAGTGTTTAGGACAAATTTTCCTCTTACTCGTTTATGCAACCTACACATATTTTACACTGTTTTTCTCGTCATTAAATGGACTTTATAAAGATACCATTTTTTCATCATTTCATATAATTTACTATAAAAAACATTGTGAAATATGACAAAAAAATTGAAAAAACACCACTTTTTCGAACTTTGACCCCCAAAATTTCTTATGTATCAACAACCGTCAAAAAAATTTAATTCCTTAGTAGTTTCTAAATTTAGTTCTGAGTTTAGCAATACCCAATGTTTACATATTCCTCGCTTTTTTCCTTATTTTATGCAACAATAAGTGCAAGTAGCACTTTGCCATTTCCAAAGAGTTTATTTTCAAAACTAGTGATAGTGACATTGTAACACTGATATCTGTCACTAATTCCTGAATAACCCTCCACATATACATATTTTTTTAAAGTACACAAATCAAGGTATTAAACTTGGGGTATTTTGACTCTTTCCATGCAAACCATTTTACCACAAATCTGTGCCAAAGTTTGAGAAAAAAAAAAGTTTTGGTGATTTTGTTTTTTGAACGCAATTTAAGAATACATGTACTGTGAACTTTAAGGTTTACTGCCAAAAAGCACCCCAAAATATGTTCAGCAACATCTTCTGAGTAAATTGATACCACCCATGTATAGGTATGTCGGGTCATTTGGGGGCTAATAGGCCTTATTTGGGGGGTGCGCATTTCAGTTTTCCAATTTGGAATTTTCACATTTCGTCATCATGCACCCATGTCCTATTTGGGACATTTTTGAAGCCGGCCAAAGTAATTTACCCCCATCAAACCATATATTTTTAGAAAGGGCACACCCTAGGGTGCTTCAAAGAGTTGTATTTTAACACTTTCCATGCACTAGCTCTATGTCAAACTTTCAGGTAGTCACTTTTTGTGTTATTTTTTCACACACATTGTACTTTAGGCATGAATTGTCAAATCCAGTTATGGGTTACTGCCACAAAACACCCAAAATGTGTTCAGCAACATCTTCTGAGTAAATTGATACCACCCATGTATAGGTATGTCGGGTCATTTGGGGGCTAATAGGCCTTATTTGGGGGGTGCGCATTTCAGTTTTCCAACTTGGAATTTTCACATTTCGTCATCATGCACCCATGTCCTATTTGGGACATTTTTGAAGCCGGCCAAAGTAATTTACCCCCTTCAAACCATATATATTTTTAGAAAGGGCACACCCTAGGGTGCTTCAAAGAGTTGTATTTTAACACTTTCCATGCACTAGCTCTATGTCAAACTTTCAGGTAGTCACTTTTTGTGTTATTTTTTCACACACATTGTACTTTAGGCATGAATTGTCAAATCCAGTTATGGGTTACTGCCAAAAAACACCCCAAAATGTGTTCAGCAACATCTTCTGAGTAAATTGATACCACCCATGTATAGGTATGTCGGGTCATTTGGGGGCTAATAGGCCTTATTTGGGGGGTGCGCATTTCAGTTTTCCAACTTGGAATTTTCACATTTCGTCATCATGCACCCATGTCCTATTTGGGACATTTTTGAAGCCGGCCAAAGTAATTTACCCCCTTCAAACCATATATATTTTTAGAAAGGGCACACCCTAGGGTGCTTCAAAGAGTTGTATTTTAACACTTTCCATGCACTAGCTCTATGTCAAACTTTCAGGTAGTCACTTTTGTGTTATTTTTTCACACACATTGTACTTTAGGCATGAATTGTCAAATCCAGTTATGGGTTACTGCCAAAAAACACCCCAAAATATGTTCAGCAACATCTTCTGAGTAAATTGATACCACCCATGTATAGGTATGTCGGGTCATTTGGGGGCTAATAGGCCTTATTTGGGGGGTGCGCATTTCAGTTTTCCAACTTGAAATTTTCACATTTCGTCATCATGCACCCATGTCCTATTTGGGACATTTTTGAAGCCGGCCAAAGTAATTTACCCCCTTCAAACCATATATTTTTAGAAAGGGCACACCCTAGGGTGCTTCAAAGAGTTGTATTTTAACACTTTCCATGCACTAGCTCTATGTCAAACTTTCAGGTAGTCACTCTTTGTGTTATTTTTTCACACACATTGTACTTTAGGCATGAATTGTCAAATCCAGTTATGGGTTACTGCCAAAAAACACCCCAAAATATGTTCAGCAACATCTTCTGAGTAAATTGATACCACCCATATATAGATTTGTTCTGTTGTTTTTGGGGTGCTACGCCAATCTTTTGACATGTGCTTGTCAATTTTCTAATTTGACATACAGTATCTTCTTTGCTTAACTTCTTTTTAGGGGCCTTTTTACATACCCCAATTTTATGAACGTGCATATATTTGGTAAGCTAACACCCCAAAGTATTGTAAATGGAGTGTTTTTATGCCATGGATGCAACCGTTTGCTCCAAACAAATTGGATACTGTTTGGTGGTCATTTTTCATTTTCACACCCACATCAGTTTTGGACTGTGATTTAGGAGACACTGTTGTTTGTTACTGCATGAAAACTCTCCAGGTTGTTTTCTGCAAGGTCTCCTGAGTACACCCATGCCCCCCATGCATAGGTTTGCCAGGATTTTGGGAAGGTTCAAATACAATTTTTATGACTTTGTCATTGGAGTTGAAATTGAGATTGTTTCTTCAGCTAGGCCTATCTTTGGTTTTGGGTCTACCGCATACCCCAGTTTGAATTATTGCCAGAAAATGGTTTATATTTGTTATGTTGACACCCCGAGGTATTGCATATGGAGTGCTTTGATGCCATGGATGCAACGGTTTTAGCCCAAAACATTTGAGAAGGTGTGTGGCCGTAATTTTTCAATTTTCAGATTTTTACGCCCACAGTAGTTTTGGACTGTGATTTAGGAGACACTGTTGTTTGTTACTGCATGAAAACTCTCCAGGTTGTTTTCTGCAAGGTCTCCTGAGTACACCCATGCCCCCCATGCATAGGTTTGCCAGGATTTTGGGAAGGTTCAAATACAATTTTTATGACTTTGTCATTGGAGTTGAAATTGAGATTATTTCTTCAGCTAGGCCTAGCTTTGGTTTTGGGTCTACCGCATACCCCAGTTTGAATTATTGCCAGAAAATTGTTTATATTTGTTATGTTGACACCCCAAGGTATTGCATATGGAGTGCTTTGATGCCATGGATGCAACGGTTTTAGCCCAAAACATTTGAGAAGATGTGTGGCGGTAATTTTTAAATTTTCAGATTTTTACGCCCACAGTAGTTTTGGACTGTGGTTTAGGAGACACTGTTGTTTGTTACTGCATGAAAACTCTCCAGGTTGTTTTCTGCAAGGTCTCCTGAGTACACCCATGCCCCCCATGCATAGGTTTGCCAGGATTTTGGGAAGGTTCAAATACAATTTTTATGACTTTGTCATTGGAGTTGAAATTGAGATTATTTCTTCAGCTAGGCCTAGCTTTGGTTTTGGGTCTACCGCATACCCCAGTTTGAATTATTGCCAGAAAATTGTTTATATTTGTTATGTTGACACCCCAAGGTATTGCATATGGAGTGCTTTGATGCCATGGATGCAACGGTTTTAGCCCAAAACATTTGAGAAGGTGTGTGGCGGTAATTTTTCAATTTTCAGATTTTTACGCCCACATTAGATTTGGACTGTGATTTAGGAGACACTGTTGTTTGTTACTGCATGAAAACTCTCCAGGTTGTTTTCTGCAAGGTCTCCTGAGTACACCCATGCCCCCCATGCATAGGTTTGCCAAGATTTTGGGAAGGTTCAAATACAATTTTTATGACTTTGTCATTGGAGTTGAAATTGAGATTATTTCTTCAGCTAGGCCTAGCTTTGGTTTTGGGTCTACCGCATACCCCAGTTTGAATTATTGCCAGAAAATTGTTTATATTTGTTATGTTGACACCCCAAGGTATTGCATATGGAGTGCTTTGATGCCAGGGATGCAACGGTTTTAGCCCAAAACATTTGAGAAGGTGGTGGCGGTAATTTTTCAATTTTCAGATTTTTACGCCCACATTAGATTTGGACTGTGATTTAGGAGACACTGTTGTTTGTTACTGCATGAAAACTCTCCAGGTTGTTTTCTGCAAGGTCTCCTGAGTACACCCGTGCCCCCCATGCATAGGTTTGCCAGGATTTTGGGAAGGTTCAAATACAATTTTTATTACTTTGTCATTGGAGTTGAAATTGAGATTATTTCTTCAGCTAGGCCTATCTTTGGTTTTGGGTCTACCGCATACCCCAGTTTGAATTATTGCCAGAAAATTGTTTATATTTGTTATGTTGACACCCCAAGGTATTGCATATGGAGTGCTTTGATGCCATGGATGCAACGGTTTTAGCCCAAAACATTTGAGAAGGTGTGTGGCGGTAATTTTTCAATTTTCAGATTTTTACGCCCACATTAGATTTGGACTGTGATTTAGCAGACACTGTTTTTTGTTACTGCATGAAAACTCTCCAGGTTGTTTTCTGCAAGGTCTCCTGAGTGCACCCATGCCCCCCATGCATAGGTTTGCCAGGATTTTGGGAAGGTTCAAATACAATTTTTATGACTTTGTCATTGGAGTTGAAATTGAGATTATTTCTTCAGCTAGGCCTAGCTTTGGTTTTGGGTCTACCGCATACCCCAGTTTGAATTATTGCCAGAAAATTGTTTATATTGTTATGTTGACACCCCAAGTATTGCATATGGAGTGCTTTGATGCCAGGGATGCAACGGTTTTAGCCCAAAACATTTGAGAAGGTGTGTGGCGGTAATTTTTCAATTTTCAGATTTTTACGCCCACATTAGATTTGGACTGTGATTTAGGAGACACTGTTGTTTGTTACTGCATGAAAACTCTCCAGGTTGTTTTCTGCAAGGTCTCCCGAGTACACCCATGCCCCCCATGCATAAGTGTGCAAAGATTTTGGAAAAATACAGCACCAATTGTAGAACATAAAAATGTACGAATAAAATGTAAGTCTGGTGCAGTAAAAGAAAAAAAAAACTAAACTGAACTAACTAACTGGAGTGTGAGAAAAAATAGAAAGGAAAAAAAAAAATCACAGATCACGCACAGTGTGATATATCTTGAAACAGTCCCCAAGACACAGACCGGGTTGTCCAGGGCATTCTGGGCAGTAAAAGATTGTGTCTCTCCTCTGCCCCCTCTTGAAACACACCCTGCATCTTTTTTGGGGTTTCTGTTTGCCCTCAGTAGGGGGGATTTTATAAATAAAATGTGTAGCCCCAACTCTGTCCCCCATCACCGCCCGGGGAGCATGTGCATCCTGGTACAAAAACCCCGAAATGACCTGGAGCTGAAACTGTAAAAAGGACAGCATCACTCCGGGGTTTGCCTTTTTGCAGAGCAAAAAGGCATTGTGGGTTGAAATTTGCATCAGGTAAATTGCAACCTTTTTGTACCAGGCCCTTGACTTCCGCATAATCTGGTAGGCTGGAGCAGCTGATCTGCCAGATCAACCCCACCCATATGCCGGTTATAGTCTTTGATGCACACTGGCTTCCTGATGCGCTCAGCTCTGCCACGTACAGAGACCTCCACAGACCTCTCAGTGTGGATGGTGGATAGAAGGTATACATCCTTCTTGTCTCTGTACTTGACCGCCAACAGCTCCTCTTGGCGCAGAGCTGAGGCCTCCCCCCTTTTTAGCCGGGTGCGGACAAGCTGTGCTGGGAAACCTACGCGGTTCTTGCGAACAGTACCGCATGATGCTGTATCAAAACAATACAGCAGCTTGAACAAAGGGACACTCGTATAAAAATTATCAACATACAAGTGGTACCCTTTGTTCATCAGGGGAAAAAGTAGGTCCCACACAATCTTGCCACTGGTTCCCATGTGTTCTGGGCAACCTGGAGGGTCAAGGCTACTATCCTTTCCCTCGTACACCCGGAAGGCCTGAGTATACCCACTCTCGCTGTCACAGAGCTTATACACCTTCACTCCATACCTGGAGCGTTTGGAAGGAATATACTGCTTGAATCCCAGCCTTCCCTTGTATTTCATTAGGGATTCATCCACGCAGATATTCCTTCCAGGTGTATAAGCCTCTGCAAACCTGGCGGCGAAGTGGGTAATCAGGGGGCGGATTTTATACAGCCTGTCAAACTGGGGATGCTCTCTAGGAGCGCACAGGCTGTTGTCACTGAAGTGCATGAAACGCAAAATGTTTTCATACCTTCTACGTGACATTGATTGGGGGTAAATGGGGGTAGAGCAGATGGGGCTACTGCTCCAGTAGGAGCGAATTGAGGGCTTCTTTATGATGCCCATCAGCATAGTAAGTGCCCAGAATTTCAGAAATTCTGGCACATCTAGCGGGGTCCATTGCTGCCTTGCCAAGTAGGAGTCTGGCTTCGCAGCACAATGCTGATGGGCATACAGATTTGATTGGGCCACGATGTGGCCCAACAAATCATCCCCCATAAACACCTGCAAAAACTGTGTGGCGGTAAATCCTGCAACATCAATATTGATGCCAGGATTTGCCGTGAAAGGAGGGATATCTGGCCTCTGGCGATGAGGCACTACCCACTCCTCAGCTGGAGCTGTGCGTCTCCTGCTGGCAGGTGGTGACCCAGGATCTGCATCAGAAACATCACTAGATACATCAGCCAGCGTAGATAATGTATCTAGCGACGTCTCTGAGCAGTTAGCGGGGTCGAAATCAGGGTCTGAGTCTGACGCAGATGCCTCAGATTCTGACGCCAGGATGGCATATGCCTCCTCGGCGCTGTACACCCTCTCAGACATTATATATAATAGATTATAAAATTTTATAATTATTGTATATATAAGCGGATTATTGGTTCTTAGAAGAACCGTTGGGTTTCACAAGAAAATACAAATAAACACCTAAATCTCTCTAAATCAGTCTAAACCTGCCTCAATTGTTCTAAATCTTCCTAAAATCTCTCTAAATCTGCCTCAATTTTTCTAATCTCACTAAATCTACCTAAAATCTCTAACCTGTCAAATCTGATCTCTCTCTCTCGCTCACCAAAACACAAGTGAGGAGAGGGAGGGAGAATCACAGAGGTCAGAGCCAATATTTACAAAATATTGACCTGACCTGACAAATTAGAAATTTTATTTTGATTTTTTCTAACTTCTGATTGGATGTTGCTAGCCTGCCTCTCTGATGAGGCAGGCTAGGAACATCCCACTCAGCCCCAAGATGACCCTGCCCTTAGAAGGGCAGCGCCATCTTGGCTGTCAGTTTATTTTATTTTATACCTTTTTATTTATTTTTATTTAACTTTTTTTTCTTTTTTTTACACTTTGTTTTACTCTGCTGGGTGCCTTGATCCCTCGAGGCACCCAGCAGAGCACCTGATCACTCATGTGATCTATTATGTACTGAGTGCCACGATACCTTGTGGCGCTCAGTACTTCCTGCCGCTACTGGAAGTGATCGCTCGGGGGGAGCGATCACGGACGGACCGGCGGCAGGTAAGCATATTGCAAGGATGCCTCGATGTCGAGGCATCCCTGCAATATACACAGAGCAGCTGGAAGCGATCCGATCGCTTCCAGCGCTCTCTAGAAGTGCCGGGCACCTCTCTGGTGAAACCGGATGTTGATCGTCCCGGGGAGCGATCACAAGGTGCCCCGGCACTTGTATCCGCCATTGCATGGATGCCTGGACTCCCAGGCAGCCTGCAATGGCGTTTGAGCTGCTGGAAGCGATCCGATCGCTTCCAGCGCTTAAAAGACCGCAGGACGTACCATGTACGTCAGCGGGTCTAAAAGAGACCCGCGGCCATGACGTACATGGTAAGTCCAAGGTCCCTAAGGGGTTAATGGAAACCATGTTAAAGGAAAGGATTGTTGAACATCTAAAAACACATAGATTACAGGATCAGAAACAACATGAAACCCATGTTGTTTCTGATCCTGTAATCTATGTGTTTTTAGATGTTCAACAATCCTTTCCTTTAACATGGTTTCCATTAATTTCCCCACTACTGACGTAAAACTAACTGGCCTATAGTTATAGCTAATCTCAGGGAGATCATGCCAAACTAATCTTATTGATTTTTTTTGATTGGGTAACAAAAATAATAGACACCGGTGGTGCACCTAGACATTGCTTATTTAGATTTCAGTAAGACTTTTGATACTGTTCCGCATAGAAGGCTTATCAATAAATTGCAATCTTTGAGCTTGGATTTCAATATTGTTGAATGGATTAGGCAGTGGCTGAGTGACAGGCAACAGAGGGTTGTGGTAAATGGAGTTTATTCGGCGCAAGGTCTTGTTACCAGTGGGGTACCTCAGGGGTCAGTACTTGGACCCATTCTCTTTAATATTTTTATTAGTGATATTGCAGAAGGTATTAATGGAAAAGTATGTCTTTTTGCTGATGACACAAAGATTTGCAACAGGGTTGACGTTCCTGGAGGGATCAGCCAAATGACAAATGATTTAGGTAAACTAAAAAAATGGTCGGAGCTGTGGCAATTGAGTTTTAATGTGGAAAAGTGCAAGATAATGCACCTGGGACGTAAAAACCCAAGGGCTGAATATAGAATATTTGATACAGTCCTAACCTCAACATCTGAGGGTTGGGATTTAGGGGTCATTATTTCAGAGGATCTAAGGGTAAGTAGTCAATGTAATAGAGCAGCAGGAAATGCTGGCAGAATGCTTGGTTGTGTAGGGAGAGGTATTAGCAGTAGGAAAAGGGAAGTGCTCATGCCACTGTACAGAGCACTGGTGAGACCTCACTTGGAGTACTGTGTGCAGTACTGGAGACCGTATCTCCAGAAGGATATAGACATCTTAGAGAGAGTTCAGAGAAGGGCTACTAAAATGGTGTACGGCTTGAAGGAGAAAAGTTACCAGGAAAGGCTTAATGATCTTAACATGTACAGCTTGGAAAAAAGACGAGACAGAGGAGATATGATAGAAACATTTAAATACGTAAAGGGAATCCACAAGGTAGAGGAAGGGAGCATGTTTAAAAGGAAACAAAGTAGCAAAACAAGAGGACATAGTCTTAGATTAGAGGAGCAAAGGTTTAAAAGTAACATCAGGAAGCATTATTTTACTGAGAGGGTGGTGGATACATGGAACAGCCTTCCAGTAGAAGTGGTAGAGGCCAAAACAGTAATTAAAAAACAGTAATTAAGCAAGCATGGGATAGGCATAAGGCTATCCTAAACAAAAGATAAATCCAGGTAAAGTATCCATGTAATTGGGCAGACTAGATGGGCCGAAAGGTTCTTATCTGCCGACATTTTTCTATGTTTCTATATTTTCTATGTATCTTCAAAACGTTTGTCTGGGACCTTATTGAAGGAGAAAAGACTCAAAGACTCTATTGTACAAATTAGGTTAAAACTCTTACCACACACAACTCTTACCCACACCCATAAACCCACACAAATAAAGCCACACAGAACTCTTTCCACACCCATAAACCCACACAGAACTATTACCACCACACACATAAACCCCACACACAACTTTTATCAGACACAGTCCTCACTTATAATAACAAGAAAAAAAGATTGTCATTTGCGCTTATTCCTATGGTTCCATGCCACACAAAACAGAGGTTTTAGTTTTACTATAATGGCCGTTATAGTGTTAAGCCCACCAGCAACATCACGGCAACCTCTTAAGGTGTGTCCTAACCTAATGTAACCAAAAATTTCCTACCAGCAACTGCATGTCCTCTTGCTGCTTCACAACCAAGAGAAAAAAGGTGGGTTTATATTTATACCCTCACCAAGACATTTCCACTTTGGGATTGAAAAAGAAAACACGGAAAGGGACAGCAGCAAAAAATGACCTGGCAGGGAATACAACAAAATATACAAATATGCACAAAAAGCGGTTTTGCGCACTATTCCCTACCTAGGCGGCTGTGTAAACCAGAAGTATCCGGCCCACTTCATGTATAAAACATAACAAAAAAAAAAGGTTGGCATTTTGCTCTTACCCCTATGGCTCCATGCCAAACAAAACTGAGGTTTTAGCTTACTATAATGGTATTAAAGAGTTAAGTCCACCCGCCACTTCACAGCAACCTCTTAAGGTGGGTCCTATGCTAATGCAACCAAAAATTGCCTAAGAGGAAAAAAAGGTGGATTTATATTTATACCCTCACTCATCACTCCCAGACATTTGATATACAAGTCCCACATACTCAGACATAAAAGTATTAATATATAAATATATACTATAAAATATCATTATTATATTGTATATTATAGAATCACATAATATTTTTTATGAAGTCACCTCCGTTGACATCACTTTCTATGACATCACTAAATATGCAAATGCTAAAATAATTTTAACATAGAATTTTTACCTTTAGATTTTTTTACTCAAAGTTTTTCTTATTGTAAGTAAATAAGAAGTCAATATCATATTGGAGGTTATTTCTTTGCATTGTACTTCACTGTGTTTGAAAGTCTTCGCACATTCTCTCCGTTTCGGCAGCGCTCCTGTACACAACACTATTTAAATTATTATTATTATTTACTTAGCATACTTTAAGCGCTTGTTTTAAGTACATGACTTTTCGTTCAGTATAAAATACAATAGAAGCTGGTGGCCCTGGGCCAAAGAACTGACATTTATAATTATTTTTCAGAGGTAGGCTTTGCCTTGCAATCTGCATGTTTGGCAGGCTGCGCCCCATGACTTGGCAAGGGCTTCTCTGGGTTTGGAAATGACAAGGCTAGGACTTTTTGAGTAAACATGACCAGACAAATGACGACAGCCGAACGTTAATCAGCAGCTAGTCAACTTTCTGGAGGAAGCACCTGTAGGGTCGATTCTCTGAAGTTCAACCTGTAGCTGAGTTAGTGAAACCTGGTTATTATAGCCAAGACTAACTAGCTCTGCAATGGCCATGTTAATTGTGTGGAATAAATATCAATAATTTTCACATTTATATCCACTGTAAGATGGATTTGTAGTCCCAGTTTTCATGACTACTGTAGGGTACATTAAACAGGGAATTATAAGGTTTCAAACAAATTTATCGCAATATTACTGTATACTATACGGAAAAGAAGCACATGCTTCAATCTTCCTATTTGGCACAAATGAGCATTGGTACCCAAGATCTCTCCTTCACTCCTCACATTCGGTCGCTAACCTTATCCTGCTACTTCTACCTAAAAAATAATTGCACGCGCCTGTCCCTGTCTTAATCAAGCCTCTACTAAAATGCTCATCCAAGCACTTTTTATCTCCCGCCTTAACTACTGTAATCTCCTTTTCTCTGGCCTTAAGAGATCCCAGATTCTCCCTCTGCAGTCTGTTATGAATGCCTGTGCCAGGCTTATACACCTCACCTCCCGCACCTCTCACACCTCGCCCCTTTGTCAAACTCTACACTGGCTCCCAGACTCCTATAGAATCCATTTCAAAATACTGGTGCTCACATACAAAATTCTCCATAACCGCGCCCCTGCCTACATCTCCTCCCTTATTAACAGGTACATCCTGTCCCAACCACTTCACTCTGTCAATGATCTGATGCTATCAGCTTCATGTACCTGCACCCCCAACTCCCGCCTTCAAGGCTTCTCCATCCAACCTTGACAATGAGTTCCTCTGATCCATAAGAGTTTTGACAATATATATTGGGCAGACAGTTTTTAAAAACAAATCTGTAGCACTTTTCTGTCAGGCACTTCAAGAATACAAATAAAATGACCAGTAGAGAAAAATATCTTCAAATACAGTTTGCAGCTAAACTGGACAATTAAAGCAGTCCGTATTTGTCTGCTGTGTCAACTTCCTTTAGCTTTATGATCATTGTCCAATCAAATGCTTCTCATAGACAAGATATACAGTTCATAAGAAATAGACACAAAGTAATACACTTTGACACATATTCATCATGCTGACATCCCAATAGTAAAGGAACACTCTATTGAAATAATCAGGGTTATTCAAAGAGAATCGAAAAGCCACCGCACGTTCGTTGACTTTTCGTTCTGTTCAATTCGGTGCGATTTGGCGATCCCATTCCGGCCACCCTGCGGTGTATTCAGCAAGCACCACAGGGACGCTGTAATGCAGGGAAAAGTCGCCGCAAACCCGCCGAAAACTCACCGCAAAACGAGGGCGAACGCACACCAAAACCCGCAAAAACATCTGGATTAACCCAGCGAAGACGCCGGAGAAACCCGAGCAGGAGCCGATCACAGCACAGAGCAACCGCCGGAAAAACCCGACACCGCAGACGAAGGAGGTGAAGAAAAAAAAACAGTATGCTTGAATGTTTGAAAAGTGAAACGCTGTTTGCAAACAATTACTGAGTGAAAATGTCTGAAATTTACATATAAGACCTGTGAGATTTTTGACTCCATTAATAGGTCAGGGATATATTAATTATGACGTGTAATTTTCTTATTTTAGATATATTATTGACAGTGCCTCCAATACCAGTGATATAATTTGGTATTTTACCCTTAAGATAAGGATTAATAACCAATCAATGAATATACGTCTTAACAAATATATGGCGCATTATCCCGAGTTCTTTTGATGCTATCTAGATATTTTTAGACACAATAAAATCAATAAAGATGATATGAGACTGCGTAACGGTAAAACAATTCACATCAAGATTTATTCACACGTCAAGTTTCATACAATCATATGTTATCAACGGATTTGCAAAATGCAATTTCAAAAGTAATTATAGATCGTGATTAGTAGCGATACTGCAACACGCAATAATCTAATGGACAAATATTTTAGGTTTATAGACCGCACCACTTATATACACGCCTCAGTTCTTAAACACCAAGTTCCGTTCTATTCATTTAAGGCTAGGGACAGATGAGCGCATTTTCTGCGGCCACCGTCAAAATGTACGTCGATGCGTGCGCACGCATTTTTTCACGGAATACGCTTAAGTGGTCAGACGATGCGCAATTCTGGACGTATTTCATGACGGTGGGTAAAAAGAAGTCTAGGAAATCCGGCTGTTTGAACGTTATGTAGGCCGCACACTAGCAGCGTCTGACGTCTCCTAATCACGCACACACGCTGCCATGCGGCCGCAGCGCACTCTGTACGTCAGTAGCAGCGGTTTCACGTTCTGAGAAAAATGCGTTCATTTGCTGGTTGCGTGGTGTCGGCGCACTTTCGTACGCACGTACTGCGTATATTGGCCGTCATTGGCCGTTATGTGCTGCTACTGCCGCCGTGATTTAGTGCGTCTGCACGCGCGTTCCGACTGCCCCACTCTGACCCTAGCCTTAACCTTTTCCATTATAAACCAATCCTCCACCTGGCTAAAATAAACACTCAGTTACTGGGCATCACCTGCAGCACAATTTATTATTGTGGGGGCCTATTCACTAAATGCAACTTCCTTCAGGGAGATACATAACACACTCGATAGGTAGACTATCTCTTCCACAGATCAATCACAGCACTTCATTCAATATACGTTAACCCAAAGCTTCCTATTGACTTACATGCATTCAATCGAAAAGGGCTGCAAGATGGATATGAAAGGGGTTATGTTCCTTTTACTAATGGGGCTGATGGCACTTGATATATAAAACTATTTCACGGTTACAGCGTATCTCACTATGGGTGCACAATTGATCTTCAGATGTCCACATCCAGTATTCTTGGAATATAAATAATTTCACTAAATTATGGCGCAAGTAGGCAGCTGTAATAGTTTCTCCTTTAGCGCTCGTCTGCAGTAGAGCGGAAAGGCTGATACTATTCTACTGTTTAGGCTTCAACAGCAAAATAATTAATTTATATTCCTTTAATTTGTGATGGACATTTAAAGTAAGGACTATGCAATCAGGAAATAGATATCAAGTTATTCAGTTATACTTTACCATCTGGTAGTGAAGATAGAATGGTGTAAGATTAGGGTGTGGTCACGTCTTATTGGAGTGGCTGATGGTATCGGCCCTTTCTCCCCTCCAAGCATCCCTCAGGTCTCTCCCCAAGCTTTCTTTCAGGGTCTCTTTTTCTCTCCCCTTCCTCTGAAGTACCCCTCTATATAGTGGTTTCCCGCCCAGTTTTAGCTCTAGCCCATCACTATGTGGCCTCATTTGATTGGAGGATATATATATTCATTAACTCCAGGGGTCTGTCCAGGTGTTATATTACCTGGCCAGCAGATGGCGCTCTCAGATCAACCATCAACCTTCTACAGGAATTAATTTATGTGGCCAATCTTTTAATGGTTTGGGGGTCATTTTATCCTATATCCTGGGACTCCATAGGTTTATTTAACAATATCAATATTATTTCTATTGTTGAATCACCGGCATACTTCGCCACGGCGTGCATGCATTCATTCGTGATATATTCCTTAAAATTCATTCATAATTAACAGACTTAATCTGTATTATAAATGTTAATACACAAGACATTTGTTATGTAATAATCAATTAAATGTGGTATGGCCTCTATCTTTTATAAGATACCAAGATTATCTATTATAACTGACCACATAAATTAAATATTCAAATACCATATAGTGTTAGAGATCATAACAGTGCTATATTATAGCATTACAAACTGGTTATTCAGGTCATTTAACCTTTTCTGGGTTTTTTTATTCTACAGGTTGGGCAACCCATTGTCCAAGGGTTATATGGCTTCATAGTTTAGATCTGGCCAAATAAACACAATGCCCTGGAATATACACACTAGGTTAAGCTCGGCTGCCATTGTTCCTTTACTTCAAAGCAATGCGGTTTACCATATCAATTCTCCTTTACAGCCAGAATTAATTAGGACAGTTTCTGAACAATGGAACTTTCTTCCCTTGTTACCGTAAAGACAACGAATTTAGCTTGTAACATTTTAGCCACACAGACAAATTACCTGTGTGAAGCAATTCCTGGCTCCAAATTTAAACAGTCCTGCGAAATATAGAAATTTCATATCTGAACTGCTCTGACAGATCCGATGAATGATAATAAAAAGGTCTGTTACAGAAAAAAGAAGAAATGATATAAAAAAACGAAAAAAAAGTGTTTGCAAAAAAATCCCCAAAAATGCCTAAAAGGTCCTAAAAAAATCTAAAGATAAAGAGACTTTTTACTGCAGAATATTATAATGAATGGTTTATTAGATATTGAATTAAAACGGGAATATTTTTAACATTGAAGCCTATGGGATTCGCCTGAATAAACCTGCCGAATTAAACCACCGAATGGCAGGGCAATTCGGCAACTTTTCACTACTGGGTTTTGCTCTCTGAATAGCCCAAGCATTGCTTCTCTATGGGGATTTCACTGCCCTCGAACAGACACTGAACAGGCACCGTATGTGCAGGCAATTCACCAGGATTTGGAAAATTGCCTGCTCTCTGAATAGCCGAATGGCCAGGATAGGTAACCGAACGCTGAATTTCAGTGTTCGGCTACCTTTCGGCCCCAATTCGGAGCTCTTTGAATAACCCTGATAGTTGTCAGCAGCCTCTACCCATTAGTTATTTATTTTTCTTTTTGAGGTGATTTTACTCATCTTTTCTCGCTTGCCGCTCGCAGCACCTTTTCTTCGGCTCACTGACTTCCAAACATAGAAGTCCCTGAAGCGTTTCTGCACAATTCGTGCTTCTACTCAACTTGTGTAGCGTAGGTACCACAAATTGCGCAGTGCTACAAATGTGCACACTTTATGTACGCAAATTCCGTACAGCCCGCGCAGATCTGATCCATCAGCTGCCTCTCTGGGACCACTCGGTACAGTGAGTGGTCTCAGAGAGTGACAACGACGTCCTCCCTGTGTGCCAACATCACCAGTGACTGATCTGGAGACTGACAGCCAGGAAATACACCCCACTGCTGGTGATATTGGGTGGGGAAACACCTCCACCTGACCCTTTGATTCTGCCAGATCGAGGGAGCTGGGAGAGGGGAAGGAGCTCTTCTCACATCCTGAAAAAACATCCTAAAACTATAAAGTGGTCGGGATGAATAGAGGGTCCCTTTAAGGCTGGGGTCTGGCGTAGTGTTCACATCCGTGATTGTGCCTAAAAGTACGTTCGTGATAGCATGACAGAAAGCCCATCGGAGCCCGACACACGAAGTACGTCCGCATTGAACTGTGGACGCACAATGGCCACGGCCCACGGATGCAAGGCGCAAAAACTTAACGTGAGACAATTGTGGTTCTTAATTCTGATTGGCTGAATCGTGTGAAAAAACAGTCGGCATAGTGATTTCTGTGCTCAGCATTGCTGCGCGTGCGTTTTTGCGCATCCGTTTTACGCGCGTTATTGCTCGACGGATGAAGGTGAAGGTTGCGTCTAGATTCCAGCGACGGACAGTTTAGCTCTTTAAACATGTCACAATGGTGGGTCATGTAGTTACATTGTAGCACAAAGCGGCAGAATGAGTTATACAATGTAGTAAGTTTATGAAGGTGTGTTTGCGGGGAGGCTGCATACACTACATCTCCATATTCAATAGCCGGCATAAGCATTTTGTTGTACAATCTGCTTTCTCACCGCCGGGCTCAGGCAGGATTTGTTTGGAGTAAAGTTTAGATGAAAGTTTTCGATGTGAGGTCCATATACCTGACAAAGTAATATATCATACTGATTTAAAAACACAAAGTTACACAATCAGACTTTGAAATGTGTGATTTATTCTGTCAGTAACCTTTTATGATATGACTATTTTCTATCAGGGTTATCCAAAGAGATCCGAATTGCTTGAGAAAGGTAACCGAACGCTGAAAATCAGCGTTCGGTTACCTTTCCTGGCCATTCGGCTATCCAGAGAGCAGGCAATTCGCCAAATCCTGGCGAATTGCCTGCACATACGGTGCCTGTTCGGTTCCTGTTCGAGGACAGTGAAATCCCCATGAAAAAGCACTGCTTCGGCTATTCAGAGAACACAAACCAGCAGTGAAAGGTTCCCCTAATGTCCTGCCATTCGGTGGTTTCATTCGGCAAATTTATTCAGGAGAATCCCATAGGCTTCAATGTTAAAAATATTCCCGTTTTAATTCAACATCTAATAAACCGTTCATTATAAAATTCTGCAGCAAAAAGTCTCTTTATTCATAGATTTTTTAGGATACTTTAAGCATTTTTCTGTTTTTTTTTTATTTTTTAAAAAGTCCAATTTTTTCTTTTTTTCAGTTTACTTATTTTTTCTGTGACAGCCCTCTTTATTATCATTCCCTGGACCTCCTGTGAAAATTTCAGACATTTTCGCTCAGTAGTTTCTTTGCAAACAGCGTTTCATTTTCCCAGATTCATACAAATGGTTTTTCTAATTTATTCACTGCCTCCTCTACGTCACAGCTGCTTCGGCTCTGTGTGATTCGGCTCCTTTTCGGCTCCTGTTTGGCTTTTTCGAAGGTTAATCCAGATGTTTTTGCTTGTTTTCAGCGTGCATTCGGTTAGTGTTCGTCAAGTTTGCGGTAGCTTTTCCCTGCAATTCGGGGGCCCTGTGGTGTTTGCTGAATACACCGCAGGGTCACCGAAATGCAATCGGCAAAAGGAACCGAATTGAAGAGAACGAAAAGTCACCGAACGTGCGGTGACTTTTCGAATCTCTTTGGATAACCCTGTATGTTTCTATGACTATTGTATACCTCTGCATAAACACCCTGAAAATATCCTAACATAAACATCATACACAAGTATAAGCTGGTCTCTCCATATGGATGTACTAAAGCATATCATAAGAACAAATATATGGGTATGTTACAGATACTGATGCAATCATACACATCTATATAGGATGTGGATATAGGATATAGGATAACAAAACAGTAATATAAACTAGTCCATTGCTGGAAATCCCTAAAAAAAATAACTAGAATTTATTTATTTATTTATTTATAAAGAATTTTACCAGGAAGGATACATTGAGATTTCTCTCGTTTTCAAGTATGTCCTGGGTTCAAGTACATTACATAGTTACATAGTTACATAGTTATATAGGCTGAAAAAAGACATGCGTCCATCGGGTTCAGCCTCTCCCACATAACCTACTGCTGTTGATCCAAAAGAAGGCAAAAAACCCAGTCTGAATGCTTGCCAATATGCAACATACTGGGAAAAAATTCCTTCTTGACCCCAGAATGGCAGTCAGATTTCTCCTTGGATCAAGAAGCTTTTACCCACATATTAAATATTATAACCCTTAATATTCTGTGTCTGCAGGAAGTCATCCAGTCGTTTTTTAAAAGTCTGTACAGACTCTGACCCAACCACCTCAACAGGCAGAGAATTCCACAGCTTTATTGTTCTCACCGTAAAATAACCCTTCCTATGCTTTAAGCTAAATTTTCTTTCTTCCAGTCTAAATGGGTGACCCCTTGTCCTATGTATAGTCCTGTTAATGAATAGGTTATCAGACAATGGTTGATAATGGCCCCGTATTGAAGTGACATTGAAGTGTTACATTTACAGAAATACAAAGTAATACAATGTAAGATATTAACAACACAAATATACAGATTAACAGAAAATAAATATGTAGGAAATATAGTCACTAGGTTACATGTTTACAGGTGCATTCTGTATTGAGGTATGTTAATAGGGAAATTTTGAGTGACTTAAGACTGGTGGAAGATTTGATGGTGTCTGGGAGGTTATTCCATAATTGTGGTGCTCTGTAGGAAAATGAGGACCCAGCCACTGTCTTTTTGTATTGTGGTATTGCAAGTAAGGTGCTGGTCCTGGATCGGAGGTTATAGGATGAGGGAGCTGCTGGGGGAAGCAGTCTATTCAGGTAGGGTGGCAGCTTCCCAGAGATGCTCTTAAACACCAGGCTGGAAAGGTGAAGGATGCGTCTGGATTCTAGCGATGGCCAGTTTAGCTGTTTTAACATGTCACAATGGTGGGTCATGTAGTTACATTGTAGCGCAAAGCGGCAGAATGAGTTATACAGTGTAGTAAGTTTATGAAGGTGTGTTTGCGGGGCGGCTGCATACACTACATCTCCGTAATCAATAGCCGGCATAAGCATTTGCTGTACAATCTGCTTTCTTACCGCGGGACTCAGGCAGGATTTGTTTCTGTACAGGGCACCTAGTTTGGGGTAAAGTTTAGATGAGAGTTTTTCAATGTGGGGGCCAAAGGATAGATTAGGGTCCAACCACATACCTAGATATTTGAGAGAAGTGACTGTGGTCAGTGTGCCATTTGATATTGTCCCAACACATAGATGGGGATTTTGCAATTTGTGTAGTTTAGGTGCTGTTCCAAAGAGCATCGTTACAGTTTTGTCAGTATTTAAAAAGAGTTTGTTGTTTTTGATCCACTTTTCTACCTCTGTGAATTGTTCTTGCAGCACGGCCTCCAGCTGCGGGAGATTTGGTTTGCTGGTATAGATCACAGTGTCGTCTGCGTACATATGTACAGTTGAGGCTTTGCAGACGTTGGGCAGATCATTTATGAATATTGTGAATAGCAGGGGGCCTAGTATTGAGCCTTGGGGTACACCGCAAGTGACTGGGAGCGGGAGGGAGGAGCTGCCAGAAATTGACACATATTGTGATCGGTCGGATACATATGATTGAAACCAGGTTAGCGTGCGATCACCAATGCCAGAGTTTTTAAGTTTTTCTAACATACGGTATGTTGTACATTTACAGGGTTATTCAATAACCTCCGAATTTGCCACTGAATTCACCGAACGGTGAATTTCACCTTTTGGTGCAATTTTGTGGCAATTTGTATATTTACAAAGCTGTCAATTTGCCAAATACAGGCGAATTGACAATGAAATAAGGTGCAATTTG
The DNA here is from genome assembly GCA_009667805.1 of Leptobrachium leishanense. NCBI lineage: Eukaryota > Metazoa > Chordata > Amphibia > Anura > Megophryidae > Leptobrachium > Leptobrachium leishanense. The sequence goes on from CM019067.1 coordinate 59,536,424, forward strand.
CTGCATTTCGACAGCCTTCTGTGGCAAGGAAATTGTCCCAAAGAACACTGAACTGCACCGAAATTTTGGCGAAATTACCTGACTTTTGCTGTTTCCATTCGACAGGTTTAAACAGGTGAATTCCATAGGTTTCCATGTAATGAATGGATTATCGTTTTTAACTTTTTTTAAAGACTATTTTTTCTGTTTTGCAAAAAATGTTTTATTTTAAGATGTTTTTGTATTTTTTGTAATTTTTAAAAGACATTTTTGTTTTTAAATTTTTCAACAGACCTTTTTATTATTTTTTTAAAGGACCTATTTTATTATTTGGACACATTTTTACTACATTTTTGTTGATTTATTAGCTATTAGGAGAATAGGAGACTTCTTTCTTTCAATTCGGTGGAATGCGCTGATGCCAATTCGACACAATTCGGCGTGTATCGCCGAAAACTGATAACTGCTTTAATGTCTCCAATTTCAGCAAAATTCCATTACCATTCGATAAACCGTGAATTGATCGAATTTTCAACAATATGGAAGTGAGCTAAAATGCGCTGAAATGAAAAGCACTGGAAATGCGTTCAATTTCTGTGGTTTATGAATAGATCCCATAGTCAAACTTAACATGAGTGAGTATCTCTCACATGTGAGCAAATAACTTTTATTTGTGTTTAGGATCACATTGAAGACAAAAATAAATGGGAAAGAAATCAGAGTCTCCTTAACCCTCTAAAGCCCATATCAGGAGTCCAGGTAGCCCCAACATTTTACTTGAGGGGTTATTCAGAGAGCACTGAAATGTCAGTTAAATATCGGTCCTCTCTCGTTCGGTGCGCTTTGGAAAATTCACTATTCACTGCAGGGTCCCCGAACTGTGGTGAACAGAATCCCCCAAAGAGACCACCGAATGTCACCGAACGCCGCCGAATGCTGCTGAACTGGTAAAACCCCCCAATAAAATGAACTCTATTTTAAAAAAGGTGCTTAAAACAATAAAAATGCATGAAAATGCATGGGAATAATAAAAAGTCTTATCAAAAATAATAAAATGGTATGTTACAGAAATAAAAAAAATTGGCATTAAAAATAATTGGGAATCAAAAATTTGGCGGAAAAGATCCAGTAAAAAACCTAAAAATTCTAAATAATAAAAAATCTTTTTGCTACAAATGAAAAGAATAGACGTTGAATAAAAAATTTGTATGGCATTCGCCTGTTTAAACTTGTCGAACTGAATCACTGAAAATCTGTGCATTTCCCCAAAATTTTGGTGCTCTTCGGCGTTCTCTGAATAGATTAACCATTACTTATCTATGGGACAATTTCACTGCTGCCGAAAGCTGCCAAATTGAGCTGGTCTGAGGCGAATTGTACCGTATTTCGCTGGGAATTGCCAATATTCGGCGAATTGACATTGATGTTTTCTGAATAGCCAAGCTGCCACAAAACTACGCTGGTTCAGTGCAATTTGGTGGCAAGTCCTGCTCTTATTTATTTATTTGTTTGCAAAGTATTTTACCAATAAGGATACATTGAGATTTCTCTAATTTTTAAGTGTGTCCTGGGTTCAAGAACATTGAATTGTTACAGTCGTTACAGAAATACAAAGTAATAAAGTGCAAGATATTAAAAAACAACACAAATATACAGACTAACCGAAAATAAATATGTAGAAAATATACTCACTATGTTGCATGTTTATAGGTGCATTCTGTTTCGAGGTATGTTAATAGAGAGCTCTTAGGCTGGGGTCAGACGAGCGCACTATGTGCACCCGCACTGACCTGCCTTCTGGCGTCCGTCACAATGTTGTGACTCTACGAAAGGGCCGGCCACACGCTGTTGCACGCACAAATTGCGCGCGTGTCAGCGTCTAGGCAGCAAGCCTCCCCGTCAAAGTGCTAGGACGCGCGTTGAGGGGCAGCAAAGCTCCATAGGAGGATCGAGCCTTGCAGCACTGAGCGCACTAACTAACAGCGGGGCAGCCAGACAGGCTTCATATGAGCGTCGAGTGGAAGGAACGTCCACTCTCACAGATGTTCCTTCCGCTCTTACTACCGCTCGTCTGACCACAAGCCTTAAGTGACTTTAGTCTGGGGGAAGAATTGATGTTGTCTGGGAGGTTATTCCATAATTGCGGTGCTCTGTAGGAAAATGAGGATCGAGACACTTTCTTTTTATATTGTGGTATTGCAAGTAAGGTGCAGGTCCTGGATCAGAGGTTATAGTAGGAGGAAACTGCTAGGGGATTAACCCTTTGGTCTTCCAATGGTGATCTGTTAGAATATAAAACAGGTGGTGCCCAAACATCTGTAAGGAATTTGTTATAGCTACCTATGAATCCTTGGTATGAATAGTATCAGTTTCCTGTTACAAGTAAATGTGTTGACTTGACCACAATGTGAAACATTGAAACCCCTCTCCTGACATCCGTAAACCACAGATTGGATACATGCTCTCCCAAGCATGTTGGAAGTAGAGAGCATTTCTCTTTCACAGGCTAATATATTAGGTAACTTCTCCAAGTGTACCATAAAAAGTAAGCATTTCATAAATCTTGGAAATCAGTCCTGGCTATTTATTTGTAGCTAGAATTTAATTCGAAATAGGAAATGCTTCAATGTGGATTAAGATCCTCCTCAATTATCCAATGTGTCATTGAGAAACATAGCACTCCATGCTTACTAGACATGCGCACAGCGAAAAAAATAGTTTTGTTTAGTTTCGGATCGATCCGTTAAGTTTTTAGTTTGTTTCGGTGCATTTGTTATGTTATCCATATTTCGGATCGATTCGTTAATACGGGATATTAGTAATTCGTATTATTATGTTTCAGCACCAAGGACAGCAGCTCTGCGGGGCTCCGGAGCAAAAGATCCCTCTTTTCTTGGTGCTGAAATAGGTTTCAGCACCGAGAACAGCAGCTGCCAAACATAGCCAGACTGAAGAAAATAAAAAAAAAGGCTGTGTTCGGCAAAGAAAAAAAGCCTCTTCGATTTAAAATAATTAGGAATTCAAAAATTCCAGCAAAAAAATACAAAAAATTCTAAAAAAATCAATAAATAAAAAGGGTTTTTGCTACAAATGAAAAGACTAAACAGTTCAATAAATATTTAACACAAAAGGGGATTTTTTTTACATTGAAACCTATGGGATTCGCTGTTTGAACCTGTCGAATGAGCCACTGAAAATCAGGGCATTTCACTGACATTTCAGTGCTGTTAGGCATTCTTTGAATAGATTAACCTCTTCACTGCTGAACTAATTTTTACCGTTTTTGCTCATCATATTTAAACATGATTTGAAGTCTCGTTTTACTGTACGACCCAGACATATTGTATATCCTTTTTTGGCAGACTCTGCAGATTCATAATATATCATTATTATATGTGTACGTCATGCCCTGCCTGAATGCTATAACAAAAATGTAAAAAAAATAGAATTTCCAATCATCTACAGCAGGTAAAATATATTTTTTCACATTTTATATAACCTTTGCGGTTATATATGCTATGGGGTACGCTTGTTAAAAAAATTCTATGACGGAATGGAGATGTTGTTCCGCCTGCGGGTGTGCTCTATCTGCGTGACCCCGTCGCTTACCGCTGGCCCGACTACCGAGTGGCGCGCACTCGGCGTCTCGTGCGGCCTGACGTGACCCCGGGAAGAGGTTAGCGGGCGGTGGAGGGGACCCCTGCCTAGAACCAGCCCGACCACTGAGCCATACGGCACTCAGCGTCCCGAGCAGCTGGTTCACTGACCTTGTGGGTGTGGGACGTTCGTGGAAATCGGATCTGCCAGCCGCGGAGGAATCTTCGGATCTTATGTGGGAAACGTTTCGGATCTTCTCTTGCGGGAAACGTTTCCGATCCAGGTGCGGGTGAATCTTCGGATCTCCGGTGGAGGACTTTTCGGATCGGGGACAGATGAATCTTCGGATCTTGCGGGATGGGCGAGGGATTCGGATCTTACCGCAATCCCTCGCAATACCGAAGCGCGGTACACGGCCGCGCCCTTCGGATCGGATCTCTCGATCTGGGAACCGAATCACCTTCCGCTGCGCCTCTGCCCTGATGCTCGATGCAGGCACAGAGCGCTCGGTTTCGTTCGGATCTGGGACACCGCACCCTGAGACCTCGAGGGATTCTCAGAACGAAAAGTACGGCGGAAAAATAACCACATCAGTCGAGGCTGGATGCACTGCTAAAATCTGCCTTTATTATTTACAGTTCAGGCATTTATCACTTTCCACAAAATTACAATACAATGGGAATCCTTGCCCGCCCTCCCGGGACCCATTGGCCATTACGATTCGGGGAGTCGCCAATTCGGACCGGATGGTCCGAATCGGCCATTTTACGATTCGAACCGGATGGTTCGAATCGGCCATTTTACGAATCGAAGATTCTGAACTGCGCCACAAGGTGATCGGAAAATGGCGGCGGGCAAGGCAGACAAAGGGAAAATACATTACGCAATAAACCAACGGGGACACTTTATTACACCACAACAATATCACATCTAAATAAAAGTACTTGCAAAACTGGGTGCGTGCCACCGCACCAAGTGTCCATAGCCACCACTGTCACTGCACCGCCCCTGGCTGAGGGTGCTGGGCCATTCCGTGACACTCCTCCCCCTCCACCAGTTCGACGCACCTGGTCTGACCCCACCGGGTCATACCGGGGAGTCGGTGCTCCCAGGCCCATAGTCAGTCTGGGGAGGCCGGGTCACCAGGCCTCTCCATTTGGCCTTGCGGCCGTGCCAGCTTGGTCGGGACCCCATGTCCTTAGGGTTACCCCGGCTGGGCGAGAGGACATACGTCTGGGCCGGAGTACCTCCTGTGTCCCCTCCAGGGTTATCGCTCACCGGGGAACCCGGGTGCTAAATGCACACGCCCCGGGTGCCCAGATCAGCCGTGGGACAGAACCGTGGCTGCGTGAGGCCCCCGAGCCCAAGGGTTGCCAAAATGGGCAGAGGCCAGCGGCGCTCTGCCCCGTTGCCAGCTCTTCCGCTGGATGGCCAGGTACGGACACGGCAACCGAAGGAGCAAATAGAGCCAAACCTGGCTGCTCTTCTTGGTAGCCGACGAAGGGGACAAATGGATGCAACAGCAGTTGCACGGGGTCATCCTCGCTCTGCCCCTCGGGGCAAGTTGGGAGAAACGGGCAGAGGCCAGCGGCGCTCTGCCCCGTGGCCAGCTCTTCAGCTGGGTGAGGATCTCCTTGCGGGAGGATGGTTTCTTCCCCCCCCGGGGCAATCAATGGTTGCGCACAACCCATCCCGGGGGAACCATCTGTCTGCTCCTCCTGGCAGACTTTGAGTAGTGGGCAGGGGCCAGCGGCGCTCTGCCCCGTAGCCAGCTCTTCAGCTGGGTGAGAATCTCCTTGCGGGAGGATGGTTTCTTCCCCCCCGGGGCAATCAATGGTTGCGCACAACCCATCCCGGGGGAACCATCTGTCTGCTCCTCCTGGCAGATTTTGGGTAGTGGGCAGAGGCCAGCGGCACTCTGCCCCGTAGCCAGCTCTTCCGCTGGTTGGGGATCTCCTTGGGGATTATTATTATTATTATTCTTTATTTATAAAGCGCCAGCATATTCCGCAGCGCTGTACAATAAGCACAGTATAGACAGGGTTACAATACATTGAACAACATTTGACAAACAGTACAGGAGGAGATGAGGGCCCTATTCCCGTAGGAACTCACAATCTGGGAGGGTTGGGGTTGGAAACAGGAGGAGAGGACTGTAAGGTGAGAGTGATTGATGATTGCGTCAGTGAGTTGGGTGGTAGGCTTCCCTATATAGGAACGTTTTAAGGGAGCGTTTGAAGGAAGAGAAGTTAGGGGAAAGTCTGACAGTACGAGGGAGAGCGTTCCAGAGAGTGGGGGCTGCGCGTGAGAAATCCTGCAGTCTATCATGGGAAGAGGTGATGCGGGGAGAAGCTAGGCGCAGGTCACTGTTTGACCTTAGGGAGCGGGCTGGGGTGTATTTGGTGATTAGTGAGGACAGGTAGTGGGGAGCTGAGTTAGTGAGGGTTTTGTAGGTAAGGATAAGGATTTTGAACTTAATTCTGCAGTGGATGGGGAGCCAGTGAAGGGACTCGCAGAGGGGAGCGGCAGAGACAGAGCGGCGGGTGAGGTGAATTAGTCTGGCGGAGGCGTTCAGGATGGATTGTAGGGGGGAGAGGCGGGACAGAGGGAAGGATGGTCCCTTCACCCCCCGGGGCAAACAATGGTTGCGCACAACCCATCCCGGGGGAACCATCTGTCTGCTTCTCCTGGCGGACTGTAAGCAGTGGGCAGAGGCCAGCGACACTCTGCCCCGTAGCCAGCTCTTCCGCTGGTTGGAGATCTCCTTGGGGAAGGATGGTCACTTCACCCCCCGGGGCAAACAATGGTTGCGCACAACCCATCCCGGGAGACCATCCGTCTCCTCCCCCACTGGACCCGTGGCCTCAGCCACCCTGTCCTCTTGCGGGGTGAAGGGGTAACTTCCTCTGCCGGAACCCCCACGGGCACCCATGGGTCCGCCTCGGCCTCCCATAGGTCCCAAACCTGGGGACTGTCGACTTCCTCCGCCGACCCGTCCCACCACGGGGAGCTCAGGCTCGACTGCGGAACGCCGTCCAACAGTTTTCGGTAAGCCACCTCGAGCTCCCACTCTCGCTCGGCTAGGGACTCCAGCTCCTCAAACACCGAGTCCCTGCTGTCTGACGGGATCTCCAGTTCCCGTCGCTCCAGGATCTCTTCCATCTGTTCCTCTGTCTCCGCTCCGAACTCGGGGTCGGCGGCCATGCCCTCGTAGAGCAGCCCCGTGCCTCCGTAGCGAGGCCCTGCAGTGGAGCTGCCTCCAATAGGGCGCACTGTCGGAGAGGCGGTTAGCCACCGAAGCGCGCGATACGCGGCGTCCAGTGCGATCTCCTGTTGCACCAGACTCCGGAGCTCGGCCTCCCACTCCTCTGGGGCCCGACCTTGCAGGAACGCTGCTCGCACATCGTACTGCACCCGATGGACGACAGCGTCGGAAGGAATGTACACACCATGGCAGTCCCGCTCATGGTCCAGGGCCTCGTACCACAGTTCCTCTGTGGACCCCTGGTCCCGCTCCAGGCCCTCCTGCAGCCTTCTTGCCAACACGACCTTCATGTCAGCGAAGGTGCCAGCACAGGAGCACCGCTCCTCAACGGGGAATGTGGCGTCCTCAGATGCAGCTCCAGGCGAGCTGTGAGTCTCCATCCGAGGGTCGCTGGGATGAGTGACGTCCTCAGTACAGGCTCCAGGCGAGCTGAGAGTCCCGCAAGGGCAATCACTGGGGGTTGCAGATTCCCAAGGTAAAGCTCCAGTCAAGCTGTGAGCCTCGACCCAGGGTTCCACGGGGTAGGGTTCGGGGTTACTGTATTCAGTCTCTGCTCCGCGGAGCTCTGCCAACCGCAGCTCGTGCTGGCGTTCCTTCTCCTGCTCAACTTCCCGGTAGAACTCCCGAATTACTTCGTATCTGTCCACCGACGATGAGGCATCTCCGAGCAGGGCAATCCGACGCCGCAACTCTCTGAGGCCAGCCTCCTCCTCCACCTCTGCGTGGACAGGGCTGGGGACGTGCGTCGCCACCCTGTCCTGATCCATCCTGGTCAGTTCCTTGATCAGGGTCTTCCGGTTCTTCTTACCCGGCGTTCCTCCCCGGTTTTCCAACATCCCACGCAGGGTGTCCCGGTCGTAGTAGGTGTACACCACCATGGCGTAGGTCTCCTAGGGGCCTGCAGAGAGCGAATCCCACCGCTGCCACCAGTATGACGGAATGGAGATGTTGTTCCGCCTGCGGGTGTGCTCTATCTGCGTGACCCCGTCGCTTACCGCTGGCCCGACTACCGAGTGGCGCGCACTCGGCGTCTCGTGCGGCCTGACGTGACCCCGGGAAGAGGTTAGCGGGCGGTGGAGGGACCCCTGCCTAGAACCAGCCCGACCACTGAGCCATACGGCACTCAGCGTCCCGAGCAGCTGGTTCACTGACCTTGTGGGTGTGGGACGTTCGTGGAAATCGGATCTGCCAGCCGCGGAGGAATCTTCGGATCTTATGTGGGAAACGTTTCGGATCTTCTCTTGCGGGAAACGTTTCCGATCCAGGTGCGGGTGAATCTTCGGATCTCCGGTGGAGGACTTTTCGGATCGGGGACAGATGAATCTTCGGATCTTGCGGGATGGGCGAGGGATTCGGATCTTACCGCAATCCCTCGCAATACCGAAGCGCGGTACACGGCCGCGCCCTTCGGATCGGATCTCTCGATCTGGGAACCGAATCACCTTCCGCTGCGCCTCTGCCCTGATGCTCGATGCAGGCACAGAGCGCTCGGTTCGGTTCGGATCTGGGACACCGCACCCTGAGACCTCGAGGGATTCTCAGAACGAAAAGTACGGCGGAAAAATAACCACATCAGTCGAGGCTGGATGCTCTGCTAAAATCTGCCTTTATTATTTACAGTTCAGGCATTTATCACTTTCCACAAAATTACAATACAATGGGAATCCTTGCCCGCCCTCCCGGGACCCATTGGCCATTACGATTCGGGGAGTCGCCAATTCGGACCGGATGGTCCGAATCGGCCATTTTACGATTCGAACCGGATGGTTCGAATCGGCCATTTTCCGAATCGAAGATTCTGAACTGCGCCACAAGGTGATCGAAAAATGGCGGCGGGCAAGGCAGACAAAGGGAAAATACATTACGCAATAAACCAACGGGGACACTTTATTACACCACACAATATCACATCTAAATAAAAGTACTTGCAAAACTGGGTGCGTGCCACCGCACCCAAGTGTCCATAGCCACCACTGTCACTGCACCGCCCCTGGCTGAGGGTGCTGGGCCATTCCGTGACAAATTCAAACTTGTTATATTGGGGATCAAAAACGATCCCATCTCGACGAGTATGGATTGAAAGGGTTGAATCGTTGAGGGCAGTAGACCGTTTGGTAGTGGTGGAAAGGGATCAAATTGCGGCGTTCACGCTATTGTGGTTCTACTGGGACAACTTTGTTTCAAATGGTTTACGGATCACGAATCCACCTACTACTGAGTAGGTTTCTACACAGATGTGGTCCCTCAGAGAAGGCAGTGGACCGTTCATTTGCGCCTTGGCCGATCTCAGGACCATCTGACTGGCCCTGACCCGAGATGTCATGTTTCCCTCGTCCCCCTCCTCTCCCCCATTTTTTTTCCTCTCTTTTCTCCTCTTTCTTTCTGTTGTATATTCTGATTTTATACTGTGCTTTCTCCTTTTTATATGTCTAACGGTGATTAAATATGGGTACGATGTGTATCTTTACTAAGCAGTGCTGGGAGAACTACTGATTACATTTTGTTGCTAGGTTAGAGTCGACAATTCTGAAATACTCAATCATCCTCGCTACCGGTCACATCAACCTGCATATATGTACTCCGAGACTTGTAACTCACTTGACATGTTTCCGATACCTTGTTCACAATATCGTATTTATGGTAAACATATGCAGTCATTTCTTGTTTGATGTTATGTGAATGTATATTTTCCTTTCTGATTAATAAAATTTTATTACACCAAAAAAAATTAAAACTGGGAACCCATTACTTTATTTTTCTGAGAAATTACGTGAACCCAAAAAAAAATCGTTGGTGCAGCATCATTGCTCACATTATAATTGAAATGAAATACAACAGATTCAGCACCACAGCCAAGGGGCAAGGACACGGTGCTGAATCTGTGAAATAAGTGAAACGGAATAACGAATCCATTTGGAAAAACTGAATCAATTCGTTAGATTCTGTTTCTGTTTTCGTTCCATTTGGAAGGAACCAATTCTTTATTTCGGAAGCGCTTCCGAAATATGAATTGGTAAATTTTGTCCGAATTGCGATTCCAAATGAAACATATATATCTAATGCTTACATTTAAGATGGGTTGCTCTTCTAGAAAGGTTCTACTAGTCCCTGTCACGTGCCCACACTGCCCAGCTCATTGGCGTAGGTATGTATGAATACCAGGATGTATATTTCCTGGCTCTCTGATTGACAGGGCTTCTAGATGAACTCTAAATTCAGCTTTAAAGCCCTTTCATGTAAAATTGGAAAATGATATTTCTAAGGATACAAAAATTTGGGCTTTTACACATGAAGCAACAAATTTTGAAAATCACCAGTAATTGTTCGTGCAGGTTTAGTAAGGATAAATTGGATCACAGATAAAGGGAAAAGAAATGCTCTCCACCTCGCTAAATAGAGGCTAATTTAATAACATGTCTTGGCAGAATCCTAACAGCACCATATTTATCAAAGGAAACAATTTCAGTGAAAGCAGCTGGCATTTTTCCTCTCGCAAATCTGTTTCGGATTTGCAGCTGGAAGACTTTAATACGGCAAGTGAACTCCATGGACTTTTAAAACAAATGGCTTTATCTCATCCGCTTTGGCTAAAAAAAAAAAAAAGAAATAAAAAAGAGGCCAATGAGTTAGAGATGCAGATTCCTCTAAAATAGTAAACTGTGATAAAGTCCTTAGATATGCGCACCCAGGAAATCTGACGACGTGCATGTTAATGATGGGATTTGGGTTATACAACAATATCCAACACATTCCAAGCACGATTTTCTCACGTCTCTATACAGTAAATACACAGATCAGAAAAGATTAGAAATTTATATAAATTTATGGTACAAATTAAGTTTATTGAATTATATAAAAGTTTTAATTTCAACAGCCAAGAGATCACTCAAGAAGGCCAGAATTACTATAAAAGCTTTGGGTCCAGAACTGCGGCAAGCGAACACAAATGTGAAGAAAGAATGCCGATTCCACGGCAACGTGCCTAACACGGAAGATGCGATACCGGAAGTCATCATACCGGAAGATCCGCGGGCGCCATCTTGAGACTCCAGAGATCGATAAACGAAACTGAAAGAATACACCCGGAACTAAGTGGGCCAAGAGTCAAATTACAGAACGTGTTTAAATACCAGACTGTAATGGAGTGGACCTTGTCACATGAACACCACAGCAGGGAAAGTGTTTCATCAAGCAGTCTTTATTCCTTGTAGCACAGGTGTATACAGGCACAGCTGCTTGGTTCAACCAAATAAACAAAAGAAGAAAACCTTTCTCTTCTATCCAGCAATCAATGTAACAATAACAAAAGATTGTGTCCTCAAATCACAGGCCTTAAGGAGCTGTGTCTGTCTGAGGGGAGATCCACCAAAAAATGAACCTCCTGTGCCTGTATAAGCATGTCTCTTTTAAAGCCCCAGCAATCACAACATCAAGCCATTGTGTGTATTGCTGTGCTGATCAACCCTGCCTAGTTAACCCTTTCCTCAGGAAACCTTATATACACCCCATCACATACCTCCCCCCTTAGAGTGGACCCCCAGGCACACTCTCCCACACCAAACACATCCCTATATAGGAAATCCGCATTCAGGTGCTCCTTTCCGGGACGATGCCTGACACTGAAGGAGTAGGTTTGTAATTCCAAATACCATCTAGTGAGCCGTGCATTCTTGGATTTCATGGTGTGAAGCCAACGTAGAGGAGAATAGTCGGTCGCAATGAGAAAGTGCCTGCCGAACAGATAGTAGCGCAGAAAGTCAATAGCCCATTTCACTGCTAAACATTCCCTCTCTATTACGGCAAAGTTCCTCTCTCTGGGAACTAGTTTCCTGCTTAAATAGAGGATGGGGTGTTCCTCTCCATCAAATTCTTGGGACAATACAGCCCATAAGCCCACCTCTGAGGCATCCGTATATAGTACAAACTCTTTGTCAAAATCAGGACTGCGCAGCAGCGGCTGATCACACAGTGCATGTTTTAATTCGGTAAATGCTTTGGTACATTTGGAAGTCCAAATCACTTTGTTTGGAGCAGAGTTTTTGGTCAAGTCCATTAAAGGGGCTACCAGGGTAGAAAAATGTGGCCCAAATTTTCTGTAGTACCCAGCCAAGCCAAGAAATGCCCTGACCTGCTTCTTATTGGTAGGAACAGGCATTTTAGCCAGTGCGGCAACCTTGTCTTGCAAAGGCTTAATAAGGCCATTGCCCAAAACATAGCCCAAGTATCTGGTTTCTGTTTTCCCTAATATACACTTCGCTGGGTTTGCTGTGAGACCTGCTGACCTCAATGACCTCAAAACCGCAGCCACTTTGTCAAGGTGGTCATTCCAGTCAATGCTATAAATGACCGCATCATCTAGATAGGCAGAGGCATACTGTTCGTGAGGGGTAAGAATATGATCCATGAGCCTCTGGAACATTGCAGGGGCCCCATGAAGCCCAAACGGCAGCACACGGAATTGGAACAGACCTACAGGTGTAGCAAAGACTGTTTCTCTTTTCACGCTTCTGTCAAAGGGATTTTCCAATAGCCTTCGGTTAAATCCAGTGTGGTAATATATTTGGCTTTACCCAGTCGGTTTAACATTTCGTCAACTCGTGACATAGGATATGCATCGAAATTGGATATTGCATTTACCTTCTTAAAATCAATGCAAAACCTGACTGAGCCATCGGGATTTGGTACAAGAACTATTGGGCTGCACCACTCACTGTTTGAAGGCTCTATAACCCCCAGCTTCAGCATGCTCTCTATTTCTTCTTGTACTACCTTCCGCAATTTCTCTGGTATCAAGTATGGCCTCAATCTAACAACTTCATCACTTTTCGTCTTTATGTGATGTGTAATTAAGTGTGTATTTCCTGGACGTGTAGAAAACACATCGGTAAAGGCCTCCAGTAGCCGCTGTGCTCCCTTTTGCTGGGCTGGACTTAATTGTTTTCCCAAAGTCACGCCCATCAGTTTCTCCTGAATTTCACGTACATCTGGCCCCATGTCTAGCCTATCCGCTCTGGGAGCAATAAACAAGCTTTCATCAGCTCTCCAGAGTTTTAACAGATTAATATGGTATATTTGTTTTTCCTTCTTATGTCCAGGGTGGAAAATTTCGTAGTCAACATCCCCCGTTCTTCTTATTACCTCATAAGGTCCTTGCCATTTCACCAACAACTTACTTTCTGAACTAGGTAGAAGCAATAACACTCTATCTCCGGGCTTAAACTCCCGAGCTTTTGCATTTCTGTTATAGCTGAGAGCTTGCGCCTGTTGGGTAGTTTCTAAGTTACTAGCAGCAAATTGCCCGACCCTTTTAAGTCTCTCTCTCAACTGTATAGTGTACTGTAGGATATTCTGGTCTGAATTAGACTGCGCCTCCCACTCTTCCTTCACTATGTCAAGTATGCCTCTAGGTCTCCTCCCATAAAGCAACTCAAAGGGTGAAAACCCAGTTGAAGACTGCGGAACCTCACGGATAGCAAATAATAGATATGGCAACAATTTGTCCCAGTCTCTGTTCTCCCCATCCACAAATTTCCACAACATTTTTTTGAGCGTGCCATTAAATCTCTCTACCAACCCATCCGTTTGAGGGTGGTAGACTGACGTTTTAAGGGACTGTATGTTTAAGAGAGCACAAACCTACCTCATAAGCTTTGATGTGAAGTTTGTACCCTGGTCTGTCAGTATCTATTTAGGAATACCCACTCTTGAGAACAACTTTATAAATTCATTGGCTATTGTCGAGGCTGAGGTATTCCAGAGAGGAATTGCCTCTGGGTACAGGGTTGCATAATCAACTATTACCAGGATATGATGGTTACCTGCTGCAGTTTTCTCAAGAGGACCAACTAGATCAACCCCAATCCTTTCAAATGGCAGTTCCACTAATGGTATCGGTATAAGTGGTGCTTTGACTTGTCCCTTGGGAGCCACTAGCTGACATTCCGGGCAGGACTTACAAAAATTTTCTACCTCCTTATATACACCAGGCCAGAAAAACCTGTACAATAAACGGGCAAGAGTCTTCTCTCTCCCCAAATGCCCTGCAAGGGGAATAGAATGAGACAGCTGTATCAGTTGTCTCCTATAGCCTTTTGGTACCAATATCTGCTCACATAGGTCTTCTGTATTAGGGTGATTGCAAACTCTGTATAGCAATTCATCCCTAAAATGGGGGAACTGATTATGCTTGAGCACATCCAAAACATGTCCGTTTGCAACAGCCAGACTGTAGTATGCTCCCCTCAGTGTGGGGTCGTTTTTCTGTGCCCTTCGCACATCCCTAGAACTTGTCCCCAACTCAGGTATAGGGTCCCCAGGGTCCCCTAATGCATCATCAGGTTTGGCATTCCCTGCTTGCTGTCCCATGTCTTCCCCAGGTATCACCTGTTGAACATGGCATTTATGTTCCACATCCTGTATGTCTGCCCACTCTCTTTTCTCCAGTTTCCTTTGCGTTTTTGATTTATGAACCCTAGCTCTTGTCAAAAACAAGTCTGGGTCCTTAAAAGGGAAGAGTTTTCCTATGTCTGCACTGCACTCCTCTTCCTTTCTTAGTTCCACATCTTTGACCTGAACTTTGAGGACTCTGCCAAAGTGTTCCCAATCTTTCCCAACCCCCACTGGATATGGCAACTTTTCAGCCACCCCTGCAACAACCTGGGATGCATATCCATCTATCTGAAGGTTAATTTTTGCTGAGGGGTAGGGTTTTACATCGCCATGTATGCACATTATGAGCACAGGTTCTTGGGAGTCCAAGAAGCTGAAGTTAACAAGATCCTTTTGTACCAGAGTTCTCCTACAACCTGAATCAACAAGGGCCCTGACTTCTATGCCATTCACCCATGCTGGGACTACAAAAGCTTCCAGGTCATTTACTTCAGAGTTAACTGCATAACACTGGCCAACATAGTCACACTCTATCGAGTCCACAGAGGAACAAAATTTTGCAATATGCCCACTTTCTCCACACCTAAAGCATACCAGCTGCCTTTCTTGTACCTGATCATTGCTTAACCCCTTAGTGACCGGGCGGTTTTACACAAATCCGTCTTTTAGTGACCGCTGCTGTTTTTACGTTTCTGCGCTGTTAGTGTTTAGGTCAAATTTTCCTCTTACTCGTTTATTCGACCCACACATATTATACACCCTTTTCCCCGCCATTAAATGGACTTTCTAGAAATACCATTATTTCCATCATATCGAATAATTTACTATAAAAAAAAATATGAAATATTAGGAAAAAAATGGTAAAAACACACTTTTTCGTAATTTAATCCCCAAAATCTACAACCACCCAAAACGACCCCGGCTAAATAGGTTCAAAATTTTGTCCCGAGACTAGAAATACCCAATTTTTACATGCGTTTGCTTTTTAACCCCTGCACTGCTGAGACAGTTCACCTATGTGCGCTGCGCTCATTCTGACCATTTTGTGCTAATTATTTTTAGATGACAGCCTAGGTCCTATTTAATTAAACCCCCCCAGACAAAAAAAACTTTTTAAAAAAAACATTTTTTTATTTTATTTAATTTTTTTATTATTTTTTTTTATTTAATTTTTATTTATTTTTTAAAACCAAACCTGGTCATGTTTGGTATCATTTGAAAGGCCATAATCAGGCCTTTCAAATGATGGCAAATATGACCATCTAGCTGCCATGGATCGGGAGATAAAGGGATCCTTAGGATCCCCTTATCTCTATATGGCAGCTAGATGGTTAACTGGCCCACTGACATCCTCACACATATGGTGAGGTTGTCAGTGGGTGGGGGGGGGACCTGGAGGCTTGGCTGACATCCAAGATGTCAGCCCCCTCCAGGTTTGAATCGCGTTTTGGCGCCAATGTGATCCGGCGGCGAAACGGTTAATGCCATACACCTCTCCCCCTCCAGCAGTGCAAACGGCATCTCCCTAGCTTCAATGGTTGGTGTGATAGAGGGCTCCGAAGGAGTCCCCCTCCCCTCCATTGAAATGCATGGGGACGCCTGCTGATGACGTCACCACGCAGCGTGGCGACGTCATCAGCCTCGCCTGCCCATGTAAATCACATGGGCAGGCTTCCTCCCTGCCAGATCGCCGTGGGATCCAGCGAGGGAGGTGAGTATCAGGCGGGAGGGGGATTAGGCGCCGCTGACGTACCCTGTACGTCCGCGGGTCTAAGGGAGACCCGAGGACAAGACGTACAGGGTACGTCAGCGGCCCTTAAGGGGTTAAAGCCCTCACTTTATTTCCAGAAGGCCTTTCTGTACTGGCCTTAGACCAGGGACCTGCTAGAGTTGAGTTCTCCTTAGAGACTTTCTCCCTCCCTGATAGAGGGGCATTTAAAACAGAAGGTTGCTTCCCTACTGTTTCCCACTTTTCTCTCTTACTCTACTTTTGAGCAAACTGATAGCCATGGGTATCCTCTGCCTGCCGAAACTCTTCTGAAATTTGGACAGCATAATCCAAGGAACTGCATTTGTGTCGTGAAACCCATTGGGATAGACCCTTTGGGAGCTGTTTGATGTATTGTTCCAGGATTAGCAAATCCATAATTTCAGAAACTGGGCGAGTAGCAGGATTTAACCATTTATATGCCAAATCTTTAAACTGCTGAGCAAAAGCCCTAGGGGGAGTGCCCAAAACAAATGTCTTATTCCTGATCTTATTTCTATAACATTCATCAGAAAGACCAAGACGATTCAGGATAGCAGATTTCAGTATATCATAGTCCCCTGCTTCTGCTTCTCCCAAACACTTGTAAGCAGCCTGTGCTTCACCGGTTAAAAAGGGAGCCAGTTTTATAACCCAGGTACCTTTCTTCCACTGGGCCAGGGTTGCAAGTCTCTCAAATGCAGTCAGGTAGGCTTCAGGATCATCCTCTGGTCCCATGTTGGTCAGGGCATGGGAGAAGGACTCCTTAGAAGAACCGTCTGTTGCACCTTGTTTCCTTGTATACTCCAGAAGCTGCTATATAAGTGCCACTTGGAACTCCTGCTGTTGCTGCTGCGTCTCAGTCTGTAGTTGTTGCTGCTGGGCCTGTTGATGTTTCTGGATGGATTGCATCTGCTGCCATAGCTGAAGCTGGAACTCCTGTTGCTGCTCTGCTGTTGCTGTTCCATCATCCACTTTAACAGCTTGTCAGAATCCATTTTCCTAAGAAACAGAAACACAATCCTAGTGCAGACTGCCTGTACTTTGCGCACACCCAGGTAATGTCACAAATGAGGTACTCTTACCAACTGCCAATGTGAATCAGGCACATCTCCACTCCACGGTTTATATCGATCCCACTGCTGCCACCATAATGTAATGGAGTGGACCTTGTCACATGAACACCACAGCAGGGAAAGTGTTTCATCAAGCAGTCTTTATTCCTTGTAGCACAGGTGTATACAGGCACAGCTGCTTGGTTCAACCAAATAAACAAAAGAAGAAAACCTTTCTCTTCTATCCAGCAATTAATGTAACAATAACAAAAGATTGTGTACACAAATCACAGGCCTTTAGGAGCGGTGTCTGTCTGAGGGGAGATCCACCAAAAAATGAACCTCCTGTGCCTGTATAGGCGTGTCTCTTTTAAAGCCCCAGCAATCACAACATCAAGCCATTGTGTGTGTTGCTGGGCTGATCAACCCTGCCAAGTTAACCCTTTCCTCAGGGAACCTTATATACACCCCATCACATAGACATACAAACCCATTCATTGAGATTCACACTGGGACTGATGAATCTGACATTGTGATCAGCGAAACGCGTATCCCTTACTTTATTTGATTTTACCTACTATCTTATGAGCTCATTTTACTTTTGCCAATAAATTTTATGTTTTTTATATATATTGACAGCGCTTATACTCTTTCCTCCAATTGCCCGCATGAATGTTTGATTCCAGTTGCAGTACATCAGAGTATCAGATGGCTGAGGCTTGGAGACACTGAAGACATACAGACATGGTGACCCACTACTGGAGACAACAAGAATCTCATCTCTAAATATAAGTATTTTTATAGGCTTATGATGTAAATGACGTTTACATGCTTTAGAGACACATATGGGGTTTCATGTCAATACCATGCAGTGGGTCAATAATAATTCTATTGTGCTTTCGGGAACCTTTGGGAATTTCATATATATAAAATTAGTTTTTAGATTTTCAATATATTATTTTTAAAAATATTATTTAAAACCACATGTCATCTGAAATTATATTATGCGATAGTATATAAAGGTCGGGCACCCCTTACCCGAAATTCTAAAACCTGGAACATTTCCGAAATCTGGAAATTTCAGAGCCTACGGAATTTTAGCAATACACAGTTTCCTGCTGCTTCGGATGAGTCTTGCCACTTGGGAACTAGGCTCGCGAGCATGGTATATGCTGGAAGCCTCTGGGCAGCACCAGTGTTGGACATGCTGAAGAGAGTAACACTGAACCACTGCGCCCAGCCCATCTCCAACTGTCTCAGCTATTGTCCTGCCATTGGAGCAAGATGGAATCTGGGAAGAGAGAGTGAGGCTGACTACGCGCACCTCTCCCTCACTTAAATCCAATTCACGGGCAAGTCTCGAGTCTCTCGACCTCTCACCCCCCCCAACTTCAAAGTCCTGTGGCGATGGGAGAGCGGCGAAGCAGCAGGTGTGGATACACTTTGAGCTGTAGCCGCAGACCCGCACACAGGCGGCGCAGGTCTTATGGTTGTTTTTCTGGTGACCGAAGCAACAGCAGGATTGGGCATCTACCTGAGTGACTGAACAACCCTTTTTAGGAGCACATTGCTCACCTCCATAGCCAGAGGAAGGGGCTAGAAAAGGTGCCCTAAACATTGTTGCTTCACAGAACCCTGGCCAGTTTACCATGGCTGGCGGGGATCCCATTTCATGCAGTCGAATAACAAAACTTCAAAGAAAACATAAGGTGATACCACTCACTATTGGCACATGGAACGTACACAGGACTGGTTTGACGAAAATGATGGTGAGATCAAGGTCCTACTTGCTGAGAAGCACCGCCTTCACTGTGCTTATCAGAATGACCCGTCGTCAATATTCAAGAGAAATGCCTTCAACACCACTCACAGGACCGTACAGAGCAAGGTTCGTAAGATGCAGGACTCCTGGCTGAGTGCCAGAACAGATGAGATTCAGAATTTTGCTGATAGAAACGATGCCAAACGGTTCTACGAAGCCCTTAGATCCTTGTACGGACCTCAATCATCAGAGAGCTCCCTTCTGTTAGACTTGGAAAGCATAACTCTCATTATGAGAGAAGACTCTGATTCTACAGTGTTGGGTTGACCACTTCCAATCTGTACTGAACTGCCCATCTTCCATCAACAACAAGGCGATCAACAGGATGCCTCAGGCGGATATCAACCTCAGCCTGGATGCCTCACCAACAAAGACTGAAACCCTACAGGCCATCAGTCAGCTGTCCAATGGCAAGGCCCCAGGATCTGATGCGATTCCAGGGAAAGACTATAAGGATGGCAGTACAGTGCTTGTTGACAAGCTCACTCTGCTGTTCCAGTCCTTCTGGAAGCAAGGATCTATTCTTCAGGAACTGAAAGATGTGTCCATTGTGCATCTCTATAAGAGGAAGGGGAATCGACAAGTCTGCGATAATCACAGAGGAATATCACTGCTCTCCATCGCAGGCAAGATCCTCGCATGAGTATTGCTGAACCGTGTGACTGACCACTTGGAACAGGGTTTATTGCCCAAGACACAGTGCGGTTTCCGCAAAGAGCGTGGCACTGTGGACATGATCTTCGCAGCACGTCAGCTCCAAGAGAAGTGTCAAGAGCAGAATTGTGAATTGTACACCACCTTTTGTAGATCTCACCAAGGCTTTTGACACCGACAGTCGCGAAGGTCTGTGGTGCATCATTTCAGAGTTTGGGTGCCCTGATAGATTCATCCTAATGGTACGTCAGTTCCACGACAGAATGAGTGCTTGTGTACTGGAGGATGGAGACTCTTCAGAGGCCTTTCCCATTACAAACGGCGTCAAGCAAGGCTGCGTGCTGGCACCAATCCTGCTTGACATGTTTTCAGCCATGCTGTCAGATGCCTTCCAGACCAGCTCCTTGGGAGTTAGCCTGAGATACAGGACCGATGGGAAGCTGTTCAATCTGCATCGACTCCAGGCTGTCACCAAGGTAAAGGAGACTGTGTTACGTGACTTCCTTTTTGCTGATGACTGTGCCCTGAATGCTGGATCGGAGCAGGAAATGCAAGCCAGTGTGGACAAATTCTCAGCAGCTTGCGACAACTTCGGCCTCCTCATCAACACAAGGAAGACCGAGGTGATTTATCAGCCAGCTCCGAAAGCCCAATATCGAGAGCCCACCACCACAGTGAAGGGACAAAAGCTACAAGCAGTGGACCAATTTACATACTTGGGCAGCACCCTTTCCCGTGCAGTGACAATTGACATTGAGGTAAACTGCAGATAAACCAAGGTAAGCTCTGCATTTGGCAGACTATTGACCAATGTATGGGACCACCGTGGAATAAGCCTTGCTACAAAGCTCAAAGTCTATCGAGCAGTAGTGTTAACTACCCTGATACATGCTAGCGAGACTGTAAAAAATATGCCTTGCAATTTTGGGCACCTGTCTTAAGAAAGGATATTATAGCACTAGAAAAAGTGCAGAGACGGGCGACTAAATTAATAAGGGGAATGGAAGGTTCAAATTATGTGGAAAGACTAACTAGCTTAAACCTGTTTAGTTTAGAGAAACGGTGCCTTAGAGGGTCTCTGATAACCTTATATAAATATATACGGGGCCATTATAAACCATTGTCTGGAAACCTATTCATTAACAGGACTATACACAGGACACAAGGTCACCCATTTAGACTGGACGAAAGGAAATACACCCTAAAGCATAGGAAGGGTTATTTTACAGTGAGAACAATAAAGCTGTGGAATTCTCTGCCTGTTGAGGTGGTTGGGTCAGAGACTGTACAGATAAAAAAGGACTGGATGACTTCCTGCAGACACAGAATATTAAGGGTTATAATATTTAATATGTGGGTAAAAGCTTCTTGATCCAAGGAGAAATCTGATGCCATTCTGGGGTCAAGAAGGAATTTATTCCTAGTGTGTTGCATATTGGCGAGCGCTACAGACTGGGTTTTTTGCCTTCTTTTGGATCAACAGCAGTAGATGATGTGTGAGAGGCTGAACCCGATGGACGCATGTCTTTTTTCAGCCTATGTAGCTATGTTACTTGAACTGTATACAGGAGGCTTGCTAGACAACTGAATCACTTCTAAATGACCTGTCTCCGCAGACTTCTTAGGATCTGGTGGCAGGACAAAGTGCCAGACACATAAGTCCTTTGCAGAGCAGGCCTTTCATCAGTTTACACCCTGCTGATGAAAGCCCAGACACGATGGGCAGGCCATGTTGCAAGGTTGCCAGATCATCGCATCCATAAACAGCTCCTTTATTGTGAGCTGTCTCAAGAAAAGCGGTCTCATAGGGGACAAAGAAAGCGATACAAAGATGCAATGAAAGCCTCATTCAAGTCCATGGATATCGATATGACCTCCTGGGAAACCCTGGCACGAGATTGATCAACATGGCGCACACTGATCCTCCAAGGCTGCCAGATATTTGAGGACAGAAGAACAACTACAGCACAAGAGAAGCGAGCACTCCGGAAAGCCAGAGCTGCAAATGTTGCTACAGGGGTACCTACACATGTCTGCTCGACATGCGGCAGAACATTTCGTGCACGTATAGGCCTTACCAGCCATCTGCGGACACACCATGGACAACCCACAACCTGTTAGATGTCAAGGTCCTCTACAAATACGATGGACGAACATCGTCATCATTTTGATTTTAGTTTTGCGAAATGCCGGCATTTGTCGGATTTGCAATTCTGGTACTTTTCATCAGAGGTATGCAACATCGACGTTTTGCGAATAACACTATGATTTCTACATATACCTGAGAAGCTGCTAGGATGACCTCGTTTCATGTGTTATTTATTTATCCCAAGCCTGAAAGAACTGCTAGTGCAATATTATATTTGTAATCGAAAAAGAACTGGTAGGAAATGGGTTACAAGTGGCAAACAGGCTCTTTACAAGCCATCGTCTTAACGCATGACTGGCTTTCTGCTGTCAGCCCTGTGTTAGTGTTAATTTAATTCTGTCCACGTCCCACAGTCAGCTTGTCTCAGAAATACTGTAAAATCAGATACATACAATCAGCAAGGTCACAACGGCGACTCGAAAGAGAGATGCTAATACTCTGTGAACACACTTGGATACACTAGTCAAAAGTGATAGTTGAAGGCTACGCGGGCAAAAAGGAAAAAAAAAAGTGCCTTCAGTGATGAAGACTCAGAAAGAGGGTTCACTGAGATGGATTTAAAGAAAAAAAAGAATAGGTGGAGCTGGGACTGACCATATGGTGTGTGCCATATATGGGGCAGATCTGTCAGGGCCAGGCAAGCTGCGAATGCAGGCGAAAGCAAATTGTCATGAAAGAACAACATGCATCCCGCCATGAAAAAATTAGGACAGAGGGCTAGGGGCAACACGATGTCCGGTGACTGACGTTTGCACTGATGAAAGTCAACAATGGAAGTTGAGTCAAGCTTATGCAAAGTTGATTAGGGTGGATTGGCTTTGAGTCCTGTCTGAAAAATAAACATAAACCAAATAGCACTTCCCCCGCAAAAGATTTAATTTCTCATTAATTACAGCTGTTTATATTTCAGTTTATAATTTGATGAATTACTTTTCTCAAACCCAGGAGCAGCTTTATTATTAAGGACAGTGTTACTTCCTATCATGACATTGGATTAATATGAAATATAAACAAACTCTTTTTATTTTGTTAATCAAATTGTTCAGGTGTGAGATCTGTCACATCTTTCTCTCCTCGCTCTATTGTTATTTCTTTTTCTATCGCTCTATTGCTGTTCCTTTTTCTATCGCTCTATTGTTATTTCTTTTTCTATCGCTCTATTGCTGTTTCTTTTTCTATCGCTCTATTGCTGTTTCTTTTTCTATCGCTCTATTGTTATTTCTTTTTCTATCGCTCTTTTGTTATTTCTTTTTCTATCGCTCTATTGCTGTTTCTTTTTCTATCGCTCTATTGCTGTTTCTTTTTCTATCGCTCTATTGCTTTTTCTTTTTCTATCGCTCTATTGTTATTTCTTTTTCTATCGCTCTATTGCTGTTTCTTTTTCTATCGCTCTATTGTTATTTCTTTTTCTATCGCTCTATTGCTGTTTCTTTTTCTATCACTCTATTGCTGTTTCTTTTTCTATCGCTCTATTGTTATTTCTTTTTCTATCGCTCTATTGCTGTTTCTTTTTCTATCGCTCTATTGCTATTTCTTTTTCTATCGCTCTATTGTTATTTCTTTTTATTTATTTATTTATTTATAAAGGATTTTACCAGGAAGGATACATTGAGATTTCTCTCGTTTTCAAGTATGTCCTGGGTTCAAGAACATTGAAGTGTTACAGTTACAGAAATACAAAGTAATACAATGCAAGATATTAAAAAAACAACACAAATATACAGATTAACAGAAAATAAATATGTAGGAAATATAGTCACTAGGTTACATGTTTACAGGTGCATTCTGTATTGAGGTATGTTAGTAAGGAGCTCGAGTGACTTAAAACTGGGGGAAGATTTGATGGTGTCTGGGAGGTTATTCCATAATTGTGGTGCTCTGTAGGAAAATGAGGACCGAGCCACTGTCTTTATGTATTGTGGTATTGCAAGTAAGGTGCTGGTCCTGGATCGGAGGTTATAGGATGAGGGAGCTGCTGGGGGAAGCAGTCTATTCAGGTAGGGTGGCAGCTTCCCAGAAATTCTCTTAAACACCAGGCTGGAAAGGTGAAGGGTGCATCTGGATTCCAGCGATGGCCAGTTTAGATCTTTTAACATGTCACAATGGTGGGTCATGTAGTTACATTGTAGCGCAAAGCAGCAGAATGAGTTATACAATGTAGTAAGTTTATGAAGGTGTGTTTGCGGGGCGGCTGCATACACTACATCTCCGTAATCAATAGCCGGCATAAGCATTTGCTGTACAATCTGCTTTCTTACCGCGGGACTCAGGCAGGATTTGTTTCTGTACAGGGCACCTAGTTTGGGGTAAAGTTTAGATGAGAGTTTTTCGATGTGGGGGCCAAAGGATAGATTAGGGTCCAACCACATACCTAGATATTTGAGAGAAGTGACTGTGGTCAGCATGCCATTTGATTTTCTATCGCTCTATTGTTATTTCTTTTTCTATTGCTCTATTGTTATTTCTTTTTCTATCTCACCTTTTTTATTCTCATTACAAGAGTCTGGAACATAATTTAAGCAACAACAAATCTATCTTTTCTCTCTCTTTCGCTCCACTTTTCTATATTTCACACTCTTGGGGCTAAATTTCAATCTTCACGCAAACGTTTGCGCCAGCGCAAAAAAAATTCAAGCGAGGGGTAAAACCATTTGCGCCTATTTACATATTACATAGTCAGCGCAACACCCACGCGCAATCGTCTACCGCGGGAGAACCTGCGCGAACCCTGCACGAGCTTACTGTACTGCGCACGTCCTATACTTAACATTGTGAGCGCAAATGCGAATGTGCGCTGGTACGAGGATGGTATTATAATCTATTTTGCGGTAATTACCGCATAGCCTTTGTGCGCATAATTTTAGCAACTCCTAAAAGCTGGTGGTAAAGGCATATCTGAACAACCTGGCTAACCCGAAAAAATAAAACAGCCCATAAAAAGGAATGCAGCAACAATATAATGGATGATGGCAGGTGTGTGTGTATTATTACTGTAGCATATGTGCTCATTTTGCATCATAGACGCAGAATCCGTCTCCGATGCCTCTGCCAGGTGCAATTCAGTTGCGTTTGATAGGTGTGTTTCTTCATTTTGTTTGGCTGAATGGGTGCAAAAAAATGCGCCGCAAAGATTTTTGCACAAGACGACACTGTGCCTGCATTTGTGCGCATACTGTTTGCACGCGCAATTGATTGGCGGAAGAAAAAAGCCACTGTATTTCCAGCAGTGATTTGCGCACGCAAAAGTTTAACGCTTGGCGCAAAGATTTTCACTTTGCGCGAGGGTTTTTGCGCGATGACTGTAATATAGCCCTTGATCTTTTGCTCTCTTTCACTCTTCTTTAGCTCTATTTTTCTCTATCTTTATCTTTTGCATTCTGTTTTCATTCTGTTGTTCTCACTTTCGATTTCTTTCTATCTGTTGCTCTCTTTTCTATATCATTCAAGTTTGTCTTTCGCTCTGTATTTCTCTTTTGCTCTCTATAACTCCCTATCTTTCACATTTTCTCGTTTTCGCACTCTATCCGTCTTTTGCTCCCTTTTTCTCTCTATCTTTTGGTCTTTTACTCTTTTTTTCCAAATCTTTTGCATTCTCTCGCTTTTTTTTCTATCTTTCACTCTTTTCTATTTTTCGCCCTCTCTCTTCCGCTCTTTTTTCTCTCCATCTTTCTCTCTCTCTCTCAACTCTCTCTTTTGCATTCTCTCCATCTTTCACTCTCTTTTTGCTCTTTCACGCTCTCTTCTCTATCTTCCCTGTTCCCTCTATCTATTACATTCTCTCTCATACAGGGTTATTCAGAGAAAGGTGAAACTCTGGAGAACTTTTGGAGAAGTGAAAATTATAGGTCAAAATAGCTGATTTGGAAAGTGAGATAAATAGGAGAATTTTTGTGATTTGGCTATTTTGACCTAGAATTTTCACTTCTCCAAAAGTTCTCCAGAGTTTCACCTTTCTCTGAAAAACCCTGTAAGTCTCTTTTTTTTCCTCAATCTTTTATATTCTCTTACAGGGTTATTCAGAAAGAGCCGACTTGGCCCTGAAATTGCAACGAACAGTGCATTTCCCCATACAGTGCAATTGTGCGACCATTCAGCTATTTAAAAAGCTGTCAGTTTGCCAAATATTGGTGAATTGCCAGTGAAATATGGATGATCTTCAGCAGCAGTGAAATCCCCATAGAAAAGCAATGGTTAATCTATTCAGAGACACCGAACAGCCGAGAAATGTCAGAAATGCCCTGATGTTCGGTGGGTTAATTCGGCAAATTTAATCAGGCAAGTCCCATAGGCTTCATGTAAAAAAATTGTGAATATTTATTCAACCATTTATTCTTGTCACTTGCAGCAAAAGTCTATTTATTATTTAAGGATTTTTTAGGCACTTTTTTTTTTCTTTAGCAGACCTGTTTTATTATTATTCATAGGGCCTTATATATTATTTCCAGGGATTTTCGTGAAGTAGTGCTTTTGCAAACACCTTTTAAGGCTGGGGTCAGACCAGCGCACTTTTAACGTGCGTTCTGGCGCACATAATTACGGCCGCACTAGCAGCAAATGACGGGCAGTGACGGCCAATATACGAAGTACGGTCGCACGAAAGTCCGGCCGCGCAACGCAAGTGGAAAACGAACGCATTTTTTTCGAGAACGCCGAACCGCTAGTACGAACGTACAGAGTGCGCAGCTGCGGCATAGCGGCGTGTTTGCGTGATTAGGAGATGTCAGACACTGCTAATGTCCAGCCTACATAACGTCCAGACGCAAAAAGAGTTTAATTGACGATCCGAAAAAAATCACGCACGAAAAATGCGCATCGTATGACCGTTTTCGCGCACTCCGTGAAAAAATACGTCAATTCGTTCGGACGCACTTTTTTTTACGTTCGCGTGTAAAAATGTTTCGTTTGACCCTAGCCTAAAAGTGGTATTGTTTTTTTATTACCCGTACGTCGGCTTGTCGGCTTTTTCTGGCGACTGGATAGCGTTTTGTTCAGCTGGTTTTGATGCGGATCATGGGATGCATTTGACGGGTTTTTGGTAGTTTTTCGGATCGATTTGGTGGTTTCTCTGTGTTTTTTAAGCAATTTGATGGGTTTTACGATCGATTTGGCGATTTTGCAGCGCTTTTTCTTATGCATTTGACGGCTTGTTCCCTGCAATTCACGGACTCTGCTGTGAATGCTGAATTCACCGTAGGGTCAGAGATTCGGACTAGCCAAAGTGCAGGGAACGGGAGAATTGTCGGTGGCATTTCAGTGCTCTCTGAATAACCCTATATACAGTCAGGTCCAGAAATATTAGGACATCGACACAATTCTAACATCTTTGGCTCTATACACCACCACAATGGAATTGGAATGAAACAAACACAATGTGCTTTAACTGCAGACTGTCAGCTTTAATTTGAGGGTATGTACATCCAACTCAGGTGAATGGTGTAGGATTTACAGCAGTTTGCAGATGTGCCTCCTAGGGATGAGCTGTTTGGGTTCGGACGGTTTGGAGTTCGACCCGAACTTTGGCAGTTCGAAAGTTCGCAAATTTCGAACTTTTTGGGCGTGTTCGGTTCGGGTTGGAAAAAAAAAGAAATTTTGAAAAAAGTATAGAAAATGCTTAAAAAAATACTAAAAAATCTAGAAATAAAGAGACTCTTTACTGCAGAATATTATAAGCAACGGTTTATTAGATATTGAATTAAAAACTAATGTGTACGTGGAAAGATTATCAACTCTAAATGACCTCTGTTCACAAACGGGCAAAACACCAGGTGTTTTTAGTCTGGTAATCAATTTGATACATTGTACAATATACTGAGGGTGGGGTGGTGTCTGCTTCTGATTGAGATTTGAGAATTAATTTCCCTAAAACATCCTAATATGCTGCATTTAACTGGTGTTTGAAAAAAATCTAAAGCAATGTTATTTTTCACCTCGGATTAAACATTCACAGGGTTATTCAGAGAGCAGTGAAAAGCAGGAGAATAACTGGAGAAGTGAAAATTCTAGGTCAAAATAGCCAAACCAGAAAAATTCTCCCATTTATCTCATTTTCCAAATTGGCTATTTGGTCTAGATTGTTCTCTTCTCTTGCCAGTTCTCCTGGCTTTCACCTCTCTCTCAGGGTTGTTCAGAAAAAGGTGAAAACCAGGAGAATGGCAGGAAAAGAGAGCAATCTGGACCAAATAGCCGATTAGGAAAGTGAGATAAGGCTAGGGACAGACTAACGCATTTTTCGCAGCGACCGTCAAAAAGTGCGTCCGAACGCATTGCCGTATTTTTTCACGGATTGCGCGAAAACGGTCATACGATGCGCATTTTTGTGCGTGATTTTTTACGGATCCAAACCAGGAAACTTTGGGTGTCTGGACGTTATGTTGGCCAGACATGAGCAGGGTCTGACGTCTCCAAATCAAGCACACACGCCGCTAGTGGACGCAGCGCACTCTGTACGTCCGTACTAGCGGTTCTGCGTTCTCGAAAAAATGCATTCATTTTCCACTTGCGTTGCGCAGCCGGACTTTCGTGCGACCGTACTTCGTATATTGGCCGTCATTGCCCGTCATTTGCTGCTAGTGTGGCCGTGATTAAGTGCGCCTAAACGCATGTTAAAAATTCGCTAGTCTGACCCTAGCCTAAATGGGAGAATTTTTCTGGTTTGGCTATTTTGACCTAGAATTTTCCATTCTCCAGTCATAGTCCTGCTCTTCACCGCTCTCTGAATAACCCTGACAGGGATATTCAGAGAAAGGTGAAACTCAGGAGAATGACTGGAGAATGGAAAATTCTAGGTCAAAATAGCCGAACCAGAAAAATTCTTCCATTTATCTCACTTTCCAAATCGGCTTTTTGGTCTAGAAGTTTCCATTCTCCTGCTTTTAACCTCCAAAAAATCAGTAAACTTTTTCTGCGTGTCCGAAAATGTCTCCTCTTTTCATATAGACTGCCGCCCCAAGCAGTTGTTTATGGATAGATTAAAGGAAAAGCATTTACCGTCATTTGAAATGTCATTTTTTGGTTTTTACATATTTCTATACATCCTAGAAATCTGCCACTTCACGGGCAGGTTATGGGGACCTCCTAGGCATGATATTTGAAGGAATTTGTCATTTTTATTTTTAACCCTTATTTCATGGAAAACTCACTGTCCCTTTAAAAATGTTTTTTTTAAAACTTTTTGTCCTTGTTTCCTGACCCCCAGGGCACTACCCAGACCCCCATACACCTTTTATGGCAAATATGTAGCATATATGCCCTCTTGGAGGGCACTCCAAAAAACCGAATTTTCAGCCCCATTGACTTGCATGGGGGTTCGGGTTCGGGTTCGGTCCCGAACAAATGGGAAGTTCGGGTTCGGGCTCGAACCGAACTCGGGGAGTGTTCGGCTCATCCTTAATGCCTCCCACTTGTTAAGGGACCAAAGGTAATGGGACAGAATAATAATCATAAATCAATCTTTCCTTTCTTAATACTTGGTTGCAAATCCTTTGCAGTCAATCACAGCCTGAAGTCTGGAACACATAGATATCACCAGACGCTGGGTTTCATCCCTGGTGATGCTCTGCCAGGCCTCTACTGCATCTGTCTTCAGTTCCTGCTTGTTCTTGGGACATTTTCCCTTCAGTTTTGTCTTCAGCAAGTGAAATGCATGCTCAATGGGATTCAGGTCAGGTGATTGACTTGGCCATTGCATAACATTCCACTTCTGTCTCTTCAAAAACTCTTTGGTTGCTTTTGCAGTATGCTTTGAGTCATTGTCCATCTGCACTGTGAAGCGCCGTCCAATGAGTTCTGCAGCATTTGGCTGAATGTGAGCAGATAATTTTGCCCGAAACACTTCAGAATTCATCCTGCTGCTTTTGTCAGCAGTCACATCATCAATAAATACAAGAGAACCAGTTCCATTGGCAGCCATACATGCCCACGCCATGACACTACCACCACCATGCTTCACTGATGAGGTGGTATGCTTAGGATCATGAGCAGTTCCTTTCCTTCTCCATACTCTTCTCATCACTCTGGTACAAGTTGATCTCATCTGTCCATAGGATCTTGTTCCAGAACTGTGAAGGCTTTGTTAGGTGTTGTTTGGCAAACTCTAATCTGGCCTTCCTGTTTTTGAGGCTCACCAATGGATAAGGCAGAAATTTTAAATGATTATTTTTCTTCAGTATTTATCAAAGAGAAACCTATAACAGGAGACATGAAATTCATTAATAAAAACTTACAAAGTGACTGGTTGACTCAGGACAAGGTTTTACACAAATTAAACAATGTGAATGTTAATAAAGCCCCAGGGCCAGATGGAATTCACCCGCGAGTACTAAGAGAGCTATGTGTTGAAATATGTAAACCTCTGTTCTTAATCTTTCAAGATTCTTTTCTTTCAGGAATAGTACCAGAGGATTGGAGAAAAGCTGACGTGGTCCCTATATTTAAGAAAGGTTTAAAATTTGTGCCTGGGAATTATAGACCTGTGAGCTTAACATCTGTGGCTGGGAAAGTATTTGAGGGGTTACTAAGGGATAATATTCAGGAATTTATTGGGAGGTATAATGTAATTGGCAAAAATCAGCATGGTTTCATGAAACACAGATCATGTCAGACTAACCTAATTACGTTCTATGAGGAAGTAAGTAGAAGTATAGATCAGGGGGTCGCAGTGGATGTGATTTACTTAGATTTTGCCAAAGCTTTCGACACAGTTCCACACAAAAGGTTACTATTTAAATTAAGAAAAAATGGTCTAGATGAAAATACTTGTTCTTGGATAGAAAACTGGCTAAAAGATAGGGTACAGAGAGTGGTCATAAATGGTACATTTTCAAGATGGACACCAGTGGTAAGTGGTGTCCCTCAGGGGTCTGTTATAGGACCAATACTATTCAATTTATTTATAAATGACCTTGAGATAGGCATTGAAAGTCATGTATCAGTGTTTGCAGATGACACAAAGCTAGGAAAAGTAATACAATGTGAGCAGGATGTTACTTCGCTGCAGAGGGATTTAGATAGATTGGGGGACTGGGCACTTAAATGGCAGATGAAATTTAATCTAGATAAATGCAAAGTTATGCACTTTGGAGTGAAGAACACACAAGCAATTTATACCATAAATGGTACGGAGTTAGGAAATCCAAGCAGGAGAAGGATTTGGGAATAATCATAGACTTCAAACTAAGTAACAATGTGCAATGTCAAACAGCAGCCGCCAAGGCCAGCAAAGTACTGGCATGCATTAAAAGGGGAGTTCACTCACGGGATGAAAACATAATTTTGCCTCTGTATAAATCAATGGTCAGGCCGCACCTTGAATATGCCGTGCAATTTTGGGCACCTGTCTTAAAAAAAGATATTATATCGCTAGAAAAAGTGCAGAGACGGGCAACTAAATTAATAAGGGGATGGAAGGGTTAAGTTATGAGGAAAGACTAACAACCTTAAACCTGTTTAGTTTAGAGAAAAGGCGCCTTAGAGGGGATCTGATAACCTTATATAAATATATACGGGGCCATTATCAACCATTGTCTGATAACCTATTCATTAACAGGACTATACATAGGACAAGGGGTCATCCATTTAGACTGAAGAAAAAAAATTTAGCTTAAAGCATAGGAAGGGTTATTTTACGGTGAGAACAATAAAGCTGTGGAACTCTCTGCCTGTTGAGGTGGTTGGGTCAGAGTCTGTACAGACTTTTAAAAAACGACTGGATGACTTCCTGCAGACACAGAATATTAAGGGTTATAATATTTAATATGTGGGTAAAAGCTTCTTGATCCAAGGAGAAATCTGACTGCCATTCTGGGGTCAAGAAGGAATTTTTTTCCCAGTATGTTGCATATTGGCGAGCGCTTCAGACTGGGTTTTTTCCTTCTTTTGGATCAAAAGCAGTAGGTTATGTGGGAGAGGCTGAACCCGATGGACGCATGTCTTTTTTCAGCCTATATAACTATGTAACTATGTAACCAATGGTTACATCTTGTGGTGAACCCTCTGTATTCACTCTGGTGAAGTCTTCTCTTGATTGTTGACTTTGACACTCATACACCTACCTCCTGGAGAATGTTCTTGATCTGGCCAACTGTTGTTAAGGGTGTTTTCTTCACCAGGGAAAGAATTCTTCAGTCATCCACCACAGTTGTTTTCTGTGGTCTCCCGGGTCTTTTGGTGTTGCTGAGCTCACCGGTGGCGTTCCTTCTTTTTGAGAATGTTCCAAACAGTTGTTTTGGGCAACACCTAATGTTCTTGCTATCTCTCTATGGTTTGTTTTGTTTCCTCAGCCTAATGATGGCTTGCTTCACTGATAGTGACAGCTCTTTGGATCTCATCTTGAGAGTTGACAGCAACAGATTCCAAATGCAAACAGCACACTTGAAATTAACTCTGGGCCTTTTATCTGCACATAATGAGGGAATATCACACACCTGGCCATGGAACAGCTGAGAAGCCAATTGTCCCTTTACCTTTGGTCCCTTAACAAGTGGGAGGCACATCTGCAAACTGCTGTAAGTCCTACACCGTTCACCTGAGTTGGATGTACATACCCTCAAATTAAAGCTGACAGTCTGCAGTTAAAGCACATTGTGTTTGTTTCATTGCAGCTTCATTGTGGTGGTGTATAGATTCAAAGATGTTAGAATGGTGTCGATGTCCCAATATTTCTGGACCTGACTGTATATTTTGCTTTCTTTCTTTCACTCTCTTTCCTAAAGCTTTCACATTCTCTCTTTTTCTCTCTATCTTTCAGTATTCTTTTCTGTCTTTCGCATTCTCGCTATCTTTTGCTCTTTTTTCTCTCCATCTTTCCGTCCTCTTCTCTGTCATTCTTTAACTCTCTTTTTTGCTCTATAATTCTCTCTTTAACTCTTCTTCTCTTCATCTTTCAAAATCACTCTATCCTTTGCTTTCTTTCTATCTTTCACTTTCTTTTTCTCTCTATCTTTCACATTCTCAAAATCCCGAAAAATGCTTAAAAGATCCTAAAAAAATCTATACATAAAGAGACTTTTTACTGCAGAATATAATGAACGGTTTATTAGATATTGAATTAAAACGGGAATATTTTTAACATTGAAGCCTAAGGGAATCGCCTGAATAAATCTGTCGAATGAAGCAACCGAATGGCAGGGCATTTCGGCAACTTTTCACTGCTGGTTTTTGTTCTCTGAATAGCCGAAGCATTGCTTCTCTATGGGGATTCACTGCCCTCGAACAGGCACCGAACAGCCACCGTATGTGCAGGCAATTCGCCAACATTTGGCGAATTGCCTGCTCTCTGAATAGCCGAGTGGCCAGGAAAGGTAACCGAACGCTGATTTTCAGCGTTCGGTTACCTCTCGCCAGCAATTTGGAGCTCTTTGAATAACCCTGATAGTGAATGCTAGAATAAGTGACTTTAACACTTGCCGCCCATGTTACATTTCTAACGTTATCCCATTAAAAATCCGCTAGCGCAATCACCGTAGTGCTATCTTGCGCAAGCTTACTGTACTTTGCGCACCCTCTACTTAACACAGGTAGCACGATGAGTAATTACCTTAGGATAAATAAGGTATTACAAAGTGCATGCACTAATTACCGCACCGAAGGGCGAAACAAAATTTTAGCCATTCCTAAAAGCTGGTGCTAAGTGATTCCACTTTTGCAAAATCATTTAGGACCCACCCTATAAATCCATTTATCGCCTCATCCCATGGCGAGAACAGTGGCTCGATCTGCCACTTCTCCGGGCTGCGATCAGAGAGAGACTGGAACCATATAGTTCCCAGTCACCCTCCGGGACCACTCTGCTGCGCTGTGCGATCTAGCGAGACGCAGAACGCACAGGGCTCTCGGCCTCGGCAGCACAAACGTCCATGGAGTTCTATGAACTCCTGGAGGTGATACTCGCGGTGGCGCGGAAGTGTTACGTGGAGCATCATTGAGGGTAGCGCTGCGTTCCGGGGCAAGGTGTTGAAGTAGCGCCTGCCCTGGAATCTAACGCTGAAATGGGGAAGTTAAGCCCTCTCTCTTCTGCTCTTTTTCTCTCTGTCGTTCACATTCTCTCTTTTTTTTTCATTCGCTCTCATTTGTCTTTGCATTTTCTCTGTCTTTCGTTCTCTGATTCTCTTTCACCCTCTTTTTCTGTCTTTTACATTCTCTGGGCTCTATTAACTACTTTGCGCAAATGTTAACGCGTGCGCAAAAAAGCATTAACGCGAGGGGAAAACCCTTTGCGCAGAACTTTGTATTACAATGTCTGAGCAAAAAATGCGCGTTAACGTGTACCACGGGTGAACCTGCGCGAACCCTTGGCCAGCGTAATGTACATTGCGCGTCCTATACTTAACATTGTGAGCGCAAAAGCGTTTGTGCACTGGTACGTGGATGGTATTACAATCTATGCGCAAATTTTAACGAACAACGTTTGCACGCATAATTTTAACGTCTTTTAAAAGCTGGTGGTAACGGCAAATCTGAACGTCCTGGCCGAACCCAAATACACCAGCCCGAAAAAATAATGCAGCAAAGTATAGTTACACATTCTACACATACCCAAACAATAAAATTGTTAAGTTGTGCGTGTTTTTATTATTGCTGCAGCATATATACTCAGATTGATTTTGACAGGCGCAAAAACTGAATGGGAGACAGTTATGGTTCTTAATTCTGATTGGCTGAATCGCGTGAAAATACAGTCCGCACACTGATTTCTGTGCGCAAAGTTAATGCGCGCACGTTTTTGCACATCATTTTTCCGTGCGTTATTTTTTGACGGATGAAAAAATGCGCCAGGATTGTAATACCAGCGTTAATTTATGCGCGTTAACGTTTAACGCTGCGCGCAAAAAAAATTGCGCGATGATATCTCTTTTGATATCTTTTTCTCGTAATCTTTCAAAATCTTTCTTTCTCTCTCCTCTTTACCTTTCAATCTCTTTTTCTCTACATTTCGCTCTCTTCCCTATCTTTTACTCTTTATCTTTCACATTCTCTATCTTCCTTTCTCTGTTGAAGAATCTAAAGAGAAATTTTCATGTGATACATAAGTAAAATTAAAGAATCCATTTTACTTCATTCCTTTCCCTTTCCCCTTTCTGTCCCTTTTTCTCCCACAACCCAAATGTATAGATGGGAATTATAAGAGGAGGGTGAGGCAGAGGGACGGTTCCTCCTAAATAGGGATACTTGAAATGTATGCTGGTACTGTAGTATTTGCTCAGTCACAGTAATGGTATCAACATATGGTAGTCAGAAAAGGATCTAAAACAGGGCTGTCAAACGCACAGCCCCCAGATGTTGATACCTACAATTCCCAGAATTCTTTCAATGCAATAGATGGCTATAAAATCATGGGAGTTGCAGTTCAGAAAAATCTGGGCGGGGCTGGAGTTTGACAGCCCTGGGGTAGAGTTTAAAGGGCCACTACCACCAAAATATGAAGGGCTCTATTACATTCTTTGTGAAAAAACGCTCGCGCAGCGCTATTTTTTTGCGCGCAGTGTTAAACGTTAACGCTTGTAAATTAATGCTGGTATTACAATCCGAGCGCATTTTTTTATCCGTCAAAAAATAACGCGCGGAAAAAAGACACGCAAAAGCGAGCACGCATTAACGACAGTTTTTATAACGCGATTCAGCCAATCAGAATTAAGAACCACAATTGTCTCCCGTTCAGTTTTTGCGCCTGTCAAAATCAATCTGAGTATATATGCTGCAGCAATAATAAAAACACGCACAATTTTTCAATTTTATTGTTTGGGTATGTGTAGAATGTGTAACTATACACATTGTGCTGTATTTTTTTTTCGGGCTGGTGTATTTGGGTTCGGCCAGGACGTTTAGATTTGCCGTTACCACCAGCTTTTAAAAGATGTTAAAATTATGCGCGCAAACGTTGTCCGTTAAAATTTGCGCTACGATTGTAATACCATCCGCGTACCAGCGCACAAATGCATTTGCACTCACAATGTTAAGTATAGGACGCGCGAAGTAGAGTAAGCACGCAAAGGGTTCGCACAGGTTCACCCGCGGTAGATGTTAACGTGCATTTTTTGCGCAGATATTGCATCTTAATACGACGTTCTGCGCGAAGGGTTTTTCCCCTCGTGTTAATGCGTTTTTGCGCACGCAATAACGTTTGCGTGGAGAATGTAATAGGGCCCGAAATGTCCTTATTGTGTTTATTTTATGTTGCTGATTTCTTACATGGGCTTTGTTTTTCTCTTGTATGTTTAGTTAAGAAAATATTTTACTCTATATGTGTCACTGGGTGCATCCATTGTGTGATCCTTTGTGTTGTTAACTGCCCCTCAACAGATGGCTATACAATAATGGGAGTTATTATTATTATTATTATTCTTTATTTATAAAGCGCCAGCATATTCCGCAGCGCTGTACAATAGGCACAGTATAGACAGGGTTACAATACATTGAACTACATTTGACAAGTTCAGGAACATCTGGGGGGGCCAGAATTTGACAGCCCTGATCTAAAACTATCAGGGTTATCCAAAGAGATCCGAATTGCTTGAAAAAGGTAACTGAATGCTGAAAATCAGCGTTCAGTTACCTTTCCTGGCCATTCGGCTATCCAGAGAGCAGGCAGTTCGCCAAATCCTGGCGAATTGCCTGAACATACGGTGCCTGTTCGCTGCCTATTCGAGGGCAGTAAAATCCCCATGAAAAAGCAATGCTTCGGCTATTCAGAGAATGAAAACCAGCAGTGAAAGGTTCCCGAAATGCCCTGTCATTCGGTGGTTTAATTCAGCAAATTTATTCAGGCGAATCCCATAGGCTTCAATGTTAAAAATATTCCCGTTTTAATTAAATATCTAATAAACCGTTCATTCTAAAATTCTGCAGCAAAAAGTCTCTTTATCTATAGATTTTTTAGGATACTTTAAGCATTTTTCCTAATTTTTTTTTTTTTTTTAAAAGTCAGATTTTGTTTTATTTTTTTCTAAGTTTACTTATTTTTTCTGTAACAGCCCTCTTTATTATCATTCCCTGGACCTCATATGCAAATTTCAGACATTTTCGCTCAGTAGTTTCTTTGCAAACAGCGTTTCATTTTCACACATTCACACAAACTATTTTGCTAATTTATTCACCTCCCTCGTCTGCGGTCTCAGCTGCTTCGGCTGCTTCGGCTGTGTGCGATCGGCTCCTGCTCGGGCTTTTTCCATGGTTTTCGGCAGGTTAATCCAGATGTTTTTGGGGGTTTTCGGCGTGCATTCGGTGGGTTTTGCGGTTACTTTTCGTCAGGTTTGCGGCAGCTTTTCCCTGCAATTCAGGGACCCTGTGGTGCTTGCTGAATACACCGCAGGGTCACCGAAATGGGATCGGCAAAAGGAACCGAATTGAAGAGAACGAAAAGTCACCGAACGTGCCGTGACTTTTAGGCTAGGGTCAGACGAAAGCAGTTTTAACGTGCGTTTAGACACACGAAATCACGGCCGTGCTAGCAGCAAATGACGTCCAATGCCGGGGAACATACGACGAACGGCCGCACGAAAGTTCGTCCGCGCAACGCAAGTGGCAAACGAACGCATTTTTTCTAGAACGTCAAACCTCTAGTACGGACGTACAGAGTGCGCTGCGTCCGCTAGAGGCGTGTGTGCGTGATTGGGAGACGTCAGACGCTGCTAATGTCCGGCTAACATAACGTCCAGACACAAAAAGTGTTTTATTGATGATCTGTACAAAATCACGGACGAAAAGGCGCATCGTATGACCGCTATTGCGTATTCCGTGAAAAAATGCGTCCATTCGTTCGAACGCACTTTTTCACAGACAACGCGATAAATGCGTTAGTCTGACCCTAGCCTAAGACTCTCTTTGGATAACCCTGTATATATATAATATAGTCTAGCTTATACTATGTAAAAATAAGACTTAAAGCTTTTAATATGACTTACATTATAATCAATTTAATGCATTCTAGAGGTTCTCTAATGTGTCGATATTGTTAAACAACATAGGTTGTACAGCAAGCATGGGGCTTCGTGACCAGTGGCTATCGTTGCATAGCAAGATCAGCAATGAAGCCTTTAATTTGCAAAAGAATGTAAATTCTCTTCTTAATCACACATTTTTATGCTGAAGATACAGCTTTGATGAGATCCCCCAAGAAAAAGAGAAGCGAAGAATACATCAATTAATATCATTCAAAGATGGTGAAATTAAATATTCATTTCTAGGAACAAATTAAAGCTACTCACCGGCTACTTATTAGCATAAGTATCTTATATTAATCAAAGCGGATACATGTTTACCTCTGGCTTCCTTATTCTGTTAAATGTGGTTTAAACGAAGTATTTGAACCTAGGAATATATTGAAACGTGCGCAGCCTTGTTCTCTTACACTCGTTCGTCCTCTCCCCACCTTCCCTCG
Source organism: Leptobrachium leishanense (assembly GCA_009667805.1). Lineage (NCBI taxonomy): Eukaryota > Metazoa > Chordata > Amphibia > Anura > Megophryidae > Leptobrachium > Leptobrachium leishanense. The sequence continues at coordinate 59,574,453 of CM019067.1, forward strand.
GTATCACCTTCTTTCATCGCCATTCCTATTATTCCTTTCCCTTTGCGAACATGTCCCCAGAAACCCTTTTGGTGAGAAGAAAGAGATTATTTTAAACACTGTTCCAGGGCTAAAGAAGAATACCGTGGTTTTTCCCACAGGGCATATTGCAGTTTATTACATGCTATATTTTTGCGATAAAAGGTAATGGAAAAGCCGCAGACATTGTTAGAGATGAACTGCTACAAGTATCATCAGTCCCAGGCAATGGAAAGTGTCCTTGAGTTGACTCATTCATTGTATGCTAATCACTGGAATGATGAAAACCTATTTTAACGTATGCATAGTACAGAGTCAGGTTATTCAAAGAGATCCGAATTGGGGCCGAAAGGTAAGCGAATGCTGAAATTCAGCGTACGGTTACCCTTCCTGGCAATTCTGCTATTCAGAGAGCAGACAGTTCACCAAATCCTGGCGAATTGCCTGCACATACGGTGCCTGTTCGTTGTCTGTTCGAGGGCAGTGAAATCCCCATAGAGAAACAATGCTTCAGCTATTCAGAGAACAAAAACCAGCAGTGAAAAGTTGCCGAATTGCCCTGCCATTCGGTGGTTTCATTCGACAGGTTTATTCAGGCGAATCCCATAGGCTTCAATGTTAAAAATATTCCCGTTTTAATTCAATATCTAACAAACCGTTTATTATAATATTCTGCAGTGAAAAGTCTCTTTATTTACAGATTTTTTTAGGACCTTTTAAGCATTTCTGGGATTTAATTGCAAACATTTTTTTTCCGTCTTTTTTTTTCAAATCGTCTTTTCTTTATTCTGTAACAGCCCTTTTTATTATCATTCCTTGGATCTTATATGTAAATTTCAGACATTTTCGCTCAGTAGTTTGTTTGCAAACAGTGTTTCACTTTTCAAACATTCAAGCGTACTGTTTTTTTTTCTTCACCTCATTCGTCTGCGGTGTCGGGTTTTTCCGGCGGCTGATCTGCGCTGTGATCGTCTCCTGCTCGGGTTTCTTCGGCGTCTTCGGCGGGTTAATCCAGATGTTTTTGCGGGTTTTGGTGTGCGTTCGCCTTCGTTTTACGGTGAGTTTTCGTCAGGTTTGCGGCGACTTTTCCCTGTATTACGGCGGCCCTGTGGTGCTTGCTGAATACACCGCAGGGTCGCTGAAATGGGATCGACCAAATCAAACCGAATTGAAGAGAATGAAAAGTCACAGTGGCTTTTCGATTCTCTTTGAATAACCCTGATTGTGTGAGTAAGCTGCAGCACCTAGACAATGAAGATGAAAATGACATGAAAGCAGGAGTCTACTTGGGCAGGAACGCATGTGAATGTTCCTCCACTATTTTCTCAGAAAGAACGGAGTTCCCTTTTGACCCACAGATGTACAAGCATTTATTAGGCTCCAACCGTATGATTGCTTATTAAGTTACCCTAAATATATGATATTTAATACATTTATCATAATATTCCCAAAGTCTCAGACTGTCTGTATGTTTAAGCATTGACAGTCTGAGAGCGATGGATTACATGTGACATTTCAATGGTTAATTGAGGAGCAGAAAACTTGGAGAATTCCCGCACTATTGTTTTTTATGACTAGACACCTGCTTGAAACCAATCATTGGTGGACCTATGACTGTTATTTATCTATAGGGGTTATTCACAGAGAGCCGATCTGGCCCCGAAATATTACCGAACAGGGAATTTCCCCGTACGGTGACATTTCGTGGCCATTTGGCTATTCAGAGAGCAGGAAGTTCACCAAAGTTTGACGAACTACCAGCCAGTATGGTGCCTGTTCGACGGCAGTGAAATCCCCATAGAGAGGCAATGGTTAATCTATTCACAGAACACCGAACAGCAGTGAAAAGTTGCCTAAATGCCCTGCTCTTCAGTGTTTTCATTCGGCAGGTTTATTCAGGTGAACCCCATAGGATTCAAAGTTAAAAATATTCCCATTTTTATGCAGTATCTAATAAACTGCTTATTCTTTTAATCTGCAGTAAAACTTCTGTTTATTTATTGAATTTTTAGGATCTTTTAGGCATTTTTCAGATTTTTTTCAGCAATTATTTTTTTCCGTTTTTTTTTATTAAAAGCGTTTTTTTCTTTTTCTGTAACAGACCTTTTTATTACCATTCATAGGACCTTATATGTAAATTACAGGCATTTTCGTTCAGTAGTTTTTTGCAAACAGTGTTTCAATTTTCACACTTTCAAACATATACAGTTGTGTTCAAAATTATTCAACCCCCAATGCCGTAAAGGGTTTTAGGGAATTTAGTGTACATTTGTAATTGTATTCAGAATGAAATCCTACAAGGACTTTTTAAAGAACCATATGCAACTAAAATGACATCAATTGGTTTTGTAATACAGTAGTAAATGTTTCTTTTGTGAATTCTTCATTGACACAATTATTCAACCCCTTAAAGACTACCACTCTGAAGAACAGAGGTTCATTCAAGTGTTTTCAATCAGGTATTGAAAACACCTGTGGATGTCACGGAGCAGCAATAAAGCATAATAAGCACCAATTAGGCAGCTTTAAAATGACTGTGATACTCAGCTCCTTCTAGACATTTACTGGTGTGGTTACAAACATGGTGAAGTCAAGAGAATGGTCCAGGAAGACAAGAGAAGAGGTGATTACTCTTCACAGGAAGGGCAATGGCTATAAGAAGATTGCAAAGATGTTAAACATACCAAGAGAGACCATAGGAAGCATCATTCGCAAATTCAAGGCAAAGGGCACTGTTGAAACGCTACCTGGTCGTGGCAGAAAGAAGATGCTGACTTCGACTGCTGTGCGCTACCTGAAGCGTAGAGTGGAGAAAAGTCCCCGTGTGACTGCTGAGGAACTGAGAAAAGATTTGTCAGATGTGGGTACTGAAGTTTCAGCTCAGACAATACGGCGCACACTGCGTAATGAAGGCCTCCATGCCAGAACTCCCAGGCGCACCCCCTTGCTGTCTCCAAAGAATAAGAAGAGTCGACTGCAGTATGCCAAAAGTCATGTGGACAAACCACAGAAGTTTTGGATAGTGTTCTGTGGACTGATGAAACAAAATTAGAACTGTTTGGGCCCATGGATCAACGCTATGTTTGGAGGAGGAAGAACAAGGCCTATGAAGAAAAGAACACCTTGCCTACTGTGAAGCATGGCGGGGGGTCAATCATGCTTTGGGGCTGTTTTGCTTCTGCAGGTACAGGGAAGCTTCAGCGTGTGCAAGGTACCATGAATTCTCTTCAGTACCAGGAGATATTGGATGACAATGTGATGCAGTCCGTCACAAACCTGAGGCTTGGGAGACGTTGGACCTTTCAACAGGACAATGATCCCAAGCATACCTCCAAGTCCACTAGAGCATGGTTGCAGATTAAAGGCTGGAACATTTTGGAGTGGCCATCGCAGTCACCTGACTTAAATCCGATTGAGAACCTCTGGTGGGACTTAAAGAAAGCAGTTGCAGTGCGCAAGCCTAAGAATGTGACTGAACTGGAGGCTTTTGCCCATGACGAATGGGCGAAGATACCCGTAGATCGCTGCAAGACACTTGTGTCAAGCTATGCTTCACGTTTAAAAGCTGTTATAACTGTAAAAGGATGTTGTACTAAGTACTAAGATTGAATGTCACTTGGGGGTTGAATAAAACTGATAATGATGTGAGCACAGAAAAGACATTTGTGGTTATTTCATTATAAATGTTATGTTATATTTGTCTGACCTACACGTGCCTCTTTGATTTAATTGTAAGCAAGATGACTGAATGATCAAAATCAATGTCAAACTGGCCAAAACACTCGATTTCAGTGGGGGTTGAATAATTTTGAACACAACTGTATATAAATTCCAGGGAGGGGAGGGAGCAAACCTTATATAGACAGGTGCTAAAGTAATAAATATGCAGCAGGACGATATGCTACTATATTCAAAAATTTATTCGTATAAATTCATATTAAAACAGACCATATGGTATGCATAATTAAAAAAGTTATTTGAAAAGTAATCGTAAAAGAGGATCACTTAAAACGCGTTTTCGCCTACCGGCTTCCTCAGTAAGTGTCCTCAGATAGTCTCTGGTGAAAAATATCAGTGAAATGTAAACCTTGATCCAAGACAATGTGGTTGTGTGCAGCAGATACCCAATGATTTGAAAGCCCTCTGTGTCTGGATAAATTTTTTTTTCCTTGGTTGATCTTCAGTGTTTTTAATTTTAATTTTGGAATATGAAATGTTTGTGTATGACGATATCATCCATTAGGGCTTTCCCACCAAATATTAGGAACTTTATGGTTCAGATTCCCACCGGAAACATTAGATGAAGCATTTTCCCTCTTTTTTTTTCCTGATGAATGTCTTTAATAAATAAGACTAGCGCCTTTTACAGCTCGGTGAGATGTGTTGTGGTGGCCACAAAAAAAATAAAATGTATGTAAGTGTGTGCAGATGGTCCATTAAGAATTAACATAAATGCACCTTACGCACACCGCATTCCTTCCACGCCGGTTATCACTGCGCGCCATCGCTGCCGCCGCACATTCACAGCAGGATGTTATATATAATGTGGAAATCATATGCATTTTAACACGTGAATCCAATGGCAATGGTATAGAACAATGCAATATTGCCTTCCTGCCAACAAATGATATTTTCCAGGAGAAACAAGGATTGGCATTCAGTTATCCATTGAGTAAACATTTTAGGATGAATAAAACATTTTAAAAGGCCGTAATAGAATTTAAAGCAATGTTTTTTTTTTCTCTTTTGACGCACAGAAATGAAAATATTCCTGAGAAGAGTTATTACACTGTGTGTGTGAAGGTTCTATTTTTATAATAATCATATCTTTGAAGCCCAAAATATAATAAAATCATAGATATTAAAAAAAATGAGTCTTTTCTACCTGGTGCTTTTCCTTCAAGAGCACGACAGTTACAAGTCACACTTTAAAGATTGGAAAGAGCAAATATTCACATGAAAAACTTGATGGTTGTTTGTATTTGAGACTTTGGCTGGGGGCCAGACGAACGCAGTGCGAACGCGCGTGCAGCCGCACTTTATCACGGCCGTAGTAGCAGCAAATGACGGGCAATGTACGAAGTACGGCCGCACAAAAGTGCGGCTGCGACACGCAAGCGTCAAACGCATTTTTTTCGAGAACGTGATACCGCTAGTACTGACGTACAGAGTGCGCTGCGTCCGCTAGCGGCGTGCGTCCGTGATTGGGAGACGTCAGACGCTGCTAATGTCTGGCCAACATAACGTCCAGACGCAAAAAGTGTTTTATTGATGATCCGTACAAAATCACGGACGCAAATGCGCATCGTATGACCGCTATCACGTATTCCGTGAAATAATGCGTCAATTCGTTCGAACGCACTTTGTCACGGACGACGCGAAAAATGCGTTCGTCTGACCCTAGCCTTCAAGATCCGAAATATCGGCGTTTGCAGATTAAGTGGTTTTCCTTTCCAATAATTTACGGGTTATTCAGAGAAGTCCGGATTGGTATGATCAGGAGACCATGGTGACCACAGATTCATGGAATTGACACAGTTCTCAGAAAAAAACACTCAGGGTTATTCAAAGAGAGCTGATCTGTCCCGAAATGTCACCGAATAGGGAATTTCCCCGTATGGTGCCATTTCGGGCCCGTTCAGCTATTAAGAGAGCAGGCAATTTGCCACCGAACAGCAGTGAAAAGTTGCCGAAATGCCCTGCTGTCCAGTGGTTTCATTCGGCAGGTTTATTCAGGCGAATCCCATAGGCTTCAATGCAAAAATATTCCCGGTTTAATCCAACATCTAATAAACAGTTTATTATTTTAATCTGCAGTAAAAAGTCACTTTATTTATAGATTTTCTTAGGATCTCTTAGGCATTTTTCCGGCAAAATTTTTTTCCCTTTTTTTTTTTTAAAAGTGTGTTTTTTCTTTTTTTCTGTAACAGACCTTTATATTATCATTCATTGCATCTTATATGTGAATTCCAGGCATTAACGTTCGGTAGTTTTTTGCAAACAGTGTTTCAATTTTGACACTTTTAGGCTGGGGTCAGACTAATGCATTTTTAACGTGGGTTTAAGCGCACTTAATCACGGCCGCAGTAGCAGCAAATGACGCGCAATGACGGCCAATATACGAAGTACGGCCGCACGAAAGTCCGGACGCGCAACGCAAGTGGAAAATTAACGCATTTTTTCGAGAACGCAGAACCGCTAGTACTGACGTACAGAGTGTGCTGCGCCCGTATAGCGGCGTGTGTACGTGATTATATGTCAGACGCTGCTAATGTCCAGCCTACATAACGTCCAGACGGAAAAAGTGTTTTATTGACGATCCGTAAAAAATCACTCAGGAAAATGCGCGTCGTCTGACCGTCTTCGCGCATTCCGTGAAAAAATCCATCAATGCGTTCAGACGCACTTTTTGACGGTCGCTGCTAGGGTTTGACCCTAGCCTTAAGTGTAATTTTTTTTTCTTTACCCTGTTTGTTGGCTTGTCGGCTTTTTCTCCGGCGGCTGGTCTGCGCTGTGATCAGTGGCTTCTCAGCCTTTTCCGGTGTGTTTGGCGTGTTTTTTGCAGCGGTTCCGGCGGGTTTTCTGTGGGTTTTCGGCTTCTGTTCGGTGGGTTTGCGGCAGGTTTTCCCTGCACTCCGGTGACCCTGCGGTGAATTCTGAATTAAACGTAGGGTGGGGAACCTTGATTCCCCGAAGTGCAGGGAAGTGCGGGGAATGAGAGAGAGCACCGAAATGTCATATGGTAAATAATAATATTATAAATAATTAATTATAAATGATTTTACAAAAAACCACTGGTTTCTGACAATGTCTTTTTGGAAAATCACTTGGTAGTGGAGGGGTTGAGTCCCATTCACAGGCTCTTCCGATGGACTTGAGATCACACACCATCCCGTAATATCGATTGAACACAATAAAGCTATCGACGGGCTGGTGCTAGGGTTTGCTATATTTGGTAATATTTAATGGACTCAGTAGTATATGCAGTACATGTTTGTTATGGATAAGGCTAGGGTCAGACTAACGCATCTTTCGCGTTGTCCGTGAAAAAGTGCGTTCGAACGAATGGACGTATTTTTTCACGGAATACGCGATAGCGGTCATACGATGTGCATTTTCGTCCGTGATTTTGTACGGATCATCAATAAAACCCTTTTTGCATCTGGACGTTATGTTGGCCGGACGTGTGCAGCGTCTGACGTCTCCTAATCACGCACACACGCCGCTATGCGGCCGCAGCGCACTCTGTACGTCAGTAGTAGCGGTTTGACGTTCTCGAAAAAATGCGTTCGTTTGCCACTTGCGTTGCGCGGACGAATTTTCGTGCGGCCGTTCGTCGTATGTTCCCCGGCATTGGACGTCATTTGCTGCTAGCACGGCCGTGATTTCGTGCGGCTAAACGCACGTTAAAACAGCTTTCATCTGACCTTAGCCTTAATGCGCTGAAACTCCATTGGATTTCTGTTTTCACTTTTTCTTTTCTGGCAGTAAACGAGCAATTATTTACAAGCAGCATAAATAAACCTGATTTGAATATATTTGGCCTTAGCTGATGTCAGATTATTCCATCAGCGCAGTGTTTCTGCATTCAACAATATCTATATAAAGCAATAAAATACACAGCATTAATTAAAAGTATAGTAAGAGTGCAATGCTGCTGCATTATTAAGCGGGAGATTGTTTTTATCTGATATATAATTATATTATTATGTACTGTAAATATATATATATCCTTTAATGTCTAGCACTCCTTTGAATAATAAACACAATCAGATCTATTCAAAGAAAGGTGAAACTCAGGAGAATGACTGGAGAAGTGAAAATTCCAGGTCAAAGTAGCCAAACCAGAAAAATTCTTCCATTTATCTCACTTTCCAAATCGGCTATTTGGTCTAGATTGTTCTCTTCTCCTGACAGTTCTCCTGGTTTTCACCTTTCTTTGAATAGACCTGAATAGCTCTGTGAAAAAAAGCCCAGGTGCAAATGTCACAATTAACCCTTTCCATGCAGAGGACGCGCTCAGCGCGTCCTGCCGCATGGCCACTTCACTGCAGAGGACGCGCTGAGCGCGTCCTCCCTTTGCAGCGGCGATCGGCCGGTATTCCGGCCGATCGTGGCAGCCCCTCAGTGCGGGCTGACATCCTCGATGTCAGCCCAGCCTCCGGGACCCCGGCGGGCACGATAGACGTCTATCACCGCCTGCGCGATGACGTCTATTTCAGGCACCCCCCTGCCAATGCGGGCAGGGCCGGTGCAAGCATTTTTGTCTACTCAGGCGAAGGTGCGTTTTGGTGCCCCCCCCCCCCATCCCTACCATGCCATGTCAATCAGCATTGAGATGCATAATAATCTCTAAAACATACCAAGAAAATAAGTTGTCATTTGCGCTCACCCCCAGGCATGTACTGGCCATAGGGACTACAGGGAGATTCCCGGTGGGCCGATGGCTCTGTGGGCCAGTGTGAATGCTGGTTCACCGCGTGGCTCGCGCTGCCCTTAATGGGTGAGGTGAGAACTTCCACACTGCAAAACAGACGCAGTCTCATATTGCGGCCACCGTGCCGGTGAGACCCTCTGCGCATCCGCCTCACCTTAAGGCATGGTGCACACTTGACCTCAGTGCCACTGCGGTGCTTTACCCAATCGCTCTGCAGCAACTCCAGTCAGTGGCGTAGCGTGGGTTGTCAGCACCCGGGGCCAGCCAAGAATTGTGCGCCCCCCCCAACCTGTGGACACGTTATCGATATTGCCCCAGCTCTCACATGGATATTGCCCCAGCTCATGGATTTGCCCCCAGCTCATGGATTTGCCCCAGCTCACACATGGATTTGCCCCCCAGCTCACTCATGGATTTGCCCCCCAGCTCATGGATTTGCCCCAGCTCACTCATGGATTTGCCCCAGCTCACTCATGGATATGCCCCAGCTCACACATGGATTTGCCCCAGCTCACTCATGGATTTGCCCCAGCTCACTCATGGATTTGCCCCCAGCTCACACATGGATTTGCCCCAGCTCACACATGGATTTGCCCCAGCTCACTCATGGATTTGCCACCAGCTCATGGATTTGCCCCCAGCTCATGGATTTGCCCCAGCTCACTCATGGATTTGCCCCCAGCTCATGGATTTGCCCCAGCTCACTCATGGATTTGCCCCAGCTCATGGATTTGCCCCAGCTCACTCATGGATTTGCCCCCAGCTCATGGATTTGCCCCAGCTCACTCATGGATTTGCCCCCAGCTCATGGATTTGCCCCAGCTCATGGATTTGCCCCCCAGCTCATGGATTTGCCCCCCAGCTCATGGATTTGCCCCCAGGTCACACATGGATTTGCCCCCAGCTCATGGATTTGTCCCCAGGTCATGGATTTGTCCCCAGCTCATGGATTTGCCCCCAGGTCATGGATTTGCCCCCAGCTCTCACCTGGATTGTTGCCCCAGCTCCGGCAGGGGGTTGAGGGACCCAGATGCCGGGCAGCGCGGGAGCGCCTGCCCGGTCTTGAACAGTCCGTCCTGTGAAGTGGATGCGGCTGTGTGCGTGCGCAGCCGGTCACGCGGTCGGCCAGTCAGGTGGTACAGAGATTCAGTACCACCTGATTAGCCGGACCACGTGACCGGCTGCGCACGCACACAGCCGCATCCACTTCACAGGACGGACTGTTCAAGACCGGGCAGGCGCTCCCGCGCTGCCCGGCATCTGGGTCCCTCAACCCCCTGCCGGAGCTGGGGCAACAATCCAGGTGAGAGCTGGGGCAAATCCATGACCTGGGGGCAAATCCATGAGCTGCAAATGCGCCCCTAACAAAACTGCGCCCGGGGCCACGGCCCCCCCAGCCCCCCCCCACGCTACGCCACTGACTCCAGTATCTGTAGAGCGATTGGTTGAGCGATCCAGTTGGATTATATACTATATTTGTGCGTATTTGCATAATTAAATTGGGCCGGTCTGGATGACATCCAGGGCTGATTTTCTGTCCCAGTCCAGCCCTGCTCACCCCTGTAGCTCCATGTTAAACAAAACACAGAGGTTTTGGTTTATTTGAATGGTCATTAAAGTGTAAGCTCTTTTGCCGCATCACGACACCTCTGGGTCAGGCTAGTCCTTCCTAATGAAACCAAAAGCTGCTTTCTAAGCAACCACATGTCCTCATGCGGCTTCTCAGCCATGAGAGAAACTGGTGGGTTTTATTTATACCCTCACCAGGAGCAATTCAGGTTTATAAGATACGTCTACCTTATTGATGTATTTATACACACTGCAAATTACAGAGCTCACTTCAATAAACCTTCCAGTAATGTGCAGTGTGTAAAAGCGTATCACAGAGCTCCACAGTAATAAAACTCACAGTAATGTGCGGTGTGTATGAGCGCATCACAGAGCTCCACAGTAATAAAACTCATAGTAATGTGCAGTGTGTAAAAGCGTATCACAGAGCTCCACAGCAATAAAACTCATAGTAATGTGCAGAGTGTATGAGCGTATCACAGAGCTCCACAGCAATAAAACTCATAGTAATGTGCAGTGTGTAAAAGCGTATCACAGAGCTCCACAGTAATAAAACTCACAGTAATGTGCGGTGTGTATGAGCGTATCACAGAATCCACAGCAATAAAACTCACAGTAATGTGCAGTGTGAATGAGTGTATAACAGAGCTCCACAGCAATAAAAAAAGGTAATGTACCAATATCAGTTTATTCAAACCCCCTGCATATCATTTTACACCCCCAGTACATGATTTTACACCCACCAGCATAGCAATTTACACCCCCAGTAAATCAGTTTACAGCCCCAGACCCCAGTATATCAATTTACAGCCCCCCCGTATATCTATTTACGGCCCCCAGACCCAGTATATCAATTTACAGCCCCCCCCAGTATATCTATTTACGGCCCCCAGACCCAGTATATATATTTACAGCCCCCAGACCCAGTATATCAATTTACAGCCCCCCAGTATATCTATTTACAGCCCCCCAGTAAATCTATTTACAGCCCCCAGACCCAGTATATCAATTTACAGCCCCCAGACCCAGTATTTCAATTTACAGCCCCCAGTATATCTATTTACAGCCCCCAGACCCAGTATTTCAATTTACAGCCCCCCAGTATATCTATTTACAGCCCCCAGACCCAGTATATCCATTTACAGCCCCAGACCCAGTATAGCAATTTACAGCCCCCCAGTATATCTATTTACAGCCCCCAGACCCAGTATATCCATTTACAGCCCCCCAGTATATCTATTTACAGCCCCCAGACCCAGTATATCCATTTACAGCCCCCAGACCCAGTATATCAATTTACAGCCCCCAGACCCAGTAAAGCAATTTACAGCCCCCCCCAGTATATCTATATACAGCCCCCAGACCCAGTATATCCATTTACAGCCCCCAGACCCAGTATAGCCATTTACAGCCCCCCCCCCAGTATATCTATTTACAGCCCCCAGACCCAGTATATCCATTTACAGCCCCCCAGTATATCTATTTACAGCCCCCAGACCCAGTATATCCATTTACAGCCCCCCAGTATATCTATTTACAGCCCCCAGACCCAGTATATCCATTTACAGCCCCCAGACCCAGTATAGCAATTTACAGCCCCCCAGTATATCTATTTACGGCCCCCAGACCCAGTATATCTATTTACAGCCCCCAGACCCAGTATTTCAATTTACAGCCCCCCAGTATATCTATTTACAGCCCCCCCAGTAAATCTATTTACAGCCCCCAGACCCAGTATATCAATTTACAGCCCCCAGACCCAGTATTTCAATTTACAGCCCCCCAGTATATATCTATTTACAGCCCCCCAGTAAATCTATTTACAGCCCCCAGACCCAGTATTTCAATTTACAGCCCCCCAGTATATCTATTTACAGCCCCCAGACCCAGTATTTTAATTTACAGCCCCCCAGTATATCTATTTACAGCCCCCAGACCCAGTATATCCATTTAAAACCCCCCAGACCCAGTATAGCAATTTACAGCCCCCCCAGTATATCTATTTACAGCCCCCAGACCCAGTATATCCATTTACAGCCCCCCCAGTATATCTATTTACAGCCCCCAGACCCAGTATTTCAATTTACAGCCCCCCAGTATATCTATTTACAGCCCCCAGACCCAGTATATCCATTTACAGCCCCCAGACCCAGTATATCAATTTACAGCCCCCAGACCCAGTATAGCAATTTACAGCCCCCCCCAGTATATCTATTTACAGCCCCCAGACCCAGTATATCTATTTACAGCCCCCAGACCCAGTATAGCCATTTACAGCCCCCCCAGTATATCTATTTACAGCCCCCAGACCCAGTATATCCATTTACAGCCCCCCCAGTATATCTATTTACAGCCCCCAGACCCAGTATATCCATTTACAGCCCCCCAGTATATCTATTTACAGCCCCCAGACCCAGTATATCCATTTACAGCCCCCAGACCCAGTATATACATTTACAGCCCCCAGTATATCTATTTACGGCCCCCAGACCCAGTATATCTATTTACAGCCCCCAGACCCAGTATTTCAATTTACAGCCCCCAGTATATCTATTTACAGCCCCCCAGTAAATCTATTTACAGCCCCCAGACCCAGTATATCAATTTACAGCCCCCAGACCCAGTATTTCAATTTACAGCCCCCCAGTATATCTATTTACAGCCCCCAGACCCAGTATATCCATTTACAGCCCCCAGACCCAGTATAGCAATTTACAGCCCCCAGTATATCTATTTACAGCCCCCAGACCCAGTATATCCATTTACAGCCCCCCCAGTATATCTATTTACAGCCCCAGACCCAGTATTTCAATTTACAGCCCCCAGTATATCTATTTACAGCCCCAGACCCAGTATTTCAATTTACAGCCCCCCAGTAAATCTATTTACAGCCCCCAGACCCAGTATTTCAATTTACAGCCCCCCAGTATATCTATTTACAGCCCCCAGACCCAGTATATCCATTTACAGCCCCCAGACCCAGTATAGCAATTTACAGCCCCCCAGTATATCTATTTACAGCCCCCAGACCCAGTATATCCATTTACAGCCCCCCCAGTATATCTATTTACAGCCCCAGACCCAGTATTTCAATTTACAGCCCCCCAGTATATCTATTTACAGCCCCCAGACCCAGTATATCCATTTACAGCCCCCAGACCCAGTATATCCATTTACAGCCCCAGACCCAGTATAGCAATTTACAGCCCCCCAGTATATCTATTTACAGCCCCCAGACCCAGTATATCCATTTACAGCCCCCAGACCCAGTATATCAATTTACAGCCCCCAGACCCAGTATAGCAATTTACTGCCCCCCCAGTATATCTATTTACAGCCCCCAGACCCAGTATATCCATTTACAGCCCCAAGACCCAGTATAGCCATTTACACCCCCCAGTATATCTATTTACAGCCCCCCCCCAGTATATCTATTTACAGCCCCCAGACCCAGTATATCCATTTACAGCCCCCCCCAGTATATCTATTTACAGCCCCCAGACCCAGTATATCCATTTACAGCCCCCAGTATATCTATTTACAGCCCCCAGACCCAGTATTTCAATTTACAGCCCCCCAGTATATCTATTTACAGCCCCCAGACCCAGTATAGCAATTTACAGCCCCCCCAGTATATCTATTTACGCCCCCAGACCAGTATATCTATTTACAGCCCCCCAGTATATCTATTTACAGCCCCCCAGTAAATCTATTTACAGCCCCCAGACCCAGTATATCAATTTACAGCCCCCAGACCCAGTATTTCAATTTACAGCCCCCAGTATATCTATTTACAGCCCCCCAGTAAATCTATTTACAGCCCCCAGACCCAGTATATCCATTTACAGCCCCCCCCAGTATATCTATTTACAGCCCCCAGACCCAGTATTTCAATTTACAGCCCCCAGACCCAGTATATCTATTTACAGCCCCCAGACCCAGTATTTCAATTTACAGCCCCCCAGTATATCTATTTACAGCCCCCAGACCAGTATTTCAATTTACAGCCCCCCAGTATATCTATTTACAGCCCCCAGACCCAGTATATCCATTTACAGCCCCCAGACCCAGTATAGCAATTTACAGCCCCCCAGTATATCTATTTACAGCCCCCAGACCCAGTATATCCATTTACAGCCCCCCAGTATATCTATTTACAGCCCCCAGACCCAGTATTTCAATTTACAGCCCCCCAGTATATCTATTTACAGCCCCCAGACCAGTATATCCATTTACAGCCCCCAGACCCAGTATATCCATTTACAGCCCCCAGACCCAGTATATCAATTTACAGCCCCCAGTATATCTATTTACAGCCCCCCCAGTAAATCTATTTACAGCCCCCAGACCCAGTATATCAATTTACAGCCCCCAGACCCAGTATTTCAATTTACAGCCCCCCAGTATATCTATTTACAGCCCCCAGTATATCTATTTACAGCCCCCAGACCCAGTATTTCAATTTACAGCCCCCCAGTATATCTATTTACAGCCCCCAGACCCAGTATATCCATTTACAGCCCCAGACCCAGTATAGCAATTTACAGCCCCCCCAGTATATCTATTTACAGCCCCCAGACCCAGTATATCCATTTACAGCCCCCCCAGTATATCTATTTACAGCCCCCAGACCCAGTATTTCAATTTACAGCCCCCAGTATATCTATTTACAGCCCCCAGACCCAGTATATCCATTTACAGCCCCCCAGTATATGTATTTACAGCCCCCAGACCCAGTATTTCAATTTACAGCCCCCCAGTATATCTATTTACAGCCCCCAGACCCAGTATATCCATTTACAGCCCCCAGACCCAGTATAGCAATTTACAGCCCCCAGTATATCTATTTACAGCCCCAGACCCAGTATATCCATTTACAGCCCCCAGACCCAGTATATCAATTTACAGCCCCCAGACCCAGTATAGCAATTTACAGCCCCCCCCAGTATATCTGTTTACAGCCCCCAGACCCAGTATATCCATTTACAGCCCCCAGACCCAGTATATACATTTACAGGCCCCAGACCCAGTATATCCATTTACAGCCCCCAGACCCAGTATAGCCATTTACAGCCCCCCCAGTATATCTATTTACAGCCCCCAGACCCAGTATATCCATTTACAGCCCCCAGACCCAGTATAGCAATTTACAGCCCCCCAGTATATCTATTTACAGCCCCCCAGTATATCTATTTACAGCCCCAGACCCAGTATAGCAATTTACAGCCCCCCCAGTATAGCAATTTACAGCCCCCCCAGTATATCTATTTACAGCCCCCAGTATATCTATTTACAGCCCCCAGACCCAGTATAGCAATTTACAGGCCCCCCAGTATAGCAATTTACAGCCCCCCCAGTATATCTATTTACAGCCCCCCATATATCTATTTACAGCCCCCAGACCCAGTATAGCAATTTACAGCCCCCCAGTATAGCAATTTACAGCCCCCAGACCCAGTGCAGCAATTTAAAGCCCCCCCAGTATATTAATCTACACCCCCTCCCATTAGTTTATTCACACCTGGTAATAAATCTCCTCTCCGCCTCGCTCCTCCATCGCAGCAGAGTGAAGGCACGCGGGCTGGTGGCTCCTCCATCGCAGCAGAGTGAAGGCACGCGGGCTGGTGGCTCCTCCTGCAGTTGTTTTCCTGGGCTATGTGGATCACGTGTGGGGGCGGCGCCAAATTACACAGTGTGCCTGCTCGTGTTAAGAACGTGGGATGGGACTGAGACAGACATACACACTGCAGCGCCGCCGCAAATCAGATTTTTCCGCCCCTCAAACTGGCAGCAGGCCAGGACAGTAAGGCGGCCGCCTGTGCCGCCTTACATTAGCGCCGGCCCTGAATGCGGGGAGGTGCCTGAAGGGGAGGGGGGAGGTACTTCGGACCTCTCCCCCTCCTCGTCTATGCGGGCCATCGGGTAAAGACAGGTACCGCTTGGAAGGGCACAGCCTGCCCTTCCAAGCGGCAGCTGTCTTTAACCCCTAGGGGGCTGGATCGCGATATGGCGCTAACATGCGCCATATCACGGTCCCCTCCCGGAGCTGGCCGACATCTTGGATGTCAGCCAAGCTTCCGGAATATCCCCCTAATGACTGGCATCATCGCGCATAGCGTGATGGCGCCAGTTTCGCAATTAACCCCTTGCTGCCACCTATGGTGGAGATAGGGGGTTCCAAGCTAGGGGTTAATGTTTGATATCATTGGAACGGCCAGAGCGTGGCCTTTCCAATGATACCAAACATGACCATGTATCATGTAAAAAATTAAATTAAAAAAATTTAAAATAACAAATTAAAAAAAAATTTAAACAACTTTTTTTGTTTTGTTTTATTAGTGCCCCAATATTGTTCCCATTTCAATTATAATGTGAACACTGATGCTCCACTAACGATTTTTTCAATGGGGGGCGTTTGCTAAAAAACACGTAATTTTCCCCCAAAAAAAGTACTGATTCCCTGTTTCTAATTTTTTTAACAAGCGCAACCCATAGAAAATATAACTGCAAACGCTCGCATGTTAAAATGTGAAAAAAAACACTTTACACGTTGTAAATTATTGAAAATTCGAATTTTATTGCATTTTTTGTTATAATATACAGACAGGACATAACGTATACATATAATAATGAAATATTATGAATCTGCCAAGTATCCCGGAAAGAACGATATATGATATGTCTGGGTCATATACTAAAATAAGCCTTCAAAACGTGTTTAAACATGATGAGTGAAACCGGTATAAATATGAAACTAGCACAGAGGTGTGAAAAGGCTCAGCATCGAAAGGGTACGAAATATGCACCCAAACTGTAAACTGGATGGAAAAACGTGTTAAAAAAAATCAATTATATATTTTTTATATATAAAAATATCCATGTGCAAATCCAACGGTTTGCTTGTGCTGAGCCTTTATAATGGCATATATACAGTGGCAAGAAAAAGTATGTGAACCCTTTGGGATTACGTGGAGTTTTGCATGAATTGGTCATAAAATGTGCTCTGATCTTCATCTAAGTCACAACAATTTGAAAAACACAGTCTGCTTAAAATAATACAACACAAACATCATATGTTTCATGTGTTTATTGAACAGAACATGTAAACATTCACAGTGCAGGGTGGAAAAAGTATGTGAACCTTTGGACTTAATAACTGGTTGACCCTCCTTTGGCAGCAATAACCTCAACCAAACATTTCCTGTAGTTGCAGATCAGACCTGCACAACGATCTGGAGTAATTTTGGACCACTCCTCTTCACAAAGCTGTTTCAGTGTAGCAATATTCTTGGGATGTCTGGTGTGAATCGCTCTCTTAAGGTCATGCCACAGCATTTCAATCGGGTTGAGGTCAGGACTCTGACTGGGCCACTCCAGAAGGCGTATTTTGTTTTGTTGAAGCCATTCTTTTGTTGAATTACTTGTATGCTTTGGGTCATTGTCCTGTTGCATCACCCATCCTCTGCGGAGCTTCAGTTGGCAGACAGATAGTCTTACGTTTTCCTGAAAAATGTCTTGATAAACTCTGGAATTAATTTTTCCATCAATGACAACAATCCGTCCAGGCCCTGAGGCAGCAAAGCAGCCCCAAACAATGATGCTCCCTCCGCCATGTTTTACAGTGGGGATGAGGTTTTGATGTTGGTGTGCTGTGCCTTTTTTTCCCACACATAATGTTGTGTGGTTTTTCCAAACAACTCAATTTTGGTTTCATCTGTCCACAGAATATTTTGCCAGTAGTGCTGTGGAACATCCAGGTGCTCTTTTGCAAACTTCAAATGTGCTGCAATATTCTTTTTGGACAGCTTCCTCCGTGGTGTCCTCCCATGTACTCCATTCTTGTTTAATGTTTTCCTTATTGTAGATGTGTCAACAAAAATGTTAGCATGTGCCAGAGATTTCTGTAAGTCTTTAGCTGACACTCTAGGATTCTTCTTTACCTCATTAAGCATTCTGTGCTGTGCTCTTGCAGTCATCTTTACAGTAAGACCACGCGTAGGAGAGTACAACAGTGCTGAACTTTCTCCATTTTATACTTCTGTTTTACCGTGGACACATGATGACATCAAGGCTTTTGGAGATACTTTTGTAACCCTTTCCAGCTTCATTCAAGTCAACAATTCTTGATCGATAGGTTTTCTGAGAGCTCTTTTCTGCGAGGCATGGTTCACATCAGGCAGTGCTTCTTGAAACCAGTAAACCAAAAAACTGGTGTGTGTTTTTAAAGGGCAGTACAGCTTTCAGCAAAACATCCAATAATATCACACTGATTGGACTTGTCACGGCGTCACACTCACCGAGGCACAGTGCGGGCAGCTGCGGTTGCGTGGCGCGTTCCGGCGGTCCTGGCGTCGGACCAAGTCCCCCTCGGAGACCCTCTTGGGGCCGGTAGTCTCCCTCGGCGTTCCCCGATGGAGGCGAGTGGTGGGGGGGCTTGGTCCGCTGCGTGGGCCCGGCGGTCCCGCCATGCTCTGGCGTCTTCCGCAGCCTGTCGGGGGCGGGGCTTAGGGATAGGCGCGCGCGCGCGCCCAGGACTGGGTCTTATAGTTTCCACCACTGAACCCTTCCCAGACACAAGTGATACACCTGTTACAGAGAGCAATCCCAGAACCCTGGCAATCCCTATAAAGGTTCAGTCTGCACACATACCCTTTGCTGGATAGTTGAGTGTCTTCTAGCTGAGTGCTTTGGTTCCCTTCTTACAGAATTACTAGTTACTGACCATTGGCTTTCGTACCTGACTCCTCTACCTTCTGGCACCCCGACATTGGCTTTCGTACCTGACTCCTCTACCTTCTGGCACCCCGACATTGGCTTTCGTACCTGACTCCTCTACCTTCTGGCTCCCCGACCTTGGCTTCCATACTCGATCATCCTGCTCTCTGGAATCCTGACCATTGGCATATTCAACCAACTAAGCGATCCTCATACCTCCTACCCTACACCTCCAATCTCCGCATCCCGAGGTCCAGTCTCCAACAGTACCCCAACCGTGACAGAACTATCCAGCCATAATCATGGACCCCGCGGACGTATTGGATGCCATCGCTTCCTTGACTCGTCAGGTGACAGTACTATCCCATTCAGTGCAGGACTTGCAGTTAACCCAAGCTCAAATGCAAGGACAAGTCCAAAACCTACTTCCCATCTCGTCGTCATCCCAAAATGAGGACATGATCAGTCCAGAACCCAGAATTCCGATGCCTGAACGATTCTCTGGACGTCGCGAGTCCTATAGAGGATTCCTCATGTCCTGTGAAATCCTGTTCGCACTTAACCCCCGCACCTACCAATCGGATTTTGTGCGGATCCGCACGGTTATCTCCCTCTTCTCGGATGAGGCCCAAGTCTGGGCACATAACCTCCTGCGGACCGCAGACCCGGTGTTACAATCATGGAACTCCTTTTTGTCGGCCATGAATCAATTATATGAGGACCCTCAGAGATCCGACTTTGCTCAGGCTCAAATCCGACAACTAAGACAGGGCAGAAGACCCATCGAGGACTACACAATCGAATTCCGCCGATTGGCCTCTGAGACCGGATGGAATGAAACCGCGTTGGTTAGCCAATTCCGATGGGGCCTGTCCGAGTCCGTCAAAGACGAATTGGCTCGTGGCGAAACACCCACCGCCTTGGAGCCCCTAATTCGTCTTGTTCTCCAAATCGACAGACGCATTCGTGAACGCGTACGAGAGAGAACCCTGTTTTCTCCACCCCCCCGACCTCCAGCTCCGCGTATGTTGGCACCATCTCCGCTCCCGACTACGTCTACCATACCATCCACTGAAGAACCCATGCAACTCAATGTTGTTCGTCGACGGCTAACTCCTCAGGAGAATCAACATAGACGTGATAATGGCCTGTGCCTCTACTGTGGAAAAAACACCCACCTTGTCCGGGACTGTCCTGACACACCGACCAAGGGAGGTATGGCTACATGTTGTCCATCCACTATTCTGTCGACCTCCATGTCTAGTGTCCAATCCCCTCACTTATTGGTACAACTTGTCTTACAGTGGGAAGAAAAATCTATCACGGTGGAGGCCATGATTGACAGCGGAGCCAGCAATTGCTTCATTGATACTGCCTTGGTTTCTAAATTTTCCATTCCAGTATTAAATAAAGATGTACCCGTACATATACAAGTTGTCGACGGTTCTTCCCTTGGCGCAGGTCCTGTCACTAAAGAGACCATCCCTCTCTCCTCAACGTTAGGACCTTCCCATAGGGAACTATTATCCTATGACGTTATTACGTCACCTGTGTTCCCGATCATATTGGGCCTTCCCTGGCTCCGCCGCCACGACCCAATCATACGGTGGTCCTCGGGTCAGCTTTTGTTTCCCTCTCTCCATTGTCGTAAGGTATGCCTGCGTGAGATCACAACCACGTTATGCTCCATCCTGGATCTTCATAAGACTCCCTCTAATGTTACACTCCCACAGGTCTATCAGTCGTTCAAAGATGTATTTGACGAACGAGGAGTGGATGCTCTACCCCCACATCGGCCTTATGACTGTCCAATTGACCTTTTACCGGGGGCTCCAATCCCCTACGGACGACTATACCCGTTGTCAGAACCCGAACTGGTCATCCTTAAGGAATACATAGATGAAAATCTAGCAAAGGGGTTTATACGTCCCTCCACCTCACCTGCTGGGGCCGGTATTTTTTTTGTGGCAAAAAAGGATGGGGGTTGCGCCCCTGCGTCGATTATCGTGCCCTAAATAACATAACCATTAAAAATCGTTATCCCTTACCGTTAATTTCAGAATTGATGGATCGTTTGAAAACAGCTACCATCTTCTCCAAACTGGACCTGAAGGGAGCTTACAATCTGATACGAGTAAAGGAAGGGGACGAATGGAAAACAGCCTTCCGCTCCAGATACGGGCACTTTGAATACACCGTAATGCCCTATGGGCTGTGCAATGCCCCTGCCACATTTCAATGTTTTATCAATGTCGTTTTTCGCGATATGCTGGATCAATGTGTTGTTATATATTTGGATGACATCCTTGTGTATTCCTCTACCCTAGAAGAACACCGAAAACACATGCAACAGGTACTACAGCGCCTCCGACAACATCACCTATTTGCTAAACTCGACAAATGCCTATTTGAGGTCCATACCGTGGAGTTCCTGGGGTTCGTCATTCGACCCGGTACCATTGCCATGGATGACAAAAAGATACAAGCCATCAAACAGTGGCCTATACCACTCAACAGAAAACAGGTACAACGTTTCCTGGGTTTTGCCAATTTCTATCGCAAATTTATTCGCAACTTCAGTCGACTTGCCCAACCTTTAACAGCTCTTACCAAGTCTACTGTTCCCTTCCAATGGTCCACGAACGCTACCCAAGCCTTTAACGATCTCCGAGAACGGTTCTGTTCAGCACCTATCCTCTTTCACCCTAATCCGTCTTTGGCCTATTACCTGGAGGTGGACGCCTCCAATAATGCTACTGGTGCCGTCCTCTCCCAGCGTTGCCCAACCACCAATAATTTGCACCCGATAGCCTTTTTTTCCAAGAAAATGAGCCCCGCGGAGTGTAACTATGATATCGGGGATAAAGAATTACTGGCCATTAAACAAGCCTTAGAGGAATGGAGACACATCTTGGAAGGGTGTCTGCACCCCATAACAATATATACGGATCACAAGAATCTCGAGTACTTGAAGTCAGCAAAACGGCTACGTCCCAGACAGGCCAGGTGGGCCCTCTTCTTCTCTCGCTTTCAGTTTCATCTCACATTTCGTCCTGGATCACGCAACGGTAAAGCTGACGCCTTATCCCGACTACATGAGTATCATTCTGGAAGAGTTAAGACAGAAGAAACCATTCTTCAACCACATCAGTTTCTCTCAGTTACCTCACGTTTACTAAACGAGATAGCACAAACCAATGTTCCATCTCCTACGTCGACCGTACCACCTAAAGATCGTATTCTAGTACCCAAAGAGAAACAACTCCACATCTTACAACAATGTCATGATTCCCCCCTGGCCGGTCACGCAGGAAGAACAAAAACACGAAAATTAATATCCCGTCACTTCTGGTGGTCCTCCCTATCTCGTGATGTTCGGGACTATGTCAAATCGTGTGACGTTTGTGCCAGGGCCAAAACCCTTCCACAAAAACCCTTAGGGTTATTGCAACCACTCCCTGTGCCCGAGACACCTTGGTCACATGTCACCATGGATTTTATTGTGGATCTCCCCCCCTCTGCAGGACATACCTGTATCATGGTCATAGTGGATCGTTTAACCAAGCTAGCCCATTTTATTCCTTCCATGAAAATACCTACGGCCAAGGAAACCGCATCATTGTTCATAGCCCAAGTGTTCCGTCTCCACGGTATACCAACCTCCATAGTCACCGACAGAGGTACCCAATTCACGTCACATTTCTGGAAGGCTTTTTGCTCCTCGCTTCAAATATCAGTTGATCTATCCACCTCATACCATCCCCAGTCTAACGGGCAAACAGAACGAACCAATCAAACACTTGAGTCCTATTTGCGCTGTTATTCCTCTTATCAGCAAAATAACTGGTTGGAACTACTGCCGATGGCAGAGTTTTCTTACAACTCACATACACACGAATCCACCACTTTTTCTCCATTTTTTCTCACCTATGGTTACCACCCAGCCATGTTTCCGGGACTACCCTCTTACACCTCTGTTCCCGATGCCACCACGCGCCTCCGTCTCCTAGCAGATGGTCTGGCCAAGGCCAAAGATGCCCTTCATTATTCCCAAGCCAGATACAAACGACATGCCGATCAATCCCGTGCTACCTCCCCTACATATCTCCCGGGCCAAAAAGTCTGGCTGTCCACTCGCTTTCTCCAGCTCTCCTGTCCCTCACGTAAGTTAGGTCCACGATACATCGGCCCGTTCATTGTTGTAGAACATGTCAATGCAGTTGCTGTTCGCCTTCGTCTCCCACCACGCTACTCGTTTCATCCTGTGGTCCATAGTTCCCTCCTCAAACCGTGCCATGCCAACCCCTTCCCGGGCAGGTCCCGCGCACCCCCTCCTCCTGTCCTTGTTGATGGTGCCAAAGAGTACGTGGTTGGGGCCATCCTCGATTCTCGTCGGCGTCGTGGGGTGCTCGAATACCTCGTCCATTGGAGGGGCTATGGTCCTGATGAGGACTCCTGGGTCTCCTCCTCGGACGTTCACGCCCCTCGCCTTGTTCGATCGTTTCATATTTCCTTCCCTGCCAAGCCGGGTCCTCGGCGCCCCCGGAGTTTGCGCCTTGGGGGGGGGTTCTGTCACGGCGTCACACTCACCGAGGCACAGTGCGGGCAGCTGCGGTTGCGTGGCGCGTTCCGGCGGTCCTGGCGTCGGACCAAGTCCCCCTCGGAGACCCTCTTGGGGCCGGTAGTCTCCCTCGGCGTTCCCCGATGGAGGCGAGTGGCCGGGGGGCTTGGTCCGCTGCGTGGGCCCGGCGGTCCCGCCATGCTCTGGCGTCTTCCGCAGCCTGTCGGGGGCGGGGCTTAGGGATAGGCGCGCGCGCGCGCCCAGGACTGGGTCTTATAGTTTCCACCACTGAACCCTTCCCAGACACAAGTGATACACCTGTTACAGAGAGCAATCCCAGAACCCTGGCAATCCCTATAAAGGTTCAGTCTGCACACATACCCTTTGCTGGATAGTTGAGTGTCTTCTAGCTGAGTGCTTTGGTTCCCTTCTTACAGAATTACTAGTTACTGACCATTGGCTTTCGTACCTGACTCCTCTACCTTCTGGCACCCCGACATTGGCTTTCGTACCTGACTCCTCTACCTTCTGGCACCCCGACATTGGCTTTCGTACCTGACTCCTCTACCTTCTGGCTCCCCGACCTTGGCTTCCATACTCGATCATCCTGCTCTCTGGAATCCTGACCATTGGCATATTCAACCAACTAAGCGATCCTCATACCTCCTACCCTACACCTCCAATCTCCGCATCCCGAGGTCCAGTCTCCAACAGTACCCCAACCGTGACAGGACTCAAGGTTGGCTCACTCCTGGCTCCAATTAGCTCTTGGAGAAGTCATTAGGCTAGGGGTTCACATACTTTTTCCACCCAGCACTGTGAATGTTTACATGTTCTGTTCAATAAAAACATGAAAACATATAATGTTTGTGTTGTATTATTTTAAGCAGACTGTGTTTTTCAAATTGTTGTGACTTAGATGAAGATCAGAGCACATTTTATGACCAATTCATGCAAAACTCCACGTAATCCCAAAGGGTTCACATACTTTTTCTTGCCACTGTATATATATATACACACCAAATTAAATTTTATATACAAAGATCACTCAATAGCCTTTTGTACCCAAGCAATATTCATATATTGAGTATTTCAAAAATATCCAAACTGTGGCTCTAAATATATTTATCTATTTTGTATATATATATAAATGTCCTCACTTTTGCATGCTATATAAATATATATATATCACAATCCACTCTGGGTATAGCACTCACCACTACGATCGTACTTGCCCAGTGCAAAAAATCTCAGAGAATACCCATACGTTCGCAATATGAAATGCACTTAAGCAGGGTTATTCAAAGAGAATCGAAAAGTCACCACAGGTTCAGTGACTTTTCGTTCCCTGCAATTCGGTGCGATTCGGCAATCCGAATCCAGTATACAAAGAAAGGCCACAGATGTTCCATACATTGTTCCTTTTTGTATATAATATATTTCCAGTATAAGCTCATCATACTTATCATAGTTACATTGGATTATTATGTGAATGCCCACGTTCACTCGGACTCCTGTTTGCAGGATCGTCTGGCGGCTTGTCCTTACAGTCTCCGCTGAATAGTGATTGATAAATGTAAAGCTGAGGTGCCGTTGATACCTTGCGATATTCCAAGTTGTGTGGTTAACCTTGGAGTTTTTCTCTTTTCACGATCTAGATCAAGAAATCAATACAATAGCAGAGATAATTGCCATCTGAGCGTCAGAGAGAGACTTATACAGTCGTCTTTCTTTTAACTCCCCCCTTATTTTTTTACCATTGCGATGCGCGGCTATAGAATTACCCATGTTATAAAAACATGACACGTCGACTCTATGCGGAAATAACATATATATTTCATAATACTGCACAGTGGTGACCTAATTCCTAGTAGATATATTAATTCGATTTTATTTGCCCTCCTAGGGTTTGTAGTAAAAGCTCTGTGCATTAATCTGCCTTAGAAGTAACAATGACATGTATGAGCAGCCACAGGTGCTGGTGTGTGTTTCTTTCCACACTTCCGGTGTATGTTACACTAGATCATGCTTGAGCAAGTCCAATCCACGTTGTCTGCGTCTGCGAGGACCGGGGAGCACCTTCCCTTGAGTGAGAGCTGTGTGCTGCCAAATACATTCCCCACCTACTGCAGCCAATGAATTAATGGACCACCAAGAAAGAAAAACAAAGGTCTCAGAAGAGAGGGTGGATGTGTGCTCATAAAATGTAATGCTGATATACCCAATATAACATGTATAGGACTACCAATATAGGGGTCCGTAGCATAGAGTGACCAGCAATGGTCAGTCAACTGTCCTCTCTGTTAGGGCGGCACCCGAATATGCCATGTTGGGTCCCCAGGGTTGAGACATGGCAAACCCTTCAGGCGAGTATACTCTAGAACGAAGTGGTATGGGCAGGGCCGGTCCAAGACATTGTGCTGCCTGGAGTGAAGGATGAAATGCTGCCCCCCAAAAAAAACACGCAGTGTGTTTGAGCGTATCACAGTGCGGCACAGCAATAAAATTCAAACACTCATACACACCGTACATTAGAATTTTATTGCTGTGGAGCTCTGTGATACAGTAATGTGAGGTGTGTATAAGTGTATAACTGAGCTCCACAGCAATAAGACTGACAGTAATGTGCATTGTGTATGAGTGTGTGAGTTTGTGTATTAAATGCAGCATCTCTAGACTCGGTGAAAATACAATAAAAGCACAATAAGAGGAGCAAATGTCACATCATAAGGCACAAAGTTTACTGAATGCTGTTGACCGGAACTTCACAAGGAGCACAGGAGTTACCAGGAGTGCCTCACAGCTCCACATCAATAAAACTATCATTAATCCTGTTAAGTTGGAACCAGGTAGGGGCTCCCTGATCTTAGCAGGGATGGGGTACGGGGGAAATTTTTCAGTTTGCAGACAGACAGAGAGAAAAAGGCTAGGTAGGGGAAAAGACAGAATTGGATAGAATCAGGGGTCAGCAACCTTTTACACACCAAGTGCCATTTTCTTTTTAAACCACCAGACAACCAGGTGCCAGTAAACAACAGTGGTCCATGGTGTTAGTTAGATTTTAATTGTTATACTCATAGTTGTACTGCTAATAGTAAGCTAAACTCACAGAATTTTACATACCCAGCAGAGCCCAGAATTTCACATATCCAGCAGAGCCGACCGAGGACCGATATAAGCAGGACCAAGACAAGGGCGAGTCAGTGCCTGGCCTGGCGTGCCTGAGGATCCCTCTGCCCGCTCACCCACACGACACGCAGTGGCGTCTTGATCCCGTGCTGGCCATGTGGACGCATGCGTGTGGGTCAGGGTGGGCGCGGTCAGCAGTGGCACTCGTGGCAGTTAGATGAGTCGCGGTGCATCAAAAAATAGTGCACTGCAGCGGCCGCGGAGTCAGCGAATTTGCCCCTCTCAAATTTCCGCCACCTGGAGCAAGTGCTCCACACTGCTCCATCGTCAGGCCAACCCTGGGTATGGGTCAATACTTTATTATACAGCACAAGGACAAAGGTGAAGCATGATCCAGACATGGTTCAGTTGAGGCAATGGACACCACAGGAAAGAGGAACACAACTTAAACCCCTTCCCGACCGCTGATGTAACATGTATGTCATGGCCACGGGTCTCCCTTAGACCCGCAGATGTACATGGTATGTCAGCGGTCTCCTAACCTCCCTCCCGCCGATACTTACCTCCCTCGCCAGCTCCCACAGCGTGTCTGGCAAGCTGGAAGTCTGCCCCTCCGTTTCCTGGGGGCCGGTAGATGCGATGACATCATCACGCTGTATGATGATGTCATCAGCAGGTGCCCACCGGTGCCTGCAGTAAAATTCAGGAAGGGGATGGGGGCTCCTTTGGAGCCCTCTATCTCCCCAACCATTTATATTAGAAAAAAAATTACAGTGCTGGAAAGGGGAGAGTCTCCCCTTTTCAGCGGTGTATAACATTAACAAATACGCTGCCGGATTGCGATTCAAACCAGGAGGTGGCTGACGTCTTGGATGTCAGCCAAGCCTCCGGGTCACCCCCCACCCACTGACATCCTCACCATATGTGTGAGGATGTCAGTGGGCCAGTTAACCCCTAGCTGCCAAGTGGAGATAAGGGGATCCAAATGATCCCCTATCTCCTGATCCATGGCAGCTAGAGGGTCATGTTTGACATCATTGGAAAGGCCTGATCCTGGCCTTTCCAATGATTCCAAAAATGACCAGGTGTGGTGTAAAAACATTTTTAAAAATGTTTTTGTCTGGGGGGGTTTAATTAAATAGGACCTATGCTGTCATCTAAAAATGATGAGCATAAAACAGTCATAATGAGCTCAGCGCACATAGGTGAACTGGCTCAGCAGTGAAGGGGTTAAAAAGCAAAAAACAGGTACAAATTGGGTATTTCTATTCTCGGGACAAAAGTTTTAAACTATTTAGCCGGGGTCTTTTTTGGTGGTTGATTTTAAAGGAAATTATAGGATATGATGGAAATTATGGTATTTTTAGAAAGGCCATTTAATGGTGGGAAAAACGGTGTATAATATGTGTGGGTTGCATAAATGAGTAAGAGGAAAATTTGACCTAAACACAAACAGGGCAGAAATGTAAAAACAGCAGCAGGCACTAAAGGACGGATTTGCGTAAGACCGTCCGGTCACTAAGGGGTTAAGTGATGCAGTAAGGACCCAGGGCTGAATACTTTGCAGGGTAGAAGGCTGGATAGAAGATAGAGGTTTGCAGGACAACAAGGATCAGGAGTAGGAGCAGCAGAGCTTACTCCACGATAGAGACTCAGAACTGAGCACTGCTAGGAGGGAGCACCACCCTTAAATAGGGTGTAGGACAGTGCTCATTATTCAGGTGGATGGAGACACGGCAGGTTCGCAGAGACATGTCATATATACAAGTCCAAGGGGAACGGGTGGGTACTATGCCAGACAGGTTCAGCCACTATTTTTGTGAGGGAACTGTGTTCCCATTGGTTCCATACAGTAAAAAGCTTGTATTCAGATGTCCAATCATATCATTCCCTGTAAAGTCACAATAAATACAGGATTTATCGTATATTTTTTTCTAAAATCGACATATCATTTATAAATCAGATTTGGATGTGCGTTTGTGGTAAGTGCGAGATGATAATTGCTAATTGGGGAATAGAAATCTTGGTGAGTTTCCACACTTAGGTTTTTTTTAGGACTTGACCCCTGTATATATTGTTCTAAATAAATTCTTTAAAAATCAGACAATGTGATTTTCTGGATTTTTTTTTCTCATTTTGTCTCTCATAGTTGAAGTGTACCTATGATGACAATTACAGGCCTCTCTCATCTTTTTAAGTGGGAGAACCTGCACAATTGGTGGCTGACTAAATACTTTTTTGCCCCACTGTATATATATATATATACATACACATTATTCCCCTGAACAAGCAAGCCATATTCAAAGCTACCTCTCCCTCTGCTCCCTGCAAGATACCAGAAAGGTATACTTCAATCAACTCATTTTTTTTGCCATATTGCTGCTGTTGCTAGTTTACTTATTATTATTTTTTTCTTCCCTCCTTTTTTGATAGTTTCACTCTGTGCTGATTCTCATTCTGCTCTCCTCCTCCCTATTGTTCTCTGTATGAACAAATGGTTAACCCTGTAAACTCTGTATTTGTCATCATTCACAGTCACTCACACCACCATTTTCCCCTGTGCTGTCCCACCCGCCCACCCAACCCTGATTATATAGCCTCCATTTCTCAGCTGCTTCAATCCTCTCTCAGTTTAACCTTGTCATGCCCAAGATCTTGGTCTATCATTATGCAGTGTTTGATATATTCTTGCTGGGAATTATCTCCACACTCCCCCTGTTCCCTTTTGTTTCACTTGCCTCAGTCCCTTAGATTGTAAACTCACGGGATGTCTGGCTGAGCACTTGTATAAAGTGCTGCATTTGCAGGACATTTATCCTACGGGCAGGGCCATCTGTTCATTATGTTTTATTATTTATTATGTCACCTGTATGTGCTTCCCCATTGTAAAGCGCTATGGAATCTGTGGGCGCTGTTTAATACCTGTAACTGTAAATCTAACTAACATACTGCAGAGAGCCTCAGGAAGTTGATTATACCATATAAGTGGGTGAATCTCATAAGAGCAGGCATTAAGTCAGTAAAGATAGGACCTGTTGAGATGGAGTACATTGACTTTGTGGTGGGATTAGGCGACGTATGTTCATGTTTGTAACCGAATTCCCATAATTTATTCCTACTTGAGGCTTTTTAAAAACCTTTTAAACTATATTAAAGTGAAATACCCATAATTTGGTGTGATTATATATATAGAATTTTAACGCCTTGAACACCACTGGTTTCCAAGTCTATACTGGTAGGTAAACAGAGCATCAGGCCTGTCTACGGTTCGCAGGCAGTTCTGTATCTTTATGCCTTGTGTCTAATGACCCTTCATCTCTTGCAATGTGAAATCTATAAGGCACAGCTCACGGGACCCTCCTTCAATCCAGCACACAGCTGTGCCTGTTTCCTAGCCTGGAGCCAGGTATACAGTATCTCCAGAGGGAAGACTCACATGTCTGGAAGGAATCGCCCTTGTTGATGGAGAGCTGGCTGCACCCCAAGGCTAGCCCAGGCTGGCACGCTGCAGCTCCCATAAAAATCTTGTTGATAATTCTCTCTGAAAAGTATCCCATCACACCACAGGCTCTTTATACGATTCTAGGCTAAATTGCCATATTTATCCTTACTCTCGTTTACCCTACTCAGTCCTCCAGTACATCATCATCTTCATTTTTTTTCTTACACAGAATTTTTCCATTTTTGTGTATTTCACGGAAGTTTAATTTCTGCCGCAATCACTGCACAAGAATCCCTCTGCTGAATATCAATGAATGCGGCAATATTAAACGTATTCTTCTCTTTTCTCTTGCCTGACAGTTTCAGGAAATTAACCATGTATTTACAGGATAAATATTTAAGTATGTATTCTGCTCCTAATGTGTAATACCTTACCAGCATTGAACGAGTTAAATTCAATACCGAAAAAAAGAGATCTTTGAAAATGAGTGTTTATATTTCTATGTGTTTTCGTCCCTACGCGGTTATCTTTTTTCCCCTGTGCATCTGTCCTTAGCTTTTACTACCCCATGCTGTCTAAATCTCTCCACTTATCCAAAAGCTCCTTCTCCGTTGCTTCCATTTGCTGTTTTTCTCTCTCTGAGATTGCTATTTAACTTTGCTGTATCGGTCCAATGTTTCGTGCCAGAGGAGATATTGTCTGGCACACTCTGTTCTGTCTAATGCACTGTAGGGAGCACATCAGCAAGAAATAGAGTCATGACGGATTGATGGTCATCACACATCTGATTGTTGCTTGTCTACTATTTCTTATACAGTTCAAGACATATTTTGTAGAAATTATAAGGCAGACTGTCCAACATCTGCTTTCTTCATTTGAGATACCTGCTGTGTCTAACCATATATATGTATCAGGTGTATTGTGATTGTATATATGGAATACATAGATCTGTTTGTGTCTATCTATCCCTTCATCTTTCTATCATTATCTATCCACATCTATCACTATCTATTCATCATTACCTATCTATCATATCTCTATCGTCTATTCTTCTATCAACTGTCTAATATCTATTTATATATCTCATTCTCTACCACCTATTCCTCTATCATCTCTCTACCTATTTATCTATCTTATCTATCTATCTATCTATCTATCTATCTATCTATCTATCTATCTATCAATCTATCTATCCGTCTATCATTAGCTATCAATTTATATACCTCTATCATCTCTTCCTCTATCTATCTATCTATCTATCTATCATCTATTCCTCTATCTATCTATCTATCTATCTATCTATCTATCTATCTATCTATCATCTATTCCTCTATCTATCTATCATCTATTCCTCTATCTCTATTCTACTATCTATCTATCTTATTCTATCTATCTATCTATCTATCTATCTATCATCTATTCCTCTATTATCTATCTATCTATCTATCTATCTATCTATCTATCTATCTATCTATCTATCTATCTATCTATCTATCTATCATCTATCTATCTATCATCTATTCCTATCTATCTATCTATCTATCTATTCCTCTATCTATCTATCTATCTATCTATCTATCTATCTATCTATCTATCTATCTATCATCTATTCCTCTATCTATCTATCATCTATTCCTCTATCTATCTATCTATCTATCTATCTATCTATCTATCTATCTATCATCTATTCCTCTATCTATCTATCTATCTATCTATCTATCTATCTATCTATCTATCTATCTATCTATCATCTATTCCTCTATCTATCTATCTATCTATCTATCTATCTATCTATCTATCTATCTATCTATCATCTATTCCTCTATCTATCTATCATTCTATCTATCCGTCTATCATTAGCTATCTATTTATATACCTCTATCATCTCTTCCTCTATCATCTATTCCTCTATCATCTATTCCTCTATCATCTATTCCTCTATCATCTTTTCTTCTATCATCCTATTCCTCCATGTATCCTCTATTCCTCTATCATCTATTCCCCATCTATCCTCTATTCCTCTATCATCTATTCCCCATCTATCCTCTATTCCTCTATCATCTTTTTCTCTATCTATCCTCTATTCCTCTATCATTCTATCTAGTTATATACCTCTACTATCTATTCCTCTGCCTTTCATCTCTCACTGTCTATTATCTACTGATTTATCCCTTTATCTCTCCCCCTATCATTCCATCTATTATAATCTATTCATATATATCATTATCTATCTATCTCTTTCACTGTTTAAAATCTACTTATTTATCCTTGAATATCAATCGATCTATCTATTTATCCATCTTTATTTACCTACCTTTATGTCCATATCTCTGCTCACCCTGCCTATTGTGGTAATACATAATTATTATTATGTATTATATTACTTAAGAACTCTGCATTGTTCTTTAGACCAGGTTAATCTTATTCGTCTTTTAAAGGCTGCCACCAAACAGAAGCAGAGAGGCTGCCAGAAGGCTCAATAAAACGTATTTTATATAATATAGGATGGTCTCTTTATTATGATGCACAAACATGCTCTTTTTTTGCATATGGATTTCAGGCCCAAGGGTTTCACCTGCGCTTAATCCTGAGAGAAAATGTGTAAATAAGTGTAAGGGTTCCTGTGGGACATGCAGAGACTCCATATCTCACATATAACACCCTTTCCCGCCACAGGGCATACCATGACGTTCCTGCGGCTGGTGGGCTTAGAAGAGGCGGGGCGTACTAGTACGCCCTGTTGACTTCTAAGGGCCACCTCGGTCCCTCACTGCAGCCGGCGTGTGCCGTTGGCTGCTGCGAGATGGGCTGAACTGAACTCAGGTCGTCCCCCTGCAGCCAATGATGCGCATCATGCGTCAGTGGGCTGAAGGAGAGGCCCGCCACAGCACCAGGTGGCGGGACGTACTAGTATTAACCACCAGCATTAACCCCCTCCTGGCAGGCACCACCTGTCTGGCATTAAGGGGTTAATGATACAATTTCCCTATTGTTTTGTCCACACACAGATACATTAACGCAGCTGGATCAGACAGCATTCCATCGTAACCACTCGTAAAATGATCTTCATACGGGCACTGTCTTAAAGTGCTTTTATTACAGATAAGAAATATTTTATAGGAGTAAGCCTAATCATGGAAACATCATTTTTGCTGGTCTTACCAGTGTAATATTTGTATATGCATATTCTAACCAATAAAATGCTGGTGTTCAAATTGTCTGGTGACATTTGCGCTGTCTATTGTCAGTTGGTAGTTTGCCTCTTTGAGTAATGGTCATTAAGCAGCTCGCTGGATAATAAAACCAGCACCACGCTTATCCTTAATTCTGTATTCGAACATTATAAGGTACAAACATCTCAGCAGCAGAAAACCTAAACTTTACAGCCAGTACAGTTCCACATCAGTTATAGCAAGGAATTGAATGAGGATGGGAATTTGTCTTTGACAAAAATGACTTTACGAACTCTGCAGCTTATTCAGCAAACGGTGGCATTTCTCAAAAGAGACATCCAAGCAGCAGCAGGAGAAGCTTCACCAAAGTTTATGTTTAACCCATTACGGGCTCTATTACATACTTTGTGCAAAAACGCTCGCACGGCGCAATTTTTTTGCGCGCAGTGTTAAACGTTAACGCGCGTAAATTAACGCTGGTATTACAAACCGAGCGCATTTTTTCATCCGTCAAAAAATACCGCTCGTAAAAAAGATGCGCAAAAACGCGCGCGCATTAATGCTGCGCGCACAAATCGGTGGGCGGACTGTTTTTTCACGCGATTCAGCCAATCTGAATTAAGAACCACAATTGTCTCCTGTTAAGATTTTGCGCCTGTCAAAATCAATCTGAGTATGTATGCTGCAGCAATAATAAAAACACGCACAACTTATCAATTTTATTGTTTGGGTATGTGTAGAATGTGTAACTATACTGTGCTGTATTTTTTTTTTCGGGCTGGTGTATTTGGTTTCGGCCAGGACGTTCAGATTTGCCGTTGACACCAGCTTTTAAAAGACGTTAAAATTATGTCCATTAAATTTTGCGCTAAGATTGTAATACCATCCGCGTACCAGCACACAAACGCATTTGCGCTCACAATCTTAAGTATAGGACGCGCAAAGTACATTATGCTCGCAAAGGGTTCGCGCAGGTTCACCCGCGGTAGACGTTAACGCGCATTTTTTGTGCGGACATTGTAATACGACGTTCTGCGCGAAGGGTTAATGTGTTTTTGCGCAAGCGTTAACGTTTGCGCGAAGAATGTAATAGAGCCCTTCATTTATTATTACCGGACAGATTCGTTTGTATGAATGAAAGTCGCTGCAACTCTGCTGCTATGCAATTCACATCACATAGGTTCCCCTGGGACAGAGAGAAGGATACACAGAATTCTGTTACAGAAACCAATATCCCAAATGATCACACAACCACAATGTTACCATATCTGTGAAATGAAATAAATGGTGTGGGCGTTGGAATAAAAATGTATATCATTTTAAAGATAGATAGCTGGATTATAGATATATTATGGGAGAAGAATAATGATGTGATGACGATAATGGAAGATGATCTAAAGATAGTCACACAAAGAGAAAGCTAGATAGATAATAGATATACATACAGTATATATAAAGACAGATTTTAGATATTTTATGATATATACAAGATAAATGAGGATAGAAAATTAACCCCTAGTTGTGGGCTGGGGCTCAACCATAGATGGAGAAGCTGAAATGTAAATTGTCTGTAATTGTAGAGGAAGACAGATTGCTGTTAGATATATAGGTAGATTATCAGCCAGATAAAGCATTAATGAATTATGGATGGATAGCAGAAAGAGATAGATATATAGGTATGTAATCAGACAGATACAGAATGATAGAAGATAAATGCTGATGAAAATAGATAGAAAATAGATTTTATAAAAAGGATAAAGTTATTGATAATAGGAAATGCATAGATATTTAACAGATTCTAAGTATATTATTAATTTAGATATTGTAATGATTATGATGCAGCGTCACACAACACGCACAACCACACAACACGCACAACCACACAAGACGCACAACCACACAACACGCAACACCACCGGAACCCCAAAGCTTATTGATAGTTTACAGTTAAATTAGAATAGAAGATAAATGATGACAACGATGATGTTAATAGATGGAAAGAGAGATGACATACAAATAGAATGATGGATAGATAGACAGAAAATAAATATATTTAGCGAGATATGAGTTTAGGAACAGGGTCCTACTGTATTATCTTTGTTAAGTTATGTGTTTGAATGTATTTATGTAACAAATGTACCATCCCCTAGTCCACTTGCTTTGTACAGCACAGCAGATTTTGCTGGTGCTATATACATAAAGATTGGTGCTAACAGATAGACATATAACAGATATATAGATAGATAACAGGTAGATATAGAGATAGATAGATAACAGGTAGATATATAACAGGTAGATAGAGAGAGAGATAGATAGATAGATAGATAGATAGATAGATATAGATACAGGACAGATAGAGGAGATAGGTAGATGATACATAGATATGAGAGAGAAAAATCTGAGATGTTAGAAGGTACATGACAGACAGCTGATAGATCGATAGATACCACATTGTATAACTCATTCTGTCGCTTTGTGCTACAATGTAACTACATGACCCACCATTGTGACATGTTAATAGAGCTAAACTGGCTGTCCCTGGAATCTAGACGCACCCTTCACCTTTCCAGCCTGGTGTTTAAGAGATTTTCTGGGAAGCTACCACCCTACCTGAATAGGCTGATTGCCCCAGCAGTTCCCTCATCCTATAACCTCCGATCCAGGACCAGCACCTTACTTACAATATCACAATACAAAAAGAAAGTGGCTCGATCCTCATTTATATACACAGCGCCGCAGTTATGGAATAACCTCGCAGACACCATCAAATCTTCCCCCAGTCTAAAGTCACTCGAGCTCCCTATTAACATACCTCAATACAGAATGCACCTGTAAACATGTAACATAGTGACTATTTCCTACATATTTATTTTCTGTTAACCCTTTCGCTGCTGAGGCTTTTCCCGCCCCTGTGCTGAGGTCATTTTTTACCTGTTTTGCGCATCATGTTTAAACGTGTTTTTAAGGCTTATTTTAGTATATGACACCGACATATTATATATCGTTCTTTCCGTCAGACTCGGTAGATTCATAATATGTCATTATTATATGTATACGTTATGTCATGTCTGTATATTATAACAAAAAATGCAATAAAATATGTATTTTCAATAATTTACAACGTGTAAAGTGTTTTTTTCCACATTTTAACATGCGAGCAATTGCGGTTATATTTTGTATGGGGTGCGCTTGTTAAAAAAATTAGAGATGGGGTCTCGTTACATTTTTTTTTGGGGAAAATGACACTATTTTTAACAAACGCACCGCATACAAAAATCGTTAGTGCAGCATCATTGTTCACATTATAATTGAAATGGGAACAATATTGCTGCATTAACAAACCCAAAAAAAAGAAAAAAAAGTGTTTATTTTTTTTTTTTTTTTTTTTTTTTAATTTTTTTTTATTTTTTTTTTTTTTTTTTTTACAACATTTTTAACTTTCATGTTTGGTATCGTTGGAACGGCCATGCTCTGGCCGATCCAACGATATCAAAATTTAACCCCTAGCTGCCACGGATCGGGAGATAGGGAGTTCATTGGAACTCCCTATCTCCATACTTGGTGGCAGTTAGGGGTTAACTGTAGGACTGGCGTCATCGTGCTACGCACGATGACGCCAGTCCTCTGGGGGAGTTCCCGGAAGCTTGGCCGACATCCAAGATGTCGGCCAGCTCCCGGGAAGGATCGTGAATCGGCGCTTTTCAGCGCCGATTTGCGATCCAGCTCCCCAGGGGTTAATGCCAGGCATCATTTGGAAGGGCAGGCTGTGCCCTTCCAAATGATGCCTGGGTTAACCCCCTGTGCGCCGCCGATCGGGAGGGAGAGAGGTCCGAAGGACCTCCCCCCCTCCCTTTCAGGCGCCTCCTCCGCACATGCGGGGGGGGGCGCCTGAATTAGGTGTCATCGCGCCCCCGCGATGACACCTAATAATGGCGGCTGCTGGTCCGGATGCCGGGCTGACATCCAGGATGTCAGCCCGCACCGGAGGGGCCAGCGATCGGCCGGAACCCGGCCGAACGCTGACCCCAATGTGAGGACGCGCTCAGCGCGTCCTCAGCACACCAGCGGTAATGCTGAGGACGCGCTGAGCGCGTCCTTAGCATTGAAGTGGTTAATCTGTATATTTGTGTTGTTTTTTTAATATCTTACATTTATTACTTTGTATTTCTGTAACAACTGTAACATTTTAATGTTCTTGAACCCAGCACATACTTGAAAACGAGAGAAATCTCAATGTATCCTTCCTGGTAAAATCCTTTATAAATAAATAACTAAATAAAAATAAAATATAGATAGAGTGATATAGATACATTCATGAGATCTATCTTTTCTAGTTAGCACTAAACCTTGGATGAAAAATATAGCATTAACATGTATTTCAAGGTAAAATACATATATGCATTTATTTATCTATTTACTTTGTATGCATATATTACACTCAAGAAAAACACATCGAAAACAAAACATATTTTGACATTTGTTCCCCCTGCAAATCCTCCAGGCAGATGTTGCTGTTATTTAAAGCAAAAGGATAACCTTGTGTCAGAGAAAAGGGGATGCTTGTTTATTACAGCCGAAAGAGAAAGGCAGCGTAATAGCTCACTATCACACGGAATGTTTATATTTACTTTATGAGCCATATGTGTCGTTTCATGATTCTACCCGTTAACAAAAACACCTTTAAATTATTTCTCCCCACTTTCTATAAAATAATAATTCTCATAACACCCATTTATCATATAATCTGTATATTTGTGTTGTTTTTTTATATCTTGCATTGTATTACTTTGTATTTCTGTAACTGTAACACTTTAATGTTCTTGAACCCAGGACATGCATGAAAACGAGAGAAATATCAATGTATCCTTCCTGGTAAAATACTTTATAAATAAATAAATAATCTATATTTTAGGGTGGGCGAGGGTTATTATTTTCTCCATCTGTGAGCGATATAGGAGCCGCAACACAATTTTTCTTAACCCGGAGTGTAATCGCTATATTTGTCCATTTTTAAAATTTTATTCTTTCAGTAAAATGTATGTTAAAATAGGGGAAACGTTAATCGCATCTGACACATTTAACTTTTTGGTGTAATGCTTTAAAAGACAGAATCTGGAGTGTGGCTCAGTGCTCACTGCTTTAGTACACCAAGGGTTAATGCAGTTACACAAATAACACATTAGCGTGCAATAAACCAGGAAAAAAATGGACAATCTTCTAGAAATAACAGACACATGGAATATAGGTTTTATGTAACGTGCAGACTTTGTAAACAGCAAGTAATGCGGTCACTGAAACAGTTAATACCAGCCTATTACAAATGACGTTTTGCACAGGCTCACTAGATGGCGCTCTTGTATGAGTCTTTACACATTATGAGCTGGAATTCATTTAAGGCCCATTGTCTGCTGCAGACGCTCTTTTCCTTTGTTAGATTAATTAGCAGACATCCTTTAGTATCCTCGGCAAACATCACAGCCTTATAAACATTATTATATCCTCAACAGACCTCA
Organism: Leptobrachium leishanense; assembly: GCA_009667805.1. Classification (NCBI taxonomy): domain Eukaryota; kingdom Metazoa; phylum Chordata; class Amphibia; order Anura; family Megophryidae; genus Leptobrachium; species Leptobrachium leishanense. Next base: position 59,613,010 of record CM019067.1, read on the forward strand.
CCGCCATTAAACCTCCGTAAATACGCGACCGGTTCCATAGATTGACGTTTTACAAAATGACATTTGACCCGGCGTGTACTAGAATTAAAATGCGTGGTGTTCCAAACAGCTGAATATTTTTCTCTGCTAAAAGAAAAAAAAAAGTGAAAATTCAATATATTTTCAGGTATTTCCTGAAAATGTTTTTTTTTTTTTAGTAAAAAAATAAATCAGTAATTTTATCACCATTTACACCTTCGTTTCGCTTAATTTTCATGTTTGAAACAGGGAAATATACTTAAAATAAATATAACAATTCTATCTATCTCTGTCTCAATTTATCCATGTCACGTGAGTGCAGCACGGGTGAATTATGTATTTAGAGAAACATTGTGGAATAAGCTTCCATAAAAGATTGTGTCTTTAAATGTTTCTACACTCTAATGACATTTGGCAGCCTGCACTGTGTAATGCTTGACTGGTTTTCATTGTTGCCTGTTCCCAGTGGGAAACGGTTGACACTGTTCTCTGTTTTCAATTGGTATCCATTTTCAACAATATTGCTTTCTATTAAATTCCTGCGCCGTTTGTTCCAGGGAAGCTGAGTGTTTACTGGAGTGACCTTCCAAGCTTCCAATCAACAAACCTTGACATAATGAAAGTGTGTATTCGCCATTAAATCCTTTATAATTCATATCTTCTCGCGCTGGCTGAGCCGCTGCCGATGAAGTATAATGAAGGCTGATAACAACAGCGAGTGGGATTGGGAAGCCCGTGCCTGCGAGATATTGAATATTCTTATTCTTTCTATTGTTCGGCAAAGTTAATTACTTTATTTTTTTTTTCTCCACTTACTGAATCTATACGTTGAGGGTTTATTTAAATAACTCGAATAGCGACAGAAATAGAATATACTTTGAATGTTATAATATTATAGAAAGAAAGTAGAACTCTTTCCCATTCGCTTTATTAAACAATGGTCTAGATTCCCTATTGGCCGTTACAGTCATAACCGGAGTCATCTGCGTTTCCAGGAGAATCTCCAAAATTACAATGAGTCCCATATCCCCCCTTACTTCATGTTCTCTATTTACCGTCACCTGGGGCTCTATCACCTCCTTCAAGCTAACACTAGCGTCAGCGTTAGCTTAATGGCGGTCATAGCGCTGTGCCCACATCGAATTTGAATCACTAACGGGTTAAAAAACCCGTTACGCTCATTAATTTGCGGTTCGTAGCGCGAGTTTACTGTACTTTACGCTTCCTATACCTAACATGGGGAAGCGCAAAGTGAAAGCACAGATTAACTAGCGTTAAGATCACTTGGTTGTGGCGCTAGTTACTAAGAGCTGGCGCTAATGAAAAAGTTACCACCAGCTCAGAGGTGTAGATACCGGATTGCGCTGCTGCAGAATCCGTTACCTGCAGCTCAAACTACCCTCCAAAAAAACAAATACTCACCTCTCTTCCCGCGGCGAGAACGACGGCCAGATCTGCTGCTGCTGGACGCCAGGAGCAGAGGGAGAATAGGGGAAGAAAGTCGCCTGTCTCCCTATGCGATCACTCTGCCGACGATCAGGATCTCATGAGAGGCGAGATCCTGCCAGTCATGTGACCCGGCTGCACGATCAACAGTGGAGTAGTTTGGACACCATGGAGGCGATGCTGCGGACGGCACTGTAGCGCTACCCCAGCCTCCGAGAGCTTAGAGATCGCTAAGGGGCAGGTTGCCGGACTAGGCGCCTGCCCCGTGATCTGCTGGGGAAACCAGGACGCTAAGGGGAATGTAGCGAACGCTAATTTTTCCCCTTTGCATCCCGGTTTTAGCTCAGGGCAGCTGATAGTGCCCCTAGTTTGCCACCCCTGTCCTCTTAGATTGTAAGCTCTTGAGCAGGGTCCTCTCTCCTACTGTTCTGTTTGTTTAACCTGTATGTATATTTGTTATTCTGCCTCCCATAATACAGCGCTACGTAACTTGTTAGCGCTTTATAAAAACATGTAACTGTTACTGCATATCTCTAATGTGCGATAGGGGGCCCTAACTGCCCCAAATATAGCTGACCGCAGTCGTTACACGTAACAATATAGCCCGACACGAACCACAAGAGGTGGGATGACTGTATGCACAATATCCTCGCCGCTAATCCATTATTACTTAAGTTATGTTTATATTAACCCATTAACGTCACCGGGCATGGTATGCCCCATCCCGGCAATGGGTGGGCCAAAATGCTGGCAATTCTACAGCCCAACTCCCTCCCTTTCCTGTGGTAAATCAACTTCATTGGCTGCAGGGGGACTGCCTGAGTTCTGGCAGTCCCCCTACAGCCAATGACAGCAATGGGCCACAGGGAAGGGAGGTGGACCATAGGAGTTGCCCGAAAGCCACGTGACGTGCAATGCCGCCGCAGCCATTTTTATTGCTCTGGTTTTGTCATTCTTGAGTTCAAATGTGTGTCTGCTGTCCTCATTGATCTGTCAATGGGCAGATCATAGGCGTTCCATGGACGCTGCTCAGTTTTTGCACTGTGTTAATCAGACCAGTCATGAAATTGGCTAGAGTGTGCTTTTGCCTTGTGATGAGGTTGGCCTCACAGTCATGGTTTGGGACTTTGGAGTTGGTGGTGAAGCCAGCCTTTAGTTCACTTGTGTTTCTGCACTTTTGATTTTTAGTGTGTAGGTGCAAACATGTAGTATAGAGTACAACAGGCAGAAAACAATGCACCCGGTGTACACAGAACTGGTATGTGACGGTAGGGATGTGATGGTTGGGGTACTTTACTCTGGGGTTGCTTTGGGAAAGTCGGGTCTGCGGGATTCTATGTAAATGACCCCCCCATATAGGTCCCTGGCAGGTTCTTATGTCCCAGTGTTCCTGCTCCTATAATGAGGGCAGGGTGTGAGAATAATGGGATAGGGCCGTAGAGTAGTCTTTATGATAATTGCTGCGTGAGCTATATCTACTGGTGGTGGCTGGTGTCTCCAGGGAGTCGGTCCACATTTCAAAGACTGTTTACTATACTTTGTGAAGTGCACCTTCTATATGGAGGTATATTCTATATGGAGGTGTAACAAAATCCCATTTATCTCTCCTTTTTTTTCGATCACGGAGAATGCAGAGTATAACCGGTCATAAACCATCTCTACTCTAAGTATCCCCTTAAGACACTTTTTTTTAAAAAAAAAAAAAATAACCAGGGTCTCCTAAAACCTTTCCCATTCTGCAAGGTATAATAATAAACCTGAGGACATCACATTTCACCATATGTGAATATACCTCCATATAGAAGGTGCACTTCACAAAGCGCAACATATACTTCTACAGGTAGCGCTCAACACAGATATACCACCCATTTTGGGTGGGGGGGGGAGTACAGCGGAGGCGCTAGTGTTATTGGATGAGTGTATTGGTGTTATGCAGCCTACTGGGATTTGTACACAAAACCTCGACTGAAATGTGTGAAGGATACAGTGGAGAAGGGGGGAGATCCTAGTGGCGCAATCTTTGGGAAGAGTGATTATTCGTGTGTAGGTGGACACAGTTTCGGGTAGGCCTAGAATACTGTGTAGTCGCTGGCCTAGAGTGGGTGTACGGTCAAAAAAAGACCACTAAGGTGCTGCCGTGAAGATCAGAGTACACGGTGGTCACTTTGCAGCTAGGCTGTTAATACATGCGTTAGTGCATGGGTTTAAAACATAAAAGAGCGGCCTAAGTCACATGTGTGCAAATGCATGAAATTGCATAATAAAAGGGATAAAAAAGAACAGTAGAACGAGTAAAAACAATTCAAGGAACGGCCTAAGATCACATAATGTGCAAATACAGAAATGCGTATTAAAACAATTAAAATAAGGGAGCACCCGTAGGTTGTGCAATTGTAGTATCACATAAAGTGCAAGTGCAGTCAAAAACACATAAAGTGCGAATGCTTCAAGTGCAAAAAAGTGCAGTAAGTGTTCCTGGATAAGGTAATGGAGTCCTATTGGCCAAGGTATCTGGTATGGGAAATCAGATAAAGTTCCAACCGGCCGTGCGTTTTCCGTTGAAGAAGGGGTCGTCTGATTAGATTTCCATATGGGTCGTTTTAGGATATGCGTCTAAGTCCTGGTGTAATATCCTCACTGGAGTCCTATAAGGGCTTCCAATCCCCAAGTAGTGGGAAAATGGAGTGAAGAGAAAAAAGAGAGAGAAGAGAACCAATGGTGCAATATGGTCTATAAGAGGTCAGGTGTTCGTAGACAATGGAACACTTACAATTTAAAGAGCCTTATGGACCGGCTCTGGTGTGGATTGCCTCGGGCCTAGTTGAGGGTGGCCTCTACCCTTCTTTAGGGTGTCCTTTAGCGATGATTACTGCCGATCTATGGGTTGGTCATCTCAAAATAGAGAGAAAAGTTCATAGCGTAGCTTGCAGGTAAAGGTGAGGTGGATAGGATTAAACGAACTCACCGTTGGTGGAGCCTAGAATTTCAGGCTCAGCTTGTAAGCGTTGAGTACACCTATTCGGTGGGTACTTTCACCTCTTTGGTCTGCGTGAAGTTCTCCTATATGCAATCCTCCTTATGCCTTTTTGGGGGGTGATTGACAAACTGGTAAACCTTAAAAAGTGCAAGAACTCTGTTGAACTCAAAGTGCTGGCTCTCTTGTTCCTACAGTAACTGCTGTAACCAGTCTGACTCAGCATATGATAATTTTCAAATATCATTTCAAAATTATCATATGCTGAGTCAGACTGGTTACAGCAGTTACTGTAGGAACAAGAGAGCCAGCACTTTGAGTTCAACAGAGTTCTTGCACTTTTTGCTGTCTATAATTTTGGGCACCTGTCTTAACAAAGGATATTATAGCGCTAGAAAAAGTGCAGAGATGAGCGACTAAATTAATAAGGAGAATGGAAGATCTGATAACTTTATATAAATATATACGGGGCCATTATCAACCATTGTCTGATAACCTATTCATTAACAGGACTATACACAGGACACGGGGTCACCCATTTAGACTGGACGAAAGGAAATTCAGCCTAAAGCATTGGAAGGGTTATTTTATGGTGAGAACAATAAAGCAGTGGAATTCTCTGCCTGTTGGGGTGGTTGGGTCAGAGACTGTACAGACTTTCAAGCAACGACTGGATGCCTTCCTACAAAAACATAATATTAAGGGTTATAATATTTAATATGTGGATAAAAGCTTCTTGATCCAAGGAGAAATCTGACTGCCATTCTGGGCTCAAGAAGGAATTTTTTCCCAGTATGTTGCATATTGGTGAGCGCTTCAGCCTCGTTTTTTTGCCTTCTTTTGGATCATCAGCAGTAGGTAATGTGAGAAAGGCTGAACCTGATGGACACATGTCTTTTTTCAGACTATGTAACTATATAGCTTGTTGACAGCTTCTAAATGTGCAGCGGTTGCTGCGGATTACACTCTAAGTCCGGCTGCTAGTCTTATGTCTGAGGCAAAACTTAAACTCTTGTTTCACGTGCTAAAATCTGATACTGTACATGGGAAAGATGAAAAGGAAATGCGTCGTTCACTACATAGACGCAGGTAACTACGTACTGGCCCCAGCATGTTTGAAAAGTAAAAAATCCAATTTTGTTTCTTTGTTACAAGAAAGATCTAATTCAAAAGGAAAAGGACGAGGCCAGAAGGCAGGCTGAGCATTAATAGCTGTCAGCGAATCTGTGGGGAGTCTGGTCTGATACGGCTCACGCGCCGCTGAGCACTTCTTGCGAGATCCCGCACTCTCCTACAATCCAGCACTAACAGGACTACCAATTAGTAGCCATGTGGAGTGTACGTATCTGGAATCGAGCCTTGTAGGTGATTGCACGCTGAGATATTCCAATGTATTTCCAACTAAAGAGATATATGCTTATTGGCATTTTCATAAAATTCACAACAGTTACAGTCATTTAAAATAAAATATACAGGGAGCAGATCATGTACGAAACTGATCTAACAAAGTAGAATATTTTTTCTAAATGAATGTAATAAAATATTATATATATATATTTAATGGGAAACGTATTTAAATTAATAATACATCCTAATGTATTTTGAGACTGAACCAAAACATTGAAATCCCCCACCCGCCTTTCTAATTATCTGTATTTTTTTAAATGTAAAGGACACAGTAATACACTAATATTATGTACGGTGTAAATATTTAATTGATTACAAAATGGTAAGTATAGATATCCTATAAATGAGAAAATTAACCCCAGGGAAGCTGGTCTGCACACTGTGTTTATAGACAGCCCCGTGCACATCACATTGCACTTAATAAGTAGAAGAATGGGGTTGGGATGCTCTGACCCAAAAAATACAGTATGGTAGAGGCCCAGAGGGAGATGATCACTGTACATTTCTTCTAGTCCTATGTGAGTGTTAACACTAGGTTGAGTGGCCCTAGCGCGGGCCGCCCATGTTACAATCCGAATGCTAACGGGTTAAAAAAATGGTTAGCGCATCGGAGATTGCTCTTTCTAGCGCAAGCTTACTGTACTTTACGCTCCTTATACTTAGCATGGAGAGTGCAAAGAGTAAATTAGTTTGGATAAGAAAGTCCTAACTGTTATTACTCACCACTGCGGTTTACTGAAAAGTTAACCACAGCTCGGAGCTGGTGCTAATGGATACCGCTTCTGCTGAATCATTTAGCACTAGATGCAAACCAACCCCCAAAAGTCACATACTCACCTCTCATTCCGCGGCAAGAACGGCGGCCCGATTCACCTTTTCTGGCCGCCGGGAGCAGAGTGAGACGGGGGGAAAAAGTCCCCAATCTCCCTCCGCGATCACTCTACGGACCTGCAGGATCTCGCAAGAGGAGAGATCCTGCAGGTCAGCTGACCTGGCAGCACAAGCCTCCATGGACTCCATGGGGGGGGATACTTGGGGCGGTGCGTCAGCGCTGCCATGAGTATTCTATGTCTTAGCAGTGTGTTCCTGGTCAGGCTGCTGGATCAGCGCCCGATCTGTAATGTGGAGCTAAAATGAGGATGCTAAGGGGAAACCTGCAGAAAAGGTTTTCAACCTTAGTGTTCTTGTTTTAGTGGGCACATTGTAATACAGACCAGGGTGTGGGGAGCAAAATAACAAATTTAGATTTTCAAGTCACATGTGTTCGTTTGGATATTTGTCCCCAAATCTGGCCATGCAAGAGGGGGCACAGGACGCTGATTCAAGAGGTAAGTTTAATTTGTTTTAGGGAAATCACCACTTCATTGAATCAGAAATCGACACTTATAGACTTATAGTTACAGGACATGGATGTTGACCTCCATCTTTCATGACCTGGGTGTGTTTGACCCATGACCTGGGTGTGCTGTATGAAAATTATGGGGGGTTCACTGAGATCCACTCCAGGTGTATTATTTTTTAGGTATTTTAAAAGTTATGGAATAAACTAGCAGTCAGGATATGTTTAGGTTACGGATAGTTAATGGCAACTTGTTATGTGCAAAAACTAATATTCGGAGAGCTAGTGTTAGAGATCAAGCTTAGGTTTGGGGAGATGGCGCTTAAACTATGGGTATGATTGGGGTTATCAGGTTAAAGATGAGGGTTAGGCATCACTCTAAGCATTTACCAAATACAATGATGTTCATTAAAAAGCAAATCGGACTTCTTCAAACAACAAGTGAAATACAAACATGTAAACAATTAATTACACAGTATCCTACCTTGGTTTATTGCTGTTAAACTGCTCTCTAAAATATGGGTTCTGGATGGCAAAGCACTCACTCTGTCGATGCATTATGGCAACGCCTTGTCGAATGTAGAATTAGCTAAATTTACGCCGAGAAGATTATTTAATTGATGCTAGTATACCGCCAACTGTCACATCCATTGCCATGATGGGCAACTGCCAGGATTTGCTTTAATTGATCAAGTTAGCAAATGTCCCCAACAAATTAAAACCAAATGACAGCCAACAATCTGCTAATGCTTTACTGGAGAGAGACGTAAAGTGGAGAAGACCCCTGAGCCGGCATCCAAAAATCCCAGTCTGTTATTTTCAACCAAAATATACGGGGAAAAAAATGTCACAGACCTCCAAGGAGGCAGGGAAGCAGGAGGTACGTCTTTCTGGATTTCCGAATATTTGTAAATTCATATTAATTATTTATATTGAAGGCTTAACCTCCTGTCATCTACCCAGAATATTCATAGCACTTTACGTCTTTCAGTATTTGGATCTTGAATAAACATTTTTTTTTTTCAGTTTGAGTTTGACCAATTTTTTTAAGACGAAAATGTACGTAGCAACAGGGTGCAGTTATGGTTCAGGTCAGCGATGACATTTATCATGAGAGAGGAACATAGCTTCTTTTTATTAGTGCAGGGCTGTCAAACTCCGGTACCCCAGATGTTTCTGAACTACAACTGTCATGATTCCCTATCCATCTATTGCACTGGCAAAATTCTGTGAATTGTAGGCATCAACATGTGGAGGGCCGTGAGTTTGACAGCCCTGTGTTAGTGCATTGCTTTTTTTTCCTTTTTTTAAATGAAAGAATCTGAATTTACCTCTAACAATCTAAAAATGGCTTCACTAGTTGGCAAAGTGTATGCAAAGAGAAGACACATTATTGCTAAAAATCACTTTCATGTCATCTTTGGTAAAATCTGTAAAGAATTTAACCCCTTCACTGCTGAGCCATTTCACGTCTTAAAAAAACACGTTTTTCTTTTTGTTCTTATTATTATTCTTTTCTCTCTTTACTTTAAACATAGTCATGTTTGGTATCATTGGATAGGCAATTCTCTGGCCTTTCTAATGATATCAAACAGGACCCCGCACGCTGCCAACAGTCGGGAGATAACGGGGTTCAAAGGAACCCCTATCTCCACCCCTATCTTTCCTTAGGAGTCAATGAGGACGTTCCACACACGTCCTCAGCAGTGAAAGGGTTAAGTGATATCTAGCTCATGCCTTCTGCCATCTGCCTACAGAGATCTTGTTTGCATTTATATTTAGGATTCATAAACAGGGTTATTCAGAGAGAGCCGAACTGGCGCCAAAACTGCACGGAACAGTGAATTTTCCCATACGGTGCAATTTTGGAGTCATTCGACTATTGAAAAGCTGACAATTTGACAAATATTGGTGAATTGCCAGCGTAATACAGTGCCTGTTCAATGACAGAGAAATCCCCCATAGATAAGCAATGGTTAATCAATTCAGATATCACCGAACACCAGTGAAATGTCAGTGAAATGCTCCGATGTTCGTTGGTTTTGTTCGGCAGGTTTAATCAGGCGAATCCCATAGGTTTCAATGTTAAAAATATTCCTGTTTTTATTGGATATTTATTAAACGGTTTATTCTTTTAATCTGCAGCAAATAGTCTCTTTATCTTTTTAGGATCTTTTAGCCATTTTTCGAGATTTTTTTGGCAGAATTTTTTTTCCGAGGAGAGATTGCACGAACACCCGTATCAGGAGCACTGGGTATGGAAGTGTGTCCTGGTACCATAGATGCTCGAGTATAATGCGACCCGAATATAACGCGATGGATAAAGATTTATTATGGAAATGAGAGAATACTCAAGACTCGAATATAACACGAGGAACAAAATTTTACTGTACTGGTAAACAATTAAAATCCTTCCAGGTTCTCTTAACACAGTCAGGCGACCTCTCAGGCCAGGGTGTTCTGCTCTAGAATGATTGCAGTTACTAAGGATGAAGCCACTGGCCACCCTTCGTCTTTACTAGCAATGAGATGCCCGGCGGCGGCAAGGGAGGTTAGGTGAAGTGTATGCAAGCATCAGGGAGCCCACATTCACTTCAGCGAGACTACCAGAACTTCCGGGAGACTTGAGATCCAGAGGAAGGCAAGTTTTTTTTTTTTTTTAACACATGATGCAGATGTCTCGAATATAACGCGACCCCTCCAATTTTAAGGTAAATTTTTGTCACCAAAATCTAGCGGTATACTCAAGTATCTACAGTACCTTGATGAATCCTGCTATATAGTGAATGTGTCAATGTGTCAATCCCCAAAACTCACTGTCTAACAAAATACAATAAAAAAGAAAAAAACACACTCTGATAGCGCAAACTAGTACCAACTTCTGATAACAAAGTTCATATATCTATGAACACACTGTATATCCCTTTTATAGACATAAAACTTAAAGTGATACGTAATGTGACTTTATAGTGATATATCTCATATACAGTGATACCAAAAATTATATGACATGTGGTATAAAAGTGATTTCACTTAGTGAGCTTATTCCATAAATTCTTCAATTCAGTGGTATTATGGATTATTTATTCCAATACCATTGAGGAATATCATCATTCCAGTACCGGGCCACGCATGCCCCCTACCACCAACCTACGCAACCACACCAGGAGGAAGGGAAGGCAACCCCCACAAAGAGTTTGCCAAGGCGTTTAAAACTTGGAGCCATTGATTAGGGCTCTGGACTAGGTGAGCAGAAAATTGTTATTTGCTAATTGAATAAGCACCGATAATGTATAAATTTACTGCACCATGAGAAAATTTTCACTTCCCTCCCTTTACCTGAGAGGCCTTGGAACACAATACTTTGGGTAGTGGACGGTGCCACTCCCAATCAAGTTTGCATACTGCAATATCTACGGAGCCAATAGGAAGGCTCCACCTTTATGAGTGGGACACCTTCAGATTATTCCTAATCTCAGCAATTGTTTTATTCCGTATAACTGCACAATAGGGATGAGCGTTTTGGGTTTCGGAATTCCAGAATTTTCACGAAATTTCTTGATTCGTGCATTCGGATTCGGCTGATTTTCTGAGCCGAAACGAAAACTTTTTGGAGTTTTCGAATGGACTAGAAATGTGTAAAATTGAAAATCATTTCCGTTCCATTCGTGATTTCGGCTCCATTCCTGATTTCGGTTCCATTTCAGTAATTTCGGACAACGTATTTTTCGGTTATATCGCTGATTCTGTAATTTTCTTTGTATCATTCCCATCTCAATGTATCCTTCCTGGAAAACCAGAGAAATCTCAATGTATCCTTCCCGGGAAACCAGAGAAATCTCAATGTATCCTTCTTGTAAAATCAGAGAAATCTCAATGTATCCTTCCTGGAAAACCAGAGAAATCTCAATGTATCCTTCTTGTAAAACATGAGAAATCTCAATGTATCCTTCCTGGGAAACCAGAGAAATCTCAATGTATCCTTCTTGTAAAATCAGAGAAATCTCAATGTATCCTTCCTGGAAAACCAGAGAAATCTCAATGTATCCTTCCCGGGAAACCAGAGAAATCTCAATGTATCCTTCTTGTAAAATCAGAGAAATCTCAATGTATCCTTCCTGGAAAACCAGAGAAATCTCAATGTATCCTTCTTGTAAAACCAGAGAAATCTCAATGTATCCTTCTTGTAAAACATGAGAAATCTCAATGTATCCTTCCTGGGAAACCAGAGAAATCTCAATGTATCCTTCTTGTAAAATCAGAGAAATCTCAATGTATCCTTCCTGGAAAACCAGAGAAATCTCAATGTATCCTTCCCGGGAAACCAGAGAAATCTCAATGTATCCTTCTTGTAAAATCAGAGAAATCTCAATGTATCCTTCCTGGAAAACCAGAGAAATCTCAATGTATCCTTCTTGTAAAACATGAGAAATCTCAATGTATCCTTCCTGGGAAACCAGAGAAATCTCAATGTATCCTTCTTGTAAAATCAGAGAAATCTCAATGTATCCTTCCTGGAAAACCAGAGAAATCTCAATGTATCCTTCCGGGAAACCAGAGAAATCTCAATGTATCCTTCTTGTAAAATCAGAGAAATCTCAATGTATCCTTCCTGGAAAACCAGAGAAATCTCAATGTATCCTTCTTGTAAAACCAGAGAAATCTCAATGTATCCTTCTTGTAAAACATGAGAAATCTCAATGTATCCTTCCTGGGAAACCAGAGAAATCTCAATGTATCCTTCTTGTAAAATCAGAGAAATCTCAATGTATCCTTCCTGGAAAACCAGAGAAATCTCAATGTATCCTTCTTGTAAAACCAGAGAAATCTCAATGTATCTTTCTTGTAAAACATGAGAAATCTCAATGTATCCTTCCTGGAAAACCAGAGAAATCTCAATGTATCCTTCCCGGGAAACCAGAGAAATCTCAATGTATCCTTCTTGTAAAACATGAGAAATTTCAATGTATCCTTCTTGTAAAACATGAGAAATCTCAATGTATCCTTCCCGGGAAACCAGAGAAATCTCAATGTATCTTTCTTGTAAAGCCAAAGAAATCTCAATGTATCCTTCCTGGAAAACCAGAGAAATCTCAATGTATCCTTCCCGGGAAACCAGAGAAATCTCAATGTATCCTTCTTGTAAAACATGAGAAATCTCAATGTATCCTTCTTGTAAAACATGAGAAATCTCAATGTATCCTTCCCGGGAAACCAGAGAAATCTCAATGCATCTTTCTTGTAAAACCAGAAAAATCTCAATGTATCCTTCCTGGAAAACCAGAGAAATCTCAATGTATCCTTCCCGGGAAATCAGAGAAATCTCAATGAATCCTTCTTGTAAAACATGAGAAATCTCAATGTATCCTTCTTGTTATACCAGAGAAATCTCAATGTATCCTTCCTGGAAAACCAGAGAAATCTCAATGTATCCTTGCCGGGAAACCGGAGAAATCTCAATGTATCCTTCTTGTTAAACATGAGAAATCTCAATGTATCCTTCTTGTAAAACATGAGAAATCTCAATGTATCCTTCCTGGGAAACCAGAGAAATCTCAATGTATCTTTCTTGTAAAGCCAAAGAAATCTCAATGTATCCTTCTTGTAAAACCAGAAAAATCTCAATGTATCCTTCCTGGAAAACCAGAGAAATCTCAATGTATCCTTCCCGGGAAATCAGAGAAATCTCAATGTATCCTTGTAAAACATGAGAAATCTCAATGTATCCTTCTTGTAAAACATGAGAAATCTCAATGGCAGAATTATCGTATCGACAGAAATATCGGATCCGAGAAACCATTAGTTTACGTCAAAACGAATAGACACTTTGAAACGAGGAGAACAGATGTTCCGAAAAAGCACAAAAATTTCCGAAATCACGAAAAAAAAGTCAATATGAAAAATGAACTGAAACGGAAATCGGCCGAAACGAGCCGAAACTAAAATTTACAAAATCCGAACGAACCGAACCTAAAAAAAAAATCGGTGCACAAGTCTACTGCACAATATTGCACTATTTTGGTTGTATTTTGTTCTTCTTTTTGAGATTTATGGATTTCATACACCCTCAGATGGGGATCATTCACTTTGGTATGATGTAATGAGCTTTTCAATTTTTCCACTATAACACTGATTTGAAGAATTTATGGAATAAGTTCAAAAACAAATTTCTATTTTTTTTTGTTAAATAGCAGTTTTTCTTTTTTCGGTAACAGACCTTTTAATTATTATCCACAGGACCTTATATGTTAATTCCAGACACTTCTGTCCAGTATTTTTTTTGGAAACAGCGTTTAAAATTCGACACTTTCAATCTTATTGGTTTTTTTTGCCTGTCCGGTGGCTTATTGGCTTCTTTCTGTGGCTGGTCAGCGCTGTGTCTGGCGACTCGTTGGCTGTCCGGTGGGTTTGCATCGGTTGTCCGGTGGGTTTGCGGCGTCGGGCGGCGTGTTTGCGGTGGTTTACAGGATCAGATCGGATCCGATACTTTATTGAATCGGATCAGATAATTTCTGTGCAAAAATGGGTGCAGACTCAGAAATATTGGATCTGATAATTTCGGCGCTTTTGCTGTGGCGAATGCTGAATTCACCGCAGGGTCGGGAAATTTGATTACCAGAACTGCGGGGAACAAGATAGCACCAAAATGTCAGTGACATATCGGTGCTCTCTGAATAACCCTGTAGTTCTCGTCTCTGGCGGTCTACATCCTTTGCAGGCAAGATGATGCAAAATTCCAAATGGAATACTCAGGAGAAGGTTTATAAACATATCTATTTAGTCAACATAATGATTATGTCAAATATCGCCTCATCTAGTATATGTATTTATATATATTGGGCCATATTACATAGTTGGTGCTAACTTAACCAGAGCTGTTGTAAACATACCAGAGCCATTATATGCCCCCATTACATTCTTCCCGCAATTTCGTTCGCACAGCGCAAATTTTTTTGCGCGCATCGTCCAGTGTTATCGCGCGAAAATTAACATGGTATTCCGATCCGAACGCATTTTCTCATCCGTCAAAAAATAACGTTTGTAAAAACGACGCGCAAAACGAAGTGTAATATGCGCGCAGTAACGTAGCGCACGTAAATTAGTGCGCGGACTGTTTTTTTCACCGGATTCAGCCAATCAGAATTAAGAACCTTACTTGACATCAATTTACCTTAATTGACTCACTTAAGTTTTTGCGCCTGTCAAAGTAAATCTGAGTATACATGCTGCAGCAATAAAAAAACCATGCACGAATTCACAATTTTTTTGTTTGGGTATGTGTAGAATGTGTAACTATACTGTGCTGTATTTTTTTTTCGTGCTGGTGTTTTTCGTTTCCGCCAGAACGCTCCGATTTGCAGTTACCACCAGCTTTTCAAAGACGTTAAAATTATGCGCACCAACGTCGTTCGTAAAAAGTTGCGCATCGATTGAAATACCATCCGCGTACCAGCGCACAAACGAATTTGCGCTCACAATGTTAAGTATAGGACGCGCACAGTTCATCACGCTCGCGCAGGTCCATCCGCGTTAAACGATAACGCGCATCGTTTGTGCGAACGTTGTAATACGACGTTCAGAGCAAAGGGTTTTGCCCCTCGCATAAATGCGCATTTGCACGCGCAAAACGCACTGCACGATGAATGTAATAGGGCCACAGCCTATGGAGCTGTTAAGTTAACAACAGCTCTGGTTAAGTTAGCACCAACATTGTGATACTGCTCATAATGTTTGTGTATTTGTGTTTTTAACCTTGAAAAAGACTCTGAGGAGCCGTAACATCGGATTTTTAAATGGATTGCATATAAAATATATTTTTTATTGATATCAGGTCCTCGAGTGCTCCCTATTGGTTATATTGATTACTATTCTTATTTCATTTTGTTTTTATGTATTTTCTGTTGGTGTATATATTCTTGGCCAGCTTGTTTTGTGCACTTTATATACTTTATATTCCTGTATTACGTTACAGTTTTACTGTTTAATTATAACCAGTTTTCTAATCAGACCTAAGTGACGTCCGGTATCCTTTAGGAATGCTTTTGTGTAGCTGAATGCAGGTAGGGATTTGCAAAGTCTAAATAGCTATGCGTAGTATTTCTTTAATGTAGATAACCGCCTATGAAGCCCAGGGGGGTTAGTTTGGTAAGACCTATGTTTAATAAAACCATGTTAATTTGTACTAATAATTTTGTTTTCCACAATATAGCCAGGCATACCATGAAGTATTATTCCTTTAAGTACATCCCCCACTACCCCTGGTAAATATATCGGTGTGTAATTTCTTTTTTAAATAATGGCACCATATTGACTTTTTCTCAAATTCTATGGCAATACGCCAGAGGAACTGAAGTCACTAAAGAGGTCTAGTAATTACTGCATTTAGCTCACAAAGATCCCTTGGGGTCCAGGTGCCTTATTTACCATAATTTAGTCTCGCCCCCTTTGAGTGCTTCTCGCGCCTCCTGCGTGTTTTCTAAAGGTACCATTTTCCATCATTGGCTACTGCCCGCTATAATTTAAGGAAAATATATTGTTCCATACAGTGTTATTATTAAGTTCAGTTCACCTTTCTAATGCTTTCACCGTCTTACACTCTTTGGATAATTCATTTCAAATATTTTTTATTGCGTCTCCCCCCCCCCACTTATTAAAAACATAGCTAACTAGTGGCGCACCAAACAACATGCGGTGAAAAAGTGTAGCTAAGACCACAAAATTATTCCATAAGCAACATATTTAAGCCGTTAGATCTTGAACAGGAAATATAAGCCACATAGTGTTGCATATATATCATAATTTATTATTTTTTATCTTTATCTCAAGTTGCTGAGTGATGTTACCTTGTGACAGTAAAGGGTTATTCAATAAGCGATGAACTTGTCACCGAATGGTGAATATCACTCTACGGTGCAATTTCTTGGCAGTTTGGCTATTCAGAAAGCTGGCAATTTGCCAAATATTGGCGAATTGCTAACAAAGTACAATTATTTATTTATTTATTACACAACAATTACATGACAAAGATAGTCATATTGAATATTATTGGATATTTGGCGAATTGCCAGCTTTCTGAATAGCCGAATTGCCACGCAATTGCACCATACGGTGAAATTCACCGTTTGGTGCAATTCGTTGAATAATTCGGCAGTCTTTGTAGTGTTTTTTTTGTAGTGTTGGAAAAAAATGATAGCTGTTTATTTTAAAATACATCTGTTTAAAGGGACACCTTTATGAGGAACTGGGAAATAGTTTATTTGCCGAACCAAGGTAGGGAGAAGCTTTTTTGTCCAGTCACTCCGTAGTTGTGTGAAATTAGGAATGCGTGCAGAGGGGGCCCTAGCGTTAGGCAAGACTCTAATGTAAGTCTCTATATGATATTCAAAAACCAGAGAAATTCACCCAGCACATCCTCAAACCTCTTGACGCTCTCTCGGTAGATGGGCGTATGTGAATGTAGGAGTATATTTGAGTGAAAAGCAATACACACGCTGACTTTTCCCCTTAGCTTCCATCAGGTGAGACCCATGTTTGTGTGAGGCCTTAGACTACTGCTTATTTTGCCTAATTATAGAACCACCTCTGAATGCGCATGTTCATGTTCCTCAGTGCAATTTCTTCACCTCTTGCACAGTC
This sequence comes from Leptobrachium leishanense, assembly GCA_009667805.1. Classification (NCBI taxonomy): domain Eukaryota; kingdom Metazoa; phylum Chordata; class Amphibia; order Anura; family Megophryidae; genus Leptobrachium; species Leptobrachium leishanense. Next base: position 59,629,830 of record CM019067.1, read on the forward strand.
ACTGACCTAATGAGGATCCCTAACGATGAATTCAGTCCAGGTTAATTCTCCTCTTTCCTTTGTAAGTTGTTGAATTTCATGGGTATTCTGCAGACAGAAGACGCCTTTGAAATTTTTACAGGTCTATTCAAAGAAAGGTGAAACTCAGGAGAATGACTGGAGAAGTGAAAACTCTAGGTCAAAATAGCCAAACCAGAAAAATTCTCCCATTTATCTCACTTTCCAAATTGGCTATTTGGTCTAAATTGTTCTCTTCTCCTGCCAATTCTCCTGATTTTCACCTTTCTTTGAATAGACCTGTTAGTTTGCGGTATGAATAACCAGCAGATGTCTTGTCCCCAAATAAAATTTAGTTCATAATGCGTCAGCAGTGGGATTTTCACCTTTACGATTTTATACTGTGTATATATATCTGCCATTTTATTTCTTAAATTCTGTGTTGTTGGAATCGTGCATAGGGACGAGCTGTTCGGTTCGATCAGTTCGGAGTTCGATTCGAACTTTGGCCGTTCGCAAGTTCGCTAACTTCGAACTTTTTGGCGTGTTCGGTTCGAGTTTGAAAAAAAGAAAATTGTGAAAAAAGTATAAAAAATGCTTAAAAAATACCAAAAAATCTAGAAATAAAGAGACTCTTTACTGCAGAATATTATAAGCAATGGTTTATTAGATTTTGAATTAAAAAATAATGTCTACGTGCAAAGATTCTCACCTCTAAATGACCTGTGCTCTCAAAAGGTGTAAACAACAGGTGATTAATTAATGTTTGGAAATAACATGTGCTTCTAATTGTCTCATGAATTTGATACATTGTATGCAGACTGGAGGTGCCAGGTGTCGTGTGTGGGTCTGTGCTGTGATGGCGATGTTTCCATACATCCTACAAATCCGCCACTTCACGGGCAGGTTATGGGGACCTCCTAGGCACGATATTTGAAGCAATTTTTCGTTTTTATTTTTAACCCTTATTTTATGGAAAACTCACTGTTCCTTTAACCCTTTCACTGCTGAGGCATTTCACCTCTGTGTGCTGAGCTAATTTTTACCGCTTTCGCTCATCATGTTTAAACGCGATTTGAAGCCACATTTTATTATACGGCCCAGACATATTATATATCGTTCTTTCCGGTAGACTTGGCAGATTCATAATATATCATTTTTATATGTATACGTCATGTTCTGCTTGTACATTATAACAAAAAATGTAATAAAACTTGAATTTTTAATCATCTGCAGCGTGTAAAGTGTTTTTTTTCACCTTTTATCACATGAACATTTGCGGTTAAAATTTTCTATGGGGTGCGCTTGTATAAAAATTAGAGATGGGGACTTGTTAAATTTTTTGGGGGGAATTATGTGATTTTTAGCAAACGCACACCATAGAAAAAAATCATTAGTGCAGCATCATTGTTCACATTATAATTGAAATGTGAACAATATTGCTGCATTTATAAAAATAACACACAAACAAAATACATGTTTTTTTCTACTTTATACCTGGTCATGTTGGGTATCATTCGAAAGGCCATGCTCAAGCCTTTCGATTGACACCCTCCATGACCCCCTAGCTGCCACGGTTCTGGAGATATTGTGGTTCAAATGAACCCCCTATCTCCACCAGGGGATTCCGGGCAGCTAGGGGTTCCCCGGCTATCTGACGTCATCACGCTAATCTGACGTCATCACGCTATGTGTGAGGATGTCAGGCAGTGAGGGGGACCTGGGGGTGGAGCCGCCATCCAAGATGGCAGCCCCCACCGGAGCTAGGCCGCACTTCGGAGCCGCAAGGCGCTGAAATGCGACCCGGTGCCTAAGGGGTTAAAGCCAGGCACCGCTTAAAAGGGAAGACTCTCCCCTTTTAAGCGGTGCCTGCCTTTTTTTGTGGGACCTCCCGATCGGGAGGGAGAGGGATCCGAATGGATCCCCCTCCCTTCCAGGCGATCTCCCGGCATTGCTGGGGGCAGGGCCGGCGCTAGCGTAAGGCGGCACAGGCGGCCGCCTTACTATCTGGCTTCCTGCCAGTTTGTGGGGGCGGAATTCCCCGGCCCTGAACGCCGCCATCTTGGTCAGCCGGGGAGACCCGGCGCAGCGCTAGGGGCGAACCACCTGACCAGCACCGCGCGCGATCTCGCGAGAACACGGCTGCGCTGGTCATGTGGTTCCCGCCCGGCGAGCGGCAAAGCTGCATCATGTCAGCGGCCGCTCGTCACCATGTGGAACGCCGGCGGAGCCTGGGGGGCCTGGCAGCAGGTGAGAGCTGGGGGCAGATATATCCATATGTGAGCTGGGGGCAAATATCTCCAGATCAGCTGGGGCAATATATACCCATGTAATCTGGGGGCAAATATATCCATGAGTTGGGGGCAAATATATCCATGAGTTGGGGGAAAATATATCCACATGTGATCTGGGGGCAAATATATCCATGAGTTGGGGGCAAATATATCCACATGTGATCTGGGGGCAAATATATCCATGAGTTGGGGGCAAATATATATATATCCATGAGCTGGGGGCAAATATATCCATGAGCTGGGGGCAAATATATCCATGAGTTGGGGGCAAATATATATATATCCATGAGCTGGGGGCAAATATATCCATGAGTTGGGGCAAATATATCCACATGTGATCTGGGGGCAAATATATCCATAAGTTGGGGCAAATATATCCATGAGTTGGGGCAAATTTATATATATCCATGAGCTGGGGCAAATATATCCATGATCTGGGGGCAAATATATCCATGAGTTGGGGGCAAATATATCCATGAGTTGGGGGCAATTATATATATATCCATGAGCTGGGGGCAAATATATCCATGAGCTAGGGGGCAAATATATCCATGAGTTGGGGGCAAATATATCCATGAGTTGGGGGCAATATATATATATCCATGAGCTGGGGGCAAATATATATATCCATGAGCTGGGGGCAAATATATCCATGAGCTGGGGGCAAATATATCCATGAGTTGGGGGAAATATATCCATGAGTTGGGGGCAAATATATATATATCCATGAGCTGGGGCAAATATATCCATGAACTGGGGCAAATATATCCATGAGTTTGGGCAAATATATCCACATGTGATCTGGGGAAAATATATCCACATGTGATCTGGGGGCAAATATATCCATGAATTGGGGGCAAATATATCCATGAGTTGGGGGCAAATATATATATATATCCATGAGCTGGGGGCAAATATATCCATGAGCTGGGGGCAAATATATCCATGAGTTGGGGGCAAATATATCCACATGTGATCTGGGGGCAAATATATCCATGAGTTGGGGGCAAATATATCCATGAGTTGGGGGCAAATATATATATATCCATGAGCTGGGGGCAAATATATCCATGAGCTGGGGGCAAATATATCCATGAGCTGGGGGCAAATATATCCATGAGTTGGGGGCAAATATATCCATGAGTTGGGGGCAAATATATATATATCCATGAGCTGGGGCAAATATATCCATGAGCTGGGGCAAATATATCCATGAGTTTGGGCAAATATATCCACATGTGATCTGGGGCAAATATATCCACATGTGATCTGGGGGCAAATATACCCATATGAGCTGGGGGCAGATATTTCCATATGAGCTGTGGCAAATATCTCCATATGAGCTGGGGCAATATATACCCATGTAATCTAGGGGGCAAATATATCTACATGTGATCTGGGGGCAAATATATCCACATGTGATCTGGGGCAAATATATCCATGAGCTGGGGGCAAATATATCCATGAGTTGGGGGCAATTATATATATATCCATGAGTTGGGGGCAAATATATCCATGAGTTGGGGCAAATATATCCATGAGTTGGGGGCAAATATATCCATGAGTTGGGGCAAATATATATATATCCATGAGCTGGGGGCAAATATATCCATGATCTGGGGGCAAATATATCCATGAGTTGGGGGCAAATATATCCATGAGTTGGGGGCAAATATATCCATGAGTTGGGGGCAATTATATATATCCATGAGCTGGGGGCATATATCCATGAGCTAGGGGGCAAATATATCCATGAGTTGGGGGCAAATATATCCATGAGTTGGGGGCAAATATATATATATTCATGAGCTGGGGGCAAATATATATATATCCATGAGCTGGGGCAAATATATCCATGAGCTGGGGGCAAATATATCCATGAGTTGGGGGCAAATATATATATATCCATGAGCTGGGGGCAAATATATCCATGAGTTGGGGGCAAATATATCCATGAGTTGGGGGCAAATATATATATATCCATGAGCTGGGGGCAAATATATCCATGAGCTGGGGCAAATATATCCATGAGTTTGGGCAAATATATCCACATGTGATCTGGGGCAAATATATCCACATGTGATCTGGGGCAAATATACCCATATGAGCTGGGGGCAGATATTTCCATATGAGCTGGGGCAAATATCTCTATATGAGCTGGGGCAATATATACCCATGTAATCTAGGGGACAAATATATCTACATGTGATCTGGGGGCAAATATATCCACATGTGATCTGGGGGCAAATATACCCATATGAGTTGGGGGCAAATATACTTATATGAGCAACCCTAGTGTGTGTGTATATATATGTGTGTATATATAGATATTATCATGGCACCTCTATCCTGATTAGCTTGACATGACACGGATGGGGGGGCACCAAAATGCACCTTCGCCTGACTAGATAAAAATGCTTGCACTGGCCCTGGCCGGGGGTCACCTGGAAATGACGTCATCGCACATGGCGTGATGACGTCATTTACGTCGGGAGGAGCTTGACGCTGAAGTCCGAACGCCGCGGGACCCCGGACAGAGAGGTGAGTATCTCCGCCGGGGGTCCCGCAAAGCTGATGACGTGTGGGACACGTCCTCCTCAGCATACAGCGGGAGTAACTGAGGATGTGTCCCATACGTCGTCAGCAGTGAAGGGGTTAAAAACGTATTTTTTTAAAACTTTTTGTCCTTGTTTCCTGTCCCCCAGGGCACTACCCAGACCCGGACATTGTTTTTAAATGTTTCTATACATCCTACAAATCCGCCACTTCACGGGCAGGTTATGGGGACCTCCTAGGCATGATATTTGAAGGAATTTTTCGTTTTTATTTTTAACCCTTATTTCATGGAAAACTCACTGTTCCTTTAAAAACTTTTTTAAACTTTTTGTCCTTGTTTCCTGCCCCCCAGGGCACTACCCAGACCCCCATACACCTTTTATGGCAAATATCTAGCATATATGCCCTCTTGGAGGGCACTCTAAAAATCGAACTTTGAGTCCCATTGACTTGCATTGAGTTCGTGTTCGAGTACGAATTCGAACTTTTGAAAAGTTCAAGTTCGAATGCGAACCGAACTCGGAGGTGTTCGGCTCATCCCTAATCGTGCACATAATCATCCTTTATTCTTGCCAATTAAGTCAGATTGTTGGAGAACCAATGAATTCCAGCCTGTCAACACGTATCATGAGGATGGGGGCGCTAAGAGGTTAAACTTTTTCTTCCTCAAGATAAAGAGGACATTGTGACACATAGCTGTTTTAATATGTTTTTATTAATGATTTGATTTGGAGAAATGCATAAACCTGTCAGACTAGCTGAAACGTCTTTTCTTCACATTCTGGAGACCTCCTTTTGTAATCTGTCTAGGTGGCACAGGACTTTTAAGAGATGCTCTTCAAGCACTGTTTCATAAATCAGATTTGTTGCCATGCAGACGTTTGTTACACTATTAACATAAACAGCTCGGTTTCTGTAACTTTTCATTTATAACTGCTTCACAGTCCCCCTTCAGAAGACAGGCTTTCACAGAAGTTGTGGCATGAGCTTTCATCTTGTCAAGGTCATGGATAATACAGAGGAGAAGTACGTGATGAATACTAATACAGCCTTTATAGCAAGGCACTGTTTTCAGAAATGACATTTACCATTTTCCTGATAAATAATTTCATAGAATAAATTTCTACCATATTATCTGTCAAAATTCTAATTTTTCCCCCCCCCATAAAATAGGAAGTTGGATGCCAATGTGAGGAGCCGACGCAGGTGTCTGGATACATATAAGCACCGCACCCTCACCAGCTTCTGTACTGGGATCTACTCATTACCACAGCTTACTGTGTATGACCTGGACCGGATTACTACTATGCTAAGTACGTCCTTAGTGCCCCTCAACTCCCAGCCTCCGTCGTAGCGTTATGACGGCTCGACTGGGAGGGCCACACAGTATAAAGTGAATACTAGTATCTCAAGTTGCAACGGGTGTGCAGTTATCCTCCCCATCGACCCACTACAGCGGACTTTGGACGGTCTACATAGTGCAATCCTATATAGGAGGCTCACTGTTTGTGGGGCTGAGCGCACTAACATGCACTCAACGAGGTGGTCACAAGGGAAAGAACTTCCATTTCCATGGCCGTTCCTTCCATCCTCATGTGCCCTAGATGCCGGCGGTCACATGACCTGCCGGATCTCGCCTCGCGCCGGTCGGTGTAGTGATACGCAGGGGTAGACTGAGGAACTTTTTCCTCCAGTCTCTCTCTGCTCCCGCCGGACTGAAGAGGCGGACAGAGCCGCGGTCCTCGCCGCGAGACAGGAGGTGAGTATGCGATCACTTTTTCTTATTTTTTGTCTGGTGTTAACGGATTCTGCAGAAGCGGAATCTGTAAACACCAAGTCCTGGCTCTGGTTAACTTTCTGTTAACTGCGGCCGGACGTTAATCAGCGCTAGTAGATTGTAATACTAATTCTGATTAACACTTTGCGCTCCCCATGTTAAGTATAGTAACTTCGCGCTGAAAAGCCCAAGGTACCAAACGCAAATGGGTTACTTAACCCGTTAGCGTTTATACTATAATATGCGGTAGCCACCGTGGCTAACGTTAATGCTCACGCAGGTGAGCGCTAACGTTAGCAACAAGCTTGTAATGTGGCCCCATGTATTTTACTTTTATTTTTTATTTGTACATTGTACATGGTCATGCCTGATTTTGTTAAAAAGACCAGACTCTGACATTTCCATTGACACCTTACGTGACGGTGTAAGGTGCATGGACCCAGAGATACAGGTGTCCAAATTACCTACATATTTCCGTCCAGGGGGAGCACATACCCACTGTGCCGCCTCTCTGGATCTGCCTGCTTTCCTTAAGTAGCCAACCAGCACCTGGGGCTACAAGCTGAACAGGGTGAAGTAGAAGAAGTGGCCTGGAACATTATCTGGTGTAAGTTGTTATATAGAGTCCAGGCAATAGCTGAGCCAGTTATGGTGTTGGCTTTCTAAGCACTCCAGGAAGCCCTGCTGTATGCCTTGCACAAACTGTGTTAATGTTAAAGGGTGCCCTTTATGTCCACCAGAAGTTGGGTTTGTTTGGTTGGGTTTTGCTCCATATATATATTAGTGTTAATTAGTGTTTTTTGCTGACACATGTATTGGAAAACCTTTAGTTGTGTTCCATCAAAGTTTATTGGTCGCTCTCCGTTAGTGGCATGCTGCCAGGCAGGGCCGAATTTGCATCTCAGGAGCTTGTAGGCACAGAAATGTGCAGCGCCCCCAGCCCCACAATAAAAAACATGCCAAAATTACTTGTCATGGGGGCATAGCCAGGGCTGGATTTGCATCTCAGGAGCCTGTAGGCACAGAAATGTGGAACGCCCTTACCCCCTTGCCCCCTACAAAAAAAAAATGCCAAAATAACTTTTCAAGTTTTCATTTTGGGGCAAACTAAAAAGAAAACAAAAAAACATTTTAAAAACCTGAAAAACACTTTCTCTCTGGGCTCAAATCAAAAGAAGGGACAGAATCTGTTGCCTTAGTTGAGTTAGTGCAGCGGCATTGTTTGTTTTATATGTAAAAGCATATATTGCCTCTGCCGTGAAACAGAGAGAAAATCCATTTTTTAATTTTACATATTACATGGTCATGTTTTGTATCATTGTAAAGACCAGACTCTGACCTTTTTTCAATGAATTTTCAACTCATACACGCCCTGGTAATCTCCCGACTCGACTATTGCAATAATCTCTTATCTGGCCTCCCTCTGTCCCGCCTCTCCCCCCTACAATCCATCCTGAACGCCTCCGCCAGGCTAATTCACCTCACCCACCGCTCTGTCTCTGCCGCTCCCCTCTGCGAGTCCCTTCACTGGCTCCCCATCCACTGCAGAATTAAGTTCAAAATCCTTATCCTTACCTACAAAACCCGCACTAACTCAGCTCCCCACTACCTGTCCTCACTAATCACCAAATACACCCCAGCCCGCTCCCTAAGGTCAAACAGTGACCTGCGCCTAGCTCCTCCCCGCATCACCTCTTCCCATGATAGACTGCAGGATTTCTCATGCGCAGCCCAGTGGTGTATTTAGGTTTTGTGCTGCCCTAGGCCTGACTAAACTCGTGCACCCCCTAATTTAAATTTGACGCACCCCTTCCTGTCAAGGGCACACCTCTTCCTGGTTAATCCCCACCCTTCCTCTTTAAGCTCCACCTTTTCCTCTTAGAGCTCCGCCTTTTCCTTCTCTTTATATTAAAAGTGGATACCAAGTGCCTACTTGTATATTTTGTATACCATTTCAAATGTATCTATTGAGATAAAGAAAATTATGAAATGTTTAAATTCAAGTATTTTTACAAAGAACAGCCACGCATGTCAAGTAAACGGGATCACAGCCGCTCTAATTGGTGGAACAATAAAATCCACAGAAACGTGCACTGCATATGAGCGTATCACACAGCTGCATAGCAATAAAACCCACAGAAATGGGCACTGTGTATGAGCATATCAGAGCTGCAAAGCAATAAAACCCACAGAAATGTGCAGTGTGTATGAGCATATCACAGAACTGCACAGCAATAAAACTCACAGTAATGTGCAGTGTGTATGAGCGTATCCCAGAGCTCCAGGGCAATAAAACTCACAGTAATATGCAGTGTGTATCACAGAATCCACAGCAATAAAACTCCCAGCAATGCAATGTGCGGTGTGTATGAGTGCATCAGAATTCACAGCAATAAAACTCACAGCAATGCAATGTGTGGTGTGTGTCAGCGTATCAGAATCCACAGCAATAAAACTCCCAGCAATGCAATGTGCGGTGTGTATGAGTGCATCAGAATCCACTGCAATAAAACTCCCAGCAATGCAATGTGTGGTGTGTGTCAGCGTATCAGAATCCACAGCAATAAAACTCCCAGCAATGCAAAGTGCGGTGTGTATGAGTGCATCAGAATACACTGCAATAAAACTCCCAGCAAACCGAGTGTGTATGAGCACACAGCAATTATTTATTCTACATTTACCGGCCTCTGTCCACGGTAGGGCTGTGTGCAGAGTCAGCAGGGACTGTGTACAGACTCAGCAGGAGGTCCCTCCAGGCCACGTTAGGATCACGGCTGTGCCTGTGCGTGGAGCTATCTTGTCAGCAGTGGGGTGCCACTGCCAGAGGGTGCACCGTGGCTTTGATTCCCTTCCCGGTGGGTGTTCAGTCCAGAATAGAGTGACAGTCCATGTTAACGAAAGGGCGGGCAGCTGCGTGCATGCGTGTCACGTGGTTCAGCCAGTCAGGTGGTACTGAGACTCAGTACCACCTGACTGGCCGGACCAAGTGTGACCTGCACGCAAGCAGCCTCACCAGGAGCCAGGCAGCTCAATGACAAATTTCTATCACTGCAGTGCTGGTTAAGGAAAGGTCCACTTTAAACAGCAGTAAGCAGAAAGGGCTTCATATTCTGCTGAAACCCCCCCCCCTTTACCTTCTGTTTACTGTCATCTTCTCTCTCTGGACACAAATCACATCCCCCTCCCCTCTCCTAGAGCTGCTGCGGGGCAGGGGAGGAGCTATGGAGGGAGGAGAGGGGGATTTTTATTCTATTCGAATTTATTCCGTTCAAACGCCATGCTCCGCTGCTCGTTGGTTGAGAACACAGCTCAAAGCTGACACACAGTGACAGTGGCACCTCCTAGTACCCCCTAATGACACCCCAATAATCACTGGTACCTGGGGCGGCCCGCCCTCCGCCACTCCTCTAAGTACACCACTGCTCTGGTGATATGCTCACACACAAGTTTGGCGAACTGCCAGCAAGTACGGTGCTGTTTGAAGGCAGTGCAAATCCCCATAGAGAAGTAATGGTTAATCTATTCAGAGAACACCAAACAGCAGAGAAATGTCAGTGAAATGCCCTGATGTTCGGTGGTTTCAATCAGCAGGTTTATTCAGGCGAACTCCATAGGTTTCAATGTTAAAAATATTCCCGTTTTTTATGCAATATCTAATAAACCATTTATTATTTTAATCTGCAGTAAAAAGTCTTTATTTATTTATTGATTTTTTTTTGTACCTTTTAGTGATTTTTCAGAATTTTTTGGGCTAAATTCCCCCCCTTTTTTTTAATAGCGGTTCTCCTTTTTCTGTAACAGAACTTTTTATTATCAATCATAGGATCTTATATGTAAATTCCAGACATTTTCGTTCAGTAGTTCTTTTGAAAACAGCAGGCCATAGGTTTGCGGTGGCAGCATACAGCGGCCGACTCCATGCACTTTGGGGACCCTGCGGTGAATGGTGAATTCACTGCAGGGTTGGGAAACTTTATTCCCCGAAGTGCAGGAAACTACAGAACACCAAAATGTTGGCGTCATTTCGGTGCTCTGTGAGTAACCCAAATAGTGGTGAGGTTTTTTGTTGCCCCCTGGAAAGTGAAAGCCTAGGCCTTGCCTACCCAGGACATACTTGAAAATTAGTGACATCTCAATGTTTCCTTCCTGGTAAAATAGTTTGCAAAAGTAAAAAAAAAAAAAAAAAGATTTTTTTTTTTAGGGGTGGGGCCACCCAGCGGGCCGCCGCCCCCTGGAAAGTGCCGCCCTAGGCCTGGGCCTTGTTGGCCTAGGCCAAAATACACCAGTGGCGCAGCCCCCACTCTCTGGAACGCTCTCCCTCGTACTGTCAGACTTTCCCCTAACTTCTCTTCCTTCAAACGCTCCCTTAAAACATTCCTATTTAGAGAAGTCTACCACCCAACTCACTGACACAACCATCAATCACTCTCACCTTACAGTCCTCTCCTCCTGTTTCCAACCCCAACCCTCCTAGATTGTGAGTTCCTACGGGAATAGGGCCCTCATCTCCTCCTGTACTGTTTGTCAAATGTTGTTCAATGTATTGTAACCCTGTCTATACTGTGCCTATTGTACAGCGCTGCGGAATATGCTGGCGCTTTATAAATAAATAATAATAATAATAATAATGACGCCTCACTTAAACTTGTGCGGTGTACAAAGCAAAGATACGGGTTCCAAAGTCCCCTGTCTCTCTTCACTGCAGTGCCACGGTCTAGGTTGTTGATGAAACAATGCTTTGCATCATCAGCTCCACACTTGCTGGCAGTGTGGGAAATGAGAAGGTGAGTTAGCGCAGCAACACTGGTCACCTTACAATTGTAAACTGACTAATAGTGCTGCGTTAAAAAAAAAGGGAAAATTATATTATTTTGTTTGATATTTTATTTTTACATAAATCTAAATCTTACGTCTCCAGAGATACAGTGGTCTAAATGATTGTTAAAAAATATATATTTTTTTTTAGAGAAGAAGGCGCCCCCTTGTGACAGGCGCCTATCAGCACATTCCTACTCTGCCTTTTTATAAATCTGGCCCTGCTGCCAGGGTGAGTGACAGCAGTGAGTAAAAAGTCATCTTACAGGACAGCACTCTGCTCACTCAGTGCACCTGATTGCAGGCAGGCGTCCTGGCTGGTAAGTCAGAACAATGATGTCACCAATGAGGGTGAATCACACACTGCTGTGCAATAGTCATCTTACACCTCCATCCATGGAGTGAAAGCGTGGCAGCACAAGATACTGGAACAGGTCAATTACAGGCTGTGATACCTCATCAGGGAATGAGATGTCATGCTGACCTTTAAAACCATTGAAATATCCACCACCTCCATGGAATATCACAGGGAAGTGACCCTGGCAGGTACAAGTTGACGTTAGTAAAACAAATGGATATCATATAATGCCAGTTTCAAGTTTTGGATTTATAGTTTTATACTCTGAACATTGAGCTGGAAAAATATCAGCGGAATAATCCAAACCTGTCAATCTGTCACATTTTCTATTACAACTAATTATTCCAAAGAAGAGAGTAAATAGACCAAGCAAAATGAAAGCGCTGAAACCCAAGAAATAGAATAAAAGAAAAGCAGGATCTTAATTTTCTGTGATTTTTTCCCCCTGAAACATTATGTAATGTCTAAAGAAAAAAAACTGACTTAAATTGCTCTAACTGCAGAGCCTTTTGAAATAATTTATAGCGTCACGTGATTCCATAATTTATTTATATTTTTAGATGTACAATTTAAAGATCCTTCTTTCGGAATGTAATATCTACTCTGAGCTTTTAACTGAACTGCCTATTTATGACTACAATGCTTTATGCTGTCCTGGTTACGTTTTAATGGAGTTTACTCTTTGCAAGTTATAATTCACATTATGACACTTGAGTGATTAGTTTATTATACTGTTTGTACCTAAAACATTCTAAAAGCTCTTAAAATTCCCTCCCTCTGTTATTTACTATGATTATCTTTCCGAATGCACTGGAACAAATGCACTATCCACGCCACATATTAGAAAAGAACAATAACTGCTGCCGTTTAATAGTAGATATCATGCTAACTGCAGATGTATCTGTGATTCAGACACTTTATGGATGGGTATTTGCATTTGGGACGCCTGCGTGCACCTGATTGTGAACGAAAACTGTAGCGTTCGGGGGAGTAAGTGTTAACGTCAGGATAAGTAACTTTAACGCATGCCCCCCATATTACCTTCCTAACACTATGCCCGGTAATAATCCGTTAACGCATCGGTGATTGCGCGAGCTTACTCTACTTTGCTTAACATGGGGAGCGCAATCGGTAATTAGCGTTAGGACTTTGTAACACCTTACTTATCCTAACGCTAATTACCACATCGATACTCACCTCTCATCCCGTCAACGGTGTCCCAATCCATCGCAGCTGGCAGAGATTGGGGACAAATAGTCTCCAGTATCCCTCTGTGATCAATTCTGCGATCTCGCGAGAGCTCGCGGCCAGACAGTGCAACCCTCCATGGAGTTCTACGGACTCCAGGAGGTGACACTCGTGGCAGCACGGAAGCTCTAACGCGAGTATCACCGAGGGTAGCGTTGCATTTCAGGGCAGGCTGCTGAATTAGTGTTCGCCACAGGAAGAGAGGTGAGTATTTGGTTCATTGGGCGGGTGGTTTAAGCTGGTGCTAATTGATTCTGTAAAGGTGGAATCAGTTAGCACCAGCTTTTGGGTGACGTTAAACAATTGGTTAACACAACAGTGCGGTAATTAGCGCTAGGACATTGTAATACTGGCTGGATTAGAGGTAACATCACTGCTCTATAACTGTGGAGGCTGGAGACACAGGTTCAATCCCAGCAAGAATACCTCTCCAGTAAGTGTCCTTGGGCAAGACACATAACGGTACATACTCGCCACCCAGGACATACTTGAAAAAGAGAGAAATCTCAATGTATCCTTCCTTGTAAAATTCTTCCTCAAAAAAAAAAAACCTTACTTATCCTATTGCTAATTGATGATTGCGCAAAGTACAGTAAGCTCCGGCAAGCTAGTGCAATCACCGACGCGCTACCGAATTTTTAACGGATTTAGCGTTAGGAATGTAATATGGGAGGGGATGCGTTAAAGTTACTTATCCTAGAGCTAACACTTACACATCCAAATGCTACCTTTAGCTTTCAGTATGTAATCTAGCCCAATGTGGTAACATCTCTAATCAATAACCACAAAGAAGAAGGATTTAATCAGAATGTCTGATCAGCATTCAGCATGTCTCCTCTACAACCAGAATCAGGTTCCATCTCACCACCATGTCTCTGCTCTAAGATCATGAAAAGCAGACTTGGATCCCAATCAGAACACCTCACCAGCAAGTGCCCCCGGGTAAGGCACTTAACGATATGTACATGTCTCTACCACACAATAGATTGTAAGTTCTCTCGGGAACAAGGTCCCCTGGAAACATACTGAGTAATATGTATCATACTGTATCATCTATGAGTTTTGTATCGTACTGTAACATCTCCTTGTTCACTGATCTTCTACAGCTCTGAGGAATCTGCTGGTGCTATAAAAGGTATAATAATAATACGCAAGGTGTCCCTAAATGTCCTGCTGAGTCATTCTCTGCCACAGTGCCCACCCTTCGTCAATCAACAGAATGATGCTCGGCCACTTTCGTATCCCAATAATTTTTCAAGCCATGGGAACTTCAGATGTGACGTACGGCATCCATGTTATTAGGTGTCTCTTGCTGAGACAGTCTGGGATCTCCATACTTCTGGTCGTCATATGTAAAGGTCCCATCAATAGTCCTACAATGTTCATAAGAGAATTGTATAAGCAATGCGCAAGAACTTACAAGTAAATTCCATATAGAGGAGATGGTAGAATCACTCAGATAATTATCCATCGTCCATGCATTTACGAGACAGGAATTACTGACCAGAGATAATTGTATCCTTACTAGTAAGACGTATCCTGATGCCATATTTGATCCTATGTCCTGCGACTTGCTGCTTAATAGGTGATTTAAAAGAAATCTTTACTGGCAGCAAAGTGACATTGACAGCTCGGGGGATATCCTCGCGGGTTTTGGGAGCTGCGCACGGGAAAGAAAATAAAAATCAGTCTCAGAGGCACAATTACTCTGAATAGAGGCTTCGTTGGGACATTCTTCATGCAGTAAACTCTACATGTAAATACCCAGTTGTTAAATACAGATCTTTCATCTTCAAAAAACTAGGTTTTTCGGGATAGGAATACAAGTCTAATGGTTCAGTCTGTAAAAAAAAAATGGAGAAAAAAGAAGTAAAAAGGGGAAGAAATTCTCAGCCAGAGAAACAATATTACAATGATTGAATATTTTAAAGATCTTCACTTTGATGACAATGAAACCGATTTAATGACAGCACTATTAATGTACATAGATAGAGGTAAATAAATATATAACAAATAGATAAAGGAACAGAGGGATAGATCTATTGTGACAGTGTGATTAGGGGCAGGTGGTAGACCACAGGTTTATCAGCAGGCGACTGGAGAACTCCCTTTTTCCCTTATAGGGTTAACGCACAGCCGATTTCTAATTAGTGACTGCCCTGCCCTTATAGGAGATGAGGTTCCCTTTGAGAGTTCAGTTTTGGTACTGGGTGCAGCAGGGAAGGAAACGCAATGCTGACCGCAGGGAGAGCGTATATTCAATTTTGTTTTCATTGATTGGTAGACGGCTTAGCCGCCCATTATTTATAACAGGAATTCTGAATGTTTATTTAGCCTCTGCATAAAGGAGTATGTGTTTGTTTCATATTTGTTTTTTTTTCTCTTCATAATGTAATGCAAATTCCATGACTGCACAATAACAGCGGAAGCACTGATCCCTGCATCCAATGTCTATAGCACACTATCAGGGTTATTCAGAGAGCGGTGAAAATCAGGAGAATGACTGGAGAATGGAAAATTCTAGGTTAATTTAGCCAAACCAGAAAAATTCTACCATTCATCTCACTTTCCAAATCGGCTATTTTGACCTAGAATTTTCCATTCTCCAGTCATTCTCCTGCTTTTCACCGTTCTCTGAATAACCCTGTATATACAGTGGCAAGAAAAAGTATGTGAACCCTTTGGGATTACGTGGAGTTTTGCATGAATTGGTCATAAAATGTGCTCTTATCTTCATCTAAGTCACAACAATTTGAAAAACACAGTCTGCTTAAAATAATACAACACAAACAATGAATGTTTTCATGTGTTTATTGAACAGAAAATGTAAACATTCACAGTGCAGGGTGGAAAAAGTATGTGAACCCCTAGCCTAATGACTTCTCCAAGAGTTAATTGGAGCCAGGAGTGAGCCAACCTTGAGTCCAATCAGTGTGATATTATTGGATGTGTTGCTGGAAGCTGTCCTGCCCTTTAAAAACACACACCAGTTTTGGGTTTACTGGTTTCAAGAAGCACTGCCTGATGTGAACCATGCCTCGCAGAAAAGAGCTCTCAGAAGACCTACGATCAAGAATTGTTGACTTGCATGAAGCTGGAAAGGGTTACAAAAGTATCTTCAAAAGCCTTGATGTTCATGTGTCCACAGTAAGACAGACTGTCTACAAATGGAGAAAGATCAGCACTGTTGCTACTCTCCCTAGGCGTGGTCGTCCTGTAAAGATGACTGCAAGAGCACAGCACAGAATGCTTAATGAGGTAAAGAAGAATCCAAGAGTGTCAGCTAAAGACTTACAGAAATCTCTGGCACATGCTAACATTTTTGTTGACACATCTACAATAAGGAAAACATTAAACAAGAATGGAGTACATGGGAGGACACCACGGAGGAAGCCATTGCTGTCCAAAAAGAATGTTGCAGTACGTTTGAAGTTTGCAAAAGAGCACCTGGATGTTCCACAGCACTACTGGCAAAATATTCTGTGGACAGATGAAACCAAAATTGAGTTGTTTGGAAAAAACACACAACACTATGTGTGGAGAAAAAAAGGCACAGCACAACAACATCAAAACCTCATCCCCACTGTAAAACATGGTGGAGGGAGTATCATGGTTTGGGGCTGCTTTGCTGCCTCAGGGCCTGGACGGATTGTTGTCATTGATGGAAAAATGAATTCCAGAGTTTATCAAGACATTTTGCAGGAAAACGTAAGACCATCTGTCTGCCAACTGAAGCTCCGCAGAGGATGGGTGATGCAACAGGACAACGACCCAAAGCATACAAGTAATTCAACAAAAGAATGGCTTCAACAAAACAAAATACGCCTTCTGGAGTGGCCCAGTCAGAGTCCTGACCTCAACCCGATTGAAATGCTGTGGCATGACCTTAAGAGAGCGATTCACACCAGACATCCCAAGAATATTGCTACACTGAAACAGCTTTGTGAAGAGGAGTGGTCCAAAATTACTCCAGATCGTTGTGCAGGTCTGATCTGCAACTACAGGAAACGTTTGGTTGAGGTTATTGCTGCCAAAGGAGGGTCAACCAGTTATTAAGTCCAAAGGTTCATATACTTTTTCCACCCTGCACTGTGACTGTTTACATGTTCTGTTCAATAAAAACATGAAAACATATAATGTTTGTGTTGTATTATTTTAAGCAGACTGTGTTTTTCAAATTGTTGTGACTTAGATGAAGATCAGAGCACATTTTATGACCAATTCATGCAAAAGTCCACGTAATCCCAAAGGGTTCACATACTTTTTCTTGCCACTGTATATAGATAGATACATGGGATAGATGAGCAAAGGGATATATATACAGTATATAGATAGATGATCAAAGGGATAGACAGACAAATGATGGAGATATATTGAGATAGATAGATAATAGAGATATATAACTAGATTACATATAGACAAATAGATAATAAAGATATATAAATAAATGATAGTGATATGGATAGATAAAGGGATATAAACATAGAAAGACAGGAAACAGATACATAAATAGGTGATAGATGATAAATATCTGATTGATAGAGATAAAAATTTATAAAAAAGCATATATACAGTATCTCACAGAAGTGAGTACATCCCTCACATTTTTGTAAACATTTTAACATATATTTTCATGTGACAACACTGAAGAAATGGCACTTTGCTACAATGCAAAGTAGTGAGTGTACAGCTTGTATAACAGTGTAAATTTACTGCCCCCTCAAAATAACTCAACACGCAGCCATTAATGTCTAAACCACTGGCAACAAAAGTGACTACACCCCTAAGTGAAAATGCCCAAATTGGGCCCAAAGTGTCAATATTTTGTGTGGCCACCATTATTTTCCAGCACTGCCTTGACCCTCTTGGGCATGGAGTTCACCAGAGCTTCACAGGTTGCCACTGGAGTCCTCGTCCACTCCTCCATGACTACATCACAGAGCTGGTGGATGCTAGAGACCTTGCGCTCCTCCATGTTCTGTTTGAGGATGTCCCACAGATGCTCAATAGGGTTTAGGTCTGGAGACATGCTTGGCCAGTCCATTGCCTTTACCCTCATCTTCTTTAGCAAGGCAGTGGTCAGCTTGGAGGTGTGTTTGGGGTCGTTATCATGTTGGAATACTGCTCTGCGGCCCAGTCTCGTAGGGAGGAGCTCTGCTTCAGTATGTCACAGTATACGTTGGCATTCATTGTTAACTCAATGAACTGTAGCTCCCCAGTGCCGGCAGCACTCATGCAGCCCCAAAACATGACACTCCCACCACCATGCTTGACTCTAGGCAAGACACATTTGTCTTTGTACACCTCACCTGGTTGCCGCCACACACGCTTGACACCATCTGAACCAAATAAGTTTATCCTGGTCTCATCAGACCACAGGGCATGGTTCCAGTAATCCATGTCCTTACTCTGCTTGTCTTAAGTAAACTGTTTGTGGGCTTTCTTGTGCATAATCTTTAGAAGACGCTTCCTTCTGGGATGACAGCCATGCAGACCAATTTGATGCAGTGTGTGGCGTATGGTCTGAGCCCTAACAGGCTGATCCCCCACCCCTTCAACCTCCTCAGCAATGCTGGCAGCACTCATACGTCTATTTCCCAACAACAACCTCTGGATATGACACTGAGCCTGTGCACTCAACTTTTTTGGTCGACCATGGCAAGGCCTGTTCTGAGGGGAACCTGTCCTGTTAAACCGCTGTATGGTCTTGGCCTCTGTGCTGCAGCTCAGTTTTGGGGTCCGGCAATCTTCTTATAGCCTAGGCTATCTTTATGTAGAGCAACAATTCTTTTTTTCAGATCCACAGAGAGTTCTTTGCCATGAGGTGCCATGTTGAACTTCCAGGGACCAGTATGAGAGAGTGAGATTGATAACACCAAATTTAACACACCTGCTCCCCATTCACACCTGAGACCTTGTAACACTAACGAGTCACATGACACCGGGGAGAGAAAATAGCTAATGGGCCCAATTTGGGCATTTTCACTTAGGGGTGTAGTCACTTTTGTTGCCAGTGGTTTAGACATTAATGGCTGTGTGTTGAGTTATTTTGAGGAGACAGTAAATTTTATCTAAAAGATACAATAAAATATTTACAAAAATGTGAGGGGTGTACTCACTTCTGTGAGATACTATATATATGTAGCGCTGCTTTAAAAAACACTGTATTCTGGTGCATTGAACTATTGCTGCCGCCAGTGGGAGACAGAGACATTGTGGGCTATGCTGGACAAAACCGTACTACACCTACCATCATCCTTTGCGTGAGGACAGGACGGAGGTGGTACAGGAAGAGGAAAGAGATCAGCAGCCTCGTGCAAGGCATGGGCAGAGTGAGCGGAGCAGTGAAAGGTGGAGGACGCACGTTGGAGCTGTCAGGGATCGCAACCAGGCTGGAGTACAGACGCTGTCTTACTGGTGCTGGAGATCGGGACAGTGAGCATGTTGAGACCTACCTACGCATCGTTGAGAGGTGTGGAGGACAAGCTGGATCCGGCAAGACGCCAATTTAGGAGACCGCACTGATCGATTGGGAGTGCAGGCGGCGGATCGTTGTTCCAGTTGCGGAGATTTGGGCAAGCAGGGAGCAGATTCAGTGGCACGGAGTCCCAGTACACAGCGGAGAAGATCCTTTGATCGAGGCATCGAGTGCTGCACAGTTTCGTTCATCGGATGGGTGAGAGGCCTCCAGGCCGCAGTTCCAAAACAGAAACGCACGCTGCAATATTGTTTAAATCCACAGGGCCCCAACGGTGACTAGTCGAGGATTGCTTTTTTTCATTCACTGGCCAGTTGAACATAGTACCCGGGTACCCTAAACAACACACATATATATTTTTGAGCTATTATTCACGGGACTTACACTCCAGAACTGAGGGGTTAACGGTTTTCTTTTACCGCCGCGTGTTTTTCCCACGTTACGAATTCTTGGTACTCAAATACCGTATATGCGTATTATATGCTGCATTATTGGGATCAGTAAAGAATATAATATATAAAAATCCACAACAGTGCTGGTGTATAGTTATTTCCTAGTGCGGTGAGACTATCCCGAGGTTTATTCAGCGGCTCCTCCGGGGGTGAGCGCTACATATATATATATATATGTATATACTGTAGCTAGATGGCTAGAATGATAAATAGATTGACTGAGGGAGGCAGAAATGAGATAGATAGATTAAAAAAAAAGGATTGTTCGGAAGCAGTCTGGTGGAACCGATTTAGGAAAGATGGCTAAATTATTTAATTTCTTGATTTGCAAAATATGAACTTCATGGTTTTTAAGGTTTTCAGATAAAATAAAATCTAAGTAAAAAATGACCACATGCGCACAACCCTTTTCTTGCCCAGTCATGCACATGTTCGAAAGCCTCATTACATTTCTATCAATTTATATCAGAATTATCATTCACATTTTGTAAACTGAGAATTGCGAAAGAATTGAACACGGCAAATTTGAAATTTTGCCAGAGCATTAAACGTAGCTAAAATATCTTTTTCTGGACTTTTCTGGATCATACCCGCTCTTTAAACAGGACATGTAAAACGATGTATCAATTATAAGAAGAATGCTTCTAATTTACAAACAAAGCAGTACAAGTAATGCAAAAATAATGCAGATTTTTTTTATCCATGTGCTCTCACTGTTTAAGATATTATTTTACATTTCAGTGTTGGGGTAAAAGCATGTTGAGCACCAGGTGCAGAGATGTTTGAGCAATATATCAGCATAATTGCTATTGTGAACCGCAAGTATTGTCTGCTAAAAAGGATGGTAATGTCCTGAAAGATTGCAATTCTGTGATATGATGGGGTCATTAAGTATGCAAGAGGCAGAGGGGTGCTCAACACCACGCATACCAATGCACTGAGTGCCCGCTTGCCTCTCGAGGGGCTTAATGTTTCAGAACAACATGTTTCTAACTCTACAGGGATATTTCCATAGATCGGCTGACTGGGTAAGTGAATTGCAGATGAAGATTAACCTTGACAAACACACCAACATGCAAATGGACTACAGCATGTGAAAATGTGTATACATATATATATATATATAGCTGTGTGTGTGTATATATATATATATGTAATTATTTTTTAAAATGAACTTAAATTGTGGAAAATATTGAAATGATTTGGTACAATAAATCTAATGACTTGGCCTTCTCATATTAAGGCAAGTCATTAGACCCAAATTAAAGAGGAAAGATTGGCCTGGGGTAGGATAGAGGTGGGAGCCAGGAGTCAGGCCCCATCAATACACTGTGCATAGGGTAGAGCAAGGCTGTCAAATCCACAGCCCCCCAGATGTTGAGGCCTACAATTTCCAGAATTCTACCAATGTAATGGATGGCCAGGACATCATGGGAGTTGAAGTTCAGAAAAATCTGAGGGCTGGAGTTTGACAGCCCTGGGGTAGAGTTTAAAGGGCCACTACCACCAAAACTACAATGTCCTTATTGTGTTTATTCTATGTTGCTGATTTCTTACATGTGCTTTGTTTTTCTCTTGTATGTTTAGTTAAGAAAATATCTTACTCTATATGTGTCACTGGGTGCATCCATTGTGTGATATTTTGTGTTGTTAACTACCCCTCACCTCCCTTGCTCCTCACTGTGTGGCTTTGGCCATAGAATGGAGTATATGGGCCGATCGCTGACTCAAATCTCACTGTATTCTGTGGGATGTATTCATAGGGCATCCCCAGGGGGTAGATTATAAACATTTTAAACTCTCCGTTTCATTTTATCCAGCTGCCATTTCTTTTCTCGAAGTATTTTAGAGAACAATAGACACCCTGCATCCTTATCTAAACATTCCCACCACCTGATTAACTGTTAAACCATGGGAGAAATAAACAAAATGGAGATAAAAGACGTAATTTATTTTTCCTTTTTACATGTAATTACTTTAAACAAAAGAAAAACAAACAGCAGCATATGTTTTATAATGTGATATTGTTTGTAATTTACAAGTAATCTAGTGTCAGGTTTGCTGCCGGATTAGGGATGCAGTGATTTATACACACACACTTGGGGGAAAGCATGGATGTAGAGGCAGGAACAGGAGAGCCAGCAAGCAGAGAACAATAGGTGGGACGTGAAGAGGACTGACCGGACTGGATAGTGGGACACGTAGTTGTCATAAACAGGAACACGGGAGAGGTTACCAGGAATTTTGGAGGGTACGAGGGTTTTGAGTACAGTGGGTGTCTTAGACACAGCAATGAACTTGAGAGGGACACGAGGATCTGTGGAAGGTACCAGGATACTTGGGGGACCCGAGGGATCCATAGGAGGTACGTGCACAGGCAGGGCCGTAGGAAGGGCGAGGCGAGTGAGGCACTCGCCACGGGTGCAGCTACGAAGGGGCGCAGCCAGCGCTGGTTAGGTCTGTAAAAAATAATCGGTAACGCAATGCAGGGCCCAATGGTGCTGAGTGGAGCAGTGGCAAAGATTGTCAGGCGGCATATTTTAGCCGCTGACACCCATGCTGTCGCCGCTGGACTATTTTTTTAATCTGCGCCGGCAGCGGCACACGTTTGTGCGACTCACTTCGATCGCGCCCAGCAGCATGAGGAGGATCCACCCACGTGCGCTGTAATCCCGCGCTACCATGCCGGGCTGCATGTGTGTGTGCTGGGTGTCGCCTCGCCAGCCGCTGGGGCTTCTCTGGTGAAGACCCCGTGGAAGAAAGGGCTTCCCCCGGGCCGAGCATCATGGCGGGGGGGGGCTACTGGAGACCCCCGTGGGACGCAGGACCAGCAGGAGGAAGACCGCAAAGGTGAGCGCGAGCCTGTCTAACCGCGGCGGGTATCAGGCATGTGGGCGAGTTTGACTGGGCCTGAGCCTCTCTCCTAGGTCGGCCGGCAAGCTAGGCCTGCCCGCAGCCTGGGGCTCGCCTAGGTCGGCCAGCCACCTGGGGATTGGGGGGCAGGAGGGAAGCCACTTGTAGTCCTGTCACAGAATGAGCTCCGTGAGGAGAGCAGGAAGGGGCGCAACCAATCCGAGCAGGGGAGGACAAAGGGTGAAACTCCCACCACACACACACCGGATGTCCCCATGAGGTAAAGTGCAGGTGCCGAGAAGCCTTGCTGTGCTGCTACTGCTCTGTCTGCTGAGAGTACACAACCTGTTCTGTGGAGGGAGGGGGATGTACCCGTGGTATATTCCAGTTGTAGGGGAGTATACATTGTGTGTGCTTTGTGAGGAGTGGTATATTGTAGTGTGGGAGACATTTGAGGGGGGAATCCACCCCCCCTCCTCACCACACCAAGACTGCTTGAGGATCACGGGAGAAGTATTCCAAAAAAATGCAGAGGGCAGTGCAGCAAGGCTCCCCCTACAGTCCCAGAGAGGGTGGTATCGGCCAGTCATGATGCACTCCTGCTCCCATCACTCTGATGAACTCCTGCTCCTATACAACTGGTAAGATGCAGCAGGGTCTCCCCCAGCACTCTGAGTCTGCACACTGCTGCTTACACCCTCAACCTTCATAAATCACCATGGGGAGGGGGGGATTCTGGGGTGTCTGGAAGTTTTCAGGTTATTCTAAGTGGGTGTACTTTGAACAAAGGGTTAAGACTGCAAACAAAGTGCTGGAGAATCAAAATATACCAGTGGATGTGCCATTTTTATAGATTTGAGTCTTTTCATATATATATACAGTTGTGTTCAAAATTATTCAACCCCCACTGAAATTGAGTGTTTTGGCCAGTTTGACATTGATTTTGATCATTCAGTCATCTTGCTTACAATTAAATCAAAGAGGCACGTGTAGGTCAGACAAATATAACATAACATTTATAATGAAATAACCACAAATGTCTTTTCTGTGCTCACATCATTATCAGTTTTATTCAACCCCCAAGTGACATTCAATCTTAGTACTTAGTACAACATCCTTTTACAGTTATAACAGCTTTTAAACGTGAAGCATAGCTTGACACAAGTGTCTTGCAGCGATCTACGGGTATCTTCGCCCATTCGTCATGGGCAAAAGCCTCCAGTTCAGTCACATTCTTAGGCTTGCACACTGCAACTGCTTTCTTTAAGTCCCACCAGAGGTTCTCAATCGGATTTAAGTCAGGTGACTGCGATGGCCACTCCAAAATGTACCAGCCTTTAATCTGCAACCATGCTCTAGTGGACTTGGAGGTATGCTTGGGATCATTGTCCTGTTAGAGATTATTGACTTCTTTAATAGGTCAGGGATATATTAATTATGACGCATATTTTTCTTATTGTTGATATACATAGATATATATATATTATTGACAGTGCCTCCAATACCAGCGGTATAAATTGGTATTTAACCCCTAAAATAGGGATTAATAACCAATCAATGAATATACGTCTTAACAAATATATGGCGCGTTATCCCGAGTTCTTTTGATGCTATCTAGATATTTTTAAACACAATAAAATCAATAAAGATGATATGAGACTGCGTAACGGTAAAACAATTCAAACCAAAATTTATTCACACGTCAAGTTTCATACAATCGTATGTTATCAACGGATTAGCAAGATACAATTTACAAGTGATTATAGATCGTGATTAGTAGCGATACTGCGACACGCAATAATCTAATGGACAGATATTTTAGGTTTATAGACCGCACCACAGATATACACGCCTCAATTCTTAAACACCAAACTCTATTCTATTCACTTAAACCTTTCCCATTATAAACCAATCCTCCACCTGGCTAAGATAAACACTCAGTTACTGGGCATCACCTGCAGCACAATTTATTATTGTGGGGGCCTATTCACTAAATGCAACTTCCTTCAGGGAGACACATAACACACTCGATAGGGAGACTATCTCTTCCACAGATCAATCACAGCACTTCATTCGATATACGTTAACCTAACGCTTCTTAATGACTTACAGTGCATGCATTCATTCGAAAGGGCTGCAAGATGGATATGGAAGGAGTTATGCTAGGTTACGAATGGGGCGGACGGTACTTGACATATAAAAGCTATTTCACGGTCCAGCGTATCTCACTATAGGTATATAATTGATCTTTAGATGTCCACAACCAGTATTCTTGGAATATAAATAATTTCACTAAATTATGGCTCAAGTATTCAGCCGGTGATAGTCTCTTCCTTAGCAATCCTCTGCAGTGGACTGTAAAGGCAGAATTTCTATTCTACTGATTATTAGGCTCAAACAGCAAAATAATTCATTTATATTCCTTTAGTTTGTGATGGACATCTAAAGTCAGGACTATGCAATTAGAAAATAGATATCAAGTTATTCAGGTATACTTTACCATCTGGTTAGTGAAGATAGAGTGGTGGAAGATTAGGGTGTGGTCGGTCTTAAAGGGGCGGCCGATGATAATTGCCTTTCTTCCCTCCAAGCGTCCCTCAGGTCTCTCCCCAAGCTTTTCTCAGTGTGTGTCTTTTAGCTCTGGAGTGTCCTCTCTATATAGTGGTCTTCCGCCCAGTTTTAGATCTAGCCCATCACTATGTGGCCTCATTTGATTGGAGGATATATATATTCATCAACTCCAGGGGTCTGTCCAGGTGTTATATTACCTGGCCAGCAGATGGCGCTCTCAGATCATCCATCAACCTTCTGCAGGAATTAATTTATGTGTTTGGCCAATCTTTTACTGGTTTGGGGTCTTTTATTCCTATATCCCGGGACTCCATAGATTTTATTAACAGATCAAAATTTATTTCTATTGTGGCATCGCCAGCATACTTCGCCACGGCGTGTGTGCATCTCATCCCCCTTTACTTATATCCACAGGGATGTGTATGTGAGGGGACATACATTCATGGTATCGTTTTTAACATTCACACGTTACCCGACTTAATCGGCTTCATGCGGATTAGTACACCAGACATTTGTGATGATCAACTAAATGTGGTAGGGCCTCTGTTTTTATAAGATGCTAAAATTATCAGTTCTAACTAATAAATATTCTCATACCATATAGTACATATTGCCGAATAGCATAGCATTACAAGCTGGTTTACCCAAGCCATTTAACCTTCTTTGGGTTTTTTTCTTTATTGGGCAACCTATTGTTCCATGTTTACGTGGCTTTCAGAGTTTCGATCTGACGAAATAAACACAATACTGAGATTTCTATCTTAGTTGTCATTGTGTTCCCTTACTTTTAAACCATTTGATCTAACCCCTGTTTGGTTGTAACAAATAAATAAAATAAACAGAGTCCATTAGACTGTCTTTGATCAATGTTAAATGTCCTTTCTTGTATGCGTAACACTAACGAGTTTAGCTTGTCTCTTGTTCTTGTTATATATTAACGACGCAGACAAGTTGTTTGCGTGACGCAATTCCTGGCCCCAAATTTAAACATTCCTGCGTTATAGAAATTTCATATCTAAAAAGGTCTGACAGTCCTGTTGAAAGGTCCAACGTCTCCCAAGTCTCAGGTTTGTGACGGACTGCATCACATTGTCATCCAATATCTCCTGGTACTGAAGAGAATTCATGGTACCTTGCACACGCTGAAGCTTCCCTGTACTTGCAGAAGCAAAACAGCCCCAAAGCATGATTGACCCCCCGCCATGCTTCACAGTAGGCAAGGTGTTCTTTTCTTCATAGGCCTTGTTCTTCCTCCTCCAAACATAGCGTTGATCCATGGGCCCAAACAGTTCTAATTTTGTTTCATCAGTCCACAGAACACTATCCCAAAACATCTGTGGTTTGTCCACAAGACTTTTGGCATACTGCAGTCGACTCTTCTTATTCTTTGGAGACAGCAAGGGGGTGCGCCTGGGAGTTCTGGCATGGAGGCCTTCATTACGCAGTGTGCGCCATATTGTCTGAGCTGAAACTTCAGTACCCACATCTGACAAATCTTTTCTCAGTTCCTCAGCAGTCACACGGGGACTTTTCTCCACTCTACGCTTCAGGTAGCGCACAGCAGTCGAAGTCAGCATCTTCTTTCTGCCACGACCAGGTAGCGTTTCAACAGTGCCTTTTGCCTTGAATTTGCGAAAGATGCTTCCTATGGTCTCTCTTGGTATGTTTAACATCTTTGCAATCTTCTTATAGCCATTGCCCTTCCTGTGAAGAGTAATCACCTCTTCTCTTGTCTTCCTGGACCATTCTCTTGACTTCACCATGTTTGTAACCACACCAGTAAATGTCTAGAAGGAGCTGAGTATCACAGTCATTTTAAAGCTGCCTAATTGGTGCTTATTATGCTTTATTGCTGCTCCGTGACATCCACAGGTGTTTTCAATACCTGATTGAAAACACTTGAATGAACCTCTGTTCTTCAGAGTGGTAGTCTTTAAGGGGTTGAATAATTGTGTCAATGAAGAATTCACAAAAGAAACATTTACTACTGTATTACAAAACCAATTGATGTCATTTTAGTTGCATATGGTTCTTTAAAAAGTCCTTGTAGGATTTCATTCTGAATACAATTACAAATGTACACTAAATTCCCTAAAACCCTTTACAGCATTGGGGGTTGAATAATTTTGAACACAACTGTATATATTTAGATCATGTGATTTTTTTATATATCGGGTTGGAAGCTATTGATGTATTCTGAATAAAAGAAATGCGATAGAGCGGCTTCAGAAACGATTACCTAATTATTGGACATTCTTTAGTACAAATAAATAGATATATACACACAATGTAAACCAGTAGTGTATGTTGATTTATATAAGTCCTCAGGGGGAGTTCCCGGAGGCTTGGCCGACATCCAAGATGTCGGCCAGCTCCGGGAAAGGATCACGAACCGGCGCTTTTCAGCGCCGATTCGTGATCCGGCTCCCCAGGGGTTAATGACAGCCACCGTTTGGAAGGGCAGGCTGTGCCCTTCCAAGTGGTGTCTGTTTTAACTCGCTACTCCCCGGCGATCGGGAGGGAGAGATGTCCGAAGGACCTCCCCCCTCCCTTTCAGGCGCCTCCTACTACGCTTATGCGGGGGGGGCGCCTGCATTAGATGTCATCGTGTCGCCGCGATGACATCTAATGTCCCCG
The DNA here is from genome assembly GCA_009667805.1 of Leptobrachium leishanense. Lineage (NCBI taxonomy): Eukaryota > Metazoa > Chordata > Amphibia > Anura > Megophryidae > Leptobrachium > Leptobrachium leishanense. The sequence goes on from CM019067.1 coordinate 59,657,866, forward strand.
CCGGGCTCCCGGATTGACGGGCTGACATTCAAGATGTTAGCCCGCACCGGGGGGCGCAGCAATCCGCCGGAATCTGGCGGATTGCTGCCTCCTGTGCTCGGACGCGCTGAGCGCGTCCGTAGCACAGGAGAACCACTTGGCTGGACGCGCTGAGCGCGTCCATAGCAGCCAAGTGGTTAATACGGCGCTGCATGTTTGCATAATATGAGTGGGCTGGTGTGGATGAAGTCCAGTGCCCTTTTTTTCAAGTCAATACCTTCCAGAGTATGTTCCAGTGTACAAAGGCAGTGTGCGCAGCGCCATTCATACTGTCCATACTAAGGGCTGTGTGCGCCTTGCCAGATACAGCGATCAAGGTTGTATACTCGGTGCTAGCTAGAGATCCTCCAACACAAATCACTAGCTTGTGATACAAAGGCTTTGAGGCTGATGGTATAAGAGCCCCTGCACTTCAACACACTGATCTTTAGAGATCATTTATACTAACAGTATACACAGGAGATGGGAGTGATGTTGGGCACATTACTGTGAGTTTTATTGCTGCAGATTCTGTGATACGTTCATACACACTGCACATTACTGTGAGTTTTATTGCTGTGGATTCTGTGATACGTTCATACACACTGCACATTACTGTGAGTTTTATTGCTGTGGACCTCAGTGATACGCTCATACATGTCACTTTTTTTGGGGGGGGCAGCATTTGAACCACCGCTCCAGGCAGCACAGTGACTTGGGCTGGCCCTGGCGCAATGCTGCTATCTGTGATGCTAATTGGATGCATAGCATCGATTCACTGGCCGCTTCTCTGTCCTCTTCCAGTTTGGGAGGAGCAGCCAGGCACATGACCCTGCTGCATGTCACATTACTCCATGCCGTGGCAGCACTGGGGGGAAGTGATCATATAACATCACTTCCTCCCAGTGCTTTATTCTGCAACGAAGGAACAAGGCAAAGACCTGCTGCAGGCTCCCAGCATCAAAGAAGGTGAAGTAACTATGAGAAGGTGGGGGAATGGACTGGACTGGGGTGTCATGAAAATGAGGAGGAGGGGGAAATGGTGTGAAATTAATATGAGAAGGGGGTATTGGACATAAAAAAGGAGGGGTGTAATGAATAGGAGGAGGGAGAAATAGGTGAAATGAACATGACAGGAGGGGAAATGGATTGAAAAAGGGTGGTGAAACATGAAATAAATATGAAAATGAGGGGGGAATGGACTAGAAAAAAAGGGGGTGAAATGAATATGAAAAGGAGGGGGGACTGGACTGAAAAACGAGGGGAGAATGGACTTGGAGGGGGAGAATTTACATGGAAGGGAGGGGGAGAAAATGGGCATGAGAAGGGGAGAAAGAGTGGAAGGGAGGAAAGGGATAGAGAGTAGAGAATGACAATGGAAAAGAGGGAAAGAAGGTGCACGGAACGGGGGGCATGAGCGTCCCTAGCTCTGTCAAATTTGGCAATCTGCTGATATGCGCACCCTCCATATAATGTGGAAATGGGATCGCCTGCCTGTGCATGCGCCCCATAAACATGACATCCGTGTTATCTGATTGGCTGAGAATGCTAATCACAGATTCGATAATAACTTGACACTTTGTTATGAATTTTACAGATCTTCAGTTTCAGTTCGTCCTTCTGACAGTGTGCAATTACTTTGCTTTGCAGCCCTGTTGACGGTGAGTTTGAACTGGAACTGAAGATCTGTAAAATTCATAACAAAGTGTCAAGTTATTTTCGAATCTGTGATTAGCATTCTCAGCCAATCAGATAACACGGATGTTATATATATATATATATATATATCTGTAAAAATATTGTCGGGGGGGGGGGGCACAATTTACTGTTCTTGCCTCGGGTGCAAAAGGAGCTAGCTACGGCTCTGTGCACAGGTGCAGCAGGCAGCTGAAAGGACACAAGGGGAATTATCCTTTTTCTATATATAGCATTACATATTCCGCAGCGCTTTACAAGATCAGTGTACAAGAGGTTAATACATTACAATACCACACAAGGATGATACGGCCTGATTCAGGGGGACCCTGTTCCCAAGGGAACTTACAATCTATGAGATGTACAAATATTTTGTGAGGTAGGCGCATCCATCATCCATATCGTTAGGTGTCTTGCCCAAGGACACTCGCTGGTGGCGTCTTCTGAGTGGGATCGGGTCATTTTTCCATGATTGTAGAGCAGCGACCTGGTGGTGAGTTTGAACTCGCTTCTCGTAAAGTCAAGACTTACTTCTCCACAGTTGTATTGGAAGGATCTTTTGAATGGTATTTTGACTTGCTTTTCCACAGATGAAGGGTAGAGACGTAACCAATGGACTCCACAGCCAATATTGTGCGGTAGGCGAGTATGTACCATTAGGTGTCTTGCCCAAGGACACTTACTGGAGAAGTGCTCTGGCCAGGATTTGAACCTGGATCTCCACAGTTCTAGAGCAGTAATGTTACCTCCAATCCATCCCACGGTCAATCCATGCCATCTAGGCGTCAATACTAAAGGGGAATCCAGGCGTCAATACTAATCCAGGTAGTGTAGTCAGGTCACAATCGTAGGTCATGAGCAAATACGTAGCAGATTACAGGAGCAAACAAATATAGGACTTTAGGCGTAAATGAGCATCAATGCTGAAGCACTGGTTGATGGGTTTGGCTGCTTTTTATTGAGGCAACCTGCGCTTAACAGGGTCACCTGTGTGAGAGGGCCGACGCTGCATCAATCAGGCCTGGAGTGAATGTGCAGTCTGATAACAAGATATAAAGGTTCCTGCCTTCATATGCTGGAACGGTTCCGTCCGAGGCTGGGAGCATGACACCTAGTTGCGGCTTATGTAAGTGGTAGTGTTCCTTTAAATGGGACATGGGTGGAGTTTAGATGGGCCAGGGTCAGGTTTTGGGGCTTGCCAAGATTGCATTGTGGCCCTTGGGGCATTTCCCTCAGGGTCCCCAATAGCCGGTCCAGACCTGTCCTGCACACAGCCAATCATGGCTGTACCACGTCTGGCATACAGCTGGCATCCTGCCTTGTCTCTGTTAATCCATGCCACACATGGGTGGGCAGACATAGGGGTGACAGGTTTCTCCTGCAAGCACTAGTCAGTCCACATCCCTGCCCTCTATGTAAGCTCCTCATCTGATAGCAAAGGATTAAAGCCACTGACATTGTAATTTTTGCATTTTATTTATGTTTTAAAACCGTGTTAACAAAGACATGTGCTGTTTCGATTTGAATAGGTTTTAGCACATTTTTGTGACATGTGAAAACAGTATTTTCTCAGAAGTACTACTATGAAAGATATCCCAAAAATGTTACAATCACCCTCACTCGTTGTAAAAGTAACAGCATACTGGTCATTGCTATCAACAGCTTCACTACTGGGCTGGAAAATCGCTTTCATTAATTACACAGTTAAAAATAAATGTGAACATTCAGTGTATTATTTCACTGTATTAACCCTATTGGAAAGGCAGACATCCCCATCTGCTGGGCAAAAAGATCCATGGCAGCTGGTGCTTTGTGCTGAATCAGCTGGGGTTCTGTCCTTTAGACACAGCGTCCCAGCTGTTTAACTATTTTAGCCCCTTGGATGCCACATTTGAGTAGGTAGAACCTTAGTGGCATTTTCTGGAGCCCATTTGCAATAAATGAAATAGCTTTGCGCTGCTGCAGAATTAAACTAAATTGCGTGTACTCGATATCGGGTCACTAGCAGGTGCTTTGAAAATTGAGTATAGATCTTAGCAATGAAGGGGTTAATGATGCGTGAATATGTCTGTTTTGTGTTCTGAAATCAACATTTCTATAAAGATTCAGCTTCTTTCTGCAGCTAGACTGTTACAAATACTTCACTACGTTCATCAAACAGAAGTTGTAGAAATGATACATTTTTTGGATGTGAGTCAAAATGTTTAGGAAACGTGTTATTTGCTGCTATTAAAGATTTGGTTCAGGGTGTGGGTGCGGATCTGGAATATGCGCCCTGCAGTACCGTCTCACTTGTAGATCCAAGACCACCATGACTTCCTCTCTACACTTCAAAAATTCTTAGGAACAATATTAATGACAGGTTAAGGTCGGATTAACTGGGTATTCAGGCTTATGGAGACACCATGAGAGAGAGTAAAACAGGTGTGTGCCGTTACACAGGTGCTCATTTCTTCTTTTAATATATAAAGTGCATAAAAGCAGCATGGGCAAGCATGGGCAGACTGTGCTTCATAACCTCTTGTATGCTAAAATTCTCATTATAAATATTATTATTCATCTCAAAATGAATTGTCTGTACCATGGTATCAGGGCCGGACTGACCATTAGGGCAATAGGGCACTGCCCGAGCACCCTAGTATTGAAGGGGGCTCCTCAGGGCCCCTAAAGCTTGGTCAGGCCTCTTTCAGTGGGGATCCCTTGCCATTGCAGAAATAATCATGGGGAAAGAGTCCGAGCAGCTTTTCTACTGAATACATATGTGCATTATGCATAAAGTATATTTCAGAATTTATTGAATGTCTTCTTCACTTTTTTGATCTTATGCAGTCCCTTCTCTACACACACACACACATACACAGACATACACACACATATATACAGTATGTGTATAATTCATACAAAAAAAATTCTTCTGTGTTTTGTATCCCATATCTCCATGCTACATAAGTTTCCTTGTTGTTGTTAGCTACAAAGTCGTGTCCGACCCGTCGCGACTCCATGGACAGCATTCCTCCAGGTCTTCCTGTCCTCTACCATCTTCAGGAGTGCTTCCTTCTCATTAGGTGACCAAAATATATGAGTTTCATCTTCAGGATTTGGCCTACTCAGGGTTAATCTCCTCTAGGACTGATCGGTTTGATCGCCTTGCAGTCCAAGGGACTTGTAGGAGTCTTCCCCAGCACCATAGTTCAAAGGCCTCAATTCTTTGTCGCTCAGTCTTTCTTATGGTCCAACTTTCATACCCATACATTGCAACTGGGAAAACCATAGCCTTGACTACACACACTTTTGTTGGCAGGGGGATGTCTCTGCTTTTAGTATGCCGTCAAGATTTGCCATAGCTTTCCTCCTCAGGAGCAAGTGTCTTTTAATTTCATGGCTGCAGTCACCATCTGCAGTGATTTTGGAGCCCAGGAAAATAAAATCTGTCACTACCTCCATTTTTTCCCCCATCTATTTGCCAGGAATTGAGAGGGCCCATTGCCATGATCTTAATTTTCTCAATGTTGAGTTTCAAGCCAACTTTTGCACTCTCCTTTTTCACCCGCATCAAGAGGCTCTTTAGTCCTTCCTCATTTTCTGCCATTAGAGAGTGGTATTATCTGCATATCTGAGGTTGTTGATATTTCTCCCGGCAATCTTAATTCCATGTTTTGATTCATCTAGTCCCACCTTTCTCATGATGTGCTTTGCATATAAGTTAAATAGGCAGGGCGACAGTATACAGCCTTGCCAGACTCCTTTCCCAATTTTGAACCAATCAGTGGCTCCTTGTCCAGTTGCCCATGGTGTGAGGTACGCCAGTTCTTCTGAACATCAGTCTACTAGCATACACCCTTTGCCTCAGCGTCATTCTGATTATGTCACCATACCACCGTGTGATTCCGGTGACACCTCCTCCTCACCACCGAATCACTCTGATGACACCTCTGCATCATTCTAATGATGCTCATGTGCCGCAGCGTCACTATGATGACATCCCAATACCTCCATGATATACTAATGATGCCCATGTGCCTCCACAAAAGTCCGATGATGCCCCCTTGCCCAAGTGTCATCACGCATGCACATTCCAATGCACAAAGACGCCATGGTCTATCATCAGCCTCATGGGGCTTTCAGTATCTCTCTTGGCATTCCTGTCAAGGTTTTTTTTTACGAGCAGTGGCACACCTTGTCTACTATATTGATTTTTGTTTTTTGGCTTGGCTACCATTTTATCCCTCTAACCCCTGTCCCTGACCTTGGCTCTGTCTATGACTTTGTGTATTTCTCCAGCCCTCACCGTGGCTTTGTCTTGCCTTCCTCCTATCTCTGTTTAGTCCGGACACACAAGGACTGGTTATATAGACAGGGTCTCCACCGGGTTAACAATACCAAATCTTAGAAAACTCCCCATATGCCAGTTCAGAGATTAGAAAGGTATGGAGGAAATGACTTCCTCAGGATTTTGTTCCAGTTCAGCCTCTGTTTCTCCTTTTCCTTCTACAGATGTCACAACATCTTTATTTTTCCATTATCTAGTCTTTTCACACTCTTTCCTCTCCCTTTCCACTCCCGCTTGGGCTTCTACATTCTTCTGCTCTCAGTGTTTAACTCGCTGATACTTTGTATTCATAAATGGAAATTGATTAGTATACAAACATCTGCGTGTGCTTTGCCTCCTCAATTAAATCCCAAGAATACTTAAGAAAAATATACAAGATATTCTTTCTCACGCCGCTACCTCTTCCCTCTCTTGCGGCTACTTGTCATTTTCATATTCCAGACCAGCTTTCTGACACCAAACTCTATTAATCTTTTTTTTTATTATTATTTCCTACTACAAGTAATTTAGAACCTTCTGTGCTCTCGCGCAGTAATAGATGACACGGGGAGACAGGCTAGCGTAATTAAAGATTGGCCAAGACTGGAGTTTCCTTAATTAGGTTTGGCATTATCTAACAAAAGTACCTGAGAGACCAATCTGGCTTCAAAGTAATGTCGAGGATAACCTCACAATCAATGATTTTTCACTCATGCTCCTAAGTATAGTAAACGAAAGAGGCTACACAGTGTAGTGAAGCATGTCTACAGCAATCGATAGGGATTTTTTTGTGCTCATGAAAAGAGATGATTGTGTGGTGGGCATAATCAACGCGCTCAGATTGAATATCTAATTTCTATTCTTTCACGTGCTTAGGGTGGCCATTTGAAGTACCGGCACTCTCCACCATGACTGGTGCAATCAGTCGGATTTCAGGTAGTGTAGTGTTAAAAACTCTGGGCTCTGTTACATTCTCCGCGCAAATTCGTACGCGCAGCGCAATTTTTTGGAGCGCAGCGTTAAACGTTAATGCGCGTAAATTAACACTGGTATTACGATCCGAGCGCATTTTTTCATTCGTCCGATAATAGGCACGAAAACGAGCGCAAATTAACGCTGCGCGCAGAAATCGGTTGGCAATCGGAATTAAGAACCACAAATGTCTCCCGTTCAGTTTTTGCGCCTGCCAAAATCAATCTGAGTATATATGCTGCAGCAATAATAAAAACACGCACAACCTCTCAATTTTATTGTTTGGGTATGCGTAGAATGTGTATTTTTTTTTTCGTGCTGGTGTATTTGGATTTTGCCAGGACATTCAGATTTGCAGTTACCACCAGCTTTTGAAAGACGTTAAAATTATGAGCGCAAACGTCGTTCGGAAAAAGTTGCGCATCGATTGTAATACCAGCCGCGTACCAGTGCCCGAAGTCATTTGCGCTCACAATGTTAAGTATGGGATGCGCGCATGAACTTTCGCTTGCGCAGGGTAACTCGCGTTAGACGTTAACGCGCATTTTGTGCGCAAACGTCGTAATTTGACGTTCAAGGGGAAGGGTTTTTCCCCTCGCGTTAATGCATTTTTGCGCACGCGCACATTTTTGCGCAAAGAATGTAATAGAGCCCTATGTCTCTAGATTCCTCAAAAATGTAACTGAACTATCAAAAATAATACTTTAAAGAGACACTCTACACACCCTGACCACTTTAGCTTTTAGGCTGGCGTGCCTACCTCCCTCTGGTGCCATTTGCTAGATAACACTGTGTGAAGCGGTGGAGTTTCCTCCACCCAACCCACATTTCACCAGGCGGTCAGGATTTTGAACTTTCAGTTTGCCAGCCACCAAATAAGTCATCAACGATGTCAGGACACTCTGCGTGCTGACATCATCCTCTACCAGAGCGATCTGTATAGTAAGCGCCCTGAGAGATGCAGCCGATGGACTGATTTTGTGTGTGTTCCAATCCATCATTCTTCGCAGGTACTACAGAACTCGTGTACAAAAAATACACAAGTCCCAAGCGATTTGCAATTTTAAGATCCTACGCTACGCAATTTACGTAAGCCACGCGAATTGCGTACCAAAACTGCTAGGACTTCCAGGTTCAGAAACCTAAGCTGAAGAGGAAGAGCAGCACACATCGAGGGAGAAAAGGTCATTAATAATAATAATAATAATAATAAGGCACATGCTGTGGAAGGCGAGGAGAATGATTGCATTTATTTTTCTTTTAGTTGAAAATCCAACATTTTCTGCTTGTTTCATGCCATGTTCTCTTTCTGCTGTATCATCTCAATTCCCCTCCTGTCTCCCTCTCAGCGCTGAACAAACAACCTTTCCTGTGAATAGGGAAGGTATGGTTTAACGCTGAGTCCTTCGTTTGCAGGCTTTTGTCTCTTCAGTTGAAAATCCCAAATTTCTGCTGGTTATCAACCACGCTCTAGTTCTGTCGGATTATTTTAGTTCCCCTCCCGTCTCTCTCTCAGCATTGAATAAACAGCCCGAGCTGTGAACCAAGAAGATGTGATTGATTGAATGCAAAGTTCCTGCAGGTTCCAAAAGATTAATTTAATGAAGCAGCAAAATGTAAGTAGTATTGGTTGCTAAAATGCTTCTTTTTATGAATTTATTAAGTCTTACTTTTAAAATAAGTAGATTGACCATTCATCTATCTACATTATTTAAATTCACTATTGGCACCAAAGATTCTTTCAGGGAGAATTCAAGAATTCAAGATTTTTGCAGGGAGAAGCCCTGTGCACCCAAGAAGAAAAACTCTTAAGGTTAATGTCAGATGCGCGCATTCTGAGCACACTGTGCGTCCGTGCACAACTGCCGTACTTTCTGACTGATGATACTGTAGACACCACACAGTCCATTTATTTGACTGACTTTTTTTTGACTGATGATGTAGATGGGAAATAAAATTAATATGTAAAATGAAAAAAATTGATACATGATATGAAAAACCATTTTGTCCATCAAAAATGCTGGACGTCATAAATGCAGTCCGTCTGACTACGTTCCAACACTCACACACAAAGCTACGCGGATGTGGCGCACTCTGTACGTCCTTCCTAGCGTTTTGACGTTCATGCCTAAATTGCATCCAGTGCCATGTACGTTGTGCGTCCGCACCTCTGTGCGCACGTACTCCGTGTGTGAGTCTCTATTGATCAGGGGCGTCGTAACGTGGGGGCGGGGGTGCGGCCCACACCAGGTGACACGCGCCTTTAGGGTGACACCGTCACCCTGAGGGCGGGTGTCTCACCCTGTGCTGAGTGTTCGCTCCCTGCGAGCGTCCGAAGCATGCAGCTTTGGCGCTCGCCTGGGGGAAACACGTGACCAGCCGATCGCGGCTGGTCACGTGGCTCCCCCAGGCGAGTGCCCAAGCTGCACGCCGCCGGACGCTCAGAGGGAGAGAACACATGGAGCAGGAGGTGAGCTGGGGGGGCCATTATCCATGAGCTGCTGGGGCCTGGTTCATATCCATTTATTTGGCCCCCACATCGAAAAACTCTCATCTAAACTTTACCCCAAACTAGGTGCCCTGTACAGAAACAAATCCTGCCTGAGCCCCGCGGTAAGAAAGCAGATTGTACAACAAATGCTTATGCCGGCTATTGATTACGGAGATGTAGTGTATGCAGCGGCCCCGCAAACACACCTTCAGAAACTTACTACATTGTATAACTCCTTCTGCCGCTTTGCATTACAATGTAACTACATGACCCACCATTGTGACTTGATAAAAGAGCTAAACTGGCCATCGCTGGAGTCTAAACGCACCCTTCACCTCTCCAGCCTGGTGTCTAAGAGCATTTCTGGGAAGCTGCCACCCTACCTGAATAGACTGCTTCCCCAAGCAGCTCCCTCATCCTATAACCTCCGATCCAGGACCAGCACCTTACTTGCAATACCACAATACAAAAAGACAGCTGCTCGGTCCTCATTTTCCTACAGAGCACCACAATTATGGAATAACCTCCCAGACACCATCAAATCTTCCCCCAGTCTTAAGTCACTCAAGAGCTCCTTACTAACATACCTTAATACAGAATGCACCTGTAAACATGTAACCTAGTGACTATATTTCCTACATATTTATTTTCTGTTAATCTGTATATTTGTGTTGTTTTTATAATATCTTGCATTGTATTACTTTGTATTTCTGTAACTGTAACACTTCAATGTTCTTGAACCCAGGACATACTTGAAAACTAGAGAAATCTCAATGTATCCTTCCTGGTAAAATCCTTTCTAAATAAATAAATAAATAAATAAATAAATATATCCATATGTGAGCTGAGGCACAATATATCCATGGGTGAGCTGCTGGGGGCAATATATAATTGTGAACTGGGGCAATATATCCATATGTGAGCTGGGGGCAATATAAATCCATGGGTGAGCTGCTGGGGACAATATATCCAGAGCTGCTGGGGGCAATATATATCCATGTGTGCTTTCACTGCCTTCGAACAGGCATCGTACTTGCTGGCAGTTGGCAAAAAGTTGTGTGAGCATATGAGAGAGCTGCACAGCAATAAACCTCACAGTAATGTGCGCTGTGTGTATGAGCATTCAGTGTTATATGGGAGTACTGATTTAGGGGTAAGAGTAGTTAAAAAAAATCCGTAAAACTCGGGGGGGGTGACACCATAAGTTACCGCACCGGGTGACACCAACCCTAGTGACGCCACTGCTATTGATCATAATTTTATGCTACGACGGACGTTAAAAGGTGCGGCAACACGGACGTGATCACTGCGTTCGTCTAACACGGGCCAAAATCTCCTTCATGACAATAAATATGGGAACACAAGTGTCTAAAATATTCCTTCACAATTCAATGTAATTTTTTTCTCAGTTTCTCTAACCTCCTTCACTGCCAAGTTATTTTCCATAAAACCACTGCAAGGACCAGTAGATTTATGGAAAACAACTTTACAGTAGCCATACAGTGAAAATGTGCCTGAAAAATACAAAAGCACATTTTCAAACTATGTGCGCTATTTGACAGGCAGGTGGGGCCACCTGCTGGTCACAAAGTGCTACTACATGACCATATTACTTACAACCTTCACTCCGTTTTTCCTTGAGGAAAAGGGAACTCCCTGCTGCTCGAATTGTTTTGGTGGCTCTGCTATCATACTGAAGTGTTAAACTTTTAAGGGCATATTCTGGAGACTATTTGCAAATGAATTTTATTAGCAATAAAAGAAATTCCTATGCATTGCTCCAGAACAGAATTAGTCTACATTGAGTTTTCTCAATAGTAAGGCAACAACAGGTGCTTTTGAAGATTGTCTATGCGCTTTCATGATAGTGAAAGGGTTAATAAGCCTAATGAAGAGGTAAGTGTCTCTGCCTATACTTCTCATAAAGGACATGTGAATGCTGGTATTTCTTGAACCCTAGTATGTGACTAGTTCCAAAACACTAAAAGTTATAGGGCAGTATACATTACATTACTGCCCGCTAAAACGGGGACGCTAAGGAGGAAAAGCTGTGCCTGAAGGTTTCTCCTTAGCGTCCCCGTTTTAGCTCCATATTATGGGGCAGGCGCTGATTCAGCAGCCTGCCTCGTAATGCAGCGCTAAGCCTGAGGATACTCGAGGCAGCGTTAAGTGCCGACGCAAGCATCCCCTCCATGGAGTCCATAGGACTCCATTGAGGCTTCAACTACCAGTCACATGAGCTGCAGGATCTCGCCTCTCGCAAGATCCTGCAGGTCGGTGGAGTGATTTGCAGAGGGAGACTGGAGACTTTTTTCCCCCCAGTCTCACTGCTCCCGGCAGCCAGAAGAGGCAGATGTTCTCGCTGCGGAATGAGAGGTGAGTATCTGATTTTTGGGGGGATTTTTAGCTGTTGATAACTGATTCCACAGAAGTGGAATCCGTTAAACACAGCTAGGACCAGGTGCTAAGTTTTCAGGAGCTGCAGCGGAACGTAATTAGTGGTAGAACTTTGTAATTCTATCGTTAATTAACTCTTTTGCGCTCCACATGTTAAGCATAGGAAGCGCAACGTCCAGTAAACTTGCGCTGAAAAGCGCAAGATCCGAATCGCTAATGTGTTTTTGAACCCGTTAGCGTTCAGAATGTAATATGGTGTGACCGCGCTAGGGCCACTTAAGGCTGGGGTCAGACGAACGCAGGTGCAACCGCACTTTATCACAGCCGTAGTAGCAACAAATGACAGCCAATGACGGGCAATATACGAAGTACAGCCGCACAAAAGTTCAGCCGGGCAATGCAAGCGGCAAACGAACGCATTTTTTTCGAGAACGTGATACCACTAGTACTGACGTACAGAGTGAGTTGCGTCCGCTAGCGGCGTGTTTGCGTGATTAAGAGACGTCAGACACTGCTAATGTCCAGCCAACATAACGTCCAGACGCAGAAAGTGTTTTATTGATGATCCGTACAAAATCACGGCCGAAAATGCGTATCGTATGACCGCTATCGCGTATTCCGTGAAATAATACGTCCATTCGTTCGAACATACTTTTTCACGGACAACGCGACAAATGCGTTCGTCTAACCCTAGCCTAAGCTCACACAGCTGAGCACTAACGTTAGCGGTAAGTATGTAACAGGGCCCAAAGAGTTTTAACACATAGAGAAAACCAATAAAGAGGCACAAAAAAACTCACTGTCAGCCAAGATAATGACTTAAACAATTGTGCTACAGTATATATTGATTTCTTTGTTTACTTTAAATAGATTTTCTTTTGTTAAAGGTTGTGTTTCAAAGGTATAAAGGTCAATTCAGAGGAGATTCTCCTATTACAACTTGAATTTGTCATTAAAAAAGTCTCGAGACTTCATCTTTTTTGTTTTTTTAAATGAAAGAAAAAAAATGTAAACAATTATCTGTTCGTGTAGAAAACACGCGGTGACCGTTACATCTCACAGATTGTGTCCTGAAAATGGAACGGTAGAAATAACAGCGAGCAATGCAATGAATTTTCATCAGGGTTGCTGTTCTAGCATTTGTTGCAACTCATATAATGAAGCAATTGCTTTCAGGCCCTGGTAATGACTTGTCATGCATGCTGAGTTCAGGAAGACACAGTGAAAAAGCCATTATAACCGCAATAGGGTGACAAGATTATAATAGTCTCAGGAGTCTGCAGTCTTCAAAGAGCTGAGCTGGCACAAACTTACCAGCTGCTGTCTAGTGGAAACAAATGATTTCTAGCACTGACAACCTTTTTTATTTTATTATTTTATTTTTATATTTTTTTTTAATTAGAGGCTAAATCCAAGGTTTTTCTGTACCTGGGTGAGTTGATTACAAAAAGCTGCTTTCTGTAGAGAACAATTGTCAGAATAAATGGTAATATATATATATATATATATATAACTTGCACACTCGTCAACAATTTAAAGAAATTTTATTTTTTATTTTTTTTATTGCATGAATATGTGTGTGGATAATGAAAATATAACACTGTAAAATTATGGAAGTTACATTGAATAGTGTTTTAAGTAATCTATGGAGCATTGCGACAACACTCGAAGACATCGACACCAATATGCAGGTTTGCTTTTTTTAAAAATTAACCCCTTCACTACCAAGTGATTTTCAAAATAAACTCTGGCAGGAACCAATGGTTATATGGAAAAAAATACTTTAATTTTCCCTTTACCCTGTAACCAGCACACACAAATCTACACACACACTATAAATGCACTGTAATTACCATTAAAGTGCATTTTGGAGACTGTATGCACTATTTGGCAGCCAGAGGGCATCCTCTGCTGGTCAATCCTGGTATTGCAGCTATGACTGCCACAAGTCTCCAAGGAAGACTTCAACATCCCAACAGTTCAAAGTATTACTGTACGCTGGCAGTCATAGCCAGTGTACTGTATTTTTTGGGATATATTCTGGAGCCCATTTTCAATAAGTAGAATTAATTTCCATTCCTTCACTCCCAACTCGATTGTAATAGTGAAGGGGTTAATACTAATAGGTGTTCCTGGTACTGTGCAGGAGTTGTACAAACAAGTTTTAAAAAACTGCAGCATTTAAATAAATTATGAATACTTGTGTAGTAAGTGTCGCCCTGTATAGCTTGTTTAGGGGGGGGGGGCAAAGCTATTTAAGTATAGCAGAGCCACTTCATCTTCTTAAAACCTATTATAACTCATCTAGAGTGAACATGTACAGAGGGACGCCTCTGTATATACTGTATTTACTCTGTGAGTAATGGAAAATGATTTCCCATAAAACCAATGGGTCCTGCTAGTGGCTTTATGGAATATCACTTGCAGGTCCATTCACTAAAGGGTGAAACTCCGGAGAATTGGCAGGAGAAGAGAACAATCTAGACCAAATAGCTGATTTGGAAATTGAGATAAATGGGAGAATTTTTCTGGTTTGGCTATTTTGACCTAGAATTTCCACTTCTCCTGCCAAATCTCCTGAGTTTCCCCTTTCTTTGAATAGACCTGTAAATAGCCGGTTTGGAAAGTGAGATATATGGGAGAATTTTTCAGGTTTAGCTAATTTGACCGATTTTTCACTTCGGCCAATTCTCCTGACTTCTCCCTTTAGTGAATAGACCTATATGTATTGAAGGGGTTAAACACTGAAATATAGCAAAACATTTTCTTTGCAAACTGGCTTTACCCTAGTGAAAACGTCCATCAATACTGTGAATTTACACGTCAATGATAATTATCAGAATTATAATCAATACTGCTATTTTTGTACATTATTATTTATCATTATTATTTAAGCTGAACGTTCTATATCATTTTATATATATGTGAGATGCATAAGATTTTTTTCCAGCAAACCGATGCCGCGGTGCTCTATATTTTTAGGTTATGATGATTATTATTATTTCTTTATTATTGTTTCCCTCAGCCTCTGCGTACACCCACAATCATTAAGCCATAATGGTTTATGCCTTAAGTGCCTTTTTTAATTAATTTTAATCTTCCATGGTTTTTCGCCCACAATTAATTATCAACGTTAATTATTTCTTGCACCCCGGTGTGCCAGCGTTTGGCAGGCACTCTACCTCTATCTTCCGGAAGATAGATCCTTTTTTTTTTTTTTTTTGTCTTGATGTTCCCTGGAATAGATGTAAATATGTATACATATAGCTTAATTAGACAAACAAAATAACATATTTAAACAGCACAATCAACGTGGTTGAAATATTTTCCCGCAGAAGATTTCTATTTGTGAATTTTCCACGTCTTGTTATAATTCATTCTTCATCATTCCCATAGGATAAACAAAGTGTCCACAGACACATGGCTTCTCCGCACTTTAGTGGGCATCTGCTGTTTTGCCATTCGAGAAACACCTGCAAAAGATCATGTGAATAAAACTAAGTTCCAGAAAAAAAAAACCACAAAAAAACTAACTAATCCTTGTTGGCTAATCTTGTTAGTAAGCATTATGTCCCGTCATATCGAACAGATTCTGAGATTCTGGGCCATTTCCATACAGTGTGACGCAAGAGTGTCATTTAATAGCGCTTGATTGTCAGTGTTATACACCGAATCTGACACTAGTTTGAATAGGAGCTTTTTTTTTCAACACAAAAGATCCGAGCGTGGTAAATGGATTTGTCATTCTGGTCTTGCAAGGATCGCAAGTACAGAGACCTCTATTAATTGGAGACACGAATAAAAATTTTACAACTTTTTTCCCTTCGTTTTGTTGAAGCAAATTCTATTAAAATTATTTAAAATTTATAATTTTAATGATAAAAAAAGGGTATTTAGCCCAATAGCTTTCATTAAAAAGTTTTAGCGGTAGATGCAATGAAAAGCCTAAGGATGGACTCTCGGTGGTGACATGATGGAGGAGGATTAGGAAACTGGGCTGCTGCCTCCTTCTCGGTATGGGATGGAACACAGATAGCTGAAACAAAACGTATCTCTCGAGAATCCATCACTGAAATCTGTGGATTCATGTTTATTGTCATTTTTTTAATTATAATACGAAACAATAAGAGATGAAGCTACAACACCAATGGTCTGTCGTTCATACATATAGGGATCTATCACCTCCTTCAAGCTAACACTAGCGTCAGCGTTAGCAATAGCTTAAAGGAGGTCAAAAGCGCTGCAACCTCGTCGCCTTTGAATCGCTAACTGGTTAAAAAACACGGTACGCTCGGCAATTTGCAATTTGTAGCGCGAGTTTACTGTACTTTGCGCTCCCTATAGCTACCATGGGGAAGCGCAAAGTGTGAGCATAGATTAACTAGCGTTAGGATCACTTGGTCCTAACAATAGTTAATAAGAGCTGGCGCTAACGAGAAAGTTACCACCAGCTTAAAGGTGTACATCGATAGCATGGGCGTCCGCAGAAATTTTTCCGGAGGGGAGCAAAATTTTAGTGGCATCCATATTCTGCCTTTTGAGAATGTCATGAAGGGGACAGTCATAAAATAAAGCGTAGTAATACAGAGGCTGCGAAACATGATGCAAGTCTGATAGAAGAATAAAGGTGTAAGTGTCTGATCTGAGCGCTGCATTTTCTAGTCTGTTAACGCCAATCAATGCACCACACTAGTCACACACCCAGGATCAAGGCACTAAAGGAAGTGTTTTTTTAAGGCCATCTCTCTATAAACAGAGCCAGCTCTGTATACACAAACCATGACCCCCCCCCACACACACACAGATACTGGCATACACACCAGCCCCCCCTTCACACACACACACATACTGTGTGTGTGTGTATATATATATATATATATATACACACACTCACCTTCCCTGCATACATACACACACACACACCTCCTCAAACCTCTCTTAGATTGTAAACTCTGGAGCAGGGTCCTCTCTCCTCTTAGATTGTAAGCTCTGGAGCAGGGTCCTTTCTCTTAGATTGTAAGCTTTGGAGCAGGGTCCCCTCTCCTCTTAGATTGTAAACCATGGGGCAGGGTCCTCGCTCCTCTTAGATTGTAAACTCTGGAGCAGGGTCCTTTCTCTTAGATTGTAAACTCTGGAGCAGGGTCCCCTCTCCTCTTAGATCGTAAGCTCTGGGGAAGGGTCCTCTCTCCTCTTAGATTGTAAACTCTGGAGCAGGGTCCTTTCTCTTAGATTGTAAACTCTGGAGCAGGGTCCCCTCTCCTCTTAGATCGTAAGCTCTGGGGAAGGGTCCTCTCCTCTTAGATTGTAAACTCTGGAGCAGGGTCCTTTCTCTTAGATTGTAAACTCTGGAACAGGGTCCCCTCTCCTCTTAGATTGTAAACTCTGGAGCAGTGTCCTTTCTCTTAGATTGTAAGCTCTGGAGCAGGGTCCCCTCTCCTCTTAGATTGTAAACTCTGGAGCAGTGTCCTTTCTCTTAGATTGTAAACTCTGGAGCAGGGTCCCCTCTCCTCTTAGATTGTAAACTCTGGAGCAGTGTCCTTTCTCTTAGATTGTAAACTCTGGAGCAGGGTCCTTTCTCTTAGATTGTAAGCTCTGGAGCAGGGTCCCCTCTCCTCTTAGACTGTAAACTCTGGAGCAGGGTCCCCTCTCCTCTTAGATTGTAAGCTCTGGGGCAGGGTCTCCCTCTCTGCTTAGATTGTAAGCTCTGGAGGAGGGTCCCCTCTCCTCTTAGATTGTAAGCTCTGGAGCAGGGTCCCCTCTCCTCTTAGATTGTAAACTGTGGAGCAGGGTCCCCTCTCCTCTTAGATTGTAAACTCTGGAGCAGTGTCCTTTCTCTTAGATTGTAAACTCTGGAGCAGGGTCCTCTCTCTTAGATTGTAAGCTCTGGAGCAGGGTCCTTCTCTCTTAGATTGTAAGCTTTGGAGCAGGGTCCCCTCTCCTCTTAGATTGTAAACCATGGGGCAGGGTCCTCGCTCCTCTTAGATTGTAAACTCTGGAGCAGGGTCCTTTCTCTTAGATTGTAAACTCTGGAGCAGGGTCCCCTCTCCTCTTAGATCGTAAGCTCTGGGGAAGGGTCCTCTCTCCTCTTAGATTGTAAACTCTGGAGCAGGGTCCTTTCTCTTAGATTGTAAACTCTGGAGCAGGGTCCCCTCTCCTCTTAGATCGTAAGCTCTGGGGAAGGGTCCTCTCTCCTCTTAGATTGTAAACTCTGGAGCAGGGTCCTTTCTCTTAGATTGTAAACTCTGGAACAGGGTCCCCTCTCCTCTTAGATTGTAAACTCTGGAGCAGTGTCCTTTCTCTTAGATTGTAAGCTCTGGAGCAGGGTCCCCTCTCCTCTTAGATTGTAAACTCTGGAGCAGTGTCCTTTCTCTTAGATTGTAAACTCTGGAGCAGGGTCCCCTCTCCTCTTAGATTGTAAACTCTGGAGCAGTGTCCTTTCTCTTAGATTGTAAACTCTGGAGCAGGGTCCTTTCTCTTAGATTGTAAGCTCTGGAGCAGGGTCCCCTCTCCTCTTAGACTGTAAACTCTGGAGCAGGGTCCCCTCTCCTCTTAGATTGTAAGCTCTGGGGCAGGGTCTCCCTCTCTGCTTAGATTGTAAGCTCTGGAGGAGGGTCCCCTCTCCTCTTAGATTGTAAGCTCTGGAGCAGGGTCCCCTCTCCTCTTAGATTGTAAACTGTGGAGCAGGGTCCCCTCTCCTCTTAGATTGTAAACTCTGGAGCAGTGTCCTTTCTCTTAGATTGTAAACTCTGGAGCAGGGTCCTCTCTCCTCTTAGATTGTAAGCTCTGGAGCAGGGTCCCCTCTCCTCTTAGATTGTAAACTCTGGAGCAGGGTCCTCTCTCCTCTTAGATTGTAAGCTCTGGAGCAGGGTCCCCTCTCCTCTTAGATTGTAAACTCTGGAGCAGGGTCCCCTCTCCTCTTAGATTGTTAGCTCTGGAGCAGGGTCCCCTCTCCTCTTAGATTGTAAGCTCTGGAGCAGGGTCCCCTCTCCTCTTAGATTGTAAACTCTGGAGCAGGGTCCCCTCTCCTCTTAGATTGTAAACTCTGGAGCAGGGTCCTTTCTCTTAGATTGTAAGCTTTGGAGCAGGGTCCCCTCTCCTCTTAGATTGTAAACCATGGGGCAGGGTCCTCTCTCCTCTTAGATTGTAAACTCTGGAGCAGGGTCCTTTCTCTTAGATTGTAAGCTCTGGTGCAGGGTCCCCTCTCCTCTTATATCGTAACCTTTGGGGCAGGGTCCTCTCTCCTCTTAGATTGTAAACTCTGGAGCAGGGTCCTTTCTCTTAGATTGTAAACTCTGGAACAGGGTCCCCTCTCCTCTTAGATTGTAAACTCTGGAGCAGGGTCCTTTCTCTTAGATTGTAAGCTCTGGAGCAGGGTCCCCTCTCCTCTTAGACTGTAAACTCTGGAGCAGGGTCCCCTCTCCTCTTAGATTGTAAGCTCTGGGGCAGGGTCTCCCTCTCTGCTTAGATTGTAAGCTCTGGAGCAGGGTCCCCTCTCCTCTTAGATTGTAAGCTCTGGAGCAGGGTCCCCTCTCCTCTTAGATTGTAAACTGTGGAGCAGGGTCCCCTCTCCTCTTAGATTGTAAACTCTGGAGCAGTGTCCTTTCTCTTAGATTGTAAGCTCTGGAGCAGGGTCCTTTCTCCTCTTAGATTGTAAACTCTGGAGCAGGGTCCCCTCTCCTCTTAGATTGTAAGCTCTGGAGCAGGGTCCCCTCTCCTCTTAGATTGTAAACTCTGGAGCAGGTCCCCTCTCCTCTTAGATTGTAAGCTCTGGAGCAGGGTCCTCTCTCCTCTTAGATTGTAAACTCTGGAGCAGGGTCCTCTCTCCTCTTAGATTGTAAACTCTGGAGCAGGTCCCCTCTCCTCTTAGATTGTAATCTGGAGCAGGGTCCCCTCTCCTCTTAGATTGTAATCTCTGGAGCAGGGTCCTCTCTCCTCTTAGATTGTAAACTCTGGAGCAGGGTCCCCTCTCCTCTTAGATTGTAACTCTGGAGCAGGGTCCCCTCTCCTCTTAGATTGTAAACTCTGGAGCAGGGTCCTCTCTCCTCTTAGATTGTAAGCTCTGGAGCAGGGTCCCCTCTCCTCTTAGATTGTAAACTCTTAGATTGTAAGATCTGTAAACTCTCACAAATAAAGACACTGGCATAAAGCTTAATAAAAAAGTATTTATTTGCCAATCATTACCTTTTTTCCTGTGGCCCATAGGAGCAGCTGCACATGCATCTCAGCCCTGCCTCTCCCAGCATGCAAAGTGAGTGAGAGCACGTGTGGATTGGAGGTGGAGTGGGGATGTGACGTTGGTGCAGCCTAGTGGAGAGCCCAGGAACTGCAGCGTGCAGTGAATAAATTATAATAATTTAAGCCTGTTGATCTGGGGAGGTGAGTGCCCCCCTTTGCCCCATGCTGTGGACGCCCATGATTGATAGGATGAGTTTGTATGCTGAGCTCACCTCATAAATTGATAGAAGAAGAGCATTGACAGCAGAACACAAGCATCTGCTCCTGTGATATTTAGCTAGAAAGGTAAATATTGTCATTATCTGGTAAGACTTTTCAATGATAGACAGAGAAACATGCTGCAGCTTGGCAGTGGGATAGATACATTCAGGGTACAATTGAATACTTAAAGAATGAATGATTCTGGTTAGTGGTAAGTATTCCATTGCCCTAGTTTTACATTATTCTATTAATTAACATTAAAAGCAGCTTTGTCTCATTTTAAGCACTTTTTTCTTCCTTTGGAGTGTCTGCTTTAGACATCTCAACCTGAGGTTAAAGCTAGCAATGTGTGTGGTGCTTCATGTGCGCACTAATCAAAGTGTAGACGAGCACTATGATTTACTAGCACATGGTTTTGTAGCCATAGCCCGTGTAGCATGAGCCATGGGCAGGTCCATGGCTCCAGGCGGCACTTTGCCCAGGGCGGCACTTCTTTAGAGCATTCGCATGCTTGGAGCAGACTGCGACCATGTGACTCTAGAAGCAGGAGAACAGAGCCACCAGGACCAAGACGCAGGAGGATTTCAGCTCAACTCCAGACCAGGCAGGCTCACCACTGGAGGGATCTGTGACTGTCCAGCTGCCCTCTTCTCCTCTCTCCTGAGGGTGGGATCACCTGTCCCAGCTCTCCGACACACTGACTGAGTACAGGCTGAGGCTGGGTGGCCGACGCAAACGATGAGCTGGAACCAGAATGAAGAAAAGCCTCTTATTTCTGGTTCCTGATCATGGATTCGGGCATGCCAACCATCAGCCTGCCTGATCGATCAAACTGGAGGATTAACTGTTTAATTGCTGCATGGAGGAGATGTGAGGAGATCAGTAAATGTTGAATAAGCTAAAAGTACAAAAAAAAAAAAACTTATGCAGGGACAGGAGAAATCCCATCAACACTGATGTACTCCCTCTGTGTACAAGTTACTGCAACCCCTGTGATAGAGGGGAAATCAATAACTACACAGGAGTTCCGCTAAAGCTACACATCTGGCGATTTCTGCAGCTGCTTATGGAGCTCAGTTCAGTGAGGGCCTAAAGTAGGGTGACCATTCGTTCCCAATTTCTGGGGAAAGTCCCCAGATTGAGGAGACATTCCTCAGATAAATTATGTCCCCGGAAATGTCCCCAGAACTTAAATAATTTTTTTTAAACTCACCGGATCTCTGGATCCACAGTCGAGCGCAGCCTCCCGTCTCCCACGCTGTCAGAAGCTGCATACAGCGTGTGCCGGTTTCTATTAAAACCGGCTTCAAACCTCAGTAATTTGCCTGTTAAAACCACATGTGTACAGTATACATTTATGAATGTATTTTATTTATTTGTTTTAACAGATAAGTTAATGTTTTCATTGATTTTATATTGACTCCTATAGAGATTAAAGAAAAGCAAAAATAAAGGTTAATAAAATAGTTTTTATTACCATTTGCCAATAAAAAAAAAAAATATCTCCGAATTTAATTTTAAAAATCTGGTCACGTTAACCTAAAGGGGCAATAAATCACTTGTTTTGTCATACCCTGAACATTCTATCAGATAACTAGCTGTAACTCCATCAAAGGACATACTTGAAAACGAGAGAAATCTCAATGTATCCTTCCTGGTAAAATCCTTTATAAATAAATAAATAAATAAAATAAATAAAGGTTGTGCGACGATAGCCACTTTAAAGTTGGGGTACCTGGACTTGCCATTACTATTGGGAGGTGTGGGACTGCCGGTTCTGGGGGGGTCTGACACATAATTTTATTCCTCAGTCCTCACCTATTTCCAAGTCACCCTGTGTCTATAAGGGTACAAGGTGTCTTTGTTATGTGTGAATATTGTTATTGTTAATATCGTTATTGTTTCTAATATCATTACTGTGTGTGTGTGTGTGTGTGTGTGTGTGTGTGTGTGTCACTGCAGCGCTTTCCAGCTCCCCCCTGTATAGAATGTGTTTAACAGCTGTGAAAGGTTTGAGTGGTCTCTGGTTAAACAAACAGTGCTGCTCTATCTGTTATCTACTTTATTCAAGACTGCCTTGTGATTGCAATCTGCCCTATTGTTTCATGCCTTGAGATTAAAATGGTCTATGGCTAGAGAGTGGCTCACTTGAGGAGGAGGAGGGGTGGCACCAGAGTGTCATCTTCCATCGGTCTCCAGGTCCCTCCTTGCACTGTGTATATTTGCTTCTTGTGCTTCATTAAAGTCTCTCTGTCTGTTTTATCCCATCAACGAGTCCCACCCCGTTTCTGGGGATTGTTTTTTGTTTTTTTTTATAAAGTATTTTACCAGGAAGGATACATTGATATTTCTCTCGTTTTCAAGTATGTCCTGGGTTCAAGAACATTGAGTGGTTACAGAAATACAAAATAGTAAAATGCATGATATTAATGCTATAACTACTCTTTTATTGTACCTGTCCCTAAGCTTCAGCTACGGGCTGAAAGATTGCTGGTTGGAGAACAGGTGTTCGGCAAAGGTGCAGCATTAGCAGATGTGATCCAGTTGGGGTGCTGAGATTTATTACAGATACCTCACCATTTAAAAAAAGATGTTTACAAACACAACACTCTGAAATAACTCACCACCTTTCATGCTCCATCCTCCTTATCTCAAACAATTCCTCAAACTACCCATAATATCGTGATTATAACAGCTAATCGTAATCATAGTGAAACCATTTTTTTCTGCATATATGCTGTAGTTACTTATTCTATGAGCTTTTCTATTACCACGGACCGTCGAAGGCCCATTCCCATATTCCTTTGGTGATGTAACTTGCCTATAAACCTGGCAGACATCTCTATTTCATTCTGTAGACTTTTCATAGTGGTACTTTTGGGTTTATCCATTTGTGTTACGTTTTTTTCTTGTTTTCTGTTTCTCTTTTAGCTAAATATCTAATAAAAGTTACATTTTATCAGTGATTTCAGCACTTAGGCAGCCCAGTATCACACCCATTCAATATATGCTACTTAGGGTTACCCCACATTAAATACTGGTCTGATACCGTACAGCTAAGTGATACTTTGGCTCTAGTTCTGTTCTTTGTGTATTCCAGATATGCAGTTCTGATTTCTCTTTACTATAGAAAGTATGCCTAAAAAAAGCCACGTCAGAAATTGATGCAGTAAAAAATCTATGCCTTATAACAACTTCACTACCAAGTTATTTTCCAAAAAAAAATTGTCAGGTACCAGTGTTTTTTTTGAAAAATAATTTTTAATTAATTACACAGTAAGAAATAGTTGGGGATATTCCCAGTGTATTTCTTACTGTACTAACATATTTGGCCAGTAGATGGTGCCATCTACTGCCAAATTGATATACAGCTGTTACAGTTGCAGCTCGTGTTTCCTGCACCGGCTGCTGATTGTCCAATGTTAGGATGTTCAGCTAGCTGATTTTACTAAGTTTTAGCTCTTTGGGCATTATGCCCATGCGCCCAAAACTTTGGGGTCACCTTCTGCAGCCCAAAAGCAACTTAAATTCTTTTGCAGCAGACTAATTTCATTTACTTTTGGGCTGCAGCAGAGCTACAGATCAAGATATCTCGACAGACAATGGTAAAACAGCCTGGTCACTATGGGGTTAAAAAAGGATAAACATATTCTAATTTATGACTAAATTAAAAGTGTCCAATTCAAGTGCTGGCTAAAATTTTCCATTGATCCCAAAAAAACACTACTGAAAAGTATGTGAAATTGAGAAGCATCCGAATTGGAGCATCGTCTTTGAATTTGCTTTGTTTTATCACATTGATTTTAAACTCGTCCAAACAGTAGTGGCAGCCTTTCTGTAGTAGACCTGTCCCAACAATAGTCAACTGAAGTACTGTCTGTGATAGCAATGTTCCTGATGAACTTATTACCATTGGCATAAAGCTGTCACTTTACTTACAGCCCGGCATCATCCTGGTATGTGGAGGTCCTCTTCTGGCACTGCCTTCTCCAGCTCGCTGCTGTCTCTGCCAGTAATTTTGACGCTGGCCACTTGGCTGCATCGATTTCTTATACACATGATGGCATATATTCTTTTCGAAAGGCTTCATCGCGTCTGCGTCAGTCTAGGAAGTTTTGGTGCTCTGATATGTCCCCTAGTGATTGGCTCCAGAACTCAAACTGTACAGCCATGGCTCTCATTCTTTAATGTGCCCTGTCATGGCTTCCCTTACCTAAGAGTGTGTCAAATTGCTGTGCTGTCTATACTCTGACCTTCTTGACTTCTTAACTTCTTTGATCTCTAATATCCAATATGTGGCTTATATCATAACATACTCCTTAGTTTCTAACCTCTGGCTTTGTATGACCAACCCTTCTGCTAGCCTACTGACTTTGTCTATTTTGTGTTTTTCTCTTAGTTAGGCTTTACTGGCCTTTCTAAGGACCGGCAGTGAAGCTGTGTTATCTACCGGGCGTTCGGGTCAGGAATTGTTACAATAGCTGTGCAAGATCCATCCGAAAAACTCCATAACATGGACAAGGTGAAACTTTTATTATAAATTCCTGAGATTTTCCTTGCATGTATGTATAAGGTAGTTCCCCGGTACTGCAATATATTTGGGTTGATTTTGGTAACCTTCAGAAAAATGGATGCAGACCATTGTGCGTCCAATCTATTATTTTCCAATTCTTTAACATGGCTGCTTTATCACTGACCACAGAGTGAAAGACTGAATAATATATGTTATTTTATGCTGTCCCAAAAGTAAGACAGCTCTGAGACTTCCAACTAATGTTTAATACATTTTGTCCCCAACGAGTACTCCGATTCTTTCATTTGCATATTGATTTATGTTTTTTGTCATTTTTTTCAATTATTCAAATTAACATCCTTAAAAATAGAAATAAAATTATGTGCCATGTTATAGTACCCAGCATTTTACTTGTGCTTCGACTGTATAATATTAACATCATTTAATCTGTGCCATATCTTCGGAGTCCCTTGCTGTGCCGTAGACAGATGTGATTATTCCTTGTCATTCTGGAATTTGCAGTTCTTTTCTTAGATCTGTGTGCATGTTGTATTCAGAAACATTTGTTCAGCTGGCATATTGTGTTTAACTATTTTACTGCCTTTTAATCAAGGCAAAATTTCTGATTGCGGATTTGGCAACCAGACGTTAGTCAATTGGTATATTTCTATGATTAAAATGGGAATTGTTCTATATAGCACATGGTATGGAGAATAAAGGACTCGGAACTGTGTGGATGGTGATGATGGGTCCAAGAGTGATTCAAAATGCTCTTAGTTCTTAAACATACACTATATTGCCAAAAGTATTCGCTCACCTGCCTTGACTCGTATATACATAGTTACATTGTTACATAGTTACATATGAATTTAAGTGACATCCCATTCCTAATCCATTAGGTTCAATATGACATTGGTCCACCCTTTGCAGCTATAACAGCTTCAACTCTTCTGGAAAGGCTGTCCACAAGGTTTAGGAGTGTGTTTATGGGAATTTTTGACCATTCTTCCAGAAGCGCATTTGTGAGGTCACACACTGATGTTGGATGAGAAGGCCTGGCTCTCAGTCTCCGCTCTAATTCATCCCAAAGGTGTTCTATCCGGTTAGAGGTCAGGACTCTGTGCATGCCAGTGAAGTTCATCCACACCAGACTCTGTCATCCATGTCTTTATGGACCTTGCTTTGTGCACTGGTGCACAGTCATGTTGGAAGAGGAAGGGCCCAGCTCCAAACTGTTCCCACAAAGTTGGGAGCATGGAATTGTCCAAAATGTCTTGGTATGCTGAAGCATTCAGAGTTCCTTTCACTGGAACTAAGGGGCCAAGCCCAGCTCCTGAAAAACAACCCCACACCATAACCCCCCCTCCACCAAACTTTACACTTGGCACAATGCAGTCAGACAAGTACCGTTCTCCTGGCAACCGCCAAACCCAGACACGTCCATCAGATTGCCAGATGGAGAAGCGTGATTCGTCTCTCCAGAGAATGCATCTCCACTGCTCTGGAGTCCAGTGGCGGCGTGCTTTACACCACTGCATCCGACGCTTTGCATTGTACTTGGTGATGTATGGCTTGGATGCAGCTGCTCGGCCATGAAAACCCATTCCATGAAGCTCTCTGCGCACTGTTCTTGAGCTAATCTGAAGGCCACATGAAGTTTGGAGGTCTGTAGCGATTGACTCTGCAAGGAAGTTGGCGACCTCTTCGCACTATGCGCCTCTGCTTCCAATGACCCCGCTCTGTCAGTTTACGTGGCCTACCACTTCGTGGCTGAGTTGCTGTCGTTCTCAAACACTTCCACGTTCTTATAATACAGCTGACAGTTGACTGTGGAATATTTAGGAGCGAGGAAATTTCACGACTGGATTTGTTACATAGGTGGCATCCTATCACAGTTCCACGCTGGAATTCACTGAGCTCCTGAGAGCAACCCATTCTTTCACAAATGTTTGCAAAAACAGTCAGCATGCCTAGGTGCTTGATTTTATATACCTGTGGGCATGGAGGTGATTGGAACACCTGATTCTAATTATTTGGATGGGCGAGTGAATACTTTTGGCAATATAGTGTATCACAGATACACTTTATTTTATAATTATTTTTTTTTGAGAAAGTATTTTACCAGGAACGATACATTGAGATTTCTCTCATTTTCCAGTATGTCCTGGGTGGTGAGTATGTACTGTTAGGTGTCTTGCCCAAGGACACTTACTAGAGAGGTGCTCTTGCCGGGATTGAACCTGTGTCTCCACAGTCTCTCTCCATGGTGATAGAGCAGTGATGTTACCTCTACTCCACCCAGCCGGCACCAATTAACATGCACCACAAAGCCTCACTTGAGCAGAATTGAATAGATATAAGTTGCATCTTTCACAATGTCCACAATTCCAGGAATGTATGTGGAGTGAGTTTATTTACATACTCGACAATGTGTATGAGATATGCCTCACGCATTCATGCACCTAAAATTTCCCCTTCTAAAAACAAAAATAAATACACACGCAGTATATCATATATTATCACTAAAGGATCCAGACCCTTTTCAACCCTTTCACTGCCAAAGTCAAGTTAACTAAATTTTTCATTGTAATACATTGCAAAGCAATGATGAGCATATCAAACTCCAATTTGCATACCTTATAAAAGTAAGATTAGTGTGCCCCATTGGAGAAACAAAATCCACTGTCTTAACTTTCAAATTTTAATCCTATCGTACTGTAAACAAGCTACAAGGAGCAGCTCTCATACCCATTGTAAGAAAACGTTCAGAAACTTTGCTTCTGCATTACAACAGCCAGGGAGAGGGCAGGATACAGGGATAGCTGTGGGGTCACTCACTGCTGTACAGGGATAAGATTCAGAAGGTTATAATAATTGAAAATCCTTGTACAGTACAGATACAATGTGTTACTGTAATTTCCATACACAGGCATTATGTCACATACACATATTATTTTTTTATTCTATTGGTATTTTTTTGGAAGCTGCATTGCTAATAATCTCATTATGATGAATACAAATCCCCATAAGCAGGAGATCTCACAATTTGATTAGTCTACATCACATTTACTGTATTTGACACAAAGGCCATTTCTGCCTGTATGCTGATAATGCAGACCCCCGATGAAATTGTGTAAAATAAAAGGGACACCATCTAAAGCCTTTCATTCCATCAATATTTCTGAGTTGTGATATCAGTGATTTCAGCTACTATTTGCAATGCTGGCAAACACTGACACTTACAGGTCTATTCGCTAAAGGTCAAACTCAGGAGCATTTGCAGGAAAAAAGAACAATCTAGACCAAATATTCGATTTGGAAAGTGAGATAAATGGGAGAATTTTTCTGGTTTGGCTATTTTGACCTAGAATTTTTCACTTTTCCTGAGTTTCACTTTTAGCGAATATTATTATTATCCTTTATTTATATAGCACCACGAATTCCGCAGCGCTTTACAAGATCAGTGTACAAGGGAATACATTAGAATTCCACACATGGATGATATGGCCTTAGAAACTATGAAATGTACAAGTATTTTGTGAGGTAGGTGCATCCATATTATTAGGTGTCTTGCCCAAGGACACGCGCTGGTGGTGTCTTCGGACTGGAATCAAGGTGTCTTTCCATGATAGTAGAGCAGTGACCTGGTGGTTAGGTTGAACCCGCTTCTTGCAAAGTTTAGACTTGCTTCTCCATAGTTGTATTGGAGGGATGTCCTGCATGAGATTTGTCTTGCTTCTCCACGGTTGAAGGCTAGAGATGTTACCACTGGACTCCACAGCCAATATTGTGTGGTAGGCATGTACGTACCATTAGGTGTCTTGCCCAAGGACACTTACTGGAGCGGTGCTCTGGCTGGGATTAGAACCTGCATCTCCACGGTTACAGAGCACTGATGTTACCTCTACCCCATCCAGCTGGTACATTAAATAGTGTAACGTGTTAAAATGTTAAGAAAGAAAAAAAAAGTTATTTGATTTATTCTCAATAAAAAGTTCTCTGTGTTCTCCATTGACGGAATCCAGAGTCAGACACAAGGGACAAACCGACAGCAGATGTTTTTGAGCCAAGACGCACATCGTCTGAGTAATAGTATAAGGAAGAAATTGCTTTGAACTTCACCCTTCCTTTAAATACTCCAAATCAATGGGGTCACGGAGCTCTTTAATAGAGTGATGAGGTTCCGCCCTTGAAGATATTCACAGCGACAAGTTGATGTGCTTCCTAGCAGTGGGTCATAAAAATGCAGGGTTCGTTATGAAAGCAGACATTGTGCAAATCGCGTAGATCTGAAGTGCCCCTCTGAATGCCCACCGTATTCTCAAGAAGGGTCCGCATGGAAAATGGGACCGACCTCATGAATTATGGCCAGAACCCTAATCTATAAACTCGCTTTTCTCATGCAGACTAGTGATTTCTTTGTTTACTCTTAAATGGCTGTCACTATATCTATTCATCAAAGTTTTAACGCAGGGCAGGGGGGAGACGCGACGTGTATAATCCTGTTTGAAATGCAGAAAACATTAAATAATCATTTAATGACATTGCTTTTACCCCCCAAAATCCACTCGAGATGCACAAAGCAAGCCATTGCCATTCATCAGGACTACATTTGGAACCTGTTAAAGATCATGGGCCCTTTTTTTTT
The DNA here is from genome assembly GCA_009667805.1 of Leptobrachium leishanense. NCBI lineage: Eukaryota > Metazoa > Chordata > Amphibia > Anura > Megophryidae > Leptobrachium > Leptobrachium leishanense. The sequence goes on from CM019067.1 coordinate 59,687,345, forward strand.
TTTTCATTTGACAGGATTTCTTTTTTTTTTTTTTTTTTACAAGACTAAAAAGAAAATAAAGGCAGATGGCCAACTCCTTTTAATATCCATTTGCTTTATTTGAGCGGTTTAATGTACTGAAACAGAGTTAAATGTTACTATTTGCTAGATGGTAAACAACGACATTACCCAGAATCCATCAGTAGATGGGTACAAAACTGAATCTCGGTGATTAATTAAACTTTTTTTTCTTTTTTTTTTTGTAATTGTAACGCGTGATACTTAATGGATGGCGCGACTCGGATTGCAAAGGCTGCAAATTAGCAAATAATAACTACACGCTATAAAAATGGATTTAATTCTTGCTCACGCAGACATGTAAGATCAGAGAGAGTGATTTATAATGCTTGCATGGTAATAAAAGATGCTTTTTTTTGGAGTTTTCTTGGAACAAGCTTTGGAAATATGAGTAGAACTAGAGCGGTTTCCCTATAGTCCTCTGAATATATAAGTTGGGCTTCAAGGTATTTTTTTACTCATTCTTTTCAGGCATTTAACTCATTAACTGCTTGGAGATTTTCAATATATTTCGCAGATAAATTCTTATTATTATTATCATCGTCATTTATATAGCGCCAACGGTTCTTATGTGTAACCTGTAGAATGTCAGTTTGGGAGGAGGCATAGTGATATAGAGCTAAATTTTCTTTAGAGTGATGCCTTCCTCAGGGCCGCCATCAGGGCATTATGCCCAATGTTGCAGTAAGGGGTCGGGGGGGCCCTGGACCGCCAGGGCCCCGTCGGCGGCAGCACCATAACAGTTTTTCAGCTCCGGTATCGGACTCAAGGAGTCCGAATCCGGAGCTGTACTGGCCGGCAGATTCCTGGGTGGGCGGGCCAAACAATGTGCTTGTGCCTCCCAAGCACATTGCTTTGGTGCCGCCCTCCAGTCACGTGTGTGTGACTCACACACAAAGGAGAAGCTGGCTGTGATGGCTGGGAGGAGAAAAAGCAGGAGAAGAAAGAGGAAAAGAAGAGAAGAAGATAGAAGAGAAGATGAAGGAGCAGGACAGAAGACGGCAGAGCGGAGAGCCAGGGCCTAGCCAGACCCCAAGCCCAGCCAGGGCCCAGCCAGACCCCAGGCCCAGCCAGACCCAGGCCCAGACCCCAGCCAGACCCCAGGGCCCAACCAAACCCCAGGCCCAGCCAGACCCCAGTGCCCAGCCAGACCCCAGGGCCCAGCCAGACCCCAGGGAAATGTTTTACCAACAACGAGTGGGAAATGTTTTACCAACAACAAGTGGGAAATGTTTTACCAACGAGTGTGAAATGTTTTACCAACACACATGACAGGGTACACCTGAAATAGGGCAGACGGTATACAAGGATGTATTCTAACACAAGCCCAAATCGATCAGTGTTAGAGTGGTCAGGGATAGCTAAAACGGTACACAAGGGGTATCTATCATATAAGACAAAATCAGAGTTAGAGTGGTTGAGGAATAGCCAAGGACTGGTACACGGAGGTGGCTCTCATACAAGCGAAGTAATAACGGAGACTGAAAAAACAACCATAGAAACATAGAAAATGTCAGCAGATAAGAACCTTTCGGCCCATCTAGTCTGCCCAATTACATGGATACTTTACCTGGATTTATCTTTTGTTTAGGATAGCCTTATGCCTATCCCATGCCGGCTTAAATTCAATTACTGTTTTGGCCTCTACCACTTCTACTGGAAGACTGTTCCATGTATCCAGCACCCTCTCAGTAAAATAATGCTTCCTGATGTTACTTTTAAACCTTTGCCCCTCTAATCTAATACTATGTCCTCTTGTTTTGCTACTTTGTTTCCTTTTAAATATACTCCCTTCCTCTACCTTGTGGATTCCCTTTACGTATTTAAATGTTTCTATCATATCTCCTCTGTCTCGTCTTTTTTCCAAGCTGTACATGTTAAGATCATTAAGTCTTTCCTGGTAACTTTTCTCCTTCAAGCCGTACACCATTTTAGTAGCCCTTCTCTGAACTCTCTCTAAGATGTCTATATCCTTCTGGAGATACGGTCTCCAGTACTGCACACAGTACTCCAAGTGAGGTCTCACCAGTGCTCTGTAACCAAGTAGTGAATCGCCAGGAGATGGTCAGCACTGAAGGAAGCAAACTCCACGACATCGCGATGGGCCGGATCTCCCTGTCTGTATTTAAACCCGGAGAGGGTGCATCATAATGCTGTGTCCCGCCTCCTGGCCAGCCCTGCAAGCTCCAGAGGCCGGCACAACTCCTGGCACCCAGTTTGACGATGGCGCCGCTGGGTGCCCCCTCTGAGCCCCAGACGTGACAGAAATGCTCATACACACCACACATTACTATGAGTTTTATTGCTGTGGAACTGTGTTATGTCTTTTTTTTTGTTTTGGAAGAGGGGAGAAAAGCTGTTAAAGGTTGAGTAAGTTTACGGGGGGGCCATCTTGAGGTTCAGTAAGGGGCCCTATCATTTCTGATGGCTGCCCTGGCCTTACGTTCTGCAACTGCCTGGGCTCCATACATGGGTCGTGGAACGCGATACTCCCTTTCCTTTCTTGTCATTATATAATAGCTGTAGCTGCAGCATTTGTAAAAGTTGTGTCTGTCGTATTCCCTCTTCCAGTTCAAGTTACTTATATAGCGCCAACAGATTCCGTAGCGCAAGATTCCGTAATGCAAGATAATGGCTTAGATTCACTGCAGCTCCCTGGTAAGGCTAATGTCAGACGAGCGCATTCTGTGTGGACTGTGCGTCTGTGCACAACGGACGTACTTTCTGACTGATGACAAGGTAGTGGCCACACAGTCCGTTTTTGTGACTGAGGTTTTTTTTAACTGATGTAGAAGGGAGAATAAATTAATATGAAAAACATTTAGTGCCGGCTGGGTGGAGTAGAGGTAAGATCACTGCTCTGCGTGGAGAGACTGTGGAGTCATGAGTTCAATTCCAGGAAGAGCACCTCTCCAGTAAGTGTCCTTGGGCAAGACACCTAACAGTAGATACTCGCCACCCAGGACATACTTGAAAACGAGAGAAATCTCAATGTATCCTTCCTGGTAAAACCCTTTCTCCAAAAAAATAAATAATAATTTTTGTCTGTCAAAATGCTGGACGTCAAAAATTCAGTCCGTCTGACTACATTCCATCACTCACACACAAAGCATTGCGGACGCAGCGCACTCTGTACGTCCGTTCTAGTGGATTTACGTTCTTGCCTGCCTTGCGTCCGTTTGCCGCATCCATTGTGCGTCCGCAGTTCAGTGCGGACGCACTTCGTGTGTGGGGCTCCATTGGTCATAATTATATGCTATAACGGACGTACAAATGTGCGGCAACATGAACGTGATTAGTGCGCTCGTCTGACCCGAGCCTAAATAAAGAAATAAGCCGTTAGATTTCATGGGGATTAGTCAGCCTTAAAAAGTTAAAGGGCCACTACCACCCAAAAATGAAACTTTCTTATCTTGTTTTGTTTATGTGTCTGATATCTTACATGTGCTTTGTTTTTCTCATGTATGTTTAGATAATAAAATATTTTACTCTATGTGTGCCACTGGGTGCATCCACTTTTTGAAATTTTGTGTAGAAAACTGCCCACCACAATGTCTTTACAGCACTCGTTAGTCACAGTGCTGTATTGAGCATAGAATGGACTCTATGGGTCACAAGTCCAGAAAACCGACCTATTGACTCAATCTGTGGAATGTATGTAAATGACAACACTAAGGAGTACCATTGAGTGTTGTGAGGCCACTTTCAGATCTTATTCAGCTGCTATCTCTTATCTTGGGTAGCCTAGACAACACAATAGACCCCAAGTAGTCTTGTCTAAACATTCCCTCCACCCCATTGCCTCTTCAATACTGTAGAAGCTAAACCACAGCTGTAAAGTGAGACTTGCGCTAAGATTTTGGTAAATGGGAAAAATCCACAAAATGGAAACAAGTGATGAAAATCTAGCTTTTTATTTTTCCTTTTTACATGCACTTACGTCAAACAAAGAAAGAAAACAGCAGTGTGTGTTTTATGAAGTGATTTTCTTTGTAATGCACAAGTAATCTACTTACAGCTTATGTTAGTGGTAGTGTTCCTTCAAAATCAGCAAGCCTGGGCTCCCCTAGGTCGCATTTTTAAAGATGGGACCCTTAGGGAATCCGACTCTTGGTGGTTTCAACTTTTTAAGGTTGATGGATCCCCATGAGATCTCACAGTTGATTACTAGATCTAGCAGAGAGCTCGAGTGAATCTAGCCCATCCGTAACGTCACTCCTTCCACAATTCACAAGGAAGAAACTGTTTTGATAGTCCTTGCAGGCAGACGTTTGGACTCTATACAAATACAAACTTGGAACTCCCTTAATTGAAGCTTGACAAAACCTGTTAATGTGTAGTTGATGTCTGTATTCTTTTTAATGCACTCTCAATCTGCCATTAACCCCTTCATGTTGAGCATGATTGAGCCCCTGCACTCAGAAGCAAAGTCATTAGTTCCAAAAAAAATTAGATGACCCACTGATTCATTTATTATATCCAACTTCCCATTTTATTGATGCATTTTCTCAAAGTACGTTGTTTATAAATAAACAAAAGTGTATATCAATAAAGTGTCGGATAAGTAAATAAATCATCCAACAGAAAGGTTATTCAGGTGTTACTGACAATAACACATGATCACTTTAAATCAAGATGTAGAAATATTTCACTATACTGAAGACAGATAGGAGTCCCACAAGGCCCATGTATTTTTTAATCTCTTAAACAAAATTTGACACATTTTTGTTCAGCAGGTGGTCAGGGAGGATGAGTGAAACACTTTGGAAATGAACAGCACTTCAAGTTTTGACAAGTTATAAGTGTATTATATAGATAAAGCACCTGCTGTCCAGCGGTCAGTGAAGCACAATTATCTTATCAATAACATGCAGTGTCATGTCATAATTCTAAATGTCAGAAAGCAGAGTGTTTAATTGTATTTAATTGTTAATTAGCATATTAAGGGTATTTTGAATGTGGACCTTTCTGGAGCTCCTCACTCTGATAATAAAAATGGCAAATACAGACAGCCGGAAAAACGTGGCACCTCTTCTGGGGAAGGCGGCTAAAATAAATCAGAGGGGCAAATGCACTAATTGGGCCCAATTTGGGGATTTTCACTTAGGGGTGTAGTCACTTTTGTAGTCAGCTGTTTAGACATTAATGGCTGTGTGTTGAGTTATTTTGAGGGGACAGTAAATTGACACTGTTATACAAGCTGTACTCTCACTAGTTTACATTGTAGCAAAGTGTCATATCTTCAGTGTTGTCACATGAAAAGATATAAGAAAATATTTACAAAAATGTGAGGGGTGCACTCCCTCCTGTGAGATACTGTATATATACACCCAGATGCAATCACACAAACAAACATGCTACATATATATACCTCCCCACACATATACAGTATATATGCCCATATACATATAACCCTCCCAGGACCAGGAAAGGATCGGGGTGCCTAATGTGTTAACGTGGTCTAGTTTCCTGGTCGCTCTGTTGTTGGTAGGGTGCAACATATAGAGTGTTAGGTTTTAGTGTAAAGCGAGGGTACTCAATGTTGGCCATTCATATATTTTGGAACTACATTTCCCACAAGGATCTGTTGACCCAAGGTGTGTTTGATGATAAAGGGATAGTACTGTAGTTCCAAAACATCTGGATGGCCTAAGTTGAGTAGCGCTGAGGTCTAGCAATGCCTCTTGTGCCATGAGGGCCAGCGATGTATCTTGGCCTTGCCCGACAAGGCCTAGGGTGGCAATTTACAGAGGACGGTGCCCCGCCACTCGGTGGGACCCGATGCCCCGCCACTCGGTGGGACCCGCCGCTCGATCATGGGACCCGCCAGACGTGAGACCTGCCATCCGTGGCCACCGGTTAGAGAATACAGCCGCTGTGCGAAAGCGCTGGGAGAAAGTGGTCATATGACGTCACTTCCTCCCAGCGCTCCTCCATGCCGCAGAGATGCCGGGAAGGAGAGGTGACTCCGCCGCCAGCTCCCAGCCCAGCCACCAGCTCCCAGGTCAACTTCCATCTCCAAAACCATCCTTTGGCGAACTGAAGCTGTTGGGTATTGTGATACAAAAGCAGTGTAGTGTGGAAGTGCTCACGTTGCTCAATCCTGATTCAATCTTCTGTATATTTTTGTATATATTGCTTGGGATGGCAGTTTTCTAATAACCTATTTAGTGGTTTATCCGAGCCTCCAAGTCGTAGCCGATACAGCAGGATTTTGCTGGAGGTGAACTAGTCTTGCCAGCACCTACCGACAAACAATCCGCTCTGTGCTTTCTAATAGATCGGCCAATTTCCTGTCTCTTGTCGTCGGTCAGCATTCTATCCTCACTACAGAGGCAATAAATTGATGTGTTCTCCGCAGCTAACTGGGTGGCAGGTGGGGGGGGGGGTTAAATGAAAGAGGTGGGGGGTTAAATAAAAGAGGTGGGAGGATTGAATGAAATGAAAGGTAGGGGGGTTTAAATAGGTGTGGGGGTTATATGAAAGAAGTGGGGGTTTAAATTAAATGAAAGGAGGGGGTTATGAACTGAAAAGAGTGGGGGGTTAAATGAAATGATCTTGAGTTTTATTGCTGTGGATTTTGTGATACGCTCATACACACCGCACATCACTGTGAGTTTTATTGATGTGCAGCTCTGTGATACGCTCATACACAGTGCACCTTTCTGTGGGTTTTACAGCTGTGCAGCTCTTATACGCTCATACACACTGCACATTTCTGTGAGTTCTATTGCAGTGCAGCGCTGTGATACTCTCATACACACTGCACATTTCTGTGAGTTCTATTGCAGTGCAGCGCTGTGATACTCTCATACACACTGCACATTTCTGTGAGTTCTATTGCAGTGCAGCGCTGTGATACTCTCATACACACTGCACATTTCTGTGGATTTTATTGTTCAACCAATTAGAGTGGCTGTGATCCAGTATACTTGACATGCATTGCTGATCTTTGTAAAAATGCTTAAATTTAAACATTTCATAATTTTATTTATCTCAATAGATACATTTGAAATGGTATACAAAATATAGAAGTAGGTACTTGGTATCCACTTTTAATATAATTAAAGAGAGGAAAAGGCGGAGCCTAAATAGGAACGGCAGGGTTTAATCAGGAAGAGATGTGACCTTGCCGGGTTAGGATGTATCAAATTTAAATTAGGGGGTGCACGAGTTTAGTCAGGCCTAGGGCAGCACAAAAACTAAATACACCACTGATGAGGCCTGCAGGAGGCATCGTATGATCACATCAACGGCTAATTTATTTATTTATTTATAAAGTATTTTACCAGGAAGGATACATTGAGATTTCTCTCGTTTTCAAGTATGTCCTGGGTCACTCAGGCAGTTCTCTCCATGCTCGCAGGACATGCCATGCTACAGGTTTAGCAATGTCAGCTTGAGGGCGTCCCCTTGAGGAACAGGCCTGGTCACAGACATGACTTTTGCAATTGATTTGCAACTGAGTTCCCTTCTGAAATATATTTATTTATTTATTCATTTATAAAGTATTTTACCAGGAAGGATAAAATGAGATTTCTCTCGTTTTCAAGTATGTCCGGGGTTCAAGAACATTGAATTGTTACAGTCGTTACAGAAATACAAAGTATTAAATGCAAGATATTAAAAACAACACAAATATACAGATTAACACAGAAAATAAATATGTAGGAAATATGTTCACTGTCACATGTTTACAGGTGCATTCTGTATTGAGGTATGTCAATAGAGATCTCTTAAGTGACTTTAGACTGTGGGAGATTTGATGGTGTCTGCGAGGTTATTCCATAATTGTGGTGCTCTGTAGGAAAATGAGGATCAAGCCACTTTCTTTTTGTATTGTGGTATTGCAAGTAAGGCGCTGGTCCTGGATCGGAGGTTATAGGATGAGGGAACTGCTGGGGGGAAGCAGTCTATTCAGGTAGGGTGGCAGCTTCCCAGGAAACCTATTAAACACCAGGTTGGAAAGATAAGGGTGCGTCTAGACTCCAGCGATGGCCAGTTTAGTTCTTTTAACATGTCACAATGGTGGCACAAAGCGGCAGAATAAGTTATACAATGTAGTAAGTTTATGAAGTTAATTTTATATAATACAGGTCCTTTCCTGTTTTCTTCCCTTGTAGCAGGGCCGGCGCTGCCGCTAGGCGAGCTAGGCGGCCGCCTAGAGAGCAGTGCCCGCCTAGAGCGCAGCCGGGCCTGACAATGGAAAAACTAGTGTGTCCACGCCGCCGAGCGGAGAGGGGCCCAGCGCTGCCCGCCAGATCCCAGCAATCAGCACCAGAATCTGGGAGCCGCGTGCTGGCCGTCCATCTCCCTACGCTAGCGGCCGCTGGATTGCAGCTTGGCCGCTCGCGTTGGATCAGAACCACGTGACCAGCGCACAAGATCCTCTCACGAGACCTCTGCGCTGGTCAGGTGGTTTCCGGCGAGCGGCCAAGCTGCATGTCAGCAGCCACTCGCCTCGGAGATGATGCCAGCGGAGGTGAGCTGGGGGGCACTATATACCCATGTGTGAGCTGGGGGGCACTATATACCCATGTGTGAGCTGGGTGGCAAATATATACCCATGTGTGAGCTGGGGGCAATATATACCCATGTGCGAGCTGGAGGGCACTATATATCATGTGTGAGCTAGGGGCCAGGCACTATATACCCATGTGTGAGCTGGGGTGCACTGTATACCCATGTGTGAGCTGGGGGGCACTATATACCCATGTGTGAGCTGGGGGGCACTATATACCCATGTGTGAGCAGGGGGGCAAATATATACCCATGTGTGAAGTGGGGCAATATATACCCATGTGTTAGCTGGGGGGCACTATATACCCATGTGTGAGCTGGGGGCAATATATACCCATGTGTGCTGGGGCAATATATACCCATGTGTGCTGGGGCAATATATACCCATGTGTGCTGGGGCAATATATATCCATGTGTGCTGGGGCAATATATACCCATGTGTGCTGGGGCAATATATATCCATGTGAGCTGGGGCAATATATACCCATGTGTGCTTGGGGGCAATATATACCCATGTGTGCTGGGGGCAATATATACCTATGTGTGCTGGGGGCAATATATATCCATGTGTGCTGGGGGCAATATATACCCATGTGTGCTGGGGCAAAATATATCCATGTGTGCTGGGGCAATATATACCCATGTGTGCTGGGGGCAATATATATCCATGTGTGCTGGGGGCAATATATGCCCATGTTTGCTGGGGCAATATATACCCATGTGTGCTGGGGGCAATATATATCCATGTGTGCTGGGGCAATATATGCCCATGTGTGCTGGGGCAATATATATCCATGTGTGCTGGGGCAATATATATCCATGTGTGCTGGGGCAATATATACCCATGTGTGCTGGGGCAGTAATGTGCAGTGTTTATGAGGGTATCACAGAGCTCCACAGTAATGTGCAGTGTTTTTTTTGGGGGGGGCGCAAGTAGCTGGTCTTGCCTAGGGCGCAAAATAGTCTAGCACCGGCCCTGCCCTGTAGGAATTAGTAATATGTGTACAGGAAAACATGGCCAATCCTAAAATATACTAAAATATGCAATTATAAGATTCACCTTGGCTCTGATCTTAGTTGTATAAATGTACATATTCTCATGTGTCTGAAAACCTAATGCCTGAGAATCAGAAACATTGGACAGCTTGGCTTTTCTGTTTCATGGCAACATTTGTCAGGAGTTTCAGAGCTTTTATTGTGATAAACTTTCAGATTTAATGAATTTTACTTTTTTTCCCCCGTTTTTAAGAAGAATGCTGTCTGGTTTCGATGTATTATTCAAATGGTTTCTTTCTAGTCCAAGTAACAATGAATGTAGATTTCCAATTACTTTGATTGTTTGTCCCTGCCAGTTAATCAGGAGAAACCGTAATTATGAGAATCTGGTTCAAACGCAAGAAACAACACCATTAAGTTTAAGCATTACCTTGATCATTTCAAATGGACGATGTTACTTCATTTAAAAACTGCTGAAGTTTAATTAAAAACTATTACCCGCTAATAGATTCTGTGGATATAAGGACACGTGACTGCTACGAAATAATAGATTGACTAACAGGGTTATTCAAAGAGCACCTTAATGTCATCGACATTTCGGTGCTCTCTGATTTGCAGCACTTTGGCGAGTCAGACTCACTGAACCTCCAATGAATTCAGCATTCCCCGAAGTGCAGCGAATCGGATGCCGAATGCTGCCGCCAACCTGCCGCAAGCCTGCCAGCCAGCCGCCACAAGCCCGCCAGCTGTCGCGGCCAACCCGCCGGACAGCCGTTGCAAACCTGTCGGACAGCCGCCAAATGCCACCTAACACAGCACCGCAGAAAAAAGCCAACAAGCCACCAGATGGGTAAAAAAAACCAAAAAAAAAAACGATTGAAAGGGACAAATTTGAAACGCTATTTGCAAAAAAACTACTTGACGAAAATGTCTAGAATTTACATATAAGGTCCTATGAATGATAATAAAAATGTCTGTTACAGAAAAAAAGAATCGAAAATATAAAATTTTGACACAAAATTCCGAAAAATGCCTAAAAAATCAATAAAGAAAGAGACTTTTTGCTGCAGATTAAAAGAATAAATGGTTTCATAGATATTGTATAAAAAAGGGAATATTTTTAATTTTGAAGCCTATTGGATTCGCCTGAATAAACCTGCCGAATGAAAGCACCCAACAGCAGTGTATTTCTCTAACATTTCTCTGCTGTTCAGTGTCTCTGAATAGATTAACCATTGCTTCTCTATGGGGAATTACACTGCCGTTGAACAGGCACCTTATTTTGCTGGCATTTCGCCAAAGGTTGGCGAACTGCCTGCTTTCTGAATAGCCGAATGGACACGAAATGTCACCGTACGAGGAAATTCACTGTTAGGTGCATTTCAGGGGCAACTTTGGATCTCTGTGAAAAAAACCTTAAACGTATTTTTCATACTATAGTGAAGCAAAAACAGTGATTGCATTAAATATTACACTTGTCGATAAAATACAATAAAACAGAAATTCTGAATATTTGAAGGAGCTGAGGGATTAAATCTAACAGAAATGAATTAGTTCCTTTCTTTGACTTCAAATAAAGCTTCATCGTTTTGGTTTTTAAGATACACATTCCCTATTCATTTCACATTTCCAAGTTGATGTTGTTTATATCAAACCACTATTGCTCTAGTAATTGTTCTATTCATTCCTTAACCCCTTCACTATGAGTGATATCCAGAAAAAAAAAAAAACAACCATCAGCAACCAGTGGTTTTTTGGAAAATAATTCTTAATTAATTAATTATACAGTAATAAATATTTGGGAATATTCCCAATACTTTCCTTACTCTTAAAAAAACAGTTTGTGTGCAGATGTCGCTATCTTCTGTCCAAACGGAGTTACTATAGTTCAGAGCTCCGTGCAGGCTCCATGGGGAAGACTTCATCAGGAACATTCTCCAGCTGATTTTAAAAGTGCTAGCACCTCAGGCATCATGTTGACAATGCTAAAACGTTAGGGGCATGTTCTGTAGCCCAAAACTAAGGCTAGGGTCAGACGAGCGCATTTTCGCGTTGTCTGTGAAAAAGTACGTTCGAACGAATGGACGTATTTTTTCACGGAGTACGCGATAGCGGTCATACGATGCGCATTTGCGGCCGTGATTTTGTACGGATCATCAATAAAACACTTTGTGCATCTGGACGTTATGTTGGCCGGACATTAGCAGTGTCTGACATCTCCAATTCACGCACACACGCCTCTAGCGGACGCAGCGCACTCTGTACAACCGTACTAGTGGTTTTACGTTCTCGACAAAATGCGTTCGTTTTCCACTTGCGTTGCGCAGCCGGACTTTTGTGCGACCGTACTTCGTATATTGGCCGTCATTGCCTGGCACTTGCTGCTACTACGGCCGTGATTAAGTGCGCCTCCACGCGCGTTCGCACTGCCTCAGTCTGACCCTAGCCTTAAATGAAATTCATTTGCATCAAACAAATTTCTTTTGCTTTTGTCTTGGTTGCTGCAGATCAAGATAACTTGATATTGGACACCTGATGGTGCCTTTGAAGACCAAAGTTATCTTGATCTCGGGAATGAAGTGGTTAAAGGCATTCTCAAGTCAACATGGTCACATTAACTTAATTAATTGGTCTTGGAGTCCTAGATCCCCCTTCTCCACCCACTGTAGGCTAAGGCACATTAGCGCACATGAGCATGGAGGGAACATCCGTGTGGCTACCTAGCTGAGCGCACATTAGTGGGCTTAGCCCTACAAAGCGCGAGCCTCCTATGGAGAACCGCTCATTGTAGGTCCGTCGATCATCTGTCATAGCTTTTTGACGGAGGGGGTTTCAGCACATCTGATTTAACGTGCGATAATATTGCGACTGTTACACCGCATGGCCCTTCCCCGTCGAGCCATCAGAAAGCTGCAATGGACGCAGAGTGGAGGGGTCACACGGAGACACTCAATGCGCTTATGGGACCTTGACCTAAAGCGCTTCTGTGAAGCTGTTGTGATATTTGCTTCCCTTCTCCAGGGAAGGCTCGAGGTCTTTTGAGGTCTCAAGAGCTTTCTGGGGTTCCCATCAGCTTTGCACAGGTTGTGCAGCACAGTTTTGCCAGTGCCACTGAAATACACTGATGAAACTGATTGGCTGTGTGTGTACTTGTTGCACATGTGCAGGGGCGGACTGACAACTAATGGGGCCCCTGGGCAATAGGAGGTCATGGGGCCCCTCTTGTTCCGCACCCACAGGAGGCCATACCCATAAAAAACCCAACCCCCTACAACGCAACACCCACATGTACATTATTGTGCTAAAGAATTAATTTCTGAATTCCTAAAAATAACCTTTTTGAAACTCCACTTGTACCCAGCAGCGAATTGTGCCCCCCTCCATAATTACAGATGGCCACCGCACTGCTGCAGCAGCCATCGCCCACTCATTGCAGCTAAGGCTGCACCCCAGCACAGAAAGTTCCTGTGGAAAATGTGGGAAACTGCCGATCACTTTAACAGATACTGTAGAATCCTGACACACTGCACATTACAGAGCTCCACCGCAATAAAACTCACAGTAATGTGCAGAGTGCATGAGTGTATTACAGAACTGCACAGCAAAAAAACTCAAAGTAATGTGCAGTGTGTATGAGCGTATCACAGAGCTCCACGGTAATAAAACCCACAGTAATGCGCAGCTCACACATGGATATATATTGCCCTCAGCAGCTCACACATGGATATATATTGCCCTCAGCAGCTCACACATGGATATATATTGCCCCAGCAGCTCACACATGGATATATATTGCCCCCAGCAGCTCACACATGGATATATATGCCCTCAGCAGCTCACACATGGATATATATTGCCCCAGCAGCTCACACATGGATATATATTGCCCCCAGCAGCTCACACATGGATATATATTGCCCCCAGCAGCTCACACATGGTATATATTGCCCCAGCAGCTCACACATGGATATATATTGCCCCCAGCAGCTCAAACATGGATATATATTGCCCAGCAGCTCACACATTGATATATATTGCCCCCAGTAGCTCACACATTGATATATATTGCCTAGCTCACACATGGATGTATAGTGTCCAGCTCACACATGGATGTATAGTGCCCAGCTCACACATGGATGTATAATGCCCAGCTCACACACAGATGTATAGTGCCCAGTTCACATATGGATATATAGTGGCCAGCTCACACATGGATGTATATTGCCTAGCTCACACATGGATGTATAGTGTCCAGCTCACACATGGATGTCTAGTGCCCAGCTCACACACGGATGTATAATGCCCAGCTCACACACGGATGTATAGTGCCCAGTTCACACATGGATGTATAGTGCCCAGCTCACAAATGGATGTATAATGCCCAGCTTACACATGGATGTATAGTGCCCAGCTCACACATGGATGTATATTGCCCAGCTCACACATAGATGTATAATGCCCAGCTCACACATAGATGTATAATGCCCAGCTCACACATGGATGTATAGTGCCCAGCTCACACATGGATGTATATTGCCCAGCTCACACATAGATGTATAGTGTCCAGCTCACACATGGATGTATAGTGCCCAGCTCACACATGGATGTATACTGACCCCAGCAGCGGTTTTGTAAGGGACCACGGCGGTGCGCTCCAACGTGCCTTCCTGGGCCCCACATGCACCCTGCATTGACGCCGCCTCCACGTGATGCACGCGCTTCATGTGAGGGGGCGGCATCGAAGCAGGGTGCACGTGGGGCCCAGCAAGGCACGCTGGAGCGCCGCCGCCGTTGTCCCTAACAAAACCAGGCCCCCACTGACCCACGGTCCCTCGGGCAGCGCCCGAGTGCCCGATGGGTCAGTCTGCCCCTGCACAAACATGGATATATATTGCCCCAGTAGATCACACATTGATATATATTACCCCCAGTAGCTCACACATTGATATATATTGCCCCCAGTAGCTCACACATTGATATATATTACCGCAGCTCACATATGGATATATAGTGCCCAGCTCACACATGGATGTATATTGCCCAGCTCACACATGGATGTATAGTGTCCAGCTCACATAAGGATGTATAGTGCCCAGCTCACACACGGATGTATAATGCCCAGCTCACACATGGATGTATAGTGCCAGGCTCACACATGGATGTATATTGCCCAGCTCACACATGGATTTATACTGACCCCAGCACCGGTTTTGTAAGGGACCATGGCGGCGGCGCTCCAATGTGCCTTCCTGGGCCCCACGTGCACCCTGCATTGACGCCGCCCCCACGTGATGCGCGTGCTTCATGTGAGGGGGCAGCATCAAAGCAGGGTGCACGTGGGGCCCAGCAAGGCACGCTGGAGCGCCGCCGTGGTCCCTAACAAAACCAGGCCCCCACTGACCCGCGGTCCCTCGGGCAGCGCCCGAGTGCCCGATGGGTCAGTCCGCCCCTGCACATGTGTCGATTGATAGGGTGACTGCATGTTCTGTTTCCTTCAAGAGATACTGTCAACCTAGAAGAGTGGCACAAGGGGCCAGAGAGCTGGAGAAAAGGTATGTTTTTAACGCTCTCAAGTTGGAAAAGGGGGCTGGTGGTGATGGGGGGGGGTAATTATTAACCCCCCCTAGATATGAAGCAAATTCCTTTGATTTTATTTCTTTCCTATTTTTCAGTACATTTGTAAAATTTGCTTATATCTTGTAAGGGTGTATTATGCATGTGACAGAGGGTGTTGAAAACAAATGGTTAATTTACTACCAACCAGTTTATTTTACAACATACATTCTTGGAGTTATATTTATCAAGTTAGAATTAGTGTAATATTACAATTTGACGGCCATTTAATTAGGCATAACAGGCAACTGCTTAAGACTTCACTCAAACTGAGACCTTATTTGAGGAAATTCTGAAATTGGGCACAATACCTACCAGTATTTGCATACAGCTGTGAAAGTCTTCTTACTTATAATGTATTGGGTTAACTTTTGCATTTTTTGTAGTGCATGAGACACCTTGTATTTGAGCTTTGCCTCAGGCGTCAATAATTATAGAATACTTCACTTAAGTTGGCTAAACAGGTGTTGTTTGATATGTGTTTGGAGTGGTTGAAAAGTAAAAAAAAATCACAATATTATAGAGGGATTGACAATAAAATAGGATTCATGAAATTATAACGGCCGTACATGATCACACAAGAAAAACCTTTCTAGTTGATGCTTGTTCTGAATATTGTCTCCCAATTCTTTTTGTTTTTCCATGTCTGACTTTGAAAGATCACAATCCCAAAAATCCAGACTCAGAATAAAAAATATATGGGGTTATTCATAGAGTTAAAATTTCACTGAATAATGAAATGAATGGCAATAATCCCGCTAAATGCATCTGATAAACCGCCGAACGCCAGCGAAAATTCACCGAACGCATTTAATAAAGCGCCAAAAAAATCACAGAACGCATCCGATAAACCGCCAAACCCAGCTGCAAAGCGACGAACGCAGCCAATGATCCGCCGAACAGAGCACCAAAAGCCCCCGATAAGCTGCTGAAAACAGCTGACCAGCCTTCGTATAGAGCTAAAAAAGGGAAAAAAACACAATCTTTAACCCTTTCGCTGCTGAGGCTTTTCACACCTCTGTACTGAGGTCATTTTTACCGGTTTTGCTCATCATGTTTAAACGTGTTTTGAAGGCTTATTTTAGTATATGACCCAGACATATTATATATCGTTCTTTCCGTCAGACTCGGTAGATTCATAATATGTCATTATTATATGTATACGTTATGTCATGTCTGTATATTATAATAAAAAATGCAATAAAATATGTATTTTCAATAATTTACAACGTGTAAAGTGGTTTTTTTCACATTTTAACATGCGAGCAATTGCGGTTATATTTTGTATGGCGTGCGCTTGTTAAAAAAATTAGAGATGGGGTCTCGTTCCATTTTTTTTGGGGAAAATTACACGATTTTTAACAAACGCACCGCATACAAAAATCGCTAGTGCAGCATCATTGTTCACATTATAATTGAAATGGGAACAATATTGCTGCATTAACGAACCAAAAAAAAGAAAAAAAAATGTTTATTTTTTTTTTATAATTTTTTTTTAAATATATTTTTATTTTTAATTTTAATTTTAATTTTTTTAAAAAACTTTTTTCACTTTCGTGTTTGGTATCATTGGAACGGCCATGCTATGGCCGATCCAACCATACCAAACTTTAACCCCTAGCTGCCACAGATCGGGAGATAGGGAGTTCATTGGAACTCCCTATCTCCACCGTTGGTGGCAGTTAGGGGTTAACTCTAGGACTGGCGTCATCGTGCTATGCACGATGACGCCAGTCCTCAGGGGGAGTTCCCGGAGGCTTGGCCGACATCCAAGATGTCGGCCAGCTCCGGGAAAGGATCACGAACCGGCGCTTTTCAGAGCCGATTCGCGATCCAGCTCCCCAGGGGTTAATGCCAGGCACCATTTGGAAGGGCAGGCTGTGCCCTTCCAAATGGTGCCTGGGTTAACCCCCACAACGCCGCCGATCGGGAGGGAGAGAGGTCCGAAGGACCTCCCCCCTCCCTTTCAGGCGCCTCCTCCGCACATGCGGGGGGGGCGCCTGAATTAGGTGTCATCGCGCTGCCGCGATGAAACCTAATTTCATCGGCGGCGGCTCCGGATGCTGGGCTGACATCGAGGATGTCAGCCCGCACCGGGGGGGCCAGCGATCGGCCGGAACCCGGCCGAACGCTGACCCCAAAGGGAGGACGCGCTCAGCGCGTCCTCCGCACAGCAGGAGCCATGTGGAGGACGCGCTGAGCGCGTCCTCCGCATGGAAGTGGTTAAAAGGCGTTTTAAAAAAAATAATGCATGGAAATAATATATAAAGTCCAATGAATAACAATAAAAAGGTCTGTTACAGAATAAAATAAAAGCCATTTTAAAAAAATTGTAATCAAAAATTTTGCTGTAAAAATCCAGAAAAAAGCCTAGAATTTTTTTTAGAAATAAATTAGTAAAAAAGACCTTTTGCTGCAAATTTAAAAAATGAATGGTTGAATAAAAAACTAATGAAAGCGTATAGTTTTTTTACATTATCTATGGGATTCACCTGCTTAAACCTGTCGAACGAAAGCACTGAGAAGCTGGACATTTCGCCAACATTTTGCTGCTGTTTGGCGTTCTCTGATTAGTTTAATCATTAGTTCTCTATTGGAGATTTTAGTGCTGCCGAATTACACTGCATTTCACTGACAATTCACTAATATTTGGTGAATTGCTAGCTATCTGAATAGCCGAATTTCCGGGAAAGTCACCATTCTGTGCAATTTGGTGGCCAATTCGGCTGTCTTTGAATAACCCCTATAGTCAATTAGTTAAAATGATACTCTTTTAAACATTCATTTTCCTGTCTGTGTCAGGGTTTGACCCATGAGGTGGTAGAGTTGACGAGGAGGAACACAGCGAGATATTGCTGTTTGCTCAGAACCAGGAGGGTAGTAGGGCCAAGGGGTAACCAAGGAGTATAGTTGAGGCAAAGGCCGAGGTCAGGGCAGTCAGCTGGCAGGTGAGGCCATGGTAAACGAGTCCAGGTTGATCCACAAGGGGGACAATACGGCTAAAGGCAAAACAGAAAGGGTAACTGCTATAACATTGGAGCAGGAAGTGAAGGGAGAAGCTGCCTTTTATAGGTAGTGGCCTTAGGGGCTCCTCCTACCCTGTCATTAACATCACTGATGTCATCAGCAAGCGCCACGCATCTACCACCATATTGGTGGAGGCAGGCTATGTGTGCACTTGCTAGTTTGGGGCCTAGCACAGGCCTGAAGCCTCACACTTCCCGTACCATCGGGGGTCCAATGAGGGCCATTTACAGTGTGCCTTTTTTAGAGTACAAGTAAACACTATCAAATAAACCATAAAAACTGTCTGTAAAGCTATATTTTAGCTATACTTTGCAAAATTTAACAAGTTAAGTTCTTCACACAAGCACTAAAAAATAATAAAAAAGAGAATTATTGGTTTAATATAACCATGTCTATTTTTATATTTCTGTAACATTACTGCCTAAAGTGCTGGTATGCATATAACATAAAATGAAAACTGAAATATTTGCAAAAACCAAATAAAAATCAATTGCATAAAAGTTGTTAAGTTGGAGTCAACAAGTCAGAACAATGATTGAAATTGCGGAATCATTTACCAAGTTAATATTTACTGCTGCTTTAAAGCAAAATACTGCCAGATATTTTATAGTGGGTTATTTCCACTTATTGGGGTGGTCAGACTGAGATGGTTAGTCATCATCGCAAATATATTAAGTCACTGTGTGACAGAACAAACACAGGATTTTAAAGAGCACATAACACTAACAATAGTGAGTCCTTGTAGTGATTCAAACCACAGAAGGAAAAAAAATAACCCTTTAAACACACGGCCTGTCATGATAAAAACAACACAGCCGGACACAAACCAGAAGCAGCAGACGTAATAGTTCTATCTTTATTTGAAGTGTTGAGGAAAAGCAGACTCGCGCCATAAATCAGGACAGGAGGAAAGAAATGAGTGTTTCTGTCGGTCCTTCGAGAAGCACTGCCCAGATGCTCTTGAAAACATTGAGCATTCCTCCACATCACGATAATTCAGTCTGTAAAGAGGAGACTTTATGGTTTACCACCGTTTCTGCTAGAAGATAATATTAGTTTGAAATGATACAACTCGAGCGACCTTCAACTTGCATTTACCTGTATATTTATGTGCTGTGTAAAGTCTTCAGTTCTCACGCAATTATGCAGTAAATCATCCAAACTAGGAGCTTCTTTCCATTTCGATCAAAAAAGTCCAGATATCGCCCGCTACTAACAAAGTTGATTTGACCAATGTCCGACTGTGCATGGGAAGAAAAAATACATGCGACAAAGCCCTTTGGGTGTAAGGCTGGCGGCACACAAGCGCACTGAGTGCTTGCGTGCGCCCGCACTTCCCTGTGTCTGTGCCGTTTTGATGGGGAGGGCCAACCAACCACCGGACGTGAAAAAGCCCTCCCCGTCAAAAAGCTCGACGGACACTGACGGGGATCCAACGCGCGATCCTCCATAGGTGGATCGTGCTTTGTACGCTGAGCGCACAGAGTAGAAGGAACGTCCACTCTCACGGACGTTCCTTCCTCACTCTTAGAAACATTTGTGTGCCGCCAGCCTTAACTGGCAATATTTTACTGACGACCCCCCCCCCCAGATACAGGGTTATTCAAAAGATCACCGGAATTTCAATGCTCTTTCGTTCCCCACGATTCAGGAAGTCAAATTTTCTGACCCTGCAGTGAATTCAGCATTCACCACAGGGTCCGTGAAGCAGTGACGTGTGGTGAGGTCAGTGGCTGGTGAGGCACTGGCTAGTATCAGAGCCAGATATACACAGGGTTACGCAGTCGCAATTTACACATTTGATTATCGTTATATAGGAGAATAGAGTTTCACTATTTATAAAGTAAAGTTCGCATTTTTTTTACAGTTCTAAGAGAATGCACTTACAATACTGACTAATAGAGGGCGCTATTACAACTCTTTAAAATAAAGTTTGCATATAGGATTTTAATGTTCTAAGAGCGTGCACTTACAATACTGACTAATAGAGGGCACTATTACAACTCTTTAAAATAAAGTTTGCATATAGGATTTTACTTCTAAGAGCATGCACTTACAATACTGACTAATAGAGGGCGCTATTACACACATGCTGACTGCTGAGCTCTGCCTGTCCCCCCATGACTGACGAGGACATGACTGTCCTGCGTCAATCAATCCATGGGGAGCTCTGCCTCCCATGGGGGGCGATTTTAAAAAAAAATGAATAGCTTGAGACCAATGGAGCTTTCCCATTGGCTCAAGCTTTCAATTGCTCTCAGTGCCTCTGGAGGCACAAAAGAGCGTAGAACCAGGAAGCAAAGCCAGCTTGAGCTACGCAATTAGTGTAACATTAAGCTGCGCAAATTGCGTAGGCTAGGCTCACTCAGTGCTGCCCCTGCTGTCTGTGTAGTGAATCACACAAACACAGCAGCCGGCAAACTGAAAGGAGAAGGGAAAAAAAGCGGAGGACAGAGGAGCAGCGAGGGAGGGTGGAGAGGTGAGTATGCCTACCCTGCCACCCCTGACTGCAAGTCGCTGCCGTGAAGTGCAGGGAAAAGCCACAGAACGTATCGGAAAAACCTCCGCCGAATCGAACAAAAAAACTACTGAAAAGAACCTTGGGTCGATCCGATAAGCTGCTGAAAAAACCCCGAACGTACCCGACAATACGTCGCAAAAACACCGAACGCATATGAAGAGATCTGACGGGTCACCAAACAGAACGTCGACCAGACGCCGGAAAAAGCCGCCAAGTCGTCAAACGGGGTGAGAAAAACCAAGAACACCGCAACTCTTTTTTTTGAGAAAGTATTTTACCAGGAAGGATACATAAAACGCATTTGCAAACAACTACCGGACAAAAACGCCTGGAAATAATATAGCAGGTTATTATTATTATTATTATTGTCATCATTTATATAGCGCCAAGTTTCCGTAGCGCTTTACAATAACCAAAGGGAACGAAATAAACGGACATACAGTATGATGGAAACAAGAGGTGTAGAGGGTCCTGTTTTTATTAAATATTTATTAAACCGTTTATTCTTTTAATCTATTGCAAAAAGTCTCTTTATTTATTTATTTTTTAGAATTTAAGTTATTTTTCAGGATTTTTTGGGCAATTTTTTTTTTCTAATTTCTTTTTTAGTGTTTTTTTTTCTGTAACAGATTTATTATTATTCATATTCGGTGACCAGTAAACCCCAGTTTCTGTTACAGGGATGTATTCAAATGACATCACCAGGGGTAGATTAGAAATCTTTTAAGCTCCCTGTTTTATCTCATTCAGCTACCATCTCTTATCTCAGCCTGGAGATCAATTGCCTCCTGTCACGTTATTTAAACATTCCCTCCTTGAACTCATTAATTGTTAAATACAGTAGATTAAATAAACAACAGCAGTAAAGTAAAACTTGCATGGATTTTGGTAAATTTTTAATCATGGGAAAAATCCACAAAATGGAAACAGGAGATGAAAAAAATAATTAAAATTTACCTTTTTTAAATGCAATTACTTCAAAAAAAGGAAAAAAAAAAGCATGTGTTGTATAAGGTGGTTTTATTTGTAAATCACAAGTAATCTATGCAAGTGGTAGTGTCCCTTTAAGTCAAAAAAGCAAATAATAATTAAAGTGAGAATTTCAACAGCATGTGTATCACTTAGCCACACAATCACGAAATTATTTAGAAATGGAATTCTTACAACAAAAACCCCATAGATTTCTGTAAATAGATTGTTCAAGTTGCGTTATTGCGACAAAGAGTAATCGAGGCAGTAAGTGACGACTGAAAGAAGAAAACAAGATAAAAACTAGAATACATGCTTCCAGCATGATAAGAGCTCTGACAGGTTCTGTGATGTAGCAATTGCAAAGCTTTTAGATGAACAGAGATGAATACAGGGTTGTTAAGTGATATGCAGTTTGTACGTTTTATTTTTTGCAGCTTTTGTAAACGAGAAATGTAAAATTTTATGCCAGGCCAAAAAGGAATCATACCATAAATCAGTAAGTATTACAGAAAATGACAAAATTCAGCATGTCATGTCTTCCCTCGTGTGGTTATTGCTGGGGAAAATCAGATCCACATATCAGCTTGCTTAACCCTGACCTTAAAAAAGGGAACAAAATAAAAGAAGTGAGTAATACCAACACTACCAATACCAATCGTCCACAAGATCAAAATCTTGCACCTGTGTTATCTGTATGGACAATCAAGAAAGAAGAAAGCAAACATTATTACATTATAGAAGTTATTCAAAGAGAGCCGAACTTGGTCAGAAATTGCAACGAACAGTGAATTTCGCCATAAGGTGCAATTTCGTGGCCATTCGGGTATTCAAAAAGCTGACAGTTCGCCGAAAATGTAACTTTCGCCAAATATTGGCGAACTGTAAGTGAAATATGGTGTCCTGTGGCAGCAGTGAAATCCCCATAGACAAGCAATGGTTAATCTATTCAGATAACACCGAACAGCAGAGAAATGTCAGTGAAATGCCCTGATGTTCCTTGGTTTAAATCGGCAGGTTTAATCAGGCAAATTCCATCTCCAATGTTAAAAATATCCCTGTTTTTATTCGGTATATATTACAACGTTTATTTTTTTAATCTGCAGCAAAAAGTCTCTTTATTAATTAATTTTTTAAGGAATTTTTCAGGATTTTCGAAAAAAAATTCCCCCGATTTATTATAAACTAGTTACTAAGCCTGCCCGGAGGGCAGTCTATTGTTATTGTTTCCAGCTCAGAATCCGTGTCCACATATTTGCTTTTCAATGTCCTATCCAAGAGTATCTATTTTTATAAATGCAACGTGCAACGGGAGGGCCGAGTAAGCAGCTGTGATGGGTGCGCACGCAGCTGACAGTGCTTTACAAAGACATTTATTTATTAGAACAGGCTCCTCTTCCCTCTTAGATTGTAAACTCACGGGAGCGGGTTCCTCTTTATGCTCTTAGATTGTAAGCTCACGGGAGCGGGTTCCTCTTTATGCTCTTAGATTGTAAGCTCACGGGAGCGGGTTCCTCTTTATCCTCTTAGATTGTAAACTCACGGGAGCGGGTTCCTCTTTATCCTCTTAGATTGTAAACTCACGGAGCGGGTTCCTCTTTATCCTCTTAGATTGTAATCTCACCGGAGCGGCTCCTCTTTCCCCTCTTAGATTGTAAACTCACAGAAAAAGGCCCCTCTTAGATTGTAGGCTCACGGGAACAGGCCCAATTTAGATTGTAAACTCACGGCAACAGGCCCCTCTTAGATTGTATGTTCACGGGAACAGGACACTCTTAGACTGTAAGCTCACTGGAACAGGACCCACTTAGATTGTAAGTGGGCATATTTATTACAGAGAGCCCCCAGCTCACACATGGGTATATTGCTCCCAGCTCACACATGGATATAATTGCCCCCAGCAGCTCACGCATGGATATATTGCCCCCAGCTCACGCATGGATATAATTGCCCCCGGCTCACGCATGGATATAATTGCCACAGCTCACGCATGGATATAATTGCCCCCAGCTCACGCATGGATATAATTGCCACAGCTCACGCATGGATATAATTGCCCCCAGCTCACGCATGGATATAATTGCCCCCAGCGCATGCATGGATATAATTGCCCCCAGCTCACGCATGGATATAATTGCCCCAGCGCACGCATGGATATAATTGCCCCCAGCTCACACATGGATATAATTGCCCCCAACTCACGCATGGATATAATTGCCCCAGCTCAAACATGGATATACTGTAGTATGGATATTTCCTGTACGCACTCTACAGCATATTCATACTGTAAAGTGGTTCTCCATAAAACCACTGGTTCCTTACAGTGGTTTTGTGGAGAAGCACTTAGTAGTTAAGGTTGCTGAACATACACACAATTTCAAATTCAACCTGGGATCTTGGGAGGCCATTTATTTGACTTGGTGCTTATTAACTACACCAACAACTGTGGACAATTCACATAGCATTTTTATGGTACTTGAATATTCGAGTTCACCCTAAAATTTGCTATTTTCTCTTGCAAATAACAATTTAGTGAATAAGATACAGAGAAAACATTGCTGTCTTATCACTTCTTGGCAGTTTAATGCCTCCAGTATATATCCAGTATGGCCTGATGACCGTACGAGGAAACAATTCATAGAACGCAAAAGAAAACACACTTTCCTTGGATAATTTCCATTGCTCTATATATGCGGCACACAAATATTCCCCATCTTGCGTTCTACAAATGGCAAATAAGATTTCTTCAAACAAGATATATTGAGTCCTCGGATAATCAGATCATTGAAGGCTGAATGTGTCACCGCTCTTGATTATTAATGAGTTGTTCCACTGACACTCTGCAGGCAGCGGATATTAGTAAGTCAAACTGGAAAGACCTAATATGCATTATAAATTGATTATTTGTCACAGTTCTAACTTCAGATCTTATTAGGACTGCTATAGTGACATTGAAAATGGATAGCGACAATATTACTCCACACTAATGAGGCTGCAAACCACTAACGTAATCATAATGTAACACTAACCAACCATAATCTGTCTTTAATAGAAGGCAGCGCGTCTCCTGATCTGGAAAGCGTAATATAACAGCTCTCCTAAGTTATTTATATGCAGCAATAACACAAAGTCATAGAGAGTAGATATGTTTTGTGCTATGGGTGTTTTGTAAGATATCTTTCCCTTGGTGACCAGATTCAATATGGAACACGATAGGAAATATGGTCTACGATCGTTTGCAGGGGAGGAAATGCTAAAATCAGCACTCCTGGCCAGGCAATCGACTCGTTTGGTATAGTAATGAAAACATTTGATGATGAAATTAATAGTAGCCTTGGTACCCACTGATATCCACTAAAATATTCTTACACATCTTATGAACCGTCACAGGCCGTTCAGCTTCACTGTCATAGAAATGTATGGGAAATGAACACCCCATTAAAGCCACTGACGTCGTTACGCCTGTCTGTTATGAAATGCAATCTAATGCAATTAAGCAACAAAATATGCCTGTGGCTGGAACAACAACATTTGGGGTTAATCTGCTCATAGGAAAAATAAAAAACACATTAATGTGACTGTCAGGGTCATGATGCGGGGTGACAGGTGACAGCACAATTGCAGAGTTTGCGCAGCTCAAGCAGGCAGGTTATGGAGAAACTCAGGATTGATGTTGCAAGTATGAGACACAGCAGGCAGAAATTGAATGCATGATACAAACACACTATAGATACACAGCACATGTCAGATGGGGTGGCAGGAACAGGGGGCACGCACGCATGACACTGGCAGGAATATGGGGTGAACGATAACACAAACAAAAAGGGAAAGAATAGACTGACAGGAGCAGAGACGTAACTAGAAACCTCAGGGTCCAGGTGAGTTAATCCTAAAACCCCCCCCCTATCATAGGCAAAAGCATATAACCCCCCTCCCCCATAGTCCCCATGCAATGGACCCCTCCAGGTCCACAATGTTAACTCCAGAGACAATCAGTGTCCCATTTTTTTTCAGGGTCCACTATGACCATTCAGTCCATCCCATTTTTAATGTAATGGGCGCCATGTATATCTCACAGAGCTAAACAGCAATAAGACTCACAGTAATGTGCAGTGTGTATGAGCATATCACAGAGCTCCACAGCAATAAGACTCACAGTAAAGTGCAATTTGTATGAGCTTATCACAGAGCTCCACAGTAATAAACCTCATAGTAATGTGCAGTGTGTATGAGCATATCACAGAGCTCCACAGCAATAACACTCATATAGGGTTATTCAAAGAGATACGAATGGCTGCCGAAAGGGAACTGAACGCTGAAAATCAGCGTTCGGTTACCTTTCTTGGCCATTCGGCTATTCAGAGACCAGGCAATTCGCCAAATCCTGGCGAATTGCGCGCACATGCGGTGCCTGTTCGGTGCCTGTTCGAGTGCAGTGAATCGCCATAGAGAAGCACTGCTTCGTCTATTCACAGAACACAAAAGAGCAGTGAAAAGTTTCCAAAATGCCCTGTCATTCGGTGGTTTAAATCGGCAGGTTTATTCAGGCGAATCCCATAGGCTTCAATGTTAAAAATATTCCCGTTTTAATTCAATATCTAATAAACCGTTGATTATAATATTCTGCAGTGAAAAGTCTCTTTATTTTTAGATTTTTTTAGGCATCTTTTGGTATTTTTCTGCAATTTTTTTTATCCTTTTTTTTTTAAATCGTTTTTTATTTTTTCTGTAACAGCCCTCTTTATTATCATTCCCTGGACCTCATATGTAAATTTCAGACATTTTCGCTCAGTAGTTTCTTTGCAAACAGCGTTTCACTTTTCAAACATTCAAGCGTACTGTTTTTGTTTTCTTCACCTCCTTCGTCAGCTGTGTCAGGTTTTTCCGGCGGCTGTGATTGGCTCCTGCTCGGGTTTCTCCGGCGTCTTCGGTGGGTTAATCCAGATGTTTTTGCGGGTTTCTGTGTGCGTTCGCCCTAGTTTGCGGTGAGTTTTCGGTGGGTTTGCGGCGGCTTTTCCCTGCACTAAGACAGCCCGGTGGTGCTTGATGAATACACCGCAGGGTCGCCGAAATGGGATCGCCAAATCAAGCCGAATTGAAGAGAACGAAAAGTCACCGAACGTGCAGTGACTTTCCGATTCTCTTTGAATAACCCTGCTAGAATTTTCCATTCTCCAGTCATTCTCCTGCTTTTCACCGCTCTCTGAATAACCCTGTATGTTTTCCTGTTCTGCTACACAAATCATTATACGTGTGGGGTTTAGGTTTTCATGATGTTTGAATAACCCTGATAGTAATGTGCACTTTGCATGAGCGTATAACAGAGAACCAAAGTAAAACTCACAAATAAGTAAAAAATAAAATATTATTAAAATAAATGATATATTAAAATAATATATAATTTATTTCAAAGCAAATAAGATAAATATTAATATGATTATATTAATATAATTTAAAATAAAAAATATATACTTACCTTTCCTAAATTGCTTTGCAGGGAGGGGGCTGAATTCCTCTTCGTCTTGTGGTCGGCTGAGACCCCCAGCGAGGCCCGGCTGGATGTGCGGCCAAGACGAGGCCCCAGTCGGACATGCAGCCCAGTCGAGGCCCTGGCAGCCGATTGTTGGAACTCAGCAAGATCTTTGTCCTCCCTTTAGCAATTATAATCTCGCACTTAAGACAAGCATGCAGAGGTGGTGGAGGTGGCAGATTGAGCCATCCTGTGCACCATAGTACCACGAGTAAGTATGGATTTTTTAATACTCTGCTTTTGTAAAGTGATTTTCTATGAATTCGTAAGGACCCAATCTGTCAGTTTAATAAGGAGATATATGGGAACCTATTCCCACACACTCCTGTTTAGATCCACTTTCTTGCAGTCCTAGTGTCCTGCTGTGCTCCTCCTGCATCTGCCAAGAGATGGCCCTGTTGCTTACTGCCAAGGGACAACTGCTGTGGGTCCCTGTAAATTATGGGGCGCTGGGCAAGTGCCCCTTTAGCCCTGTGGTAAATATAGCCACGCACTGGGTTCTTTCATTTGGATTTATTCCCCCCCCCCAGTGTTGGGTTGTTGCAGACTCGCAGTATGACGTCTTTACAGTATATGATCATGTTGCCGTAGTGCTTCACCATGTTCATAATCATGACAAAAGTTAACAATACATAAATTAAGTGAATTATGTTGTATATATTTATGTTGTTTTTTTGATTATAAGTAATGTCTAATCTGCGCTCCTTTTAACTACCCATTGCGCACATTAATCACTGCGGGCGCAGTATTGACTGGAATTGCACAATCAATCCCCCAGAGCGTGCAAGCCTTTTCCCATCTCTAGTACAAGATATAAACTCGTGTGCCTGCGCCCAAGACTTTACCCAGGAGAGAAATGCAAAGTCAGTAATTAGAGGAGAGAATGCCAACAGTAACAGTTCTGCCAAGAGTTTTGTAATTTGAGGGATAACTGCTGTAATGTATATTTTATTCTTTTAGATGAGCCTGAGCTGGCTCCAATATTTTAATGAGGTGTTAGGAGATGTCTCTGGAGTGCATCATTATCTGGAGCGCCAAATGCATTAACTATAAACCTATCATGCATTCTCACTCGGAATCCTGGCTCAAGATGAAGAACAGAAATCAATGCCTGGAGGTTTCCGTATATCAATACAGATGCAAATATAACGAGGTGGATTACGAACTGTACATTGATGATCAATGGCGTGCGCAGCACATTTTATTAGGGTATGCGCCCATGGAACATTTTTTAATTACATATCTATGCTTGGATAATTTTTTACAAAACAGTATTGCTGCAAAAACATAGGTTATTCCTAACTAAAAATAACTGTCAATGTTCATGACTGATTAAGCCTGCGACCTTCCCAACCCATACCCCAATAACCCCTCCCAACCCATACCCCAATAACCTGAATAAAACACAAACACGTATATGTCAGTTGGAATGTGCGTGGGCCACAGCTTTATTAAACCATATATATAACCATCCCTTGCAGTGCTTACTCAAACTGCCCTATCGCTCCATGCAATAGGCATTACCAAACCATTGAGCTCATCCCCGCAAGCGAGGTCCGTCTCCCCCAGGCCTCACCCGATGGCGGCTCAAAACCTCCATTAAGCACTGCTGTCCAGGGAAACCGCCAACCTTCAGCTGTGACACGACTTGATGAAATCCAAGGGTGGGTGGGCGGGTCTCACCTTGATGCACTTCTCACGTTGGCAGGAACAAGAGGAAGAACCCTGCACCCATCACCAGCATATATAGCCCAGGTAAGCAACACTGTTGCAAACACTCCACCAATAACGCCGTAGCTTTCCTTGACTGACAGGCCCATGCTTCCAACCAGCCCCCCCCTTCCTGAGGGGCCCCAGGGATTCTAAACCCTTCCAGATCTTTCCTTAACCTACAGGCCCAGGCCATCAGTCATGTCCCCCTTCCTGAAGGTCCAGGGGGTTCTTGACTGATTAAGCCTGCGACCTTCCCAACCCATACCCCAATAACCCCTCCCAACCCATACCCCAATAACCTGAATAAAACACAAACACGTATATGTCAGTTGGAATGTGCGTGGGCCACAGCTTTATTAAACCATATATATAACCATCCCTTGCAGTGCTTACTCAAACTGCCCTATCGCTCCATGCAATAGGCATTACCAAACCATTGAGCTCATCCCCGCAAGCGAGGTCCGTCTCCCCCAGGCCTCACCCGATGGCGGCTCAAAACCTCCATTAAGCACTGCTGTCCAGGGAAACCGCCAACGCCAGGGGCCGCCTCAGCGTCCGCCCCTGCGCCCCCCCGCAGACAGCGCCTCCTCCACACCAGACTGCAGACCCACCAGGAAAATATCCAACCCAATATCCGTGAGATGGACCCCATCCCCTCTAATGACATTCCTATTGTCCCCCTCCAGCTCCGTATGTCTAACTGACACTCCACCCAGATCACCCACAAACCTCGAGATCTCCTTGTTAACCCGCTTCCGAGCCTTGTCCAGAGCCCTGGGAGCCGCAAATTCCTCCCAACTGGGGCGAGAGACTATCTCTGAAAACACCAGTGATAAACCCCGGAAAATGGTGAAACAACTGGCTAAGTCACGTTTCATCCTCCTAACCAAGTCTACAGATCGGACCACCCCAAGATCGTTTCCCCCTGCATGTACCACTAACACCACATCCCTAGCCGCTTGTCTAGCCAACACCCTGCATTGTCCAGCCACCTGGGCCCAACGCAAACCTCTGATGCCAATCCACCGAATCGTAGCCAAGTCCGTTGGAAAACCCAGGTTCCTGCCAAGCGGCCGTTGTGCAGCCCGCTTGGCCGCCCAGTGTATATACGAGTGGCCGATGATCCAAACGGTTGTCGGGGATGAACCTGTAATTATAAGAGGTTAGGACGCACATAGGAACGAAAACGATCCGATCGCCATCTACCCAGACGCCTAATCATGTCGTCCGACGCCCCCTCTTCCGCCGCCATTGTTGCTGCGCCGATACGGAAAGAATGCGTAGCGAACTGCCTCGGGTCATGACCCAAAGATGCAATACAACGCCTAAAAACCGCCGAAAACTGGTACCTTGTGAGAGGGGCCCCTGACAAATGAACTAAGAAGGAATCCCCAATCCCCGGACGTACACCCACATAATCCCCGGCCAACCTTACCGGGCATTGCACCCCCCCAATTGCCCCCAGTGTAACTACCGAACCCCTACCCGACTGATCCGTCTTTGAACGAGAGATCAACAAACGTACCTGGTCCCTCAAGACCGTAACATGCTCTAAACGCAGCGCAGAAATAGCCCCCGTGCTAGGAGCCACCAATTCCCCCACCCTCAAAGCCCCATAGTAGCAAAAGGCGAACGCAGTTCGGAACAAGCCCACTTCAAAACAGTCTCTGCAAACGACGCCCAACGACACCAACAATTCCGCAAATAGCTCCCCCGACACCGGGCGCCTGGTATCAGGGACCACCGTCCTACGCCATCCCCTAATAATCCGTCTCAACACAAAATCCCGCCCTAGGTCTTCCAACCGATCACCCCACACAAAAAGGAAAGAGCCGCCAACACTTTTGCCGCACCAGTCCCGGAACCTCCCCGCTCCCTAAACTCGCCCAGGTGAACCATCGTGGCCCAAGTGCGGTCCTCGGCCGTCAGCCAACCCCTCTCTCCTGCAGCCACCGAACCCCACGCCCGCCAGACCTGCGAATAGGAACTCCACGATGCAGCTGACAGACAACCTTCCAATAACCGCTTCAGTCCAGCGAAGCGAGGGTCCAGAGCCACCGAGGAAATGGTGTTGCCGTCTTCGCTGCCCCCGGAGCCACCTGCCAAAAACGGTCCCACTGGAACCGAGAGAGTGCGTCAGCCACCACATTCTGCACACCCGGAACATGCTTAGCCCGCAACCACACATTTCGTTCCAGGCAGCGCAAAACCAGATGCCGCAAAAGGGCCAAGACGGGAGGGGAACCGGACGATGAACGATTTACCACCTGCACGACACCCAAATTGTCTGTCCAGAACACCACCCGCCTATTTGCCAACCTTTCGCCCCACAGCTCAAGGGCGACCAACAATGGGAACAGCTCCAAAAACGTAAGATTCCGTACAAGATCTGATGCTGACCATTCCGCAGGCCACGCCTGCGCACACCATTCGCCCTGCAAATAAACCCCAAAGCCATGTGCGCCTGACGCATCGGCAAAAAGCTCGATGGACTCATTGTCCACTTCTGCCTCCTGCCAATAGGTCAACCCATTATAGGTTAGCAAAAAGGATTGCCATACCACCAGGTCTGCCCGCAACGAGCTAGTGATCCGTACAAAATGGTGCGCTGACCGAACACCCGCCGTAGCCAACGATAATCGACGGCAAAAAAACGCGGCCCATAGGCATAACCCGGCAAGCGAACGCCAAGTGGCCCAATAGCGATTGAAGCTCCGACAGCCGCAACTTGGCGACCCCCCGTGCCCGAACCACCAAACACAGCAGGACCTGAATTTTTTGCGCTGGAAGCCGGAACACCTTGAGCACCGTGTCGATTTCAATGCCCAAAAAGGTGATCAAGCGAACCGGACCCTCCGTTTTGTCCTCCGCCAGTGGGACGCCAAATTCCTCCGCCACCTCCCGAAATATTTTCAGCAGTCCCGAGCAGTCAGCGGAATCCGATGGCCCCACGAAAAGAAAATCATCAAGATAATGAACCATCGAATTCCGCCCAGCACGCCGGCACACTACCCAGTGCAAAAAGGAAGCAAACAATTCAAAATAGAAACAGGAAATGGAGCAGCCCATTGGGAGACAACGATCATAATAATACTGGCCACGAAACTCACAACCGAGTAAATGGTAGCAGTCAGGCCTAATCGGCAATAGCCGAAAAGCTGACTCCACGTCGACCTTGGCAAGCAAGCAGCCGGGCCCCGCATCCCTAACGAGCTGCAAAGCTTCATCAAACGAGGAATACCGTACCCGGCAACCTTCCTTGCCAATGCCATCGTTGACCGAAAAACCTGCCGGATAAGACAGATGGTGTATCGAACGGAACCTGCCCTCCCCCTTCTTGGGCACTACCCCCAAAGGAGAAACCCGAAGGTTAGGAAAAGGAAGCTCCGCAAATGGACCCACCATCCGCCCAAGACGGACTTCACCTTCCAACTTGGCCGCCACCACCCCCTCATGCTGCCCCGCTGAAACTAAATTCCGGGAAAATTGCGGAAAATCAGAACAATCGTGCGGTATATAAAAACCCTCCTGAAAACCCCTCAGCAACAATAACGCACTCCGTCTATTGGGGTACAGCTCTAACCAAGGAAGCAGCGCCCCCACGGTCACCGGCGTTATCCCTCCTACCAAACTGTCCGCGCCCGGGAGGCCTGAAGGTAGCACCCTGTCCTTTCTTAAAACACCGAAATGCCGGGTGGGAGCCCCCGCAGAGAGAACATTCGTGCCTGAACCTACAATTAGCGGCCCATCGGCAGTTGGACTCATTAAAAAGCCAACACCCCCCCCTCCAGACCCCGACTGCACTCCCGGGGCCCTAGGTGCAGCGGGCCCTGGAAAGGGAGAGACCGCCGGCCGGTTAGGAGTCATGAGAAGAAGCCACAATTTTGTGTCCTGGACATCAAACCTGAGTCCCGGACGCACCGCCATTTTCTGACGGAACTGCTGGTCATATCGAAACCAACACTGTCCCCCGTAAATCTTATACGCCCCCCAAATTAGATCGATATACGCAAACAATGCAACGCTGCGCTCCGGGAACCGCTCGCACGAGATGGCACAATAAGCCAAAAACCCCTGCAGCCAATTCCCAAAAGTAGGAGGAAGCGTTTTCTTTAACTTCTCCCTCTCCTTTTCGTCCATGAACGATTCAGGCCGTTTAGGACGGTCCACCGTCTCCCTGTCCACAGAAAGCAGCGTAAGCACATCCACATACTCGTTTTTCCAAATCTTCTCCCGCAACTCCGAGGTGACCTCTAAACCCATGGGGGACAATTCGCAGGACCCGGAAGAGATGCCCACACCCGCAACGGGAGATACCCCACACAACGCCGGTCCAGCCATTCCCCCCGTACTAGGTGCCAACACTGCGCCAGCCCCCGAATTCCCCTGCCGACCCAACATTGAATCCACAACGGGCGCAGGCGCCACCCCCGACGCGCAAGCGGACGAGGTAATCCCAATCGAATCAGAGCTAGGCGCGACAATATACTCCGGTACCGTACCCCCAGGCACGACGTGTCCCACCGTGACCGGCGCCGCGCTCCCTCTAGCTGAAGCATCCGACCTATCCTGCCAGCGCCTAAGCTCAGCGACCAAGGTATCTATCAACCCCGTCGTCACACCCTGAGCCGCAGCGGCTGCATTAACCCCAAAATTGCCGAGCGATCCAAATGTAGTACCCCCACAATCTGACTCACGTGCAGCCATCAATGATCCTCCAGATGCCATCCGAACCGCAGCCAAAGGTGAGCCCAGCGCTGGACACCCAGGAACAACACCTCCACTGGTAACCGGTATCTCTCTCCGACCTCCATCTCCAGCCTCCGCGATGCTCCGTGGCCGAGAGCTTCGTGAATGACCGCTTCCAATATGCAGGCTGCCCTCCACCGCCTCCTGCACCGGCACCGTCATGCCACCAGCCACCGGGCCTCTCCTCGCAGCCGCTGGAATGTTTCCCCTCCGTTCCTGTGCAGCCGGATGGGCGCCGCCATCTTGTGGGCGGGCCAAACGCACAGCCCGTGACGCTGTCCGTCTGCGACGAGTGGGCGGGGCCCTGGAAGCCGCCGTCGCTGCCCTCGTCGCTCTCCCCCTGGCTGCCGGAAGCGCCTGATCGTTGCGCGGGCTCCTAGAACGCGGCATCCGCCGGACATTCTGCCTAGCACGAGGGGGGGCGGTCCTCCGAACCCCCCCAGCCCGACCTTCACCATCCCTGCGATCCAGGCCTTCCCCAGTGGCACCTAAACCGGGAGACAACGTTGCAGGCGCACGTACTATGCTCACCCTCCTTGTACCGGAACGCAGCTCCCTGGGCGGTGTGTCCATCACCACGGACCCTTCCGATGAATAGGCACCGGCCGCATCCTCTTCTCCCCCGCCGCTCATTCTGGGTCCTCGAAGTCTCGGGGGACTCGGGCTGAGACGACTCGGTGGCCGGGAACGCCGTTCTCTTCGCCACTGGCGGGGCTCCTCACTTGACCCTGGCGTCTGTTCACCAGGAGTAGCTAAGGCCTCCGCCATTAACTCTTGCAACGATGCTCCCCGAGCCGCAGCGTGTTCCCTCAACTGCTCCAGCAGCCCTTCCAGCGAAGAAGAAGCCATCCCAGCCAATTCACTTTTTTCTCTTTCTCACCAGAACACCTGAAAAACACCTGGAAACCTAGTCTCACCTTGATGCACTTCTCACGTTGGCAGGAACAAGGGGAAGAACCCTGCACCCATCACCAGCATATATAGCCCAGGTAAGCAACACTGTTGCAAACACTCCACCAATAACGCCGTAGCTTTCCTTGACTGACAGGCCCATGCTTCCAACCAGCCCCCCCCCTTCCTGAGGGGCCCCAGGGATTCTAAACCCTTCCAGATCTTTCCTTAACCTACAGGCCCAGGCCATCAGTCATGTCCCCCTTCCTGAAGGTCCAGGGGGTTCTGACTATTTCTCATGAATCAGATAAGGAGCACCCACAATTTTAATGGAGGGCAGGGCCGGATTAACATAGTGGCTGATGGAGCAGCAGCTCCAGGCCCATGCCTCAGAATAGGCCCAGAGAAAGGATAGCAATGTCTACATTTGGACACCTGTATCTCCAACTCCGTAGTGGCTACAGGGTCATATGATGTATCACTGGAAAGGCCAGAGCATGCCCTTTCCAATGATATCAAACATGATCAGGTTTTAATTAACAAAAATAAAATAGTAAATATTTTTTACTTTTCTTTCTAACACAGCAATATTTTTCACTTTTCAATTATAAAGTGAACAGTGATACTGCACTAACTCACCATCTCATTTCTCATGTCACCAACAAGTGTGGAGGTGATGGCACAATCCATGATTACGAATTGTTACATCAAAAACCTAAACCGCCGCACTGCAGTGAAGTGCACTACAGCGGACTTTGGAACCCTGCGTCACTAATATTTACACCACACAAGGTCAAGTGAGGTGTCATTAGACAGGACAGAGTCTGGCCTTTGCATTGATACCAAACATGACCATCTAAAATCTAAAAGAAAAGAAAACAATTTTTTTTTTATTATTCTTTATAGTTCCAAAGCGATGGCATTGTCCATTTGTCACATATAAAATGAGCAATACCACTGCCATTACTCACCTTTTAATTTCCCACGCTGGGAGCAAGGTCAGTGTTTTATACATAGTCATTATATATATATATAAATATATATATATATATATATATATATATATAAAAACATGCTCCAAAACACAAGGGAAATATTTAATTTTTTTAAAACTTTTTGGTTAAAATTGTATATTTTCTCAGTAACAGCTTCCCATTTCCCTTTTTTTTTAACACGGATGCCCTATAGAATATATAACCACAAAGGTTTGGATGATAAAATGGGAAAAAATTATTTTACACGCTGTAAATGATTGAAATGTGAATTGAAATTTACTTACACAGTATCTGCCCGGTTAGACATACCTGTATCTGCACTATTAAATAACCTAAAATATGTTTTCATTTCACTAAATTCCAAAAAAGCCACCAAAATATTCAGCTCCAGACCCATAGACATCTTAATCCGGCCCTGATGGAGGGGGTCAAAGACAAACCCTTCACCCAACATTCGGGTGTGCCTGGGCACAACCGACACACCCTGTGTGCACATCTATGATGCTGGTTATACTCAACCCGAGCACATCATCAGGTACTTGACAGGTTTCAGCGATTATATCATACTTATTACTTACCTGCTTTTCACAGGACATGTTCGCGTTGTGTTGGTGTTATATATATATATGTGTCCTTGAAGTGGTCCAGCGAGGCACATGTCCCCAAGAATGATGCACTTGAGAAGTGACACTGGAGTGATGGCTCCATTGTCAGCACGTTGACAGACATTGATATAAAGCAGACGAAACCACCCGTTTCTCCTGCTTTCATCTGGCCACAAAACATCAGTACAGAGACTCGAATTGCAGTTCAGACCACCAAGGTTTCCACCAAGGCGCGTGCCCCATGCAGGTAAAAAGTACAGTATCAGCTGGGTGAAGTAGTGCCGGCTGGGTGGAGAAGAGGTAACATCACTGCTCTATAACTAGAGAGAGACTGTGGAGAAACAGGTTCAATCCCGGCAAGAGCACCTCTCCAGTAAGTGTCCTTGGGCAAGACACCTGACGGTACATACTCGCCACCCAGGACATACTTGAAAACGATAGAAATCTCAATGAATCCTTCCTGGTAAAAATACTTTCCCAAAAAAAAACATGGAGTCCCAGTTGTTGGTTACCAATAGGCAGACAATTTCCACACTTATAAATAAAATTAACTAGTGTCCATTCTAACCTCTTTCCCGGAAACCAGACCAGTGCTCCTTAACTTCAGGTTTCTGGGCCATGAGGGATGAAGCAACTGTCTGGGCCCCCCTGCAGAGGGGAGAGGGGGAGGACATTAATGTCACCCTGACCTTTTAGCTTGCATTGAATGATTTTCACAGTTCCTATGCCAGGGGTCAGGAATCTTGACTCTCCAGATGTTTTGGAATGAGTGGCTGAGCATTATGGGAGAAACATCTTTAGGGCCAAAGTTGCTGACCCCTGACGTAGGGCTGTCAAACTCAAGCCCCCCCCCCAGACATTGTTGCTATAATTCCCATAATTCCTTCACTATAATAGACGGCAAGGGAATCATGGGAGCTGTAGTTCAGAAACATCTGGTTGCCCAGAGTTTACCAGCCCTAACCTAGTGTCCTGCTTTAAAATACATTTTGCACAGAGCCAGGTATTCATCCAGTTTTACAAAGCTTCGTCACACCTTTTGTATATGGCACACACAGTGGTGTATTTAGGTTTTGTGCTGCCCTAGGCCTGATTAAACTCGTGCACCCCCCAATTTAAATTTGAGGCACCCCTTCCTGTAAAGGGCACACCTCTTCCTGGATAATCCCCACCCTTCCTCTTTAAGCTCCACCTTTTCCTCTTTGAGCTCCGCCTTTTCCTTTCTTTATATTAAAAGTGGATACCAAGTGCCTACTTGTATATTTTGTATACCATTTCAAATGTATCTATTGAGATAAATAAAATTATGAAATGTTTAAATTCAAGCATTTTTACAAAGAACAGCCACGCATGTCAAGTATACTGGATCACAGCCGCTCTACTTGGTTAAACAATAAAATCCACAGAAACGTGCACTGCATATGAGCGTATCACAGAGCTGCACAGCAATAAAACCCACAGAAATGGGCGCTGTGTATGAGCATATCAGAGCTGCACAGCAATAAAACCCACAGAAATGTGCACTGTGTATGAGCATATCACAGAACTGCACAGCAATAAAACTCACAGTAATGTGCAGTGTGTATGAGCGTATCCCAGAGCTCCAGGGCAATAAAACTCACAGTAGTATGCAGTGTGTATCACAGAATCCACAGCAATAAAACTCCCAGCAATGCAATGTTTGGTGTGTGTCAGCGTATCAGAATCCACAGCAATATAAATTCCAGCAATGCAATGTGCGGTGTGTGTATCAGTGTATCAGAATCCACAGCAATAAAAACCCCAGCATGCAATGTGCGGTGTGTATGAGTGCATCAGAATCCACTGCAATAAAACGCCCAGCAATGCAATGTGCGGTGTGTGTGTCAGCGTATCAGAATCCACAGCAATAAAACTCCCAGCAATGCAATGTGTGGTGTGTGTCAGCGTATCAGAGTCCACAGCAATAAAACTCCCAGAAATGCAATGTGCGGTGTGTATGAGTGCATCAGAATCCACTGCAATAAAACTCACAGTAAACCGAGTGTATATGAGCACACAGCAATTATTTATTCTATATTTACCGGCCTCCGTCCGTGGTAGGGCTGTGTGCAGAGTCAGCAGGGACTGTGTACGGACTCAGCAGGAGGTCCCTCCAGGCCACGTTAGGATCGCGGCTGTGCCTGTGCGTGGAGCCATCTTGTCAGCAGTGGGGTGCCACTGCCAGAGGGTGCACCGTGGCTTTGATTCCCTTCCTGGTGGGTGTTCAGTCCAGAATAGAGTGAGAGTCTGTGTTAACGAAAGGGCGGGCAGCTGCGTGCGTGCGTGTCACGTGGTTCAGCCAGTCAGGTGGTACTGAGACTGGCCGAACCGCGTGATCTGCACGCACGCAGCCTCACCAGGACCCAGGCAGCTCAATGACAAATTTCTAGCACTGCAGTGCTGGTTAAGGAAAGGTCCACTTTAAACAGCAGTAAGCAGACAGGGCTTTATATTCTGCTGATAACCCCCCTTACCTGCCGTTTACTGTCATCTTCTCTCTCTGCACACAAATCACATCCCCCTCCCCTCTCCTAGAGCTGCTGCGGGGCAGTGGAGGAGCTATGGAGGGAGGAGAGGGGGATTTTTATTCCATTCGTTTTTATTCCGTATGCAAACGCCCTGCTCCGCTGCTCGTTGTTTGAGAACACAGCTCAAAGCTGACACACAGTGACAGTGGCACCTCCTAGTACCCCCTAATGACAACCCAATAATCTCTGGTACCTGGGGGGGCCCGCCCACCGCCCACCGCCACTCCCCTAAGTACACCACTGCTCTGTGATATGCTCACACACAAGTTTGGCGAACTGCCAGCAAGTACGGTGCTGTTTGAAGGCATTGCAAATCCCCATAGAGAATTAATGGTTAATCTATTCAGAGAACACCAAACAGCAGAGAAAGGGTAGTGAAATGCCCTGATGTTCGGTGTTTTCAATCAGCAGGTTTATTCAGGCGAATCCCATAGGTTTCAATGTTAAAAATATTCCCGTTTTTATGCAATATGTTTTTTTTTTACATATTGTTCTTTATTAAGATATCGATAAGTCATACATAGGCAATGTCAACAGTGTACAATATTACAGTAAATAAATGAAGAGCTTAAAGTGTGGCATAAAAGATGGCATTTGCTGTGCATACAAAGTCTGTGGGCTTGAACAGGGGACTCTTGTCTATGGTCGGGTGGAATAAACTTCATAGTGGTAGGCGTAGCTTCGGGAGGGGATGGGTGGAGGGGGGAAACTCAGTGGGGAGTATTCGGGATAATGTAGCGGGTTTATTGAATTCGGGGTTTATGCAATATCTAATAAACCATTTATTATTTTAATCTGCAGTAAAAAGTCTTTGTTTATTGATTTTTTTTTATTACCTTAGTCATTTTTCAGATTTTTTGGGCAAAATTTTCCCCTTTTTTTTTAATAGCAGTTTTTCTTTTTTCTGTAACAGAACTTTTTATTATCAATCACAGAATCTTATTTGTAAATTCCAGACATTTTCGTTCAGTAGTTCTTTTGAAAACAGCAGGCCACGGGTTTGCGGTGGCAGCATTCAGCGGCCGACTCCATGCACTTTGGGGACCCTGCAGTGAATGGTGAATTCACTGCAGGGTGGGGAAATTTTATTCCCCGAAGTGCAGGGAACTACAGAACACAAAAATGTTGGCGTCGTTTCGGTGCTCTGTGAGTAACCCATTTAGTGGTGAGGTTTTTTGCTGCCCCCTGGAAAGTGAAAGCCTAGGCCTTGCCTACCCAGGACATACTTGAAAATTAGTGAAATCTCAATGTATCCTTCCTGGTAAAATACTTTGCAAAAGTTAAAAAAACAAAAACAACATTTTTTTAGGGGTGGGGCTACTTGGTGCGGGCCACCGCCCCCTGGAAAGTGCCGCCCTAGGCCTAGACCTAGTTGGCCTAGGCCAAAATACACCACTGGGCACACATGGTATTCCTAGCTTTATTCTTTTCAAAAGTAAATCATCAACGAGTTCCTAAATGCTTTTCACATCCTCATGTATTTTCTGTAAAGGACGGACATATAAATGACAAATTAGATTTGAGCTATAAAATGTATATTTTCTACATATCCTTATATCATGCAATCTAAACACAGACACCGGCCTCCAGATTCTCTGATCGCTTCTCATCCATGTTAAAAATAAACACCACGTCAATAGAGAAGGGGTTAAAAGAGTTAAACCGCAATCAATTCTGAAAACTTTCTTGGTATTAGTGTTTTCACCTCCCTGTATTCAGAAACATCAATTTATAATGCGGAGTTTGATTAGCGGCAATATTTAGTAAGCTAATGTTCACTGTCCACAGCAGGAGGCTCCCACAGCTTGGCTGATGAGAAAAATGAACCGCCTTGAGCAAGCCTTTAATGGCAGCTAATTTCACATATTTGATACTCAGCTCAGTCAACTAATGTGTATCTCAACCGTGACAAGACAATCACAGTTCGTTCTGAAAATCCTTTAATCTGAGATGCAAAACAGAGCGCTCGAGGCTACGGCGAACTACCAAACGCTCAATTCTTCCCATCGCCAGAATGCAATGCATATTTTACGTTCCTTCGTACCTACGGCCAGTCAAGGAAATATGGCTGTTTTCTTATTTTTATTTTTTCCTATCCTGTGGGTAAAAGCATGCTTCACAATAGACTTGTGCACAGCGTTTTTTTTTTAGTTTCGGAATCTTTCTTTCCATTTTTCTTTTTTAGTTTCGGGTGATTTCGGCCCATTTAGAACAGTTTTTTTTTCATTTCAGGTCGTTCGATATTTCACCGCAATTCGGAATTTTGGACCCATCCGAAATACCGGATCGTCCAATATTGTTTTCAGATCACTTAAGTTTTCGGATCCGATTCATTTGCGGATCTGATTCATTCGCAGCTCGGATCCGTTTCATTTTCGGATCGAATCCGATTAATTTCCGGATTGTTAGAAATAGTTTCAGATCGATTTCGAATCGATTTGATATAGTTTCGGATCGTTTTTGAATCAACTTTAAAACGTAATTTCGGACAATTCGTAATATCGGACGGCCGATATTCTGTTTTTCAGAACCAAAGAAATTAACGAAAATGCAAATCGCGGACGAATGCGAAATGCATAGTCTACTTCACAACAGCCAAATGAATGGAATTGTTTTATCCCTTTACATGTCCATACTGAAATAGCATTTTGGCTTTTTTTCTGGTGCATCACTTGCGCATAGATTGCTAATTTTAAATTATTCCAAATTCACCCATTATTAAATGTACCTACACCTCTTGTCTCCTTTCCTATGTTTGTTTATTTGTGACTAGCTCCCTTCGCTTATTGTAAAAAGAGCAGTGGAAACTGTTGGTGCTATATAAATGATTATATTGATGATAATAGTACTCACAAAGCCAGATGAAATGTGTAGAAATATATATAAATATATATATAATGATATATCGGGAAAAATATTCAGCCCCTTCACTACCAGAATTTTTCTCATAAAACCACTGTCAGGAACCATTGGTTTTATGAGAACACCGAACAGCAGTGAAAAGTTGCCGAAGTGAATGATCCGACAGTTTTGCGGCGGTTTATTGCGGCAGTAACAGCGGTTTATCGGATGCATTTAGCAGCTTGTTTGCTGCACTTCAGGGACCCAGCGTTGATTGATGAATTCACCGCAGGATCGGCGAATCGAACTCGCCAAAGTGCAGGGAACTGGAGAGCAGTGAAATGCCGTTGTCATTTTGGTGCTCTCTGAATAACCCTGTGTAGATCTTCTAAACCAGAAAATAAATACATTGTATAACATGCGCAGATGGGAAATGCAAAATATCTTCTTTCATGAGCTTATGTCCCCCTCATCATTCTTTTATGCCAACTCACATTGTATCAATGTACTGGCTGGATGGAGTAGAGGTAACATCACTGCTCTATGACTGTGGAGACACAGGATCGAATCCAGGTAAGAGCACCTCTCCAGTAAGTGTCCTTGGGCAAGACACCAAACGGTACTCGCCACCCAGGACATACTTGAAAACGAGAGAAATCTCAGTGTAT
Organism: Leptobrachium leishanense; assembly: GCA_009667805.1. Lineage (NCBI taxonomy): Eukaryota > Metazoa > Chordata > Amphibia > Anura > Megophryidae > Leptobrachium > Leptobrachium leishanense. The sequence continues at coordinate 59,729,589 of CM019067.1, forward strand.
CCTTCCTGGTAAAATACTTTCTCAAAAAAATGTACCCCCTGTTTTAAGTGAGAATAAGTTTACATCTTAACAAGTGCCTTTTCGTTTGTTACATAAGATACATGTCAGTGGGCTAGATTTAAACCTAGCTAAACCTAGAACAGAGATTAGGGATGAGCGTTCAGTTCGGAGTTCGATTCGAACATCGCCTGTTCGTCGAACTCCGAACATTTCTGCATGTTCGCCCACAATGCACCACAATGGACCACAATGCACTTTTCCACTGGCCTGAAGCTTGTAATTGGCTACAGCCTTGCACCTGACCACAGGTCAGGTGCAAGACTATGCCAATCATGGCTCAGAGTCCTGATTGGGCAAATTTTGCCCAATCATGGGCTCACAGAGCTAAGTCCCGCAGCACTCTATATAAGGCTTCCCTGCCTGCAGCCCCAGCGTGTGTGTTTGCAGGAGTGAATCAGAGAGGAGAGGAGATTGTTCTGTCAGGGTGTATCAGTGACGTTGTAGGAGATTTCTGGGAATTAGCCTGGCAGTGCCAAGACAGATTCTATCAGGGACAGTGTGTATCAGTGAGTTGTAGGAGATTTCTGGGAATTTGAATCTGTCTTGGCACTGCCAGGCTATCAGGGACAGTGTATATCAGTGAGTTCTACCAGAGTTCAGCAAATTAGACTCTATCTTGGCACAGCCTGTTATCAGTATGTATCAGTGAGTTATACCACAGTTCAGCAAATTAGAATCTGTCTTGTAAAATATTTGGGTGCACTGCCACTGACGCCTATACCAGATTCATATCATTTTAATATTGGACCGCAGGGTCCACCACTGCACTCTTCCACAATACCACAGAGGGGTTACGGTGTGAAGGTACTTGCTGGCACCAAAGGCACAATATTTGGGTGCACTGACGCCTGTACCAGATTCATATCATTTTAATATTTGACCGCAGGGTCCAACCCTGCACTCTTCCACAATACCACAGAGGGGTTATGGTGTGACAGCACTTTTGCCGACACTAATGGCCCAATTTTAAAGCACCTATTGTTACTTTCATCCAAACAAAAACAATTTGCACGAAGTGCAACAAGAGTAGTGATAGAATATAATTTTATTAATAAATAGGCATCTAAAAAAGGGGAATGAAAAAAGTAAGTATGTGGACAATAGCCCAAAGGAGGAGAGGTAATGCCGTACCAATTGAACGTAGCGAGAAATTACTCATAAGCGATAAGAGCTACCTATGTCACGGTGGTACAAGCCACCCAAGGAGACAAGGAATTGCTGTATAGAATGGAAGTAACAAAAGCATACACATAAGCAATGGTGGCTCACTATACCTCGGTGGTTCAAGCCACCTACATAACCAAATACAAAGGCACACTAGGTAAACAACCAGTCTCGACATTTACGTTTATGAAACCAAATTGTTTCTTGCCGCTTTGTCCATTGCGTCTTCAGTTACTGGGATACCAGCAACTGATCAACCATTGGTCCCCTGATGCCACGTGACTACTCACGTGTCAGGAAGTACGTTCCTGACTTCTACGCTCAGGAATTAGTTGGTCTCTCAGCTGGCCGCATGATTTTGTTTCATTAACCAAGGCCTCGGAGGTATTTATAGGGGAGAACTGGGCGGGCATTGTATCTCTGGATTAAGCCCTGGTTGGGCGAAACCGGTCGAGATATGCCTTCTTGTTTTTAACAGCTCTATTTTGAATCCATCTTCTTGTGGACCTTGCCCTATGGCTAATACTGGTTGTTTACCTAGTGTGCCTTTGTATTTGGTTATGTAGGTGGCTTGAACCACCGAGGTATAGTGAGCCACCATTGCTTATGTGTATGCTGAGTAATTTCTCGCTATGTTCAATTGGTACGGCATTACCTCTCCTCCTTTGGGCTATTGTCCACATACTTACTTTTTTTATTCCCCTTTTTTAGATGCCTATTTATTAATAAAATTATATTCTATCACTACTCTTGTTGCACTTCATGCAAATTGTTTTTGTTTATAATTGTTGGGTTATGCCCTGTAGAGTGGTTTATTGAGCCTCATCCTTTTGTTGTTTGTTTTTACTTTCATCCAAAGCCTGAATAAGTTTCACCATAATTTAGCCAAAAAAATCACTAAACTTGTTCTGCGTGTCCTAAAACGTCTCCTCTTTTCATACAGGCTGCCGCCCCAAGCAGTTGTTTATGAATAGATTAAAGGAAAACCATTTACCGTCATTTGAAATGTCATTTTTTTTTAAAATGTTTCTATACATCCTACAAATCCGCCACTTCACGGGCAGGTTATGGGGACCTCCTAGGCATGATATTTGAAGGAATTTTTTGTTTTTATTCTTAACCTTTATTTCATGGAAAACTCACTCTTCCTTTAAAAACGTTTGTTTTTTTTACTCTTTGTCCTTGTTTCCTGTCCCCCAGGGCACTAGCCTTTATTATTATTATTATTATTATTCTTTATTTATAAAGCGCCAGCATATTCCGCAGTGCTGTACAATAAGCACAGTATAGACAGGGTTACAATACATTGAACAACATTTGACAAACAGTACAGGAGGAGATGAGGGCCCTATTCCCGTAGGAACTCACAATCTGGGAGGGTTGGGGTTGGAAACAGGAGGAGAGGACTGTAAGGTGAGAGTGATTGATGGTTGCATCAGTGAGTTGGGTGGTAGGCTTCCCTAAATAGGAATGTTTTCAGGGAGCGTTTGAAGAAAGAGAAGTTAGGGGAAAGTCTGACAGTACAAGGGAGAGCGTTCCAGAGAGTGGGGGCTGCGCGTGAGAAATCCTGCAGTCTATCATGGGAAGAGGTGATGCGGGGAGAAGCTAGGCGCAGGTCGCTGTTTGACCTTAGGGAGCGGGCTGGGGTGTATTTGGTGATTAGTGAGGACAGGTAGTGGGGAGCTGAGTTAGTGAGGGTTTTGTAGGTAAGGATAAGGATTTTGAACCCTATACACCTATACACCCCTATACACCTTTTATGGCAAATATCTAGCATATATGCCCTCTTGGAAAATGTTTTTAAAATTCTTTCCGATACTACTATTTATCATAAGATTTGCAACCCCATTGTCAGTTGCAGTTACAAGTTGGGCAGACTAGATGGGCCGAAAGGTTCTTATCTGCCGACATTTTTCTATGTCTTCTATGTTTCTAAGTTTTTATAAAGCACTAACCAGTTCAGTAGTGCTGTGTAATGTCAGTTCCCCACAACTCCCAGCGTAGTGAATAAATCCCATGTGTGTATCAAGAAGTACATGGAAGGCTATTTCTTTATGACCTTAAGGAATCAAGTGTTCTAATATTTTCAAGACTGTAAAAGTTGCTATTTTCATATTAATTTAAGTTATGGTATGTTTTGGCTGACTTTGCAATTAAGTGCAAAGATTTTAATTGCATGTTAGTTGTAGGAGTTATCAATCTGAGAACAAAAACGTGATGTCTGCCATCAATCTCATACAGAAAATCATTTTAATTCTCCTTTCCCAATGCAAAGGATAACTATTTAAATGTAATTCATATATTAAAATACAGAGAAAAAGAAGTGAGAGAAAAAAAGAGAGGGAATGAGTAAAAGAGAAAGACCAAGAAAGAGAGAATGTGAAAGAGAGTGAGAGAGAGCACAAGAGAGAAAGAACAAAAGAGAAAAAGAACAGGACAGGGACAGAGGGAGAAAAAGACTGAACGAGAAAAGAAAGAACGACAGAAGACACAAGAGAGAACGGAAGTGAATATGAGAAAGGAAAAAGAAGGAGATAGTGAGAACAAGAGAGAGAGAAAGAACAATAGAGAAAAAAGAGAGTGAGAGAGGAGTGAAAATGAGAGAACACAAGCTAGAAACAGAACCAGAGAGAGCGATAGAAAAAGAGACAGAACAAGAGAGAGCGAAAGAATAGGGAAAAGAACAAGAGAGAGAAGGAATGAGAGAAAGAGAGAGGAGAGAGTGAAAACAAGAGTGAGAAAATAAAATGAGAATGAAAGAAAGAACTAGAAAGAGAGCGACAATAAGAGAAAGAGAACGAGAGAGAAATAATGAGAGAGACCGAGAGAGAAAAAATTAGAGAAAGAGACAGAACGAATGAGAGAAAGAATGAAAGTGTGAATGAGAGAGTGAAAGAATCAGAAAAAGAGAGAACATGAGTTAGAGACAGAACTAGAGAGATAGAGAATGAGAGAGCAAAAGAAAGAATGAGAGCGAAAGAAAGAATGAGAGAGAAAGAAAGAATGAGAGAGCGAAAGAAAGAATGAGAGCGAAAGAATGAGAGAGAAAGAAAGAATGAAAGAGCGAAAGAAAGAATGAGAGAGAAAGAAAGAATGAGAGAGAAAGAAAGAACGAGAGAGCGAAAGAAAGAATGAGAGCGAAAGAATGAGAAAGAAAGAATGAAAGCGCGAAAGAAAGAATGACAGAGTGAAAGAAAGAATGACAGCGAAAGAAAGAATGACAGCGAAAGAAAGAATGAGAGAGCGAAAGAATGAATGAGAGCGAAAGAATAAAAGAGAAAGAAAGAATGAGAGAGAAAGAAAGAATGAAAGAGCAAAAGAATGAGAGCGAAAGAAAGAATGAGAGCGAAAGAAAGAATGAGAGAGAAAGAAAGAATGAAAGAGCAAAAGAAAGAATGACAGAGCGAAAGAAAGAATGAGAGCGAAAGAAAGGATGAGAGAGAAAGAAAGAATGAGAGAGCGAAAGAAAGAATGAGAGCGAAAGAATGAGAGCGAAAGAATGAGAGAAAGAAAGAATGAGAGAAAGAAAGAATGAGAGAGCGAAAGAAAGAATGAGAGAGCGAAAGAAAGAATGAGAGCGAAAGAATGAGAGAGAAAGAAAGAATGAAAGAGCGAAAGAAAGAATGAGAGAGAAAGAAAGAATGAGAGAGAAAGAAAGAACGAGAGAGCGAAAGAAAGAATGAGAGTGAAAGAATGAGAAAGAAAGAATGAAAGCGCGAAAGAAAGAATGACAGAGTGAAAGAATGACAGCGAAAGAAAGAATGACAGCGAAAGAAAGAATGAGAGAGCGAAAGAATGAATGAGAGCGAAAGAATAAAAGAGAAAGAAAGAATGAGAGAGAAAGAAAGAATGAGAGCGAAAGAAAGAATGAGAGCGAAAGAAAGAATGAGAGCGAAAGAAAGAATGAGAGAGAAAGAAAGAATGAGAGAGAAAGAAAGAATGAGCAAGCGAAAGAAAGAATGAGAGCGAAATAATGAGAGAGAAAGAAAGAATGAAAGAGCGAAAGAAAGAATGACAGAGCGAAAGAAAGAATGAGAGAGAAAGAAAGAATGAGAGAGAAAGAAAGAATGGGAGAGAAAGAAAGAATGAGAGAGCGAAAGAAACAATGAAAGTGAAAGAATGAGAGAGAAAGAATGAAAGAGCGAAAGAAAGAATGACAGAGCGAAAGAAAGAATGTGAGCGAAAGAAAGAATGTGAGCGAAAGAAAGAATGAGAGAGAAAGAAAGAATGAGAGAGAAAGAATGAGAGAGAGAAAGAAAGAATGAGAGAGAAAGAAAGAATGGGAGAGAAAGAAAGAATGGGAGAGAAAGAAAGAATGGGAGAGAAAGAATGAGAGAGCGAAAGAAAGAATGAAAGTGAAAGAATGAGAGAGAAAGAAAGAATGAAAGAGCGAAAGAAAGAATGACAGAGCGAAAGAAAGAATGTGAGCGAAAGAAAGAATGTGAGCGAAAGAAAGAATGAGAGAGAAAGAAAGAATGAGAGAGAAAGAATGAGAGAGAGAAAGAAAGAATGAGAGAGAAAGAAAGAATGGGAGAGAAAGAAAGAATGGGAGAGAAAGAATGAGAGAGCGAAAGAAAGAATGAAAGTGAAAGAATGAGAGAGAAAGAAAGAATGAAAGAGCGAAAGAAAGAATGACAGAGCGAAAGAAAGAATGTGAGCGAAAGAAAGAATGTGAGCGAAAGAAAGAATGAGAGAGAAAGAAAGAATGAGAGAGAAAGAATGAGAGAGAGAAAGAAAGAATGAAAAAGCGAAAGAAAGAATGAGAGAGAAAGAATGAGAGAGAGAAAGAAAGAATGAAAAAGCGAAAGAAAGAATGACAGAGCGAAAGAAAGAATGAGAGAGCGAAAGAAAGAATGAGACAGATAGAAAAAATAAGCGAGAAACAATGAAAGAAAGAGACAACGTGAACAAAAGACAGAACAAGAGAGAGAGAGAAAGAGCAAGATATTTTGACAATGGGAATGTAAAGCCATTGAAAAGGCAGTTAATGCATCACATTACCTTGGTACATTTACTTATCTAAAGATGCTCGCTAAGCTTGGGGTTTTGCCATTTGACAGTCATCTTTCTAATGATGGCTAGCTTCCTCGGGATCCTCCAAGCAGTGACAGAGCACGGCACATGTGTACTAAAACAAAGAACCAGTGACTAGAAAAACGGGTGAGTCAAATGATTCGGAGTCCCCGCTGTGAAGCCTTTCAAAGAGTAATTGCAATGTTTTTAGATTCAATACAGTCCTAAATCGATGTCAGGATTAAAGTGGTCCTGATTACAGTGATCAAAATGATCAGGCTCTGAATCCCAATGACTTGTCTATCATGAGCTTTTAGTATGTACAAATTTCTTCAGAACCAACACCACTAACTTTTTGCACGACAGGGAGCACAGAGCTGGGGCCTGCGATGCAAACACCATTTCTGTCTGAGACAAGGATATTGCCCCTGACTATTTTCTATGAAGGTTCTATTTTCAGTAAAGCTTTTTATTTCCAGTTTCATTTTTTTCCCCCAAGAAATATAATAAATTGGAAGTTGGAAGTGTATTCAGTGACTGGTACGCTCGTTAATTAGCACAAAGCCGTCAAGATAAATACAATTATAGGATTCTGTAAAATATGTTTTTTTTTTTAACAAATGTTCCAGAAATACATGCATTTGAAACACATCTTAGCAATGCTATATTGCTACATTTTGGCCATGTTCATGAAACTTCCACATCACTATAGCAACAACCTAACATGTAAATTTATGTTTTTGGGTAGCCTAGATCTGGGCATAGATTTATGGTAGGAGTAAAGGTATAGAGTTAGGTGGAAGAAAGAATGATATCTAGATTAACCCCTTCACTGTTATGTTGTTTGCAAAAAAAAATTTTTTAGGAACCAGTGGATCTAGGGCAAACGACTTTCCATTGCAGATAGTGTAAAAAAATAATCGGCCCTTCATAAAACACATTAGTTACTTTTTAGAGACAGTAAGCTTATTTGATCGCCCCCTGCTGGAAAAAAAAGTGCCACTACACGAATAGGTGAAGTGCCTTCTTTTTGTAAAAGAAAAACAGTTCTCGAAGCTGTTCAAACACCTTCAGCACCTTGTCCAAGGAGCTGAAAATGTGTGGAAATATTCTGAAGCCCATTTGCAAACACATGTCCTTTCCAGTAAATGAAGTTACTTTGAATTGCCCCAAAATGTTGACAGATTGAGTTTACTTGATCTTGGGCTCTTGCAGAGCTTTTTGAACATCAAGTAGTGATGGGGTGAAGAGGGGTTGAGGCAGCAGTAGATATAGTTTTGAAGCTTTGTGTTAGAGTTATGTGGCTAGAAGGAATGTAGTGTTAGAGGGACCTCAGGTTATGGTTTGGGGTGTTTAGGGCTAGTGTTGGCATCAGGGTTAGCAGGGCCCTAGTGATAGGATTAGCAAGGTCCTAGTGATAGGGTTATTAGGGTCTTATTGATAGTATTAGCAGGGTCCTGGTGATAGGGTTAGCAGGGTCTTATTGATAGGGTTAGCAGGGTCCTAGTGATACGATTAGCAGGGTCCTAGTGATAGGGTTAACAGGGTCCTAGTGATATGATTAGCAGGGTTCTAGTGATAGGGTTAGCAGGGTCTAATTGATAGGGTTAGCAGGGTCCTAGTGATCCGATTAGCAGGGTCCTAGTGATAGGGTAAACAGGGTCCTAGTGATATGATTAGCAGGGTTCTAGTGATAGGGTTAGCAGGATCTAATTGATAGGGTTAGCAGGGTCCTAGTGATAGGGTTAGCAGGATCTTATTGATAGGGTTAGCAGGGTCCTAGTGATACGATTAGCAGGGTCCTAGTGATAGGGTTAGCAGGGTCTTATTGATAGGGTTAGCAGGGTCCTAGTGATAGGGTTAGCAGGGTCTTATTGATAGGGTTAGCAGGGTCCTAGTGATAGGGTTAGCAGGGTCTTATTGATAGGGTTAGCAGGGTCCTAGTGATAGAGTTAGCAGGGTCCTAGTGATAGGGTTAGCAGGGTCTTATTGATAGGGTTAGCAGGGTCCTAGTGATAGGGTTAGCAGGGTCTTATTGATAGGGTTAGCGGGGTCCTAGTGATAGAGTTAGCAGGGTCCTAGTGATCCAATTAGCAGGGTCCTAGTGATAGGGTTAACAGGGTCCTAGTGATATGATTAGCAGGGTCCTAGTGATAGGGTTAGCAGGATCTAATTGATAGGGTTAGCAGGGTCCTAGTGATACGATTAGCAGAGTCCTAGTGATACGATTAGCAGAGTCCTAGTGATAGGGCTAGCGGGATCTTATTGATAGGGTTAGCAGGGTCCTAGTGATAGGGTTAGCAGGATCTTATTGAAAGGGTTAGAGGGTCCTAGTGATCTGATTAGCAGGGTCCTAGTCATAGGGTCAGCAAGATCTTATTGATAGAGTTAGCAGGGTCCTAGTGATAGGGTTAGCAGGGTCTTATTGATAGGGTTGGCGGGGTCCTAGTGATCCGATTAGCAGAGTCCTAGTGATAGGGTTAGCAGGGTCTTATTGGTAGGGTTAGTAGGGTACTAGTGATAGGGTTAGCAGGGTCCTATTGATAGGGTTAGCAGGGTCTTCGTGATAGGGATAGCAGGGTCTTATTGGTAGTGTTAGCAGGGTCCTTGTGATAGTATTAGCAGGGTCCTAGAGATAAAGTTAGCAGGGTTTTAGCATTAAAGGAGATTAGCATAATATGGTGTCTGGCTTCAGGGGACTGGGACTGGAAATAACATGATTCTCAGACACAAATCAGTTTTTTCGATTTCTTAACTTGGCATACGACTGCTCATATAAGTTGAATACATTTTACAGTTACAAAGATTACGTTGACTTTTTGCCATTTGTTATTTCCAACGTCAACGGCATACAATGTACGGATATTCTGGTAGGTGGTATTTATCAACTCCAAGCGGTTTATAAGTAACAAGTTGCATTTTGAAAATGCCCTGCACACTCTTTCCTTTGATCTTTCTGACTTTACTGGTGATTATGCTTAAAAAAAGCTAATGTTCATCGTAATCAAAGCAATTGCATTTACTTTATAGACGTCAAAGTCTTCCTCTTCCAAACGGTTGTATTATTTATATCAAGGTTATCACAGGATGTTAAACCTGCACTTTTATTTCTCAGCCACATAGAGCAAATGGCTCTGAGATTGATGTAATGGGAAAGATTGCGTCCATATAAAACCAATCTATTGCAATGAACCGAGTAATTGAGCAACCGTGCCATGGGCATGGAGAGAGGTGATGTCAGAGGTCCCACATCAGGTAAGTGGAAGTGTTAATTGAGTTTAAAATGGACATGTTTAAATATGCAATGGCTTAAAAGGGTATTTTCAGCTAAAACATGCCTGCTCTAATAAGATCAAGAGCATTTCTCTAGCTCCCGTCTGACCCGCAGAACCAGATATTTAATCTAAAACAATGGTCTCTCGCCATCCTCTTCCAAAGTATGTGTCTGGCTCCAGCTTGATGGTGTTTTATGATGTTAGTGCATCTCATATACAAAGAAATGTGATCTCTGATTTAGGGCACACATAAAACATTTAAGATTGTTGGAAGAAATATATGAATTTATACAATTCCTGTATGGCTGGGTTTGAGCCCTTGCTGCAAATAAAAAAAGGTGGGTGATGAGTATTTCTATAAAGTATACAGCTCTCATTCCCACTTGTCTATTTGGATTCTTTACTGCTGGCCATTCCGATATTGGTTCATTATAATTGAAATCGTGGAGAATTTTCAAATGTTTATCGGTATATCGGTTACTATCTGCGGATAGGATTACTGTGTGGGTCACCTTAATCTTTTCCCTATCTGGAATGTGTTTGTATCTGTTAAAGGTTTAAATTGATATTGTTCTGTTTTGTTTGCCAAATGTTGAGCAATACTAATCCCATTATCTGTCCCTGGTCTAATTATGTCTCAGGCACTGAGAAGCAGAGCAGGAACTGCAGAGAAGTAAGAACAGTATTCTGGGGAAGGGATTATGATGAAGTGCAGTAACAAGCCTTCTCTAGAAATGTTTTTCCTCTCTTCCCCCTCTTGCTGCTTCTTTCCACCATCTCCCTTCTCTCTAAATCTACCCACCCTCCCTATACACCTTACAAATTACATCAAGCTGGAAAAGAAATCCAAATACACCATAGCTTGCTCAGCTCCTTTAATTCATCAGCTGAGAGCTGGTGGAGAGTGATAAATCCAGCCATCCCACCCCCAAACAACAGAGTTCTAAAACTCTTCAATCACAATATTTCCAAAATAAAACGATGTCCAAATTCCTGTTTATTCTGCTGCTTGCCTTGGCAAATGATGTTGAACCCAACCCTGGTCCAATAGTTGACACCACTTTTAGTCTACCCACTAATAAAGGCCTCTCCTTTGTGCCTGCAACATCTGCAGTTTACTGCCTAAACTGGATGAGCTTAAAGCTTGGTGCTTCTATTACAAACCTAAAGTCATTGTGCTGACAGAATCATGGCTTACCTCTAAAGTACCAGACTCTGCCATATCAATACAAGGGTATTCATGCTCTAGAAAGGACAGAGCTAAGAGAGGAGGGGGAATTGTTATTTATGTTGACAGCTCCATAAAGTTCACCCCATTGCAGAATCCTAGCTCCCCAGCCACGTTTGATTTCCTTTCTGGTTCTATTGAGATCCCGTTCAGTAAAACAATTATTGTTGCTGGATTCTACCGCCCACCGAGTTCCCCAGTGCACTCCCTTTCTGACATAGCCCAAATCCTTAGTAAATTAGTAGCTCAAAACCAAAAAAAATTAACTGCTGGTCCTCGGCGACTTTAATGTTGATTGGCTGAATCCTAAAAACAATAAACATTGCTCACTGTTTAAGGCTTTGCAGCTAACACAATTAATCTCCTCCCCCCTTGCATTAATATGAAAAGCACTAACCATACCTCGCTGGACTGGATTCTCTACTCATGTCCTGATTGAATACAGGAGGCAGGCGTTCTCCCTAACAGTTTCAGTGATCACTGCCTAGTGTACTTTGTGTGCAAAATAAAGGCCACAAAATGTCCACCAAAGGTAATAATCACCAGTAGGGATGAGCTGTTCGGACGGTTCGGAGTTCGACCCAAACTTTGGCAATTCGAAAATTCACGAATTTCGAACTTTTTGGGGGTGTTCGGTTCGGGTTCGAAAAAAAAAAAGAAATTTTTAAAAAAGTATAGAAAATGCTTAAAAAAATACTAAAAAATCTAGAAATAAAGAGACTCTTTACTGCAGAATATTATAAGCAACGGTTTATTAGATATTGAATTAAAAACTAATGTGTACGTGGAAAGATTATCAACTCTAAATGACCTCTGTTCACAAACGGGCATAACACCAGGTGTTTTTAGTCTGGTAATCAATTTGATACATTGTACAATATACTGAGGGTGGGGTGGTGTCTGGTGTCTGCTTCGGATTGAGATTTGAGAATTAATTTCCCTAAAACATCCTAATATGCTGCATTTAACTGGTGTTTGAAAAAAATCTAAAGCAATGTTATTTTTCACCTCGGGATTAAACATTCACAGGGTTATTCAGAGAGCGGTGAAAAGCAGGAGAATAACTGGAGAAGTGAAAATTCTAGGTCAAAATAGCCAAACCAGAAAAATTCTCCCATTTATCTCACTTTCCAAATCGGCTATTTGGTCTAGATTGTTCTCTTCTCTTGCCAGTTCTCCTGGCTTTCACCTCTCTCTCAGGGTTGTTCAGAGAAAGGTGAAAACCAGGAGAATGGCAGGAAAAGAGAACAATCTGGACCAAATAGACGATTTGGAAAGTGAGATAAGGCTAGGGTCAGACTAACGCATTTTTCACAGCGACCATCAAAAAGTGCGTCCGAACGCATTGCCGTATTTTTTTCACGAATTGCTCGAAAACGGTCATACGATGCGCATTTTTGTGCGTGATTTTTTACGGATCCAAACCAGGAAACTTTGGGTGTCTGGACGTTATGTTGGCCAGACATGAGCAGGGTCTGACGTCTCCAAATCACGCACACACGCCGCTAGTGGACGCAGCGTGCTCTGTACGTCCGTACTAGCGGTTCTGCGTGCTCGAAAAAATGCGTTCATTTTCCACTTGCGTTGCGCAGCCGGACTTTCGTGCGACCGTACTTCGTATATTGGCCGTCATTGCCCGTCATTTGCTGCTAGTGTGGCCGTGATTAAGTGCGCCTAAACGCACGTTAAAAATTCGCTAGTCTGACCCTAGCCTAAATGGGAGAATTTTTCTGGTTTGGCTATTGTGACCTAGAATTTTCCATTCTCCAATCATTCTCCTGCTCTTCACCGCTCTCTGAATAACCCTGACAGGGTTATTCAGAGAAAGGTGAAACTCAGGAGAATGACTGGAGAATGGAAAATTCTAGGTTAAAATAGCCGAACCAGAAAAATTCTCCCATTTATCTCACTTTCCAAATCGGCTTTTTGGTCTAGAAGTTTCCATTCTCCTGCTTTTCACCGCCAAAAAATCAGTAAACTTTTCTGCGTGTCCGAAAATGTCTCCTCTTTTCAAACAGACTGCCGCCCCAAGCAGTTGTTTATGAATAGATTAAAGGAAAAGCATTTACCGTCATTTGAAATGTCATTTTTTGGTTTTTACATATTTCTATACATCCTAGAAATCCGCTACTTCACGGGCAGGTTATGGGGACCTCCTAGGCACGATATTTGAAGGAATTTTTCGTTTTTATTTTTAACCCTTATTTCATGGAAAACTCACTGTCCCTTTAAAAACGTTTTTTTTAAAACTTTTTGTCCTTGTTTCCTGTCCCCCAGGGCACTACCCGGACCCCCATACACCTTTTATGGCAAATATGTAGCATATATGCCCTCTTGGAGGGCACTCCAAAAAACCGAATTTTCAGCCCCATTGACTTGCATGGGGGTTCGGGTTCAGGTTCGGTCCCGAACAAATGGGAAGTTCGGGTTCGGGCTCGAACTGAACTCGGGGAGTGTTCGGCTCATCCCTAATCACCAGGTCTTTCAAGAAATACAATCTTGAATCCTTCCTAAATGATCTCAAACTCCTTCCATGGTACAGACTAAACTTAATCCCAGACCTGGACTGTGCAATTGAATACTTTCAGTCCGAGCTCCTGCAAGTCTGGAATTCTCATGCACCGCTATGTAAAGTGCGAGTAAAAGGGGCCCATCTCCACTAGCCCAATACTTCAATAAAAATTGAAACAATAACACTTCAAACCCTAGAAATTTTTGGAAAATCATAAGTAACATACAATCACCCCCCATCCACTCCCACCCAGCTGCTGTCAAAGTAAACAACCAAACCGTACAACACCCCCTAGATGTAGCAAATGCCTTTAATAATTATTTTGTTGGATGCGCCACCTGATTGCTAAGCTAGAAAATTACATGCAATCAGAAAGACCACACACAGGTCAGGCCCCACCAACTGTGCAAAGACCCTGTAACGCAGAGAAATTCAGTTTCAGACCAGTGCCTGTCAGTGTCATTACTAAACTTCTCCGTAACCAAAAAATGAAATACCAGTCTGGACCTGATCAAATCCCAGCAATGCTGCTGAAAATCAGTGTGCCAGCAATTGCAAAACCTGGTGCAACCCTAATCAATGAATCACTGGCCACTGGATACACACCCAAACTCTGGAAGACTGCAAGGGTGGTACCTATCCATTAAAGTGGAGACAATACTTTGGTATCCAACTACCGCCCGATATCATTGCTCCCTGTAATGTCAAAAATTCTGGAAAAATGTGTCTACACTCAATTATGTGATTATTATCAGTAGCGGAACTATTTCACCCCAGATCCATCAGGCTTTCGTCCAAATCATTCAACTACAACTGCCCTTTTAAAAGTTTGTAATGATATCCAAGCTGGCATGGAACAAGAAAACCTAACGGGAGCCATCTTCCTTGATTTTGCCAAGGCTTTTGACACAGTAGACCATGGCATCCTATTACAAAAACTTAAAAACTCCGGTATTGGTGATCGCACGCTAACCTGCTTTCAATCATATGTATCTGATCGGTCACAATTTGTGTCCATTTCTGACAGCTCCTCCCTCCCCCACCCAGTCACATGCGGTGTACCCCAAGACTCAATACTCGGCCCCCTTTTCTTTACGATATTCACAAATTATCTGCCCAGTGTCTGCAAAGCCTCAACTGTACATATGTACGCAGACACTGTAATCTATACCAGCAAACCAAATCTCCCACAGCTGGACGCAGTGCTGCAAGAACTATTCACAGATGTAGAAAAGTGGATGGCAGATAACAAACTTTTTCTGAATACTGACAAAACTGTTACAATGCTCTTTTGGAACAGCACCTAAACTACACAAATTGCAAACGCCCCATCTATGTGTCAGGACTCAGGACAAGATCAAATGACACGCTGACCACAGTCACTTCTCTCAAATATCTAGGTATATGGTTAGTAGGGATGAGCTGTTCGGTTCGATTGGTTCAGAGTTCGATTCGAACATCGCATGTTCGCATGTTCGCGAACTACGAACATTTCCGCGTGTTCGCCGCATGTTCACCCACAATGCACCACAATGGACCACAATGCACTTTTCCACTGGCCTGAAGCTTGTAATTGGCTACAACCTTGCACCTGACCACAGGTCAGGTGCAAGACAGGTTCAAGACTATGCCAATCACGGCTCAGAGTCCTGATTGGGCAAATTTTGCCCAATCATGGGCTCACAGAGCTAAATCCCGCAGCACACTATATAAGGATTCACACAGCGCTTCAGCACGTGTTTGAGAGGAGATTGCTGTTGTGTTTGTGTGTGTTCTCACTGCCAGTCTGCCACCAGCTACTGGGGGGGTCTCATTTCTACAAAATATCTTGGAATTGTTCTAATCTTTGTGTTCTCACTGCCACCAAGTATTCTGGGGGGTCAGTAATTTCTATAAAAATCTGGGAATTGTGGTAATCTGTGTGTTCTCACTCCCAGCAACTACTGTATTTTGGGGGTCAGTAATTTCTACAAAATATCTGGGAATTGTTCTAATCTTTGTGTTCTCACTACCACCAAGTATTTTGGGGGGGTCAGTAATTTCTACAACATATCTGGGAATTGTGGTAATCTGTGTGTTCTCCCAGCAACTATTTTTGGGGTCAGTAATTTCTACAAAATATCTGGGAATTGTGGTAATCTGTGTGTTCTCACTACCAGCAACTATTTTGGGGGTCAGTAATTTCTACAAAATATCTGGGAATTGTGGTAATCTGTGTCTTGTCACTGCCACCCATCAGGGGGTCTCACTGATTTATAGGAGGTTTCTGGGAATTGTAATCTGTGTCTTGTCACTGGCTGCCAGCTATCAGTGTGTCTCACTGAGTTATACCAGAGTTCTGGAAATCTTTAATCTTTATACCAGAGTTGAATCAGAGTTCTGCAGCAGATCTCCAATTTTTATAACAGAGTTGAATCAGAGTTCTGTATATATTTAATCTATAGATCACTCACCATGTCAGAAAGACCAAAAAGGGGGGGCGTGGCTTGGCCGTCATCTAAGATGGCCGCTTAGTGACTGAGCTCCGCTACACCCGCTCTGTAAACTGCAAATATCCTCTCCCCCCGGGAATTTTTCACTCACCGCTGGACACCGCAAGGGACTCAGACCATGCCCGGACCCGCCAAATCGGCGAAATCTAAAGACACGGCCGTCGCGCCGCTGTTCACACCGTGACGGACCACAGCCTTTCAAGATGGCGTCCGCTCGAAATCGCGGCCTACCTCCGCTGTAGGTTCTGGAGATGAGGATGGAGGGGAGTCGGACTCTGGGGTAAGCCGAGCAGATGCCGCCATTATATTGAGTCAGATGGCCGAGATGAGAACTTTTTTGGCTGGTGAGATGGACCGTAATACGAAGGCCTTGCAATCTGACATTCTGGCTTTGGGACAGCGTACCTCGGATCTGGAGGATCGCACTGATGAACTCTCAGGGGCCTACAATTCCCTTATAGACCACTCTAATGTTATGTCTCATAAGGTCGATTATTTAGAAGCTCAATTGGAAGATCTGACCAATAGGTCCCATAGGAATAATTTGAGGATCCGAGGTTTGCCTGAACGGGCAGAGGATGACCCCCTGGGGGATTTTATCATCGCCGTGCTTCGACCGCTAGCTCCAGAGCTCCCAGACCATGCTTGGGAACTTGATTGCGCCCACAGAGCTCTACGTGCCCGCAGCACTGCCGATGAACGCCCTCGTGATATCATTGTCCGCTTTTTACACTTTTCCACAAAAGAACTTATCCTCAAGAAAAACCGTACTAAGCCGATATTGTACGATGGGACTCCCCTGCAGCTTTATCAGGATATTTCTCCTGACACCCTTCGCCGACGCCGTTTATGGAAGCCTGTCGCTGATCTACTTCGCTCCCACAACATTGCGTTTGCGTGGGGCCATCCTTTCAAGATTCTGGCATTTCGCAATAAGAAAACGTATGTCCTGCTCCCGTACTCAGATCCCACTAAATTCTTCCGGGCCTTGGATATCCAACCCCCGGAGGACTTCACATCACCTGAAGGTCCTACACCTCCGCTCCCGTGTCTCTCCAGGGAATGGAGTACAGTAAGCCGCCCTGTGACTTATTGTCCCCGATATTGCATAGATCATTTATTTCCACTGAGACGTGGGCTTCCCGGTTCCTTTTTTATGGTTTTTTATAGTACTTTCCTGGACTGCCACTGGCTCTCCTCTCCTTTGGAAGCTATTTTTTGTTCTACAACAGCTACTTCGATTGGAATGTATTCTCCTTGTTTCCAGTTTCTACCGTTTCGTGAATGTCTACGCTCTCACTGCCTCTTGATCAGGCCTTCCCGGGGGCCAGTTTTTTCCTTGTGGGTGGGGGCTCTCCACTGGGCCTTTTTTGATCTTCATGGCCGTGAGGGTTTTCTCCCTTTCTCCCCCACAGGTCCCGGCTATGGGTATGTCCGGGCTTTTTGGACTTGTTTTTTTTTCTCTTTTATTTTTCGTTTGTTATAAACTTTTTGATTATGTTATTTTCTCCCCCTTTTTTGTTTTTTCCTTCCATCGTAAAAACATTCAGTTCTTGTTGCTGGATGGGGCTATTGAGACTTTGGACGATCTTTCTTCTGGGGCCTTTCTTACTACTGGGGAAAGTGATTGGGTTATGGGCATACTGCTAATTGGACGAGGTGCTCTGTTGCGCTTCTCATGGCACTGAAACTAACTTCTCTTAATGTCAAAGGCCTTAACTCCCCTACAAAGCGTAGATTACTCTTCCGCACACTGAAATCTGATCAAATTGATATTGCGTTCCTCCAGGAAACTCACCTCACTAAATCTGCTAAAATTGCGCTAACTGACCACGTCTACACACGGGCGTATGTTTCTGGTGCCTTGAGCAAGCGCAACGGAGTTGCCATTTTGATTTGGAAAACGTGTCCATTTCAACTACTGTCGCAAAAAATTTATACTGAGGGTCGATACGTATTGCTTACTGGTACCCTATACTCTATGACCTATCACTTTTTGAATATTTATGCTCCTACTACCCCCTCCATTGATTTCTGGAACTCCATATGCACCTTAGTATCGTCCCTTCCTCGAGGGGCAGTGATATTAGGAGGTGATATGAATGCAGTAGCGTGCCCAGTGGTGGATCGGAGTGACCGCCAGGCTCCAACAGGTACACTGACATTAGGTAGACATGACAAGTTATTTTGCCCGTTTTTTACACCAAGTAGGGCTTATTGATGTATGGCGTGTTTTATATCCAAGTGTGAGAGATTACTCCTTCTATTCCGCTCCCCATGGGTCCTATTCTCGTATAGACCTTTTCCTGGTTAACGGTTTAGCTATGTCCAATGTAATTCGCGCCGAGATTAATTCTATCTCGTGGTCTGACCATGCTGATATAGCACTGTATCTCCATACCCCGAAGCTCGCGACCTCTTGGTCGTGCAGGTTAAATTCGTCCCTTCTACGAGATCCAGATGTAATTAGACAACTCCGTACCTTATCGACACAATATTTTCAAGACAATCCACCTGGTGAAACATCCCTATCCATATGGGCAGATATGGGCAGCTCATAAAGCGGTCATGAGGGGTCACCTCATTAAGATTGCCACCCATAGAAAACGCACCAAATTACAATTACTCGTCTCTTTACAACAGGCTCTTCGTCGCCTTGAGATGCGACATAAGGCCTCCCCCTCCCCTGAACTTCTCTCTGAACTTCTACGCACACGCTCCTCCCTGAAACAATTATTACTCGACGATGTCGCCAAACAGCTGCTCTGGTCCCGCCGGCTGTTCTTTGAGAAGGCTAATAAACTAGATACTCTACTGGCCCGCGCTCTCAAACCCCGGAGTAAATTCTCCTCTATTCCAGCAGTTAAAACGGTAGACGATGTATTAGTTAACTCCCCACAGGAGATCAGCGCGGCTTTCACGGCATATTACTCTGACCTATACAACAACAAGTAACATCAGGAAGCATTATTTTACTGAGAGGGTGGTGGATACATGGAACAGTCTTCCAGTAGAAGTGGTAGAGGCCAAAACAGTAATTGAATTTAAGCAAGCATGGGATAGGCATAAGGCTATCCTAAACAAAAGATAAATCCAGGTAAAGTATCCATGTAATTGGGCATACTAGATGGGCCGAAAGGTTCTTATCTGCCGACATTTTTCTATGTTTCTATGTCTATGTTTCTATTCACCCCACCACACTCCCTCCGACAAATCTCATTTCGATGCCATCTCCTCTTTCTTAGATTCCCTCTCTTTACCGCAGCTTGAGGATTCTCACATATTGAGTCTTAGTGCTCCAATCCTAGAAGAGGTGGTTAATTGTGCCATCTCTGCACTAGGTGGTACGAAGGCCCCGGGCCCGGATGGGTTTTCAGGGGGGTATTATAAAGCACTGCATCCGGAGCTCGTCCCTTTTTTGACGTCGGTTTTTAACGACTGTGCTGAGGGTGGGTCTTTACACCCTGATTTACTCGTGGCCAATATTGCCCTTATTCCTAAAGAGGGTAAGGACCCGACAGTGGTTGAGAGCTACCGCCCTATATCCCTCATCAACTTTGATGCCAAGATTCTTGCTAAGGTCATGGCGACCCGCCTTAGTCCACTCCTCCAATTTTTAGTCCATTCGGATCAGGTCGCTTTTGGTCCTAATCGTCAACTATTCGATAACACTAGACGTAATGCCGACCTGATCTGGTGGCTATCTTCTCGAGCGACGCCTTCCCTTGTCTTATCATTGGACGCAGAGAAGGCTTTTGACAGGGTGGAGTGGCCTTTTCTTTTCTCTACCCTTTCCCGCTTTGGCCTCCCAGACCCTTATCTCAATACGGTGCGTGCTCTCTACTCTGGTATGTCTGCACAGGTCCGAATCCCGGGCTGTTGCCAAACTAGGTTCCCTATTTTTAATGGCACTCCTCAGGGCTGTCCCCTCTCGCCCCTTCTCTTTCTCCTCTCTCTTGAACCCTTATTAGCTGCCATACGAGGTCATCCCGGCATAAGGGGGGTGCCAGTTGTTGGAGGAGATAATTTTACTGTCTCGGCTTACGCCGACGACATCCTTCTTACTTTGACGGATCCTATCCCTTCTCTTACCCACCTTAGACCGTTATTATCCGACTTCGGCAAAATAGCGGGGTTTCGCATTAATTACACTAAATCCTGTGCTATGCCCCTGCACATGGTACACACAGACACAGCCTCGATTGAATCGGAATTTGGGTTCCGTCTTGCTCCCTCTGAATTGCCGTACTTGGGTATCCTTTTAACAGCAGATCCAAAAGCTCTTTATAGCAAGAATTTAACAACTATGGTTCATCAGATTAAGTGTGATCTGGAGCATTGGTGTGATAAGCCCATATCGTGGATAGGACGCATTCATGGTATTAAGATGAACATACTCCCACGTATTCTTTTTCTGTTCCAGACACTACCTTTATTGCTAACTTAAAGGGATTTAGCCGGGCTCCAACAGGCGATCGACTCGTTTATCTGGCAAAATAAGAGACATAGGGTGGCGCGCCGTATTCTATATCGTCCTAAGACCCGTGGAGGACTAGGGCTCCCTAACCTATACTTATATTATTGCGCAGCCCAGTTGACTCAGGTTGTGGCCTGGCACTCTCCCGCTTCTGCTAGAATTCGCCTTTATGTTCCCTGACCGCCCTGACCTATACATATGGCTTCCTAGAACCTCCAGACCTATTTTGCGCACGGCGTGTCTCTCGATTTTGACATCTCTTCGCCTTTTTGAACTAGCTAGGAAGAAATTCGCGCTGGTGGGTGCTCCCTCTCCCCTCACCCCCTTACTACGTAATAGAGAATTTCCACCGGGACTGAGAGCCTCGGACTTTGGGGGACTGGTGGGTGCGGGGCTACTGAGGTACTGAGACCTTTATCAGAATGGACGGCTCATTACTTTTTCCGAACTTCAGGAACGAGGTCATTTGACTCCTTCTTCCTTTTTTCGGTTCTTACAGGTCCGACATTTTGCTACTGCTCTGACTTTAGAAAAGGTCTCAACTGTTCCCCTTACCACTTTAGAGCGCATTTGCATGGCAGATGGCCCCCTGAAAGGGCTTATATCCCAATTGTACCTTCTCCTTAGCTCCAGCCCAGGACAGTGGGGACCCCTCACGTACTGTGACAAATGGGAGGTTGACTTATGCGATCCTTTGCCAGGTGACGAATGGGAGGATATATGGGAACAAACAGCCAGGTCCTCCATTTGTGTTACTCAACAGGAACAATAATACAAAATCCTACTCCGCTGGTATGTCACCCCGGTATCCCTTTATCGTATGGGTGTCACGTCCAGTGATTTCTGTTGGCGAGACTGAGGGGATAAGGGCACTTATATCCATATGTGGTGGGACTGCCCGGTTGTACGCCGCTTTTGGTCTCTAATTCACGCTGAATTTCAGAAAATATTCCATCGACAACTACCCCTTGATCCCTGGGCATACCTCCTCTCTCGTCCCCTGTCAGCTCTGTCTCGACCTGAGCAACGTCTATTCAATAGGCTGGCCCTTGCTGTCAGACGGGCCTTGGCGGCATCTTGGCGCCAGAGTGTTCTTCCTTCCTGGACTGTAGTAACGGAAAAGATTGTTGATGCCTGTCTTATGGACGAACTGACGGCCAAGGTCAGAGACACTATTAGTTCCTTCACTAAAACATGGTCCCTATGGGAAGAGTACATCGCATGCCCCTAAGTAATAAATCCTTTGATTTGCTCTGGTTGGCCCCGTTTCGGGCTGGTGCCCTGATGGTCCCGTCCCATAACACACCTTCAGCTGATGGTTGGAACATTCCCCTTAACCCCCCTTATATTTTGTTTTGATTATTTTTATGTTTTTTATGATTTGTTATTTTTCGTTTCTATGTGCTTTTTGTTTTTCCCTTTGAATAGGGTGTCTTCCCATATCTCTTGGGATTGTTATTTGATGTTTAATTGATAAAATAAGTGTTACTGTGTCTTATCATCGCTATATTTCTTTCTCTACTGTAAGGTATGTGCCACTGGATACGTAACTCTTTAAATAAAGAATTAAAAAAAAAAAAGAAAGACCAAAAAGGACAGGCAGACGCTCCCAGGCACAGATAAGAGGGCAAGCAGCCTCTGTGTCGGGAGGCTGTGCCTCTGATCGTCGTGGACGTGGTGCATCCTCTGCAGGGGCACGCTTGTCCTTTCTAACTAGCGCTGGCCGTCTTAAGCAGCAGCAATATACAGAGGAGTTGGTGGATTGGCTAACCAGGCCATCCTCATCCTCCGAGTCCTCTGCCAGCCAGGCTTCTAGTGGTTTACAGTCCACCTCAGCTGCCAAAGCATCTGATGCAGCCTCCATGTCCACAGCTACTCCTGCCGTAGCCTCACTATCATACACAGAGGAGTCAGCTGACTTGTTTGACTACAATGACAGTGACATGCTGCTTGAGGATGCGCAGCAACTACAGTGCTCTGATTCAATCTCTGAGGTTGAGGAAGGGAATATAATGAACCTAGAGGAAGGGGGTGCCAGTGACACACAAATAACTGGCACTCATGTTGCCCCAGCAGCTGCAGTATACTGCCAAGTTGGCTCCAGTGATGAGGAGATAGGGGTGATGACAATGATGATGAGGTCACTGACTGCACCTTGGTCTCTGATCGAACAGAGGAGTCAAGTGAGGAGGAGGAGGCGCAACAAACACGAGGCACAACGTCCTCTATGACCAACCGTAGCACTAGCCAGTCCAAGGCATCAGATGTCAGAGCTGCTCAGGTGCAGAGCGCTGTTGTCTCAAAGCACACATCCAGGAACTCTGCTGTCTGAGAGTTCTTTAAGAAATGTGCAGCAGACCCCACCGTTGCTATTTGTAATCTATGTCAGACGAGGATCAAGCGTGGGAAAGACACTGGACGCTTGGGTACCACGTGCTTGAGGCGACATATGACCACCTGCCATGCATCCCGTTGGCGCAAAACTTTGCGTAGGTCCTCCTCACCTGTCTCTACCCCCAGTATATGTCCTGCCATTTCATTGACTCCAACCTCCACTGACAGGGATGATGCTACAGTAATGGATGTACCAGGTCCTTCCTCACAATGTGACAGCATCCCATCAGCTGAAGATTTACGCAGTCAGATTACGTTGCCCCAGCTGCTGCAGCATAAGAAAAAATATAGTCCCAACCATCCCCAAGCACAGCGTCTAAATGCCAGTTTAGCAAAATTACTCGCATTGCAGCTGCTGCCTTTCCAGCTGGTGGACTCTGCTCCCTTCTGTGAATTTGCTGAATGTGCTGTACCACAGTGGCATGTTCCAAAACGCCATTACTTTTCACAGAAGGCCATTCCAGCACTATACCAGCACGTGGAAGACAATGTTATCGAGTCATTGGGAAAGGCAGTCAGCAGCAAGGTGCATGTGACTTTAGACACGTGGTCCAGCAAGCATGGACAGGGCCATTACATTTCCTTCACGGCACACTGGGTAACTCTGATTGCAGCTGGGAGGGATCCAAGACGGGGCTCTGTGCTGGAGCTTGTTCATCCACCACGCCTCCAGAAAGCTGCTTATATGAGGTCTGTCTGCTCCACCACCACCTCTACCTTGTCCTCCTCCTCTTCCTCCTTCTCTGTCTCTGGCGAAGTGGCAGTTAAACCGAGTTTAAGTGGCAGGGGCTACGCAATGGCTCAAGCAAAAAGATACTGTGCTTGAGCTGGTTTGTTATGGGGACAGGAGCCACACCGGGCCAGAAATTCTGTCAGCTCTGCAGGGGCAGGTGCAGATATGGTTAACACCACGCCAGCTTCAGCTGGGAATGGTCGTCTGTGATAATGGCAGCAACCTTCTCTCCGCTCTATGCCAGGGTAAGTTGACGCATGTACCATGCCTTGCACACGTCCTAAATCTAGTGGTACAGCGGTTCCTAACCAAGTACCCAGGGCTGGCAGAGTTTCTCAGCCAGGCCAGAAAAGTCTGCAGCCACTTCAGATGGTCATTCCCAGCAAGCGTTCGCCTGGCAGAAATTCAAAGAGAATTCCACCTTCCCACAAACCGTCTGATCTGTGACATGCCCACCAGGTGGAACTCGACATTAGCAATGCTGCAGCATCTGCACAAGCAGCAGAGGGCCATCAACGAGTATCTGTGTGAACAAAAAGAAAGTGGTAGGCGCCCCTGCTTATACTGCCACCAATTCTCCACAGCCAACCAGCAATTAGTGGTTTCCCCCAAACCAGTGTGTTAAAGATATGAAAAATACGGATCATATGGTGGTTCTCTTATCATATGGTGGTTCTCTTGGATCATATGGTGGTTCTCTTATTTTGTATCATCCATATGGGCAACATAAAAAAGCAAAAAGAAGCAAATGACATAATAGTGCAGAGCGAATTGTACAATATGTAATATGAATAATTCTGTACTGATTCCACTCACAAATAAAGAGCCCCAGCACTGGCTCTGAGTGGATATGCGCATTCGGGTCCTTTGCTTCTGTATTTAACCCTTTCGCTGCTGAGGCTTTTCCCGCCTCTGTGCTGAGGTAATTTTTACCGGTTTTGCTCATCACTCCTGACGAGCCATTCTCGGCGAAACGCGCGTCGGGTGCACTTCGTCGGCAGCAATTCTCCAATTTCACCTTTTGAATACATGCTTGGAGACTCGAACCACTGGTTGTATATACCCTTCTCGATGCCTTCGGCAACATATTATTGAGTTCAATCTCTTAGCATCACTGTATTGGGTTATTTGAGTCAAACTCCCCATTGGAGACCCTTGCCGTTTTTTCTGCCTATTTAATTGTGTTTTCTGCCCTCCATGTGCAGTGGTTTGCTACTCCACATTGTCAATACCAATTCTCCTTACTACAACACTTTTGAAATGATCCTCGAAGGTTATTTATCGTGTTCATTGTAAATTCATTGCCTCTGTTGTTATGTTTATACATTACCTCCTAGCAGATTTGTTCTTCTGCTCATTTGATTTGCAACGTATTCGTGATCTTTTGATTGACAACAAGCAAACCGTTATTACAGTGAGAAATGGTGAAATAACTACAACACTTTGAAATGATCCCTGAAGGTCATTTACTGTGTTTTTTGTCATCCATTGCTTTGGTTGGTACATATATACACATTCTTTTATAGCAGATTTGTTTTTCTGCTTATTGATCCGCAGTGTAGTCGTGAATTTTTGATTGACAACAAGCAAGCAGCTTACTTTTTTCACTGTCAAACCACTTTTGTGAGCTTGTTTGGGTCACCTGCTGCACAGCTTGTCAATCACTGCTCCTGCTGGTACATATACACCACTTCTTTCAGCAGATTTGGTTTTACCATTGTCCTGTTAATTCTGTTAATTTATGTCTATGTTTATGTTTGATTTTTTTATATTGTTCAAATAAAAGTTATATATTAATTTGGTCTCTGGGAGACACTAGTACCCTGATGGTCACATCGGAGTAACTGAGGTTTTGCTCATCATGTTTAAACGTGTTTTGAAGGCTTATTTTAGTATATTACCCAGACATATTATATATCGTTCTTTCCGTCAGACTCGGTAGATTCATAATATGTCATTATTATATGTATACGTTATGTCATGTCTGTATATTATAACAAAAAATGCAATAAAATATGTATTTTCAATAATTTACAACGTGTAAAGTGTTTTTTTTCACATTTTAACATGCGAGCAATTGCGGTTATATTTTGTATGGGGTGCGCTTGTTAAAAAAATTAGAGATGGGGACTCGTTGCATTTTTTTGGGGGAAAAATTACACGATTTTTAACAAACGCACCGCATACAAAAATCGTTAGTGCAGCATCATTGTTCACATTATAATTGAAATGGGAACAATATTGCTACACTAACAAACCAAAAAAAAGAAAAAAAAAATTATTTTTTTTTTATAATTTTTTTTTAAATATATTTTTATTTTTAATTTTAATTTTTTTTAAAAAAACTTTTTTCACATTCGTGCTTTGTATCGTTGGAACGGCCATGCTCTGGCCGATCCAACCATACCAAACATTAACCCCTAGCTGCCACGGATCGGGAGATAGGGAGTTCATTGGAACTCCCTATCTCCACCGTTGGTGGCAGTTAGGGGTTAACTCTAGGACTGGCGTCATCGTGCTACGCACGATGAAGCCAGTCCTCAGGGGGAGTTCCCGGAGGCTTGGCCGACATCCAAGATGTCGGCCAACTCCGGGAAAGGATCGCGAACCGGCGCTTTTCAGCGCCGATTCGCGATCCAGCTCCCCAGGGGTTAATGCCAGGCACCATTTGGAAGGGCAGGCTGTGCCCTTCCAAATGGTGCCTGGGTTAACCCCCGCAACGCCGCCGATCGGGAGGGAGAGAGGTCCGAAGGACCTCCCCCCCTCCCTTTCAGGCGCCTCCTCCGCACATGCGGGGGGCGCCTGAATTAGGTGTCATCGCGCTGCCGCGATGACACCTAATTCCAGCGGCTGCGGTTCCGGATGCCGGGCTGACATCGAGGATGTCAGCCCGCACCGGGGGGGCCAGCGATCGGCCGGAACCCGGCCGAACGCTGACCCCAATGGGAGGACGCGCTCAGCGCGTCCTCCGCACAGCAGCGGTAATGCGGAGGATGCGCTGAGCGCGTCCTCCGCATTGAAGTGGTTAAAGGTGACCCACACCCTTTAGATGAAAGAATCTTCTTCCGATTTTAATATATGTAAAGACACAAAAACAAGCAAACTTCCTTGTGCAGATCCACTGATGATAACAAAGTGGAAATGTAAATTGTAGAGTGCTAACTCACATTTGGTGGAGCTTATGGCCAAGCTCTAGGTGGAAGCGCCTATGGACTTATTAGCAGGTTAAGTCCATGAAAACCCTTAAGATTCCAGAACACCGGGGACTTGTGCAAATAAAATAAAATTTATTAAAATATTAAAAGAAAGTAAACCTCCAGAAAGATCCAACCATAGTTATAAAGCCCACCGACAAGGGCGGCGGGATTGTAATCTTGTCCAAAGAATTATATAACGAGGATGTAGCTGGTATTCTAAATGATGATTCCACCTATGGTAAATTAAAGATGGACCCTGTAAAAGACATAAGAGGTAAACTAACATCTCTTCTCCAGGAGGGTTGGGATAAAAACATTCTAAATAAATCAGAGTTTGAGTATCTATTAATGGAGCACACTAAAACACCAGATTTCTATATTCTCCCGAAGATGCACAAAAACCCACTACAACCTCCGGGCAGACCCATAGTGGCGGGGATAGAATCAATAACTAGCCATCTATCAGAATATGTTGATGTACTCCTTCAACCGCTAGTATGTACCATTCCATCATATTTGAAAGACACCTTAAATATACTGCAAGTATTGAAAGAGAACGATTGTCAAAAAGGCAATATCATGGACACATGTGATGTCAATGCATTATATAGCAATATACCCCACGAATTAGGTCTAATATAGAAGAAGAAATATCCAAATCCAACTTAATAAGTAGGGATCAAACATTGTTTATTCTGGAAAGTGTCAAATTTATTTTGAATAATAATTATTTTAAATTTGAAGAGGACTTTAATGTCCAACGAAAGGGAACAACGATGGGCACAAAGTTTGCGCCCAGCTACGCCAACCTATATATGGCAGTCTGGGACTGGGACACCACTTTAGGGACTGTCCCTATACACTTTTAAATCCATATCATTTCTTAGAATGGGCCAGTGTTTTCTTAAGATTTTTTTAATACTCAGAGCCAGTGCTTGGACTCTTTATTTGTGAGTGGAATCAGTACATAATTATTCATATTACATATTGTACAATTCGCTCTGCACTATTATGTCATTTGCTTCTTTTTTATGTTGCCCATATGGATGATACAAAATAAGAGAACCAACATATGATCCAAGAGCGACTAACATTGCGCTGCCAGATACGAGTACCTGTGTGAGTATGGCACAAGGACAGGTTCAGGTCAACTTGTTTCCCCACCCCGCAGTGGCTGATGATCAAGGATGCATGCACTGTACTTTCACCATTTGAGGAGGCAACGACGATGGTGAGCAGGGACAGTGCATGCCGCAGTGACATGATTCCTTTAGTGTTCCTGCTGGAGCACACTCTGCTGGGAATTATAGATGTGGCTCTAGAGGCAGAGCAGCGGGAGGAAGAGGAGGCCTTCCCTAGGTCTGAAGGCCCCAGTCTTTCTGCAGACAGCATTCCAGCAGGTCCTACTCAGATCAGACAGGAGGAGGAGGAATTTTTAATTAGTGGGGGCATTGAAGGTGGGGATTCCTCAAGGGAGGGTTTTGTGAGCCCAGAAACACAAGGACTAGTACGTGGCTGGGAGGAGGAAGTGCACGATGGGGTCATCCTCATTGACCAGTAAGACTCGAAAGCTAATGCCACCTCCAACCTACGCTGCATGGGCTCACTTATCCTGCAAAGCCTGCTTAAGGACCCCAGGATTCGTGCTATCAAGGAGAGGGATCATTACTGGTTGGCAATGCTTCTTGATCCACGATACAAGGGTAAAGTTGCAGAGCTCATCCTGCCTGCACAGAGGGATAGACAGGATGAAAAAAAACTTGAGGACGCTCTAAAGCGACACTTGTGTAACACCTTTCCAGGCACTGGTAGGTTACCAAGTGATGACACAGGTGCTTCTGAGGCTGCAGATGATCAGAGGAATAGAGGTGAAGGCCGGGGCCGCTTGACTGATGCCTTTTTAATTTTTTTTACTCCACGACACCCAGGGACGTCAAATGTAGGCACCCATTGCCAGCGTCTTCACCGTATGGTGCAGGACTACCTAGGGGCAAGGGCAGACCTGGATACCTTTCCAGCAGGTGATCCACTGGCTTACTGGGTGTTAAGATTGGATCACTGGCAGAATTTACCCAATATGCTATGCAGCTACTAGGTTGCCCTTCATCCAGCATGCTTTCTGAAAGGATGTTCAGTGCCGCTGGAGGTTTTGTCACAGACAAAAGAGTGCATCTGTCCACCGACTATGTAGACCGGCTGACATTTATAAAAATGAATCAGTCGTGGATCAGCAGCTATCAATCCCCTGATGCTGATGTAACGGAATAGATCAGGAATCTCTTCTGCATTCACAAAACCTCCACCACTGAACTCTTCCACAATACCACAAAAGGGTTACGGTGTGAAGGCACTTGCTGCCATGAAAGGCACATTATTTGGGTGCACTGACGCCATTACCAGATTTATATCATTTTAATTTTTTGAACCGTAGGGTCCAACCCTGCACTCTTCCACAATACCACAGAGGGGTTACGGTGTGACGGCACTGTTGCCGACACTAAAGGCCCAATTTTAAAGCACCTATTGTTACTTTCATCCAAAGCCTGCATAAGTTTCACCATAATTTAGCCAAAAAAATCACTAAACTTGTTCTGTGTGTCCTAAAAGGTCTCCTCTTTTAATACCGACTGCCGCCCCAAGCAGTTGTTCGTGAATAGATTAAAGGAAAACCGTTTACCGTCATTTGAAATGTAATTTGTTTGTTTTTAAATGTTTCGATACATCCTACAAATCCGCCACTCCACGGGCAGGTTATGGGGACCTCCTAGGCACGATATTTGAAGGAATTTTTCGTTTTTATTCTTAAATCTTATTTCATGGAAAACTCACTGTTCCTTTTAAAAATGTTTTTTTAAAAACTTTTTGTCCTTGTTTCTTGTCCCCAGGGCACTACCCGGACCCCCATACACCGTTTATGGCAAATATCTTGCATATATGCCCTCTTGCAGGGCACTCTAAAAATCGTACTTTTGAGTCCCATTGACTTGTATTGAGTTCGGTTCGTGTTCGTGTTCGAACTCGAACTTTCAAAAATGTTCGAGTTCGAATGCGAACCGAACACTGGGGTGTTCGGCTCATCCCTAGAAGCTACCACCCTACCTGAATAGACTGCTTACCTCAGCAGTTCCCTCATCCTATAACCTCCGATCCAGGACCTGCACCGTACTTGCAATACCACAATACAAAAAGAAAGTGGCTCGATCCTCATTTTCCTACAGAGCTCCACAATTATAGAATAATCTCCCAGACGCCATCAAATCTTCCCCCAGTCTAAAGTCCCTTAAGAGATCTCTATTAACATACCTGGATACAGAATGCACCTGTAAACATGTAACATAGTGACTATATTTCCTACATATTTATTTTCTGTTAATCTGTATTATTTATTTATCTATTTATTTATTTATCTATTTATTTATTTATAAAGTATTTATAAATAAATAAATATTGCGAGATATTGTTTTGTGTTAATATCTTGCATTTTATTACTTTGTATTTCTGTAACAACTCAATGCTCTTGAACCCAGGACATACTTGAAAACGAGAGAAATCTCAATGTATCCTTCCTGGTAAAATCCTTTATAAATAAATAAATAAATAAGCCAGGGTTTCATTTTCCATTGGCACTGTAAATAATATTTCATTAAAGGCTCAGTTGAAGCTGTCTGTTCTAGACCTCCAGATCTGCGTGTTGCCTAATTTCTGGGGATGCTATCAAAGCTCTTTGTGTGTACCCATCCTTAAGCTTCAGCTAAGGGCTGGAGAAAGGCATGAAAAACTGCTGGTGGGAGAAAGGGGGTCTGGCAAGGAAGCTCCTTTACCAGATGTGACCCAGTTGGGGTACGGAGATCTGTTACATTAACTACAATTCACTAAAACATTTACTAAAATTGGCTTAAGGTATATTCTCCACATATCTCCTAGTCAAAAGAGCGAAGTGCAAATTGACTGGTGAGACCAAGCTGGTCTTTTTGAATGTTGGCATGAGTAAACTCTACAGGAAACATTTAATAATTTCAGCTCCTTAACTGATTAAGCAAACTGATGATGATGTGTAGAAGCTGGTTACAACAGCGAGATGCATTAGCCTACGTCCACTCCAACATTAACAAATCAATCTTATGGAGTCTCATCTAAATGTTCAATTCAAAAGTTGGTTTGGTGAAGGATTTCACTATTCCAGATGCCCATGTCCACTCTTCAAGCAGGGAAAGGACACATTCATAAATGCCAATTTTTACCTAATTACCCCATTGGGTCTATTTTTATATGTTCCTTTGTTTTACATCTTACAGGATCATTGGGATCAATAAAAATCTTTGTTGTTATTAGTTTGATTAAGCTAGTTCCAGCTACGTCCACTTGTGAATAGGGATGAGCTGTTCGGTTTGATCAGTTCGGAGTTCGATTCGAACATTGGCAGTTCGAAATTTCGCAAACTTCGAACTTTTTGGGGTGTGTGCCAAAAGTTTGAAATTATTCTTTTTCAAAAAAGTATAAAAAATGCTTAAAAAAATACAAAAAAAATCTAGAAATAAAGAGACTCTTTACTGCAAAATATTATAAGCAACGGTTTATTAGATATTGAATTAAAAACTGAATATTTTTAACATAGAAGTCTATGGGATAAAACATTCTTGTTACTAAAACATCAGGCAGACACGGCCCTCTGATCAAGCACTGTAGAGGGCAGCCTGCAGGGGCCTCCCAAGGATCCCCTTGAGAAGCATTGAGGAGCAAGGAGCATGCAGCCACCGGATGACAGAGCTGCAATTGTGCGGGCTAGCTGCCCAGGTGCATGTGGCAGAGACAGGCAGCGCAGGGAGGGGGCCACTGCACCTGTGGCCATGGCAGACCCCCCAGCCCCCACCAGGATCCTGGGAGCCCCCACTGACCACCAGGCTAAGGTAAAGCGACATATTTCTAAAAAAATAAAATCCGAGGACATTTTTAAATGTCCCCGGGAACATAAAATAAAACTTTTTTTTCTTTCTCTACCGGGCTTAATGTATTTAATTATATATATTAGACACATTCAGCCAGGTAGAGGGGGTGGCATGTGGGCTGCGCGGGGTCTCAGGCAGTGTTTTTTTTTTATGTGTATATTTTTAGCAAATTTATAGGGGAAGGTAACGGCAGGTATGATATACATATATATAGATAAGATATATATCTATATTCTTATAAATATATATATCCAGACTTGTATTACATACACATTTTGGCAACTAATTGCCCCCTCCCCATTTGGCTGATCCCTCCAGAAGAAATGTTGAACCGATAGAGCAGAGAATAATATATATATTCTCTGCTCTGTCGGGTTCAACATTTCTTCTGGAGGGATCAGCCAAATGGGGTACGCATTTAGTTGAGATTGTCCACATGCCACCCCCCATGTGCGTATGTGTATATATGGTCTGAGGTCTGTGGGTGGGTGTATATATATATATATCTGCGTGTTGATATATACATATATATAGGTCTGCGTGTTGATATAAAATTTTCGTTTCAGCTCGTTTCGTTCGTAATTCGACAATTTTCATTTCGGATCGTTTCGGACAATCGATTGTCGTTTCGGACAATCGATGATATCAGCCCGCAACGGGGGCCGCCGCGATCGGCCAGAATCCCGGCCGATCGCCGCTGCAAAGGGAGGATGCGCTCAGCGCATCCTCCGCAGTGAAGTAGCCATGAGGCAGGACGCGCTGAGCGTGTCCTCCGCATGGAAAGGGTTAAAAACCTTTTTTTTTAACTTTTTGTCCTTGTTTCCTGTCCCCCAGGGCACTACCCGGACCCCCATACACCTTTTATGGCAAATATCTTGCATATATGCCCTCTTGGAGGGCACTCTAAAAATCGAACTTTTGAGTCCCATTGACTTGCATTGAGTTCGGTTTGAAATTGTTCGAATGCGAACCGAACACGGGGGTGTTCGGCTCATCACTACTGGTGAACACAACCTTCCACTGTGTCAGTGCCGTCTCTCTTTTTGCTGAATTTAGCATTGAGCCAGTATAATTTTCTTCTGTTACTGGCACATAGGGATGTTAAAACTGGTTCATAGTTCAACTCCAAATAATAATAATAATAAAAACAAATTTAGACTTGTTTGGGCAGAGTGTAAAATACTTTTCTTGTTAACCAGCATTACCAAACCAGAAATTGAATATTGTCAATGGGCCAATAATTAGAGTGGTGGACATTTCTATATGCCAGTAATGTGACACAATTATGTCTGGCTGGCTGGAGAAGAGGTAACATCATTTCTCAATACCCATTTGAATCCCTGCCAGGGCACCTCTCCAGTACGTGTCCTTGGACAAGACACCTAAATGTACGTCAATGCTCTTTGACCATGGAGACGCAAGTCAAATCCCGTTCAGCACAAACCTCCAGTACAAACATGGAGAAGCAAATCTCAATTTTACCAGAACCGGGTTCAACCCAGCCACCGGAATATAATAGTAGTGTTTTTTTTTATTTATCTGCCACATACAATCAGGTCCAGAAATATTGGGACATCGACACAATGCTAACATCTTTGGCTTTATACACCACCACCACAATGGAGTTGGAACGAAACAAACACAATGTGCTTTAACTGCAGATTGTCAGATTTAATTTGAGGGTATGTACATCCAACTCAGGTGAACAGTGTAGGATTTACAGCAGTTTGCAGATGTGCCTCCCACTTGTTAAGGGATTAAAGGTAATGCGACAATTGGTTTCTCAGCTGTTCCATGGCCAGGTGTGTGATATTCCCTCGTTACCCCAATTACAATGTGCGGATAAAAGGCCCAGAGTTTATTTCAAGTGTGCTATTTGCATTTGGAATCTGTTGCTGTCAACTCTCAAGATGAGATCCAAAGAGCTGTCACTATCAGTGAAGCAAGCCATCATTAGGCTGAAGAAACAAAACAAACCCATCAGAGAGATAGCAAGAACATTAGGTGCGGCCAAATCAACTGTTTGGAACATTCTCAAAAAGAAGGAACGCACCGGTGAGCTCAGCAACACCAAAAGACCCGGGAGACCACGAAAAACAACTGTGGTGGATGACCGAAGAATTCTTTCCCTGGTAAAGAAAACACCCTTCACCACAGTTGGCCAGATCAAGAACACTCTCCAGGAGGTAGGTGTATGTGTGTCAAAGTCAACAATCAAGAGAAGACTTCACCAGAGTGAATACAGAGGGTTCACCACAAGATGTAAACCATTGGTGAGCCTCAAAAACAGGAAGGCCAGATTAGAGTTTTCCAAACAACACCTAACAAAGCCTTCACAGTTCTGGAACAAGATCCTATGGACAGATGAAACCAAGATCATCTTGTACCAGGGTGATGGGAAGAGAAGAGTATGGAGAAGGAAAGGAACTGCTCATGATCCTAAGCATACCACCTCATCAGTGAAGCATGGTGGTGGTAGTGTCATGGCGTGGGCATGTATGGCTGCCAATGGAACTGGTTCTCTTGTAGTTATTAATGATGTGACTGCTGACAAAAGCAGCAGGATGAATTCTGAAGTGTTTTGGGCAATATTATCTGCTCACATTCAGCCAAATGCTGCAGAACTCATTGGACGGCGCTTCACAGTGCAGATGGACAATGACCCAAAGCATACTGCAAAAGCAACCAAAGAGTTTTTGAAGGGTCAGAAGTGGAATGTTATGCAATGGCCAAGTCAATCACCTGACCTGAATCCCATTGAGCATGCATTTCACTTGCTGAAGACAAAACTGAAGGGAAAATGCCCCAAGAACAAGCACGAACTGAAGACAGTTACAGTAGCGGCCTGGCAGAGCATCACCAGGGATGAAACCCAGCGTCTGGTGATGTCTATGCGTTCCAGACTTCAAGCTGTGAGTGACTGCAAAGGATTTGCAACCAAGTATTAAGAAAGGAAAGTTTGATTTATGATTATTATTCTGTCCCATTAGCTTTGGTCCCTTAACAAGTGGGAGGCACATCTGCAAACTGCTGTAAGTCCTACACCGTTCACCTGAGTTGGATGTACATACCCTCAAATTAAAGCTGACAGTCTATAGTTAAAGCACATTGTGTTTGTTTCATTCCAACTCCATTGTGGTTGTGTATAGATGCAAAGATGTTAGAATTGTGTCGATGTCCCAATATTTACGGACCTGACTGTATTTTATATTTTGAAGTACATTTCACATATATTCCAGAATATATTCACAGTATGTTTCACAATGCATTCCAAAATACACTTTGAAATATATTTCAGCATACATTCTTAACATATATTAAATAACATATTCACAAATATATTGAAATATATTGAATATGGCCAAAATTGTAGTATTTCAAATACATTTGTCAATATATTCGTCGAAAATGTATTTTAAAAATATATTTTAAATATATTTATTTTCCAT
The DNA here is from genome assembly GCA_009667805.1 of Leptobrachium leishanense. Taxonomy (NCBI): domain Eukaryota; kingdom Metazoa; phylum Chordata; class Amphibia; order Anura; family Megophryidae; genus Leptobrachium; species Leptobrachium leishanense. The sequence goes on from CM019067.1 coordinate 59,764,529, forward strand.
ATGGAAGTAGTCACATACAACATGCAGAGAGCTGTATTTTCTGTAAAGCTCTCAAAAATACTTGTTATCACCTGCACAGGAAAATATCTAGCTTCACAAGCTTTCCTGTAGGTCCTCGTGAGCTTTGATGCTGCTGAAGTCTGCTTTTTATCGATTATTATTTGTGGCATAGATCAAAGATGCCAAAATTACAACTGCTAAGAAAATAATAATAATAAATTATTATTATTATAATAAAGAATATTGCTTGCTAACCATGTAAGCCTAGAGCTTAGTAGCTGTTTGTGGCTAATGGTTGATTTGGTGAATGTGTTAGGTTTGTTTATTCATTAAACTGCGATTTTGGGTGAAACTAAATCTGAACTTGCCGCAGTTAGCTCAAAATAAATGAGTTGAGGAAAAAAACTCTAGTCCCACTATGTTTCTGCTGTTTTATAGTAATTCTTCTAATTGCCATTTTAATTTGATCCTGTCTACATTGCAATCATTCTATTCAGGTATAAAATGATATGTTTTATGGTACAAAGCTTATGGTGCGCCATCATAGAGATTGATGACCGTTGCTGCTCACAGAATTGAGCTAAAAATAAAATATTTAAATATATATAAAAAAATAATTTAAAAACACATTCTCATGGAGTGGTGTCTTCAACGCCAGGACATACTTGAAAATGAGAGAAATCTCAACATATCCTTCCTGGTAAAATAGTTTATAAATAAATAAATTCAACATAAAGCACATATTACTTTTGTCACTTACCTCTATTACAGCTAATGAGGGCACTATCTTATATAAATGGAGATTCATAAATACTCGAAGCCAAGGTTTTCTTTATAAATCGTAAACTAATGTAAGGAAATTAAGGAAATTTTCAAGAAAAGTACCTCCTCTTAGGTTGAGCACATTCCAATGAAGCTGAATTCAGTTTACAAGCCACACAATTAGGAACCCTGTACTAGAGGGTGTAAGTAGTGTCACTTACTTCTAGAAAACATCTTTTATTTATCATCACAAGATAAAAAATCCTTATCTGTTTTCTCCATGGTGTCCTGCTCAGCAACAGGACACCTTTTGAAGACGTCAGATCATCCATTCTGTCATACTGCTCATAGTAGAGATGTGCATTTGCTGAGAAAAAAAATCCGATTTTGCAACAAAATTTGATAATTTGCAGCGCGGAAGTACTTCCAAATAATGAATCGATACAATAGAGAATTCAAAACGAAACGGTATATAATGAATTTATTTCGTTTTACACTGTTATCATCATAAAAGAAAAATTTGAATAATTGATATCAACTATCGAATTTGAAATGAACTATCGAATCTGAAATGAACTATCAAATTGATATCAACTATCGAATTGATCCTAACTTACAATACAAGTAATAGTCAGCAAAAGACTTCATGAAACAAATAAAATTTGTTTCATCGTTTAAATTGACTCAAATACTAAATCTGTGACACAGCTTAAAATTTAACCCTAGCTTTTCTTTTAACAGCAAAATTTGATTGGGGTTTTATTTAGTGATCCAAAATTTTAATTTATATCAATTATCGAATTGATAAATGAAATTCGAATCAATTCGAAATTTCAAATCAATCCGAAACGAAACTAAATTAGTTACGAAATTCCGTAAACAAAATTATTTAAAAACGTAACGAAACAAAACTAAATGAAACAAATTTTTCAGCCATGCACATCCCTACTTCATAGAACACCATGCAGATTACAGAACAAATCATCAATCCGGAAATGCACAAAATTCCTCCGCAGTTTTAATCCTGTAAGGTCATTGACCATTTTCTTTACATGATGGTAAAAGTCGCTCAGCATATGTTGACATCAGACAAATAACATTTTCTACCCTTTTAGCTTAACACTGAATATGTTTCCGCTAATAGACGTTGGTATGTATGTCTTCAGGGCACGTTCTACAATCCCATTATAGCTCGCTAGCTTAGCCGCGCTTCAAAAAAAAAAACAGTTAAGCGCATTAATTTATAGAAGATCGCATAATTTAAACCCTGTGTGATTACACTTAATTTCGCTAGAAATTCGCTTTGAAAACATTAGTTGAGATTAAAGTTTGAAATGCTAAGATTTAAGACGCGCCGTATAGTGACGGGGTTGGTTTAATGGCGTAATTCAGGTTGCCCTACAATAAACATCCCATATGGGTTCATTAGTAAACCGCAGCATGACACGGGGACGCACTTGATTAACTAGTTCCCAAGCGAGCGAATTCAGCTATATGACTTTAGAAAACATAGAACGTCTAAAATATTTAGCTCCTTTCTTACATAAAAAGAAAACAACACAAAATATAATACAATGTTCGTTCGTGATATTCACATAAATATAAATAAATATAATATATATATATATATATATATATATATATATAAATAAATTTAAAAAGAATATTAAAAAATGTGAACGCCCTTATATTATGGTCTTTACTTAAAAGGGATATAAAAATAAATTTAAAATAGTTTCAAATAAGAAAAAATAAGTTTTCAACTTACATTATTTTTTCTGCTGACAGTAAGTTTTTCCTCCATCAACTTAAAATTCTTAAATTCACTTACATAGCTTGTGGCCAAAAAGTAGAATAGAAAATATTGGTTTATATATATATATAATATAAAATGAATTATAACCTGCTGCTGACATATTATCCCAGTCTTTCTGGTAGATCCAAACATAGGGCACTAATCCAGCTGAACTGGTAAAAGGGAGATGCTAATGGGAAAATGTGGCTTGAGCCTTTACCATAGGGAACTCGAACTCTGTCACCCCCCTCCCATATGTTTATTGCCTACAATTACCAGAATTCTTTGAATGCAAAAATGGCCAGAGAATCATGGGAGTTGTAGTTCAGAAACATCTGGGGACCAGCGTTTGAGATCCCTGCTATTACCAGTGAGCCACTATATCAGCAGCTCAACTCGTAACACATGAAATCGTGTATTAGCTATGAGCAGCGGCGCAACATTCCATCACTGTTAGCATTTTACGACTTTGTGCAAACCAAAGACAGCTCCCTATGAAACTGCGAGTACGCAATCTCACATAAATAGAGAACGGATGTTGGGAACTAATTTATTTAAAGTTTCCTTCTGTGAGCGACATGAGTAGGTGGTGGATCGCGCTGCCGTCTGCATCGTGGAACTGGAGGTGAGTATTGGATATTTTTGTCTAATTTTTATTTACTATTATGCGATTTTGAAAAAGCTGAGCCACACGGATTAGGACAGCAGCTGTTATGATTAATGAGTGGGGTCGTTGTAGTTAAAGGGCCTTTACCACCTAAAAATGAAATGCCCTGTGTTTATTTTATGTTGCTGATATCTTATATGTGCTTTACTTTTCTCTTGTCTGTTTAGTTAAGAAAATATTTTGCTCTATATGTGTAACTTGGTGCATCCATTGTGTAATCTTTTTTGTTGTAAACTGCACCCCCCACACAATGGGCCAAATTACATACTTGGCACTAACGTTAGCGCTCACCTACCTGAGCGTTAACGTTAGCCCAAGTAGTTTACACATATTACAATCCAAACGCTAATGGGTTAAGTAACCTGTTAGCGTTTGGAATCTTGCGCTTTTCAGCGACAGATTACTGTACTTTGCACTCCCTATACTTAACATGGGGAGCGCAAAGTGTTAACGCTGATTAATGTCCGGCTGCGGTTAACAAAAAGTTAACCACAGCCTGGCCTTGGTGCTAACGGATTCCGTTGGTGCACAAACCCACGCATCCAGAAACCCCCCCAAAAAAATACTCAGCTCCTGTCCCACGGCGAGGACCGTGGCTCGGTCCGCCTCCCCCATCCGGCGGGAGCAGGGAGAGACTGGGGAAAAAGTCCCCCCAGTCTCCCCCTGTGTATCAGTATGCTGACCGGCCAGATCTCGCAAGGCGAGATCCGGCTGGTCATGTGACCGCCGGCGTTTGCTTCAATGGAGTCCTATGGACTCCATTGATAGGATGCGCGTGGCTGCGCTTAGTGCTGCCGCGCGCATCCCAGGGCTTAGCGCCCACAAACAATGCAGGCAGCTTTTTTAGCACCTGCATTGTAATCTAGCAGTAAAACGGGCACGCTAGGGGGAAAACTGCGTCCGCAGTTCTTCCTCCCTAGCGTGCCCGTTTTACCGCTAGGATCGTAATTTGGCCCAGTATCTTTAGAGCACATACTCCTCACTCTGTGGCATTTTACATTGATTAGAGTGAATTAGTCTGGTCCCAAAAAATCTCACTCATAAGGATAGCATTGTGTGGGGTGTATGCAAAGAACATTGACAGGGGGTAGAATAAAGTGTTTTAAACCCAGTATCTGATCTCATTCAGCTGCGATCTCTTATCTCCAGTAGTTTAAACAACACAATAGACCCCCTGCAGCTTGGTCTAAACATTCACTCCTCCACCACATTTTCACTTCACTACTTCTTTATCATACACCACAGCTGTAACGTGAAACTTGTGCTAAGATTTTGGTAAATGTTGCATCATGGGAAAAATCCATACAATGGGACCAGGAGATAAGAACCTGACATTCTTTTTCCTTTTTACCTGCAATTACTTCAAACAAAGAAATAAAAAACAGCAGCATGTGTTTTATAAGGTGGTTTTATTTGTAAGACACAAGTAATCTAGTTACATCTTATGATAGTGTGAGGTTTTGGGTTACGGGATCCGAGGTGTGTTCCGGGTGAAGCCAATATGTACGACCAGAAAGCCCTTAACCTACGTGTTGTACCTGCTTTATGCGGCTGGGTTAACCAATGGTGAACAAGTGAGGTGGACCTAATATGCAGGGATAGCAATAAAGAATAAACTCACCAGTCCTTAGATGGTTGGTGAAAAACAACAGGAATGAAAGTGGCGAATGATAGAGTTGCTGGGAAGACAATGCACAAGGCTGATAACCAGGACCTAGAAATAGGAGAGCCAGAGGTACACCAACCCGAATAGCCAGAGCCGAGTCAAAGGGGTGCTAGCGATACACAAATCCAAATAGCCAAAGGTGAATCAAAGAGGAGCCAGAGGAACACACATCTAAGTGGCCAAAGCTGGGTCAAAGAGGAGCCAGAGGAACACACATCTGAGTGGCCAAAGCTGAGTTAAAGAGGAGCCAGAGGAACACACATCTGAGTAGCAGCAGCACATGGGCGATGACGTCACACGTGCACAGGCCTCATAAATGGCGCTGGCGGCTGGCAGCTTGCGCGCACATTGCGGACATGGTGCAACCGCTTGGCGGAGTGCTCTGGAGGCCCAGAAAAGGACGCCAGGAGACCTGCCAGGACATCCGACAGAGGTCTGACATAGACAGGGTTATTCAGAGAGAGGTGAAAACCAGGAGAATTGCCAGGAGAATGAACAATCTAGACCAAATAGCCGATTTGGAAAGTGAGATAAAACAGGAGAATTTTTCTGGTTTGGCTATTTTGACCTAGAATTTTCACTTCTCCAGTCATTCTCCTGGTTTTCACCTCTCTCTGAATAACCCTGTAAATGGTAGTGTTTTTTTAATGACTCACTCGTTAATCCTGATGGCTCACTTAAAATATGGTGTCTCGTTTTTAGAGAAGAGCTAAAGCTTCGAACCATTGACAGTCAATGAGCTGGTAATAAAACCTGAAATCCAGAGAAGTGCCTACTATATACTTTGATTCTGGTCACGACACTATCTATCTAGTATTCAAATTAAGTCCTTGAAAAATTCTAAAGATGATTTTTTGGGGTCCCTGGGTATCTGCATTTGCCTAGGTATACATGCTGACACAACAATATATCTGTTATTGATTATTTTGCACGATTCTCTTTATTCTGTTTATTGTTTATGTATATATATGTACTCTTAGGTGATGTATTATACTTATGTTTATTTTATTAAATTATATTCATTGCTATGCTTAACCACTTCGCTGCTGAGGACGCGCTCAGCGCGTCCTCAGCAGTCCCGCTGGTGTGCTGAGGACGCGCTGAGCGCGTCCTCACATTGGGGTCAGCGTTCGGCCGGGTTCCGGCCGATCGCTGGCCCCTCCGGTGCGGGCTGACATCCTGGATGTCAGCCCGGCATCCGGACCAGCAGCCGCCAGAATTAGGTGTCATCGCGGGGGCGCGATGACACCTATTTCAGGCGCCCCCCCCGCATGTGCGGAGGAGGCGCCTGAAAGGGAGGGGGGGAGGTCCTTCGGACCTCTCTCCCTCCCGATCGGCGGCTCTGCGGGGGTTAACCCAGGCATCATTTGGAAGGGCACAGCCTGCCCTTCCAAATGATGCCTTGCATTAACCCCTGGGGAGCTGGATCGCGAATCGGCGCTGAAAAGTGCCGGTTCGCGATCCTTTCCCGGAGCTGGCCGACATCTTGGATGTCGGCCAAGCCTCCGGGAACTCCCCCAGAGGACTGGCGTCATCGTGCGTAGCACGATGACGCCAGTCCTAGAGTTAACCCCTAACTGCCACCAACTGTGGAGATAGGGAGTTCCAATGAACTCCCTATCTCCCGATCCGTGGCAGCTAGGGGTTAAATTTTGGTATGGTTGGATCGGCCAGAGCATGGCCGTTCCAACGATACCAAACACTACAGTGAAAAATGTTGTAAAAAAAAAAAATTAATGAAAAAAATAAATAAAACAAAATTAAAAAAAAAAAATTAAAACACTTTTTTTTTTTTTTTTGGTTTGTTAATGCAGCAATATTGTTCCCATTTCAATTATAATGTGAACAATGATGCTGCACTAACGATTTTTGTATGCGGTGCGTTTGTTAAAAATAGTGTCATTTTCCCCCAAAAAAAATGTAATGAGACCCCATCTCTAATTTTTTTAACAAGCGCACCCCATACAAAATATAACCGCAATTGCTCGCATGTTAAAATGTGGAAAAAAACACTTTACACATTGTAAATTATTGAAAATACATATTTTATTGCATTTTTTGTTATAATATACAGACATGACATAACGTATACATATAATAATGACATATTATGAATCTACCGAGTCTGACGGAAAGAACGATATATAATATGTCTGGGTCATATACTAAAATAAGCCTTCAAAACACGTTTAAACATGATGCGCAAAACAGGTAAAAATGACCTCAGCATAGGGGCGGGAAAAGCCTCAGCAGCGAAAGGGTTAATAAAGATTAATGCATATTTTTTTAACTTTAATGCAAAAACATTTTCATATTATTCTCTCTCAAGACTGAAAGGAAAAGAGCCAGCTTAAAGTATCTAAAGAAGTTTTAATGTATCAGCTACAAATCAATCCTCGGAGTTCTAGCTTTATTCACAACGTCTTCATTCTTCAGACTCGCGACCCCGCATTGTCAAATCCTATAACCTACCATCCATATACTGTACATCAACAAGCTATCTGGTTTGTTACCTTTGAATCCAATTCACGGCTGATGTTTCTCTAATGCAGTTCTGTTACATTGTGTTATTTTACATGATCAACAATGCGCATAGCATTTTCCACCCAGCTAAAGCTTAAAAGCTTGAATGCCTAATTCATCGAAGGTCACTTTTGTGTTCGCACTTTCTACAGTACATTTCAAACTTCATAGACAAGCAAAGCTCTAAAAAAAAAAAAAACGCCACGACTTGGTATACATACGGAGGACAATTGCGTATTATGAATATAACAGTGTTTTTTATTTTCTAACACTCAAAGGATATGCTATTATTTGAAATGGCCTTGTGAATATTTGTTCCACACCTTTATGAACAGGATTTGCAAACCATATATTATTTTCATGGCTGTGAAAAAAAAAATATAATATTACAAGAAAATAGAGGGCGAGGAAATAATGAGCTTAAAGTGGCATGAGAAATGAATGCATCTGGAGAAGTGAATAAAGATGTAATAATTGCTTTAAATCACATGGCACCTTTCTAGTACTTGGCTCTAAAGCACTTCAGAATTGCAATATATTATAAAGGGCTGAATATTCAACCTCTGAGGATCAGTCTGTGTTCTACTGAACTCGCCTTGTGATTGTTTGGTGCAGGAAGGTCAGAGATGAGATACAGAGCTACATACCGGTGATCAAAAGAAGCAGATGTTAATTGCTTTTTCTCTGTTAATGCGTAATGAGTTTCCTGGTGGAAATATTAAACGAGGAAATGGTTCTTTCCAATTCTTATTAATTTCTCAATATATATATATATATATATATAAGTAAAACTACAGAATTAAAAGTTTGGATGCATTAATCATTTTTCACACTAGGCTTTTTCTTTTCCCACCTTAAAAAAAATGACCATTTGGCACATAATTAGTATTTACTTCTTTCTTAGTATCCTGCTTGGTCAGCCATCATGTTTGTGACAGATCTCTGTACCCTGACCGGGTCACATCTGCCAATGCCGCTTCCTTGCAGGACCCCCGTGTTGTAACCCAGCCAGACTCCCGTGCCTCCCTCCAGTCCTTAGACGAAGCTTAAGGACCGGGACACATAGAGCCTGCTAGCATCCCCCAGAAATAAGATGAGGCTGTAGACCTGAGTTCTTTCGGGGTTAGAATGGAGCTGGTTTTTAATCAGGGACACACACATGGATTTATACAGTCACACAGGGGTCATTTGCATATACAAAACCCCTTTAGAAACCGCTGGGGGATCTAATTAAACTGAAACAGACAATTGCACAAAATGTTACCTTTTGGAAGGTGAAACATAATTACATAAGGAACAGACAATTACATCAAAATTACTTAACATTTCTAATGAGGCAGGACTATGGAAATTGGGATAACAGATTACAGTCAACAGATTAACCACTTTCTCAAATAGAGACAGATAAGCACATTCTTGACAGGGTAAACTTGGACCTTATTCCTATCAGCAATTAACAGATACACAAACCTTCTTGCACACAAAAGGACAATGAAATTAATAAAGGAAATCAGGCCTGCACCCCAAGTCCAAATGACGTACATCTTCATGGTGGAAGAGTAATGTTCAATTGTTTTTTTATTTACCAAAATCAAGAATTTTTTGTAATCATTTCAGCACACACTATAAGACAGGCACTACCTTCTGCAGTTCAGTCTTTCAGGAACATACACCCCATTATTTTCAGGCTAGTGGGTGGCCCAACACACACACACACACACACACACACACACACAAAACCCCAGCTAAGCAAGAACACTCCTAATCTGAGAGACTGGTCCTTAGAGTAGCTGGACCTAAGCTAATAAAAAGAAGCATAAATAAAGGTAAATAACAGTAGGAATGGAACAATAATGTAAAAATGCTAAATTAAGGATCATACAGAGGATCAGATAAACACAGACAGGGACAGAGAGCAAGATCAGAGTCAAATACACTAGTCGGACCGACGTCATATGCAAAACTAGATAATAGAGTATCAATTCAGGGACAAAGAGCAAGGTCAGGGTCACAATGCTTAGCTAAAGGTCACTACACAGAACTAAATATTACAATAGCATATCGGGGCAAAGAGCAAGATCAGAGTCATAATACTATCCAGGGGTCAAAGCAAGAAATCGAAAAGAAGCTGAGAAACAGAGTATAGTGAAAGCACAACAGGGCATCGCTCAGAATGCAGGGATTTAAATCCCCACCTTGGCTGTAATTGGTGATCACCTAACGGTATGTCCGTATGACCTTGAGCGCCATCAATTGAGCATGAAGAACAAAGTCCCTAGGGTTGATCTGGAGGATCTCCAGAAACAGCCAAGATGCAATGGGAGATTTCCAATGCTCGCTTCTCAACTGCTCTGCAACCAGGGCCGTCTTTAACGCGGGGCAAAAGGGGCAGTTGCCCCGGGCCCAGTCACTTGAGGGGCCCAAAGCAGCTGCCCCCTTGGGCCCGCGGCAATGACCGCCGCCCCGAAAACGACTTGTTAATTGTCATCCTCAGCTCTGGTATGAAGCTCGCTACCGGCGCCATCTGACTGTGTCACAGAGGGGTGGGGCTGGCAGCCGCTGCAGCGTGCATGCCTTCCTCCCAGCAGACACAAGGCTGGGAACGGCACTCACGCTGTTGGCGCCGCCCTCTTCACCACGTGGCTAAAGGTGGCTCAGATTTATGGTTGACACACTGTGCTCTGTGCACATCAGCTAAAAGGTCAGTTCAGTTCTGGGGCAGGCATGTACTGGGCTGGCCATCAGGACCAGGGGGGGGGCTGATGGCTCAGTGAGCCAAGGTGCCGTCCAAGCCTGGGCCTGGCCGCATATTTCTTGTGCCTTATGGTGGTGGACATGGAGGATTTCCATGGTAAAAAGTAGGAGCGCGGCAGTAACTGGTCAGACCCGGTGATGGAGCTCATCCACCTTTGGGGCAGATGGAGAGCTGCCTCCAGAACCAGCACGTCTGCATCGCCGACATCCTGCGGGATAAGGGCCTGGGAATCACCTGGACTGGGCCCATCTCCCCAAGCAGCGGCTACAGAGAACGCAGAGAGAGTTAACCCCTCTGTGCCCAGTGCATGGGGACTGCCTCTCATAGATTGGTACCCAACCATTCTATGAGAGGCCATCCCGATGCACTGGGCACAGAGGGGTTAACTCTCTCTGCGTTCTCTGTAGCCGCTGCTTGGGGAGACGGGCCCAGTCCAGGTGATTCCCAGGCCACCCAGACCTCAAAGGGCTAACCAGCTAACGGCCCCAAGATTTGGATCTCGGCTGGGGGTGGTAGAGGAGGGGGAGCAGCTACTCGAGCCTCAGAGTGAGGAGCCTGACCAGAACCTGATAGACGACACCAACGCTGCTGTAGTGCAGCACAAGCCACCCTCCCTCCCTGCATGATGGTGCAGCTGGTGAGTTCGCAGGCCTTCCCTGATTTCCTCCTACCTGTGTCTATTATTTACACCAAACTCTGGTGTTACTCGCCTTCTTTGTTGAAAGCAGCTGTCTGTGGATCATGGGAAATGTAGTCAGCAGCCCCAGAGCCAGTGTTTACAGCCCTGGGCTGGTGTCAGTGGGCCTGGAATCTTAGTAATCAGTTACCCTGTTTGTTCTGCTTTACCACCTGTGCTGGGAGGCCGATTAACCCCTCAGTCTCTATGAAACTGTGTCTTCTTTACAGCATCATTTCCTGATCTGTATGTCTAATCTGGTCGCCCCAGAGCCTTGTGAACTACATTTCCTTTTGATGCTTTGCTATTTCATCCTTAAATCCTATTTCTTAGTTTTTGGATTGCTGCTACCAGGTAGCCATCTGGCATCATGGGAGTTGTAGTTCTAAGGCTGGGGTCAGACTAACGCATTTTTAACGTGCGTTTAGGCGCACTTAATCACGGCCGCAGTAGCAGCAAATGACGGGCAATGACGGCCAATACACGAAGTACGGTCGCACGAAAGTCCGGCCGCGCAACGCAAGTGGAAAATGAACGCATTTTTTCGAGAACGCAGTACCACTAGTACTGACGTACAGAGTGCGCTGCGGCGGCATAATGGCGTGTGTGCGTGATTAGAAGACGTCAGACCCTGCTCATGTCCGGCCAACATAACGTCCAGGCGCAAAAAGTGTTTTATTGATGATCCGTAAAAAATCACGCATGAAAATGCTCGTCGTATGACTGTTTTCGAGCATTCCGTGAAAAAATACGTCAATGCGTTTGGACGCACTTTTTGACGGTTGCTGCGAATAATGCGTTCGTTTGACCCTAGCCTTAACCTTATGGACTCTCCACAGGTCACGATAAACACACACAGAATGAAACACACTGACACAAGTTACACAGACAATAACATGGCAGTCCTTACAGTCCCATAGAAAGTATATTTTATATAAAGGTGAAGGTGTAATGCTTTGATACTGAAGACTGTGTGGGTTTTGCATTTTTGACAACCTTAAACAAACTCTGTCATGATCACATCAACACATTTATTACAAATGCTTAGTGGGAAATCACTCATTATGTCCCTTTATGTCACAGCTGCTAATCTGTCAGAGGAAGCGGCTGATGTGTCCCAGCTAATCCTGGTCCTCAGCACATCCAGCGCAGCGCTGCCCAGTGACAGACACAACAAAGTGTGATTTTATATGGAGAATGAAAGGAACATTGTAACCTCACAGAAGTGGGCTTCTATCTAAAGAGGGGAAAATAGGAGCCTTCTCCAACCCAAGAGCTTACAATCTCTAATATTCATCCCCTTTCAAGAGGCACATAGTGAATTATCCAGGAGCACAAATCCTCAGACATGTGGAAGAGAGCCAGACAAGGAAACCTACTCTTTCACATGCATTGCGTGTGGCGTGTGTGTGTGATCTGCATTCCATGTTGTATTCTTGATAAAGAGCAGGAAAATAGATAACGAGTAATTCTAGTAAAGCATAAAATGTTTATTATGAAATCACAGCCCTCTCCTCTGAACTGGTACAGGGTCAGCAACCTTGGCTCTACAGATGTTTTGGAACTACATCTCCCATGATGCTCAGCTACTCATTAGATTGGGTGAGTCTCATGGGAAATGTAGGCTCAAAACATCTGTAGAGCCAAGGTTGCTGACCCTGCACATGTATCACAGAGCTGCACAAGAATAAGACTCAGTCACATTAATATATACAGGGTTATTCAGAGAGCGTGAAAAGCTGGAGAATGACTGAAAAATGAGAAATTCTAGGTCAAAATAGCCGATTTGGAAAGTGAGATGAAAGGGAGAATTTTTCTGGCTTGGCTATTTTGACCTAGAAATTTTGATTCTCCAGTCATTCTCCTGCTTTTCACCGCTCTCTGAATAACCCTGATTGTGTGTGTGTGTGTGTGTGTGTGTATTGCAGTGCTTCACCACAGCAATAAAACTCACAGTAATGTGCTGCGTGTGGGTCAGTTTTTTTTTGTTTTGTGATGTTGGGGGTGCAGAGCAAAATTATGCGGTTGGCGAGCTTTCGGGGGGGGGGCCCAAAAAAATGTTTGCCCAGGGTCCAATCAATATTAAAGACGGGCCTGTCTGCAACGGCAGCCAAGGGTGGCAACCTCTTCTCTCAGGATGCCGGCCGGAGGGGCCACCCCCTCTGCCAAGCATAATAATTTACAGTTTTCACTTCAGTCTTCCTAGATTACGTGAGGGGATTGGTTTGATATACTGTATTATTGAGCAGAGGGCAGCACCATTGTCCCTCTAGATGTTTTGGAACTACAGTGTGTCTACCATGATGCTCAGCCACTCCTATGGTTAGCTTATCTTCTTTGGAAATGTAGTTCCAAACATGTAGAGGGTCAAGGTTTCTGACCTCTGGCATCATGACGAATCACGACTTCCTGTAAAATGTCTAGACCAGTGTTTCTCAACTGCGGTCCTCAGGACCCCTTAACAAGCCAGGTTTGCCAGATGTGTGAAGCACAGCACAGGTGATAGGATTTGCTTCTCAGTGATTGCAGGATTCAGTCTGCATTTCCCCAAGGTGTTCTGCAAAATCTGGCCTGTTAGTTGGTCCTGAGGAACGGAGTTGAGAAACACTGGTCTAGACTGTTTTTCTTTATAGATTCATTCCGGCATTGTACAACACATTAAAGTCAGGGCATGAAAAAAACAGGTTTTATAATAAGCTCTAACAGGAGGAGCAGAGAAGTGAAGAAACAAAGATCTACAACTGATGTTACATGTATAGCAAAGATAAACAATCCGTTTTGGAACTTTCCAAGGGACCAATCAATTTGGAAAGATGGGAAGACAGTCTGTCTAATGGAAAAAGGGAGAATCAAACTCCAAAATAATAATTTCCAGTCGTTTCGTTGATTTCAAGCCATATTGGATCAAGCCCAAGAAATGACAAATACACAAACTATCAGGGTTATTCAAAGAGATTCGAAAAGTCACCGCACGTTCGGTGACTTTTCATTCCCCTAGATCCTAGTTCACCGATCCTGTTGTGTATTCAGCAAGCACTGCAGGGCCCCCGTAGTGCAGGGAAAACCCGCTGCAAACACACGGAACACTCGCCTCAAACCCACCGAACACTCACCGAAACCCACAGAAACAGTTGGATTAACCACGCCGAACACGCTGGAGAAACCCGACTAGCCGCCGATCACAGCACAGAGCACCCACCGGTAAAAGCTGACATGCAGACAAACGAGGTGAACAAAAAAACAGTACGATTGAAAGTTTGAAAATTTAAACGCTGTTTGCAAAAAAACTACTGAACAAAAATGCCTGGAATTTACATATAAGATCCAATGAATGATAATAAAAAGGGCTGTTACAGAAAAAAAAAACCAATGTAAAAACACCGAAAGAGTAAAAAAGTTTGCCAAAAAAATGCCTAAGAGATCCTAAAAAAATCTATGAATAAAGAGACTTTTTACTGCAGAATATAATAAACAGTTTATTAGATATTGGCACCTAACATGCACCGAACAGGCACAGTCATGCAGGCAATTCGCCAACATTTGGCGAACTGCATGTTCTCTGAATTGCCGAATGGCCATGAAATGTAGCCGTACGCTGAATTTCAGTGTCCAGTTATATTTTGGGGCCAGATCGGCTTTCTTTGAATAACCCTGTATGTTAAAATACATACAGTTGTGTTCAAAATTATTCAACCCCCACTGAAATTGAGTGTTTTGGCCAGTTTGACATTGATTTTGATCAGTCATCTTGCTTACAATTAAATCAAAGAGGCACGTGTAGGTCAGACAAATATAACATAACATTTATAATGAAATAACCACAAATGTCTTTTCTGTGCTCACATCATTATCAGTTTTATTCAACTCCCAAGTGACATTCAATCTTAGTACTTAGTACAACATCCTTTTACAGTTATAACAGCTTTTAAACGTGAAGCATAGCTTGACACAAGTGTCTTGCAGCGATCTACGGGTATCTTCGCCCATTCGTCACGGGCAAAAGCCTCCAGTTCAGTCACATTCTTAGGCTTGCGCACTGCAACTGCTTTCTTTAAGTTCCACCAGAGGTTCTCATTCGGATTTAAGTCAGGTGACTGCGATGGCCACTCCAAAATGTTCCAGCCTTTAATCTGCAACCATGCTCTAGTGGACTTGGAGGTATACTTGGGATCATTGTCCTGTTGAAAGGTCCAACGTCTCCCAAGCCTCAGGTTTGTGACGGACTGCATCACATTGTCATCCAATATCTCCTGGTACTGAAGAGAATTCATGGTACCTTGCACACGCTGAAGCTTCCCTGTACCTGCAGAAGCAAAACAGCCCCAAAGCATGATTGACCCCCCGCCATGCTTCACAGTAGGCAAGGTGTTCTTTTCTTCATAGGCCTTGTTCTTCCTCCTCCAAACATAGCGTTGATCCATGGGCCCAAACAGTTCTAATTTAGTTTCATCAGTCCACAGAACACTATCCCAAAACTTCTGTGGTTTGTCCACATGACTTTTGGCATACTGCAGTTGACTCTTCTTATTCTTTGGAGACAGCAAGGGGGTGCGCCTGGGAGTTCTGGCATGGAGGCCTTCATTATGCAGTGTGCGCCATATTGTCTGAGCTGAAACTTCAGTACCCACATCTGACAAATCTTTTCTCAGTTCCTCAGCAGTCACACGGGGACTTTTCTCCACTCTACGCTTCAGGTAGCGCACAGCAGTCGAAGTCAGCATCTTCTTTCTGCCACGACCAGGTAGCGTTTCAACAGTGCCCTTTGCCTTGAATTTGCGAATGATGCTTCCTATGGTCTCTCTTGGTATGTTTAACATCTTTGCAATCTTCTTATAGCCATTGCCCTTCCTGTGAAGAGTAATCACCTCTTCTCTTGTCTTCCTGGACCATTCTCTTGACTTCACCATGTTTGTAACCACACCAGTAAATGTCTGCTCCACACCAGTAAATGTTTGCTCCATGCAAAAGGAGCTGAGTATCACAGTCATTTTAAAGCTGCCTAATTGGTGCTTATTATGCCTTATTGTTGCTCCGTGACATCCACAGGTGTTTTCAATACCTGATTGAAAACACTTGAATGAACCTCTGTTCTTCAGAGTGGTAGTCTTTAAGGGGTTGAATAATTGTGTCAATGAAGAATTCACAAAAGAAACATTTACTACTGTATTACAAAACCAATTGATGTCATTTTAGTTGCACATGGTTCTTTAAAAAGTCCTTGTAGGATTTCATTCTGAATACAATTACAAATGTACACTAAATTCCCTAAAACCTTTTACAGCATTGGGGGTTGAATAATTTTGAACACAACTGTATTATTAAGTAGCACCAACAGTTGCTTTGTTATCTTATAATAAAGAATGTGGAATTAATCTACCACAACTAAAACATTTAAAAACATGACAAGACATAGATAAGGCCCTGCTCCAATCAGTTTATAATCTAGAAGTGGTAGGTTGGAAGAGAACTGGAAGAATAGCAACTTATTTGTGGCCAAACGCACCAGTTCTAGTGTTTACATAAAGATGGTGGAAGGTATGGGAGTAAAGCAGGCAGTGAACCCTCTATTGATGTGGGTAAGGTCGTGATCAAGGAAATTATTCAACTCTGAGATATGATAACTTGGAATGTTAGGGATTTCTTGAACAATTCAAGGCTAGCAGAGAGTCAGGTAGGGTGAAGTAGAACATTCCATGTGAAAGGTGCTGCCCTTGAGAAACCACAAATCGCCTTCCTTGATGTTCATTTCTTCAAGTGGTTACATCTTGTTCCTTTCTAACCACTGTCTGGAGCATGTGTCAACAACCTTGGCCCTCCAGGGGCACTATCACCTCCTTATCACTAGCGCTAGAACTCACATAAATGAGTGTTACGCTAGGTTAATTGATGTGATAGCGTGCCGCATAAATCACCTCCCGCTCGCTAAAGGGTTATAAAATCCGTTAGCAAATTGTTATTAGCGCCTCTTTGTGCAAGCTTACTGTACTTTGCACTCCTTATGCTTAACATGGGGAGCGCAAAGAGTAAGCAGAGAGCAATCAGCCTTAGGGTCACACAGTCCTAACGTTACTTAGAACTGTCGCTAACTAAAAAATGTTTGCTACAGCTCAGGCTGGTGATAACGATTTCTGCATCTCCAGCTATAAACCCCCCAAAGAATCAAATACTCACCTCTCATCCCGCAGCGAGAACGGCAGCCCGATCCGCTGCTTCTGGCCGCCGGGAGCAGAGTGAGACTGGGGAAAAAAAGTCCCCAGTCTCCCTCTGCGATCACTTCACCGACCAGCAGGATCTCGAGAATCAAGATCCTGTCGGTCATATGAGCCAACAGCTGAGGCCGCCATGGAGGAGATGCTCAGGACAGTGCCTTAGCGCTACCACAGCTTCCTGGAACCTAGTGGCCGCTATGGGGCAGGCTACTGGACTCAGCACCTGCCCCGTAATCTACAGGTAAAATGGGAACGCTAAGGGGAGATTAGCAAACGCTAATTGTTCCCCATGGTGTCTCCGCTTTAGCTGTGGGAAGATGTTAGTGCTCCAGATGTTTTGGAACTGCATCTTCCATGATGATTTGACACTCACTAGTTGGGCTGAGCCTCATGGAACATGTAGTTCCAAACAGTGTCGTCACTAGGGTTGGTGTCTCCCGGTGCGGTTACTTATGGTGTCACCCCCCCCACTGAGTTTTACGTGTTTTTTTTTAAAACTACTCTTACTCATAAGTCAGTACTCCCATATAACACTGAATGCTTATAATACACAGTGCACATTACTGTGAGGTTTATTGCTGTGGAGCTCTGTGATATGCTGATACACAAATTTTGGCAAACTGTCAGCAAGTACGGTGTCTGTTCGATGGCAGTGAAAGTCCCCATAGAGAAGTAATGGTTAATCTGTTCAGAGACACCGAACAGCAGAGAAATGTCCAGATGTCCGGTGGTTTCATTCGGCAGGTTTGCTCAGGCGAACACCATAGGTTTCAATGGTAATAATATTCCTGGTTTTATCCAATATCTAATAAACCGTTTATTCCTTTAACCTGTAGTAAAAATTCTCTTGATTTACTGATTTTTTTTGTATCTTTTAGGCATTTTTTAAAAAAAATCCACATTTTGTTTTCTAATAGCAGTTTTTCTTTTCTCTGTAACAGACCTTTTTATTAATTCATATGACCTTAAATGGTAATTCCAGACAGTTTTGTTCAGTAGTTTTTTTGAAAACAGCGGGCGACAGGTTTGCGGCAGCATTCGGTGGCTGATTCCCTGCACTTTAGGGACCCTGCGCTGAATTCACCGGGGAAATTTTATTCCCCAAAGTGTGGGGAACAACATAACACTGAAATGTCTGCGTCATTTCGGTGCTCTGTGAATATCCCCTTTAGTGGTGTTTTTTTTGCCACTCCATGCAAAGTGCAGCCTAGGCCTTCCCTACCCAGAACATACTTGAAAATGAGAGAAATCTCAATGTATCCTTCCTGGTAAAATATTTTTGTGTGTAAAAAAAAAAATTAAAAATAAATAAATAAATAATAAAAAATATATATATTTATTTTAGGGTGTCACCCTAGGGGGTGGTGTCACCCGATGCGGGCCGCACCCCCGACCCCCTTGTGACGCCACTGGTTCTAAAACATCTGTAGGGTCAAGGTGACTGACCCCTGGAGATATAGGCTGCATCTGGGTGACAACGGTCAGTAACCAAGAATGACTAAAAATAAACAATAACCATACCATAATGTTGAGTTACCTCGCCAAATCAGGAACAGCTGAAAATATTGTTTAAACATAGCCAAATAATCAATAGAATGTAAAAAAAGTCACGATCGACTGACAACAGACTGTATTTCCAGTCTGTCCATTTGCAGACGTTGATGCAATCGGTTGTGCAGGAACAATATGGCACAGCATGTCTTTTCGTAAATTGATGTAAGAGGTGTCAGGCAAACTGTATCATTCTGGGACCTGGCTGCTGAACTCACCAGTCCTGTGATATCACATTTATCTCATTCTTATCTCTACAATTTACATAAATTGCTAGCGTCAATAACCTAATCGGTGTATACGATCGTGTAACGATGCTTCCTATCAATATGTTAAACTTTATAGAAGGGTTTGGGAAACCTGTGTGGACTGTCAACATGTTCCCAATTATAGGACAACCATATAGAATGCATTATATATATATATATATATATATCCACTCAGTAATCAACTACTAAATCACACTATTTTATTGTGAGTAATCTTCATTCTTCTTTATTGTTGGTGAGATTAATCGATGACTCATCTCTACGTACATTTTTTATCCACTTTAAAACACAAGATAAAGCAGGTGCATCTTGCTGCATAGTTACTGAAACAGAGACAATGTAAACTCACTAGCAATAAGTAAAAGATATGTTTGTAAGGATGTGTCCGTAACGCAAAGCTATCCACCTTACGCTCATAAAAATAGATATAAACACATAATAGAACCCAATGTGTCATATCTGTGATCTAACTCCCTACATAATGAGCAGCAGCGAAACATCTGTTTTCTTTATTAAGCTCTATTTATAGTTTAACACATGTAAATGAAGTCGCTCGTTTCCCATATAAATTCAGTAGTACAATAAACAGGATTTATTTGTTGCACAAGTTCTGCTTGAGACCGTAATGTAGGCACAAAAAGGTATTTTACCCTTTATGGATTGAACAGATTCTTTTTTTATGTCTTTTTTTTTTAATGAATTTTATTCATTAGCATTTTGAGATCACAGGAGCAGTGATATTAACATCGTAAATATAAAAGTCAAAAGTCAGAAGTAGATCCATGTGAGATTTGGGAAGTAACTTACAGGGTTATTCAGAGAGAGGTGAAAACCAGGAGAATGACTGGAGAATTGAAAATTTTAGGTCAAAATAGCTAATTTGGAAAGTGAGATAAATGGGAGAATTTTTCTGGTTTGGCTATTTTGACCTAGAATTTTCACTTCTCCAGTCATCCTGGTTTTCACCTCTCTCTGAATAACCCCCATAGTATAATACGTTGGCCCAATTCTAGCTGAGTCATTAACAGATGGCCACAAATGGCAAAAGAGGACACAAACCATTAACCATTAGTATCCTCCCATTATGGCTCTATTTTGAAGGAGCCTCTATGTCAGAGGTCAGCGACTTTGGCCCTTCAGATGTTTTGGAATTATGTTTCCCATGATGGTTTACCAGCATAATTAGTAGGTGAGCATCATAGGAAATGTAGTTCCAAAACCTCTGGAGGGTTAAGGTTGCTGACCCCTGCTCTATGTTAATTATATGAAATATAATAATTGGGAAACGCTAAGAGATATCCTCTTCTGGAGCCTATAGGCTTCAATTAACCCCTTCACTGCTGAGCCATTTCATGTCTTAAAAAAAACACATTTTTCTCTTTTATTATTAGTCTTATTATTTTTCTCTTTACTTTAAACATGGTCATATTTTTACTTTCTAATGATATCAAACAGGACCCTGCTAGCTGCCAACAGTCAGGAGATATTGGGGTTCAAAGGCACCCACATTGTAACGTTACCTTGGTTTTTTTATTTATTTTTGTCTCCTTTCTCCACCATTTGCTTTGCTAATTAGCATGTGAATCTCCTGCCCTATTGACACAGCCCATCCAGCATCAGGTGTTTACCTTTTAACTCGCCTGAATGCAATCAGTCTGCCCTATATAACAGCTAAGACTGGCTCCAGTGAGCCTTGGCTCTTGTGGCATCCCAAGTGGCCTTCTTAAGTGGAAGTTTAGAGTTGATTTCCTGGAGTTAAGTGGCCTTCTTGTGGAAGTTTAGAGTTGATTTCCTGGAGTTAAGTGGCCTTCTTGTGGAAGTTTAGAGTTGATTTCCTGGAGTTAAGTGGCCTTCTTGTGGAAGTTTAGAGTTGATTTCCTGGAGTTGCGGGACTGGAGGAAGGAATTGCAAGGCCCACTTTTTACTCTGGGTAAACACACGTCTATATCATGCTTTCTATCACGCTTCTACTCTTTACTTCTACCGTTCTCCTTAAATGGAACTCCTGCCCCTCTACCACCGACCCCTACACTATCTGCATCTCTCCCTCCCTCCTCTCGTCCCACATGATGGCCTCACATGAGCTCCTTTGTTTCCTCAGAACATGGTCTCCCTCTAACTCTCGTGCTGCGAATCACTCCCACTCACACAAATCCCATTCCCACCTACTCTTTCTCACCCTCCTGCTGTTACTCTATGCAGGTGACATATCCCCTAACCCTGGCCCCACAACACATCCAATACTTCCCTCTCATCCTATCTCCATCACTCATAAATCACCTCCCTGCAAGCCCAGCAACCTCATTCCCATAATCCCTCAGCGCCTGTCCTCTTTCTCCTGCGCCCTCTGGAACGCTCGTTCTGTGTGCAACAAACTCACAGCAATCCATGACCTCTTCCTTTCAAACTCCTTCAACCTCCTAGCTTTAACTGAAACCTGGCTAACCCCCTCTGACACGGCCTCCGTTGCTGCTTTCTCACATGGCGGTCTACACTTGAGCCATACCCCCAGACCGGGTAAGAGAAATGGTGGCTGGGTCGGAATCCTGCGCTCTCCCACCTGCACCTACCAGCATCTCCCTCCACCCCCATCCCTCTCCTCCTTCAAGACACACTGCATCCGCCTGTTCTCTACCCCGGCTCTCAGGGTGGCAGTCATCTACCGCCCACCGGGACCAACCTCCCAGTTCTTTGACCACTTTGCTACCTGGCTTTCTCACTTCCTGTCTTCTAATCTTCCATGCTTAATTCTCGGACTTCAACATTCCCATTGATGATCCTTCTGCTCCTGCTGCCTCCAAACTTCTTTCACTCATGTCCTCCCTTGGACTCACACAATCCTCCCTCCTCCCTACCCACCGCAATGGTCACACTATTGACCTTGTCTTTTCCAACCTCTGCTCCATTTCTGAGTTCAACTGTCGCCCTTTCCCCATCTCTGACCAACCTTCTCTCTTTCAACCTATCTGGACTTCCTAAACACCCTGCTCCCCCACCCACACACACACTCGCAGAAATCTACATGCTGTGGATCCCCATCAATTCTCCAATCTACTTCACCACCTCCCCACACCTCATCCTTCACACCTGCCCTGATGCTGCCACTAATCACTACAACACTACTCTTATGTCTGCTCTAGACACTCTTGCTCCTCTTCGACTCTGTAAGGCCCCACGCCGCCAACTTCAGCCCTGGCACACCCTCCAGACTCGCTACTTGCAAAGATGCTCCCGCACTGCAGAGCATGCCTGGAGGAATTCCCGCTCTGAAGCTGATTTTGTTCACTTCAAGTTTATTCTCCGGTCTTACACCTCTGCCCTCCACTTGGCCAAACAATCCTTCTCATCTCTTATATCTACGCTGTCCTCCAACCCTAAACGGCTCTGGTCCACCTTCAACACCCTTCTCTACCCACCTGCAACTCCCCCCTCAGCTGCCTTCAGCGCTCAAGACCTGGCAGACTACTTCCTCAGTAAAACTCTAACTATCAGAAGCAACATCCCAACACAAGATAGTTATCTGCCACCTCCACTCCCAGAGGTCCCCTCTGCCACCCTCTGCCGCTTCCTCCAGCCACTAAGGAGGAAGTCAATTCCTTATTGTCCTCCTCACATCTCACCACGTGCCCGCTCGACCCATTCCTCACATCTAATTCCTCCTCTCCTCCTCCCTCACCCTGCTCTCCACACATCTTCAACCTATCTCTCTTCACTGGCTCCTTTCCATTCGCATTCAAACACGCGCTAGTTACCCCTTTACTAAAGAAACCATCCCTCGATCCCAACTCTCCATCCAACTACCGCCCTGTATCCCTGCTTCCCTTTACCTCTAAGCTCTTAGAAAAACTAGTCTTCAACCGCCTCTCCCTCTTCCTGTCCTCCAATTCCCTACTTGACCCCCTGCAATCTGGCTTCCGTCCCCTACATTCAACTGAAACTGCCCTCACCAAAGTCACCAACGACCTTCTAACTGCTAAAAAACACGGCCACTATTCTATTCTCATCCTGCTTGACCTCTCGGCTGCTTTTGACACTGTTGACCACCCCCTCCTTCTACAGACCCTCAACTCTATGGGTCTCGGTGACACTGCACTCGCTTGGGTTGACTCCTATTTATCCAACAGGTCCTTCTGTGTGTCCTTTGCTGGTAACTCCTCCTATTCATTGCCTCTATCTGTTGGTGTACCTCAAGGCTCTGTCCTTGGTCCTCTGCTCTTTTCCATCTATACCTCCTCCCTGGGCAAAATCATCAACAGCTTTGGCTTTAATTACCACCTCTACGCTGATGACACTCAGATCTACCTCTCTACCCCTGATCTCTCTCCCCCTGTCCTTTCAAAAGTCAGTGACTGTTTATCTGGCATCTCCTCCTGGATGGCCTCCCACCACCTAAAGATCAACATGTCCAAGACTGAGCTCCTCCTTATTCCTCCCTCCAATGCCTCCCCACCTCCTGACTTCTCTATCATGATGGAGGGTATCACCATCTCCCCATCAAACCAAGTTCGCTGTCTTGGAGTTACACTTGACTCTGCTCTTTCCTTCATCCCCCACATCAAGTCTCTTTCCTCCTCCTGCCAATACCAACTGCGTAATATTTCCAGAAATCGGCCATTTCTTATCGCTGTCACCACAAAACAACTCATACACGCCCTGGTAATCTCCCGACTCGACTATTGAAATAATCTCTTATCTGGCCTCCCTCTGTCCTGCCTCTCCCCCCTACAATCCATCCTGAACGCCTCCGCCAGACTAATTCACCTCACCCGCCGCTCTGTCTCTGCCGCTCCCCTCTGCGAGTCCCTTCACTGGCTCCCCATCCACTGCAGAATTAAGTTCAAAATCCTTATCCTTACCTACAAAACCCTCACTAACTCAGCGCCCCACTACCTGTCCTCACTAATCACCAAATACACCCCAGCCCGCTCCCTAAGGTCAAACAGTGACCTGCGCCTAGCTTCTCCCCGCATCACCTCTTCCCATGATAGACTGCAGGATTTCTCACGCGCAGCCCCCACTCTCTGGAACGCTCTCCCTCGTACTGTCAGACTTTCCCCTAACTTCTCTTCCTTCAAACGCTCCCTTAAAACGTTCCTATTTAGGGAAGCCTACCACCAAACTCACTGACTCAACTATCAATCACTCTCACCTTGCAGTCATCTCCTCCTGTACTGTTTGTCAAATGTTGTTCAATGTATTGTATTGTAACCCTGTCTATACTGTGCCTATTGTACAGCGCTGCATAATATGCTGGCGCTTTATAAATAAAGAATAATAATAATAATAACCTCTATCTCCACACCAATTTTGGTTTAGGAGTCAATGAGGACGTTCCCCACACGTCCTCAGCAGTGAAAGGGTTAAAGGGTCTATTCACTAGAAGGTGAAACTCTGGAGAACTTTTGGAGAAGTTAAAACTCTAGGTCAAAATAGCCGATTTGGAAATTTTTCTGGTTTGGCTATTTTGACCTAGAATTTTCACTTCTACAAAAGTTCTCCAGAATTTCACCTTTTAGTGAATAGACCCTTCAGACCCAAGAATGATGGCAAAGGGCTTGGAGACGTATACTGGGAACTACTTGTTTCCAGTGCCTTTCTGCTTGCAGCAAGAGGTGGCATCAGATTGCTCCGTCTTCTTCTTTGTCACAGGCTGTAAGTACTGGATTTTTCACTCTCTTTAAAAGCATATTACTTAACATCAGATAAGTTTTCATTTCTAGCTTCAAGTGAGAATAACAAGCAAGTTTGGAATTGCTTGTTATTCTCCAGCTGCCTCCACATTAACGCTTCCTACGCAAAGTATCAGACACACTAATGAACAATCGGTAGCCGCAACAGCAGATCCAAATACTAATGGCTTGAATAAAACAGGGATTTTTCATTTTGGTGTATTTGTCATCTACTGTGCTTTAGGCAAAGTAGAAAGTAGAGACAACTTGAAAAACATGAATGATATATTTTCTAGAATACTCTGAGTTCAAGAGGTTCTAGACCAGGGCTGTCGAACCCCCCCCCCCACCCCAGATGTTTTTGATCCATAGCTCCCAAGATTCCCTGGCCATCTATTACAAAGAATTGAGGGAATTCTAAACTTTCGTCATGTGGGGGGCCGTGAATTTGACAGCCCTGTTCTACTCTGTAACACAAACGCTTTAACACCAAAGAACTAATTGTTCTTGCTGTTCTTCAAATTGCTGCAAGAAGAGAGAATGAATCACGCTATGCTCTAAACAGAGGGATCCGACGCAAGTGTCCATTATTTTACTATCAGGGTTATTCAAAGAGCTCCAAATTGCTGGAGAAAGGTAACCGAACGGTGAAATTCAGCGTACGGTTACCTTTCCTGGCCATTCGGCTATTCAGAGAGCAGGCAGTTCGCCAAATACGGGCGAATTGCCTGCACATACGGTGCCTGTTCGGTGCCTGTTCGAGGGCAGTTAATCCCCATAGAGAAGCAATGCTTTGTCTATTCAGAGAACACAAACCAGTAGTGAAAAGTTCTTGAAGTGCCCTGCCATTCGGTGGTTTAATTCGGCAGGTTTATTCAGGCGAATCCCATAGGCTTCATTGTTAAAAATATTCCCGTTTTAATTCGATATCTAATAAACCGTTGATTATAATATTCTGCAGTTTAAAATCTCTTTATTTTTAGATTTTTTAGGACCTTTTAGGCATTTCTTGGGATTTTTTTGCAAGCATTTTTTTTCCATTTTTTTTTAATCGTTTTTTCTTTTTTCTGTAACAGCCCTTTTTATTATCATTCATTGGATCTTATATGTAAATTTCAGACCTTTTTGCTCAGTAGTTTCTTTGCAAACAGCGTTTCACTTTTCAAACATTCAAGCGTACTGGGTTTTTTTTTCTTCACCTCCTTAGTCTGCGGTGTCGGCTTTTTCCGGCGGCTGTGCTGTGATCAGCTCCTGCTCAGGTTTCTCCGGCATCTTCGGCGGGTTAATCCAGATGTTTTTGGGGGTTTCAGTGTGCATTCGCCCTCGTTTTGCGGTGAGTTTTCGGCAGGTTTAAGGCGGGTTTTCCCTGCACTACGACGGCCCTGTGGTGCTTGCTGAATACACCGCAGGGTCGCCGAAATGGGATCGCCAAATCAAACCGAAATGAAGAGAACGAAAAGTCACCGAACATGCGGTGACTTTTCGATTCTCTTTGAATAACCCTGTATATTTTTATAGCATTGGGTGATTTTAAACTCATAAAGTAAGTTGACAACGTTTTTCACGAGATGGCAATGTTTGTTGCTGACTGAAGAGAGAATAACGAGCACTCTGGGATCTTTTTTTGTATTGAAGCTTTTCTCAAGCCTCAGACAGAGACGAAACATTGTTTGGCTCCAGTAAAACTGTCTGAAGAGATCACACAGTGTCCGTTCCATTTTTTGGATTGAAGAGGTAAGTGGGCAATTGGTTGACCCTGATTTTCGGTGGCACCCATGGTAAATATATCTCATAGCCATACAGAGTACACTGCCCTATTCTATCTCTACTGGTAGAATAACGAGCGACTCGGTATCGCTCGTTATTCACTGGCTTCCACTACTATTGAGAACTATATTAATCAGGAAAAAAGAAAAGTAAGCAGGTGTACAAGTTGAGTTGCCACTAAAGTATCAATGCCCTTGTTATGGCACATGAGCCTTTAGTGATAGCAAGCTGCAAGAATTATCTTTGAATAGGGACACAGACTTTTTAATACATCCTGCTCCATATCCATTTTAACCTGTTGCTAACAACAATAGAAGTGAATGAATTCAAGCTTCAAACATTGGACATCTTGTTGTTTGGTTGTTTTGTTTTTATATTCTCAACTGTTACACTTTCAATTGATTTCATTGGCTGAATCTGTTCTTTTCTGTCTGAAAATTCTGTCTATTAATCTCCATTCATAATTAGCCAGAAATTGTTACAAGGTGTTTAACCCCTTCACTGCGGATGACGTGTGGAGAATGTCCTCATAGACTCCCGCTGTATCCACACGTCATCTGCTAGCGGGAGTCCAGGAGAGATACACTCACCTCTCTCCTCCGGGGTCCCGTGGTTTTCTGACTTCCCTGAAGTCAGACGCCACTTTTAAGGCCCTCCTGACGTAAATGACGTCATTGCGTCCTTTTTTTGTGTGTGTTATTTTTATAAATGCAGCAATATTGTTCTCATTTCAATTATAATGTGGACAATGATGCTGCACTAATGATTTTTTTCTATGGGTGGCGTTTGCCAAAATTCATGTAATTCCCCCCAAAAAAATGTAAGGAGTCCCCATTTCTAATTTTTTTAACAAGCGCACCCCATAGAAAATATAACCGCAAAGGCTCGGATGACAAAATTTGAAAAGAAAACACTTTACACGCTGTAGATGATTTAAAATTCAAATTTTGTTCAATTTTTTGTTATAATATTCAGGCAGGACATGACGTATACATGTAATAATGATATATTATGAATCTGCGGAGTTTGCCGGAAAGACTGATATATAATATGTCTGGGTCATATAATAAAACATGACTTCAAACCGCGTTTAAACAGGATGAGCAAAAGCGGCAAAAATGAGCCCAGCACACAGACATGAAATGGCTCAGCAGCGAAAGGGTTAAAAGGAAGAAATAGCACATGATGCAGTAAAACCCGTTAATGTAGATTATGGGAAGCTGCCCTTTATCTCTTAAAATCAATGTGCATTAGGACGGGGTTAGACGAGCGTTTTTAAGAGCGGAAGGAACATCCGCGAAAGTGGATGTTACTTCCACTCTCACGCCCGTCTGGCCACCTCGCTGAACGCAGTTAGTGTTTCCTATGGAGGATCGCGCTTTGCAGCCCCGTCGAACGTGCATCATAGCGCTTCGACGGGGAGACCTTCAGCAAGGCCGGAGCACGCTACAGGGTTTGGTCGGCCCCGTCGAAGCATCACAACGCTGCGACGGACGCTGGGAGGCACGTCTGGGGCGCACATACAGGGTTATTTAAAGAGAATCGAAAAGCCACCGCACGTTCGTTGACTTTTCGTTCTCTTCAATTCGGTGAGATTCGGCAATCTCATTTCGGCGACCCTGCGGTGTATTCAGCAAACACCACAGGGCTGTTGTAGTGCAGGGAAAAGCCACCGCAAACCCAACAAAAACTCACCGCAGAACCCAGGCGAATGCATACCGAAACCCGCAAAACATCTGGATTAACCCTGCCGAACATGCCAGAGAAACCCAAGCAGGAGCCGATCAGAGCACAGAGCAGCCGCCGGAAAAACCCGACACCGCAAACGAAGGTGAAGAAAAAAAAAAAAAACAGTACGCTTGAATGTTTGAAAAGTGAAACGCTGTTTGCCAAGAAATTACTGAGTGAAAATGTCTGAAATTTACATATAAGATCCAATGAATGATAATAAAAAGGGCTGTTACAAAAAAAGAAAAAACGATTTAAAAAAAACCGAAAAAAAATGTTTGCAAAAAAATCCCAAAAAATGCCTAAAAGGTCCTAAAAAAATCTATAAATAAAGAGACTTTTTACTGCAGAATAAAATAATAAACGATTTATTAGATATTGAATTAAAACGGGATTATTTTGAACATTGAAGCCTATGGGATTCGCCTGAATAAACCTGCTAAATGAAACCACAGAACAGCAGGGCAATTCGGCAACTTTTCACTACTGGTTTTTATTCTCTGAATAGACGAAGCATTGCTTCTCTATGGGGATTTCACTGCCCTCGAACAGGCACCGAACAGGCACCGTATGTGCAGGCAATTCGCCAGGATTTGGTGAATTGCCTGCTCTCTGGATAGCCGAATGGCCAAGGAAAGGTAACCGTACGATGAATTTCAGCGTTCGGTTACCTTTCGGCCCCAATTCGGAGCGCTTTGAATAACACTGATAGTGCGTTCGTCTGACCCCGACCTTAGATTTCAGTATATGTGAAATTTTTACACAATTTAATCAACAGACTATAATGAATAAAGAATAATAAAAAGGATATTTTAACTCTCATAACCAAGAAATACTTTTAGATAAATTGCACTCACGGTCCTACAAGATGGTTTGGGATTTTTTTATTGCAACGACAGAGCAGCAGACATTGAAAGCATTGAGAGATGGACACATGATGTATTTGTGATGGCTGGCGCTGCACTAAGATTAAGCTTGCAGATCTTGTTATGTGAAGAGTATGATTTATGATTAATTATAGCCTCTGTGAAGGAACCTGAGGGAAGATGCCGCATGATGAGAGCTATTTTAATCAGGCTGCTCTTAAATATGTAAAAGACTACTCAGACATTTGAGCTTCATTAAATCTCCAAAGGTGCCATCCATTTACAAATGATGGGCTGCAAGAAACATGCTACATCATGTTAGAAACTGATAATGTGTAATCAAGCACTATTTGATCATTTCACATGCAGATGACATGTGAATCTTTAACAATCCAATCTGTCTTTGAATGTTAATTTTCCTTTGTAAAACTGTGGCTTCCTTTTTTAACTTAGTTATTGCGGCAAGCTTTTTAGCATCGAAGTGTCTTGGACTTATGCGAGAGAGATAGTGAATAGATTATTTTGTTTTGGAAATGAAAAACATGAGAAATGATTTCAACCCCTATAATGCAAAATGACCCACATGTGTATATATACCTTAGAAATTGATACAGTAAAACCTTGGATCGAGAGTAACTTGGTTTGAGAGCGGTTTGCAAGAAGAGCAACAATTTTTTTATAAAGATACTAGTTGGAAAGCCTGCCCAGAGGGCAGTCTATTATTAATACTGCCCCAGCTCATGGATACTGCCCCAGCACGTGGATATACTGCCCCAGCTCGTGGATATTGCCACAGCTCGTGGATATACTGCCCCAGCTCGTGGATATTGCCACAGCTCGTGGATATACTGCCCCAGCTCGTGGATATATTGCCCCAGCTCGTTGATATATTGCCCCAGCTCGTGGATATATTGCCCCAGCTCGTGGATATATTGCCCCAGCTCGTGGATATATTGCCCCAGCTCATGGATATATTGCCCCAGCTCATGGATATTGCCCCAGCTCGTGGATATATTGCCCCAGCTCCAGCTCGTGGATATTGCCCCAGTTCGTGGATATATTGCCCCAGCACATGGATATACTGCCCCAGCTCGTAGATACTGCCCCAACTCGTGGATATTTGCCCCCAAGCTCACATGGATATTTGCCCCCAAGCTCTCATGGATATTTGCCCCCACGCTCTCATGGATATTTGCCCCCACGCTCTCATGGATATTTGCCCCCAAGCTCAGACCCCAGACCAGACATGGGGCGGCTGTTCGAATGCTCTATCGGCATTCGGACAGCCGCCCCTGGAGCTCTCAGCCGCATACTTACCTTCCCGAGCGGCGAAGGGAAAGTTTCCCCGCTTCCGCTCATTGAAGGACCCAAGCCGCGGTCACGTGGGACTCCCACGTGACCGCGGCTTGGGTCCTTCAAAGAGCGGAAGCGAGGGAACTTTCCCTTCGCCGCTCAGGGGTTGGATGCGCGCGGCAGCCGGGTAGAGGCTGCGAGCACAGCCTCTACCCGGCTGCTGTGTGCATCTTGTAACCGCCGCGGCGAGCGCCCAGCCGGCTCGTGCCGCGGCGGTTGCATGCACGCGCAGCCAACCGCCGCTGGTTGCGCGCGCATGCGCAGAGTAGGCTTGGCGACGGACACGCCAAGCCTTACTCTTTTATAGTATAGGATAACTTGATAAACAAGCGATGTCGTGCAATACAAGCAGTACTATGCTTTGTCTGCCGAGCGTCACGTCATAACTGAGGCCGCGGTCACACGAGCGCATTCACTGCGTCCATGTGACCTTTCCTCTCTGCATCCGTCGCAGCATTCTGACGGCTCGACAGAGAGGGCCACACGGTGTAACATGCGTAACAGTATCGCACATTACATCGGACGTGCTGAAACCCTCCCAACAGATAGTGATTCCATTAGTGATAAACGTCCTGCACATTAACCCTCCTCTCCCTCTTTCCCACCAGCCACAATTCTTCTTAGAGGCAATGAGCAGGTTAATTTGTTTTATTTTTACTTTATATTGTACTGTATTTTGTGTTACTGTAATCATTTTCATATGAATAAATGGTTGTGGAACTAATCGTCAGAGTTTCCATGATTTCTTATGGGGAAATTTGCTTTGATATAAGAGCGCTTTGGATTACAAGCTCGCTTCCGTAAAAAATTATGCTCGCAATCCAAGGTATTACTAAAATATGTATGTGTGTGTGTATATATATATCAAACTGCATCTGATCATGCCTAGCTCCTGCTCATGAGGGTCCAATAATCCCGAAACAGCGCTGTCCAGGAGTCGCTTTAAACCCGAAACAACACTGTCCAGGAGTGGCTTTGACCACTTGCATAAACCTGATCTCTGCTAAAAAAAAAGCCATCAAGTACGGCATGACATTGATTGGAGGGTTCTGTGTAAGAGCAGACCCAGGATGCAAAAAAGTGAGACAGACGTCATTTGCATATGTTACCCAGAGTTCTCTGCTGCATATGGGGATTGTATCCACAGGAGCTCTGGGATGCAGTTCTTTGAATTGCTGTGATGTGCAAATGGCTTCTCCAATAATAAATTATATATATATATATACAAAACACGTGGGGAGGGTAGCACTCAACTTAAACTAAGTATTCAGTGTGGGTGCATCTCAAAACAAAATAATACAAACAACCCAGAGAGCGAGCACTCCAGTCAGCACACTCAAAAAACAACAACAACAGCTTCATGAATGTGAACATTGTACCAGATTTTACCAAATGTTGCAAGGTTCTTAAATCTAGGTTTTATTGAACAAATGATGGAAATTTAGTTCGCAACGGATGGCGATGAATTCCTTAACCACTTCAATGCTAAGGACGCGCTCAGCGCGTCCTCAGCATTGCCGCTGGTATGCGGAGGACGCGCTGAGCGCGTCCTCGCATTGGGGTCAGCGTTCGGCCGGGTTCCGGCCGATCGCTGGCCCCTCCGGTGCGGGCTGACATCCTGGATGTCAGCCCGGCATCCGGAGCAGTGGCCGCCATTATTATGTGTCATCGCGCCCCCGCGATGACACATAATTCAGGCGCCCCCCCCGCATGTGCGGAGGAGGCGCCTGAAAGGGAGGGGGGGAGGTCCTTCGGACCTCTCTCCCTCCCGATCGGCGGCTCACAGGGGCTTAACCCAGGCATCATTTGGAAGGGCACAGCCTGCCCTTCCAAATGATGCCTGGCATTAACCCCTGGGGAGCTGGATCGCAAATCGGCGCTGAAAAGCGCCGATTTGCGATCCTTCCCGGGAGCTGGCCGACATCTTGGATGTCGGCCAAGCTTCCGGGAACTCCCCCAGAGGACTGGCGTCATCGTGCGTAGCACGATGACGCCAGTCCTAGCATTAACCCCTAACTGCCACGAACTGTGGAGATAGGGAGTTCCAATGAACTCCCTATCTCCCGATCCGTGGCAGTTAGGGGTTAAATTTTGATATCGTTGGATCGGCCAGAGCATGGCCGTTCCAACGATACCAAACATGAAAGTAAAAAAAATTGTAAAAAAAAAATAAAAAATAAAAATAAAAATAAAAAAAAAATAATAAAAAAAAAATAAACACTTTTTTTTTTTTTTTTTGTTTTGTTAATGCAGCAATATTGTTCCCATTTCAATTATAATGTGAACAATGATGCTGCATTAACGATTTTTGTATGCGGTGCGTTTGTTAAAAATGG
This sequence comes from Leptobrachium leishanense, assembly GCA_009667805.1. Lineage (NCBI taxonomy): Eukaryota > Metazoa > Chordata > Amphibia > Anura > Megophryidae > Leptobrachium > Leptobrachium leishanense. The sequence goes on from CM019067.1 coordinate 59,797,121, forward strand.
TGTCATTTTCCCCAAAAAAAAATGTAACGAGACCCCATCTCTAATTTTTTTAACAAGCGCACCCCATACAAAATATAACCGCAATTGCTCGCATGTTAAAATGTGGAAAAAAACACTTTACACGCTGTAAATTATTGAAAATACATATTTTATTGCATTTTTTGTTATAATATACAAACATGACATAACGTATACATATAATAATGACATATTATGAATCTACCGAGTCTGACGGAAAGAACGATATATAATATGTCGATGTCATATACTAAAATAAGCCTTAAAAACACGTTTAAACATGATGCGCAAAACAGGTAAAAAATGACCTCAGCACAGGGGCGGGAAAAGCCTCAGCAGCGAAAGGGTTAAGCCTGTCAACAACATCAATGTAAACCACATTCTGGCATGTCATATCATGTTATCCTAATGACTGCCCTTCATGGGATAAACTCACTTACCGAGGACCAAGTCCTTCCTGGAGCTCCCCACAGTTTAAGGTTAAATAGAACCTGGAGGAGGAGTACCTGTGGGTAAGCACCCCTCCCTGTCACAGGTACTCCACCTACAGGAAGTATATATAGATGGAAGTATAGAGGGAGGGGTTGAGAGTACAGGTAAAAAGTATGTATGACTACAAATTTTCTGAACTTTCCAAACTGATCCTATTTCACATAGGTACCATATTGTCGGATTGGTCTGAAATTAAACTTTCGAATGAGAAACCCTTATGACTCTGAATAGAACCAAAATTTGGGGCAATGCACATGTCTAATATGTAATAATGTTGCATCCTGTGAGATTTTTGACTCCTTTAATAGGTCAGGGATATATTAATTATGACGTGTATTTTTCTTATATTATAAATATATATATATATATATATTTGACAGTGCCTCCAATACCAATGGTATAATTTGGTATTACCCTTAGGCTGGGGTCAGACGAGCGTGATTTCTACGGGCTGTACGTCCGTGCAGTACGGACATCGTCAGTACGGATGACGCAGTAGTGGTCACACAGTCCGTTTTTTCACTGAAGTTATTTTTTGACGGATGTAGGAGGGGAAAATAAATTACAATGAAAAAACATTCTGTCCGTCAAAAATGCTGGACGTATAAATGCAGTCCGTCTGACCTCGCTCCATCACTCACACACAAAGCTATGCAGACGTTGTGGACGTGGCGCACTCCGCACGTCCGTTCTAGCAGTATTACGTTCTTGCCTAACCTGCGTCCGTTTGCCGCGGCCGTTGTGCGTCCGCAGTTCAGTGCGGACGTACTTCATGTGTCGGGCTCCAATGGACTTACTTTCATGCTATCACGGACGTACTTTTAGGCGCAATCACGGACGTGAACACTACGCTCGTCTGACCCCAGCCTTAAAATAAGGATTAATAACCAATCAATGAATATACGTCTTAACAAATATATAGCGCGTTATCCCGAGTTCTTTTGATGCTATCTAGATATTTTTAGACACAATAAAATCAATAAAGATGATATGAGACTGCGTAACGGTAAAACAATTCAAACCAAAATTTATTCACACGTCAAGTTTCATACAATCATATGTTATCAACGGTTTAGCAAGATGCAATTTCAATAGTAATTATAGATCATGAATAGTAGCGATACTGCGACACGCAATAATCTAATGGACAAATATTTTAGGTTTATAGACCGCACCACATATATACACGCCTCAGTTCTTAAACACCAAGTTCCGTTCTATTCACTTAAACCTTTTCCATTATAAACCAATCCTCAACCTGGCTAAAAAAAAAACACTTAGTTACTGGGCATCACCTGCAGCACAATTTATTATTGTGGGGGCCTATTCACTAAATGCAACTTCCTTCAGGGAGATACATAACACACTCGATAGGTAGACTATCTCTTCCACAGATCAATCACAGCACTTCATTCAATATACGTTAACCCAAAGCTTCCTATTGACTTACATGCATTCAATCGAAAGGGCTGCAAGATGGATATGAAAGGGGTTATGTTCCTTTTACTAATGGGGCTGATGGAACTTGATATATAAAAACTATTTCACGGTTCCAGCGTATCTCACTATGGGTACACAATTGATCTTCAGATGTCCACATCCAGTATTCTTGGAATATAAATAATTTCACTAAATTATGGCGCAAGTAGGCAGCCGTAATAGTTTCTCCCTTAGCGCTCATCTGCAGTAGAGCGGAAAGGCTGATACTATTCTACTGTTTAGGCTTCAACAGAAAAATAATTAATTCATATTCCTTTAATTTGTGATGGACATCTAAAGTAAGGACTATGCAATTAGAAAATAGATATTAAGTTATTCAGTTATACTTTACCATCTGGTAGTGAAGATAGAATGGTGGAAGATTAGGGTGTGGTCACGTCTTATTGGAGTGGCTGATGGTATCTGCCCTTTCTCCCCTCCAAGGGTCCCTCAGGTCTCTCCCCAAGCTTTCTTTCAGGGTCTCTTTTCTCTTAGTTTCCTTCCTCTGGAGTACCCCCTCTATATAGTGGTTTCCCACCCAGTTTTAGATCTAGCCCATCACTATGTGGCCTCATTTGATTGGAGGATATATATATTCATTAACTCCAGAGGTCTGTCCAGGTGTTATATTACCTGGCCAGCAGATGGTGCTCTCAGATCAACCATCAACCTTCCACAGGAGTTAATTTATTTATGTGGCCAATCTTTTAATGGGTTGGGGGTCATTTTATCCTATATCCCGGGACTCCATAGGTTTGTTTAACAATATCAATATTATTTCTATTGTTGAATCACCGGCATACTTTGCCGCGGCGTGCATGCATCTCATACACCCCTTATTTATATCCAGAGATATGTGTGTATGAGGTGGTTCTGCAGACATACATTCATTCATTCATAATTAACAGACTTAATCTGTTTTATAAATGTTAATACACAAGACATTTGTTATGTAATAATCAATTAAGTGTGGTATGGCCTCTATGTTTTATAAGATACCAAGATTATCTATTATAACTGACCACATAAATTAAATGTTCAAATGCCATATACTGTTAGATCATATCGCCTAATAGTATAGCATTACACACTGGTTATGCAGGTAATTTATTCATTTAACCTTTTCTGTTTTTTTTTTATTCTACAGGTTGGGCAGCCCATTTCCCAAGGGTTATATGGCTTCAGATCTTAGATCTGATCAAATAAACACAATGCCCTGGAATATACACACTAGGTTAAGCTCGGCTGCCCATTGTTCCTTTACTTCAAAGCAATGAGGTTTACCATATCAATTCTTTTTTACAGCCAGAATTAATTAGGACAGTTTCTGAACAATGGCCCTTTCTTCCCTTGTTTGCGTAAAGACAACGAACTTAGCTTGTAACATTTTAGCCACACAGACAAATTGCCTGTGTAAAGCAATTCCTGGCCCCAAATTTAAACAGTCCTGCGAAATATAGAAATTTCATATCTGACCTGCTCTGACAATCCTTTATTTGTTTATTTGCAAAATGCAATAATCTCTTTGCTCTGCTTAAAAAGTACAACGGATGCATCCCCCAGTCTTGTGTGTCACTGTCTTTGTTCATACGTTTCAGATCATTTCTGTTTCATTTGTCTAGGGCAGTCGTTAGTTACAGAACCCAGACCTGCATCCGACCAGCTAATGAGAGCTTCAATCATTAAGTACAGAGCAAATTTAATAAGAAACGTGTGATTAATTTCAGACAACTTTATTATAAAGTGAAGAATAGGCTTTCTGTCACTTCTTTGAAGTTGTAATATAAATGTAACTGCACCCCGTGGACTCGTTTGCCAGGCATCCCAGAGACTAGAAAACTTAATATTGGAGCATCTTGATTTATGCAGTAAAGATGCACATTATTTCACATTCTTGATTAAAAAAAAGGGAATTATGTCATTTGTTGATGGAAATACCTGACAAAGAATAATAAAAATATACATGTTTATTTCTCTTGCACATCTCAAAATTTATATTACTTTCCAGAAAAGTAAGACACTTGAAAGTAATTACAAGACGCCAAAAGATGCCTTCAGATACAGGAGTATTTGGCAGTTGATTTTTGGACCAAGGATTTATACAACGGGAAATTAGACACTTATTTCCACCACTACCAGAATACAGACTGGCCATTGAACAAATCAGGCAAATGGAATAGTGGTCGAAATGCTGACTACAGAGAACAAAAAGTCTTGACAACTGGTCCCATTTAGAGCCAAAGCTACCATAGTGCTGATCCAAAGCCAATCTATTGCTCTTCCACCAATGGGGAAATAAACCACATCTCTCTTCATCCTTGTGTACCTTTTTTGTCTACTCCTAATTCAGTTCTCTGAATTGCTGGGATGTGTAAATGTACTCTGCAACTATAAACTTTATTATTTCCTGTGTGGAGGCTTTTGATCTCGCTTTTTGGCCCTCCACCACAACATACATATATATGTATGGTCTTCCTCCTTTTATCTTATGGTAGAAACGCGTTAGGCTGAATGTTTTTATCCTATTGCCTCCATTTTTGCCATGCTGTTTTATCTACTCTGAAGAATAAGTCAATAAATTTTACTACATTTACATTGTTGTTTGGTGCTATCATCATATATCATTTATTCTGAGATCCTGCATCACCGGATGGATCCAACATCGGTTTGACACCAACTTCACAGCAATACTGGAGGATGATGGGCGTACTTTATTCTACACTTTTGTGAGTGGCCATTTTTATCTGCGTATACCAGAATTCGTGGGATATTGCCCTATATATTTTGTTTTATGTTTTAGATCATATCCTGGTTTTTGATGTTTTTCTTAAGCTGGTCAGTCGCCAATGTACCCCATCTTTGACAGGTCCTATCTAACTTGTCCGAATCTGCATTTACAGGATCATCTCACCCTGGAGCTCCCCAGCAGCTCAAGGCCTTTATAGGCAGCCACGATGGGACACCTGTGAACAGGGAGGGGTGCATTCCAAATGAGAGTTGTCCGCCCCTCAGCGATGGGGTACATTGGTGGCTGTGACAAGCTTAAGCAAAGTATGATCGTACTTTGTAAATTGAATCCCCATCATTCATTCCTCAGTCAGGCTTTTGGGTATTTTTAAAACTATGCATTTTGCTATAGAATAAGATATAAGAATATTTATAAAATTTATAGAATATTTATAAAATTACCCAGGACATACTTGAAAGCGAGAGAAATCCCAATGTATCCTTCCTGGTAAAATACTTTATATATATATATATTATTTATAAAGTAATATTTAAATCGTGAACATATGCTATCTCGATATAAAACCCAAAATCAGTTTAAATTAAACTCGTATTTTGCTTTTACTTAAATAAATAAAATAAATAATATGTACTTCTTTCTTAATGAACCCATGTTCCTGATACGTCATTAATTAATTTTGAGCCTTGTTGTGGTATGGCTTCCACCTTATGACTTTTTCAATTCAAAGAAACCTTATCATAAACATTATCATTTCCGTTTTCTTTGTAAATCTTCTAAAATCCCATTACTGATCCTTATGTTTCTGTTAGCAGGCATGCTCTGAGCACTTGATGGAACATATGGTTTCATGACTAAATATAATTTTCCTTACTACAAGGGTGCTTTGTGGTCACGGATTGCAGCTCAGTGAAAGACATTTCAAAAAAGCTGAATTTTGCTCGAATTATTGAAGTTTTCATTTTTACATCCCGATCTAATAACAGATGTGACACCTCGGAGCTAGATGATCCATCTCTCATTTGCATCTATCAGAGACACTTATTTTTCAAGTACCTTAATCAGACTCCTTGTGTCAATAGAGGAGATGAGTAGCCTGTAATAACTATATTTTCTCGCTATATACATATATTCTCGGCAGAAGAGAATTATGTTTTTGAACACAGATATCATCTTGGATAAATAATTTCTTTAAAAAGTAATTTATTAGCAATGTCGTGAGTATAATATAACTACTGAATGGTTCTGGGAGATGAGATCTAGATAATAAAAAATAACATATTTGGTAGCTGCCATTAAAGGTTCACTATTGAAACGACGTGGGTAAAAATGTCCCATCAAAAAAGTCACTGTGCAAAAAAAACAAAAAATGCAGCCAAATATGACACTTCATGTTGTTTTTTGCCAGTGTTTTTCGGAGTCAGACAAAATATTTCTGGTGGAATCTTCTGTTTCCATAAAAATTTAGCTCCAATTGAAATCTTTTAGATTGCTCCTGATTTGGAGCCTTTTTGGAAACTAGTTTTATGGTTAGGGTTAGGGTTAGTTTACTATTCTTGCTTGGCCTTAGCAATAAAATATATTAGTTATCCTTGTTATTTTTGTTGTTTTGTTTTTACTTTTGTCATGACAGTGGTATTAGTTTAGGGTTAGGGTTAAGGTTAAGATTGGGGTTACACTTAGAATTCGAAAATTCTTTTGATGCTCACGTCAAGAATGGGGCAGAAACTGTTGTCTAAAAATGAAGCAACAATGGAGCAGAAATTAAATTTTTTTAACAATATTTTCACTATTGTGTTTAGGGTTGAGGAGATGCTAACGAGCACAATACACACGTTCCAAATGAGCTTACCTGCTACCTGCTTACCTGCATGCCTGCTAACAGGTAAACTAAAAAAATGGTCGGAGTTGTGGCAATTGAGTTTTAATGTGGATAAGTGCAAGATAATGCACCTGGGACGTAAAAACCCAAGGGCTGAATATAGAATATTTGATACAGTCCTAACCTCAACATCTGAGGAAAGGGATTTAGGGGTCATTATTTCAGAGGATCTAAGGGTAAGTAGTCAATGTAATAGAGCAGCAGGAAATGTTGGCAGAATGCTTGGTTGTGTAGGGAGAGGTATTAGCAGTAGGAAAAGGGAAGTGCTCATGCCACTGTACAGAGCACTGGTGAGACCTCACTTGGAGTACTGTGTGCAGTACTGGAGACCGTATCTCCAGAAGGATATAGACATCTTAGAGAGAGTTCAGAGAAGGGCTACTAAAATGGTGTACGGCTTGAAGGAGAAAAGTTACCAGGAAAGGCTTAATGATCTCAACATGTACAGCTTGGAAAAAAGACGAGACAGAGGAGATATGATAGAAACATTTAAATACGTAAAGGGAATCCACAAGGTAGAGGAAGGGAGTATATTTAAAAGGAAACAAAATAGCAAAACAAGAGGACATAGTCTTAGATTAGAGGGGCAAAGGTTTAAAAGTAACATCAGGAAGCATTATTTTACTGAGAGGGTGGTGGATACATGGAACAGTCTTCCAGTAGAAGTGGTAGAGGCCAAAACAGTAATTGAATTTAAGCAAGCATGGGATAGGCATAAGGCTATCCTAAACAAAAGATAAATCCAGGTTAAGTATCCATGTAATTGGGCAGACTAGATGGGCCGAAAGGTTCTTATCTGCTGACATTTTTCTATGTTTCTATGTTTCTATGTTACCGGACAGTCCCTCTTACGAATCCCTGTGCTGCTATAGCAGGTCCCAAATGCAAAATCCCATTTGAACTCTGTGAGGTGTGTTCACAAGCGGTAATCGCCAAATTGTGTTCGCCAGTGTGTCAATCGGCCAGTGTGGCAAGAGGAGTAAGATGACACACGGAAATAAGGATAATGTCACTTTATTATACTTTGAGCAAATTACTTTTCACTAATATTTTGTCCTGTAGTTGCACCATTATAGAAAGTAAAATAAAAGAGGTTATTCACAGAAAGCCGATCTGGCCCTGAAATGTCACCGAACAGGGAATTTCCCCATATGGTGCAATTTCAGGACCATTCGGCTATTCAGAAAGCAGGCAGTACGCCAAATTTTGGTGAACTGCCAGCAAGTACGGTGCCTGTTCGAGGGCAGTGAAATCCCCAGTAGAGAAGCAATGGTTAATCTATTCAGAGAACACCGAACAGCAGGGAAAAGTTGCTGAAGTGCCCTGCTGTTCGGTGTTTTCATTCGGCAGGTTTATTCAAGGGAATCCCATAGGCTTCAATGTTAAAAATATTCCCATTTTTATTCAATAACTAATAAACCGCTTATTATTTTAATCTGCAGTTAGAAGTCTCTTCATTTATTGATTTTTTTTTAGGATCTTTTAGGCATTTTTCAGGATTTATTATCGGCAAAATATTTTTTAACGGTTTTTTTTAAAAGCATTTTTTCTTTTTTCTGTAACAGATCTTTTATTATCATTCATAGGATATTATATGTAAATTCCAGACATTTACTGGTTTATTTTTTTGTTTTTTTTTACACCATTCGCCAACTTGTCTGCTTTTTCCAGCGGCTTGTCGTCTTCTACTGGTGTGTTTTTTGCGGCGGTTCCGGTGGGATTGCAGCAGGTTTGCTGCGGGTTTTCTCTGCACTACGGGGACCCTGTGGTGAATGCTGAATGCACCGCAGGGTGGGGAACCTTGATTCCCCGAAGTGCAGGGAACGAGAGAGACGGTGACATTTTGGTGCTCTCTGAATAACCCCCAAAAAGTCTACAGAATTCATGGAAAAGCAAATATAGTAAAAATGAAAATGAAAAGCCCAAACTAACAATAATTCTCTCCAAAACCTTGTAAATACATTCACTGAATATGTTATATTACAAACCTAGGTGTATTTTACATTTTTTTTTTACTTCTTCCTCCGTCCTCTTACAGATTTGAGCTTTTAGAGAATCCTTTAACTTTCTGAAGAATACAACAACAGAATATGTTTGCTAAAATGTTAAGACTCTACTTGCAGCCAATTAAAGCATTTCATTCTCCTGTAATCGTCCTTCCATTTACAGGACGTATAACAATTATAACCATATAAAAAAGTGCAGTGAGCAAATTCAATTTTGCATATCTATTTGTTCTTGTTGTAGAAAACGTTGATGCTTTATAATAATAATTACTACGGCTATTAGTATAATTATTATAAAAGCATTATTAGTTGTAATAACTTCTGTTATTACTGTGACCAAGAATACCAATGGGGAATTAAATGCGAATTAAAATCCATCATAAAAAAATTCCATTTACTTCAACAACAGCAACATTTTGTTTTGAAGGAAAAGATAGAAAAAAATCACCATAAAAAGACTTACAAAGTAGTAAAACATTAAGAAAAAAAAATAATGTTGGCGTTAGAGCATTCACTTATTAGAAGAAATTTTGTTTTCATTTTCCGTATTTTCTATGTAAGATGATAAACATGGCAAAATAAACTGAGAAGCACCCCTCCTCCTGTATCTGTTGGTGAAATGTTGACTTCCCTTTTTTTGGAGTATTGTAGCATTGTCTTGTCTTTCGTACAGGGCTGTAAAATGTGTTGGAGCTTAATAAATAATAATAATGATTCAGATGTCCTTGTGTTCAGGCTGAGATTTTATTGTCATTTCAGTCATTGGCAACTTGTACACAATGAAATGAGCCAACCTTCCCCTAGGGCCATAGTCCTACATAAAACAGCAAAAAACTAACTATACTACACAGAACACAAAACAAAACGAGCACATCTAACTGGATGATGACATCTGGAGTCATGTCTCCGTCAGTATCAAAATGCAGCTGTCTCTAAACAGACGTCAAGCAGTTGGCTGATGGCAAATGCTGGCAGGACAAATAATTCAATGGGGGACTGTATGTATTATTGTATGTGCTCCTGATTAAGTCATTTCTTTGGCAAAACGCGTCAAGCAAAGTGACCTACAGTACCATTTCCAAACTTACCGAACCAGACTCATCTTCCATTCATTGTCTCTGGTTCCAGATGGTCACTACATGTATTATTTGACGTGCTTTTATGCAGTACAATTTTTGCGAGTGCAATAAACAAGGTTGATTATATAATATAATGCCTATGGTCTGCACTATGATTCTATCTATTTTTTACATGGTATGTTCCTGATTCATCTGCCATTGGATTGGGAGGTTCCAATGTAATAGAGGATCTCTTATGTGATGATGAGTGCTGGATACATTGGGTAAATGTAAGTGGCCAATTGCACCTACTCTTTCCACTATATGAATAAATAGGGCATATCCCAAAATAAAGTATTTTAACAGGAAGGATACATTTGAGATTTCTCTAGTTTTCAAGTATGTCCTGTTTTGTTCTCTGTATTTTTTCGTTGAAGAAGAATGTTATCCGGTTTATTATCCAGGCAGCAGACATGGGAAAGCAGGCTAGTCGAGACAGCCAGAAAGGATTTGCTTTTAGATTGGTTACAACTCACATTTTCTTACCATGATTCTGATTCCTCTCACAACGATTACAGTGTCTGGACCACCGGCATCGAGAGACTCCGATGACTGGAGCCCTGGCCCCCACAGCAAGCCAAGACCACTCAACTTCCTCCTGCAACTCATTCTGCAAGTTTATTATTTATTTATTTATTTATTTATAAAGGATTTTACCAGGAAGGATACATTGAGATTTCTCTCGTTTTCAAGTACGTCCTGGGTTCAAGAACATTGAAGTGTTACAGTTACAGAAATACAAAGTAATACAAAGCAAGATATTAAAAAAACAAAACAAATATACAGATTAACAGAAAATAAATATGTAGGAAATAGTCATTATGTTACATGTTTACAGGTGCATTCCGTATTGAGGTATTTTAATAGGGAGCTCTTGAGTGACTTTAAACTGGGAGAAGATTTGATGGCGTCTGGGAGGTTATTCCATAACTGCGGTGCTCTGTAGGAAAATGAGGACCGAGCCACTGTCTTTTTGTATTGTGGTATTGCAAGTAATGTGCTGGTCCTGGATCGGAGGTTATAGGATGAGGGAACTGCTAGGGGAAGCAGCCTATTCAGATAGGGTGGCAGCTTCCCAGAAAAGCTCTTAAACACCAGGTTGGAGAGGTGAAGGGTGCGTTTAGTCTCCAGCGACGGCCAGTTTAGCTCTTTTAACATGTCACAATGGTGGGTCATGTAGTTACATTGTAGCGCAAAGCGGCAGCATGAGTTATACAATGTGGTAAGTTTCTGAAGGTGTGTTTGCGGGGCTGCTGCATACACTACATCTCCGTAATCAATAGCCGGCATAAGCATTTGTTGTACAATCTGCTTTCTTACCGTGGGGTTCAGGCAGGATTTGTTTCTGTACAGGGCACCTAGTTTGGGGTAAAGTTTAGATGAGTTTTTCGATGTGGGGCCAAAGGATATATTTGGGTCTAACCACATACCTAGATATTTGAGAGAAGTGACCGTGGTCAGCATGCCATTTGATTTTGTCTCCACACATAGATGGGGATTTTGCAATTTATGTAGTTTAGGTGTTGTTCCAAAGAGCATCGTTACCGTTTTGTCAGTATTTTAAAAAAGTTTGTTGTTTGATCCACTTTTCTACCTTTGTGAATTGTTCTTGCAGCACTGCCTCCAGTTGTTGGAAATTTGGTTTGCTGGTATAGATTACGGTGTCGTCTGCGTACATGTGTTCAATTGAGGCTTTGCAGATGCTAGGCAGATCATTTATGAATATTGTAAATAGCAGGGGGCCGAGTATTGAGCCTTGGGGTACATCGCAAGTGACTGGGAGGGGGAGGGAGGAGCTGCCAGAAATGGACACATATTGCCATCGGTCGGAAACATATGATTGAAACCAGGTTAGTGTGCGATCACCAATACCAGAGTCTTTAAGTTTTTTTAACAAGATGCCATGGTCTACTGTGTCAAAGGCTTTGGCAAAATCAAGGAAGATGGCTCCAGTTAGGTTTCCTTGTTCCATCCCAGCTTGGATATCATTGCAGACTTTTAAAAGGGCAGTTGTAGTTGAGTGATTTGGATGAAAGCCGGATTGATACGTGGTTAGGTAGTTCCAATATTGATAATAATCACGTAATTGTGTGTAGACGTATTTTTCCAAAATTTTTGACATTACAGGGAGCAATGATATCAGACGGTAGTTGGACACCAAAGTACTGTCACCACTTTTATGGATAGGTACCACTCTCGAAATCTTCCAGAGTTTGGGTATGTATCCAGTCAACAGTGATTCATTGATTAGGGTTGCGACAGGATTTACAATTGCCGGCGCACTGATTTTCAGCAGCATTGCTGGTATTTGATCAGGTCCAGACTGGAATTTCATTATTTGTTACAGAGAATTTTAGTAACTACACTGACAGGCACTAGTCTAAAACTGAATTTCTCTGCGTTACATGGTCTTTGCACAGTTGGAGGTGCCTGACCTGTGTGCGGCCTTTCTGATTGTGTGTCATTTCCTAGCTTAGCAATCAGGGTGGTGGCACATCCAACAAAATAATCATTAACCACTTCACTGCGGAGGACGCGCTCAGCGCGTCCTGCCGCAGGAAGGGTTGGCTGCGGAGGATGCGCTGAGCCGAAGCAGCCTCCGGGAACTCCCCCTGAGGACTGGAGTCATCGTGCATAGCACGATGACGCCAGTCCTGGAGTTAACCCCTAGCTGCCACCAATGGTGGAGATAGGGGGTTCCAATGAACCCCCTATCTCCTGATCCGTGGCAGCTAGGGGTTAAAGAGCATGGCCGTTCCAACGATACCAAACACGACTGTGAAAAGTTTTTAAAAAAAAATAAAAATTAAAAATAAAAAAATATATATTTTTAAAAAAATGATAAAAAAAAATCAAGTTTTTTTTCTTTTTTTTGGTTTGTTAATGCAGCAATATTGTTCCCATTTTAATTATAATGTGAACAATGATGCTGCACTAACGATTTTTGTATGTGGTGCGTTTGTTAAAAATCGCGTAATTTTCCCCAAAAAAAAATGTAACAAGACCCCATTTCTAATTTTTTTAACAAGCGCGCCCCATACAAAATATAACCGCAATTGCTCGCATGTGAAAATGTGAAAAAAAAACACTTTACACGTTGTAAATTTTTGAAAATTCAAATGTTATTGCATATTTTGTTATAATATACAGACAGGACATAACGTATACATATAATAATGACATATTATGAATCTTCCGAGTCTGCCGGAAAGAACGATATATAATATGTCTGGGTCATATATTAAAATAAGGCTTCAAAACGCGGTTAAACATGATGAGCGAAACCGGTAAAAATGACCTCAGCACACAGGCGGGAAATGCCTCAGCAGCGAAAGGGTTAAAGGCATTTGCTATGTCTAGGGGGTGTTGCAGGGTTTGGTTGTTTACTTTGACAGCAGCCGGCTGGGAATGAACAGGGGGTGCTTGTATGTTACTTATGGTTTTCCAAAAGTTTCTAGGGTTGATATGTTATTGTTTAGATTTTCATTGAAGTAATGGGTTTCTTATTATCAGGTTATTTCTGTATTTTGGCAGACCTAATTACTGCCTACTACGATGTCAATTTATCATAAAATTGGGCAAAAAATTGTTTAAAAAAATCTGGATCTCGAGCAGCCACTGTGAGAATTGACCATGGTGCCTTCTTCAACTGTCACGATGTTTTACAATGATACGAAACTCGTCCTTGGATAAGCCCCTGAGCCCCACTCGTAAATGTCAATGCACCCCATCCTATTCCAAGCTGAGTCGCCACTACTGTTGTGGCTCCACTTCTGCAGCTGCGTACTGTACATTAACACTTCCTGCACTTTGTATATTTTTTGGGAGCTGGAGAATAATGAGTCATTCTGCATAGTTTGATATTACTGTTCGCAAGTACAAACTAGAAGTCAAAATCAGCATTCAAAAGCCTGTGTCTGAAAACTGGAAAAAGATCATTTAAAAAATACTTGAACATTTGAGAAAAGATCCACATTATTGGTTATAACCAGATCCAGACAGTTATCCTCTGTAGTTGGTGTTTCTACCAGTTGTGTCATGAAGGTATCATTTAAAAGGTTCAGAAACCGGATTCCCTTCGCTGAATTACTAGTCCCACTATCCCAATTAATGTCCGGGTAATTCAAATCTCCAATAATTAAAGTGCTACCACGATGTGCAGCCTTCCTAATTTGCTCTAACAGTTGTTCTTCCTCATCATTATCTGTATTAGGTGGTTTATATCATATGCCAACCATTAGTTGACTTCCCTGTTTATTCCCCAAAGAAATATTTACCCATAAGGAGTAAATAGTGCTCTAGTGTCTGCACGCCAGCATTGTGCGATCAGGTGAGATGTAGTCCTTTTGATTCCAGGAGAGAATAAAATTGGAAGCAGAGGGCGATGGTGCTGGTGTTCGATTGTTGCTACACAAAATTGAGCCGGAAACAGGGAGCCACTAAGACTTTATGGTTGGCGCCAAAATATAATCTTAAAGGTTTCTGCTTGTATCATAAGCCCCTACATGCAATATTTTCTATACTAAAATTTAATTTTCTTGAATTTCTTGATCAACAGAAATCATCAGTTATTATGGGGACTTTGGGTTTTTAGAGCACTGGGCTCATTTTGCACTGGGGTACAATCTGTATAGTCGTGATGGATTGCACCTGAATGGAAGAGGGTCTGCTGTGCTGGGGACAGGATGGTTAAAAGGTTGGAGGAGACGTTAAACTAGTGGAAGGGGGGAGGGATACAGTAGCTTACAAAATTGAGACAGAGCAGATAGAGGAAGGGTTTCAGCTCAGACTAAGGGGGGTGGAGCTGGGGGGATGGTTAATGTCAGAACAGTGGAGGCATGCAATGTAAAGTCGCATTCAGCATGTGTGGGTAGAGACAACATTAAATGTATGCTTGCTAATGCAAGGAGCCGCAATAACAAGATGGGGGACCTAGAGGCAATAGCATGCACTAAGCAGTACGACATAATAGGAATAACAGAAACATGGTGGGATGAAACGCATGACTGGGCTATAAACTTAAATGGTTATGCATTGTTTAGAAGGGATAGGAAACATAAGAAAGGGGGTGGAGTATGTTTGTATGTAAATCAGAATTTAAAGCCAAATATTACACACCTGGAAAGCAATGAGGGAAATGTGGAATCCTTATGGGTAAATATTTCTTTGGGGAATAAACAGGGAAGTCAACTATTGGTTGGCATATGATATAAACCACCTAATACAGATAATGATGAGGAAGAACAACTGTTAGAGCAAATTAGGAAGGCTGCACATCGTGGTAGCACTTTAATTATTGGAGATTTGAATTACCCGGACATTAATTGGGATAGTGGGACTAGTAATTCAGCAAAGGGAATCCGGTTTCTGAACCTTTTAAATGATACCTTCATGACAAAACTGGTAGAAACACCAACTACAGAGGATAACTGTCTGGATCTGGTTATAACAAATAATGTGGATCTTTTCTCAAATGTTCATGTAAGGGAACAGTTGGGAAACAGTGACCATAATATGGTGTCTTTTGAAATAAACTCAAAGAAACACATCCATAGGGGGCATGCTAAAACATATAATTTTAAAAAGGCCAACTTTATTAAAATAAACACAGAATAGACAAGTATCTGGCGCCCCCTAATGGATATAGTTAAACAATGCTGTTTGTACACAAACTATTCTTAAGTCCAAAGGACATAGAGCATTAAATTGCAGTTTAAAAAGTCAGCAGCAGATGGTTCACACACTGATAGTTCACCTCCAACCACCAGAAAGAGTCAATAATGGAAAAATGTGGTGACAGTCCGCGCTTCCCTCGTTTTTTCCTTTCCTTTTCTCCCCCTAAAATCTTGGTCGAGGATCTTCTTTAAGCAGTTAATTGCTTTCTTTTATGCAGTCCTCAATTCTCAAGATATATGGGGATAGAAATGAGAAACATAGTGTGATCCATAAAAACACATCCAAGTCCCCAAAATATAATAGTTCAACTCACATTTGGA